>OX451735.1:1342892700-1342915200 GCA_948472305.1 Vicia faba | reverse complement strand
GTTGTTGTTTATTTGATGTTGTTGTTGTTGTTGACATATTTGTTGTTGTTTATTTCACGTTGTTGTTGTTGTTGTTGTTGTTTATTTGACGTTGTTGTTGTTGTTGTTGACGTTGTTGTTGTTGTTGTTTATTTGACATTGTTGTTGTTGTTGACGGTGTTGTTGTTGGTGTTGTTGTTGTTTATTTGACGTGGCTGTTGTTGTTATTTATTTGACGGTGTTGTTGTTGTTGTTGTTTATTTTACGTTGTTGTTGTTGTTGACGTTGTTGTTGTTATTGTTTATTTGACGTTGTTGTTGTTGTTGACATAGTTGTTGTTGTTGTTGTTGTTTATTTGACGTTGTTGTTGTTGACATTGTTGTTGTTGTTGTTTATTTGACGTTGTTGTTGTTGTTGTTTATTTGACGTTGTTGTTGTTGTTGTTGTTTATTTGACGTTGTTGTTGTTGTTTATTTGACGGTGTTGTTGTTGTTGTTGTTTTTGTTTATTTGACGTTGTTATTGTTGTTGTTGTTGTTGTTTTTGTTTATTTGACGTTGTTATTGTTGTTGTTGTTTATTTGACGTTGTTGTTGTTGACGTTGTTGTTGTTGTTGTTTATTTGATGTTGTTGTTGTTGACATAGTTGTTGTTGTTTATTTCACGTTGATGTTGTTGTTGACGTTGTTGTTGTTTTTTATTTGACGTTGTTGTTGACGTTGTTGTTGTTGTTGTTGTTTATTTGACGTTGTTGTTGTTGTTTATTTGACATTGTTGTTGTTGTTGACGGTGTTGTTGTTTATTTGACATTGTTGTTGTTGTTGTTGACGTTGTTGTTGTTGTTTATTTGACGTTGTTGTTGTTGTTCTTCTTCTTTATTTGACGTTGTTGTTGTTTATTTGACGTTGTTGTTGTTGTTGTTGTTTATTTGACGTTGTTGTTGTTGTTTATTTGACATTGTTGTTGTTGTTAACGCTGTTGTTGTTGTTGTTGTTGTTTATTTGACATTGTTGTTGTTGTTGTTGACGTTGTTGTTGTTTATTTGACGTTGTTGTTGTTGTTGTTGTTGTTCTTTATTTGACGTTGTTGTTGTTTATTTGACGTTGTTATGGTTGTTGTTTATTTGACGTTGTTGTTGTTGACGTTGTTGTTGTTGTTATTGTTTATTTGACGTTGTTGTTGTTTATTTGACGTAGTTGTTGTTGTTGACATTGTTGTTGTTGTTGTTGTTTATTTGACGTTTTTGTTGTTGTTGATGTTGTTGTTGTTTATTTGACGTTGTTGTTGTTGTTTATTTGGCGTTTTTGTTGTTGTTGATGTTGTTGTTGTTTTTGTTGTTGTTTATTTGACGTTGTTGTTGTTGTTTATTTGACGTTGTTGTTGTTGTTGTTGTTATTGTTGTTGTTGTTTATTTGACGTTGTTGTTGTTGTTTATTTGACGTTATTGTTGTTGTTGTTGTTTATTTGACGTTGTTGTTGTTGTTGACATTGTTTTTGTTGTTTATTTGACGTTGTTGTTGTTTATTTGACATTGTTGTTGTTGTTATTGTTTATTTGACGTTATTGTTTATTTGACGTTGTTGTTGACGATGTTGTTGTTGTTGTTGTTGTTTATTTGACGTTGTTGTTGTTATTGACGTTGTTGTTGTTGTTGTTTATTTGACGTTGTTGTTGTTGTTGTTGTTGTTGTTTATTTGACGTTGTTGTTGTTTATTTGACGTTGTTGTTGTTGTTGTTGTTTACTTGACGTTGTTGTTGCTATTGACGTTGTTGTTGTTGTTTATTTGACGTTGTTGTTGTTATTGACATAGTTGCTGTTGTTGTTTATTTGACGTTGTTGTTATTGTTGTTGTTTATTTGACATTGTTGTTGTTGTTGACGGTGTTGTTGTTGTTGTTGTTTATTTGACATTGTTGTTGTTGTTGTTGTTGACGTTGTTGTTGTTGTTTATTTGACGTTGTTGTTGTTGTTTATTTGACGTTGTTGTTGTTGTTTATTTGACGTTGTTGTTGTTGACGTTGTTGTTGTTGTTATTGTTTATTTGACATTGTCATTGTTGTTTATTTGACGTAGTTGTTGTTGTTGACGTTGTTGTTGTTGTTGTTTATTTGACGTTTTTGTTGTTGTTGATGTTGTTGTTGTTTTTGTTGTTGTTTATTTGACGTTGTTGTTATTTAATTGACGTTGTTATTGTTGTTGTTTATTTGACGTTGTTGTTGTTGTTATTGTTGTTGTTGTTGTTTATTTGATGTTGTTATTGTTGTTGTTTATTTGACGTTGTTGTTGTTGTTGTTTATTTGACGTTGTTGTTGTTGTTGACGTTGTTGTTGTTGTTTATTTGACGTTGTTGTTGTTGTTGTTTATTTGACATTGTTGTTGTTGTTATTGTTTATTTGACGTTGTTGTTGTTGTTGTTTATTTGACGTTGTTGTTGTTGTTTTTGATGTTGTTGTTGTTGTTTATTTGACATTGTTGTTGTTGTTGATGTTGTTTTTGTTGTTGTTTATTTGACATTGTTGTTGTTGTTGTTGTTTATTTGACATTGTTGTTGTTGTTGTTTATTTGACGGTGTTGTTGTTTATTTGACGTTGTTGTTGTTGTTTATTTGACGTTGTTGTTGTTGTTTATTTGACGTTGTTGTTGTTGTTTATTTGAAGGTGTTGTTGTTGTTGTTGTTGTTGTTTATTTGACGTTGTTATTGTTGTTGTTGTTTATTTGACGTTGTTGTTGTTGTTTATTTGATGTTGTTGTTGTTGTTGACATATTTGTTGTTGTTTATTTCACGTTGTTGTTGTTGTTGTTTATTTGACGTTGTTGTTGTTGTTGTTGTTGTTGACGTTGTTGTTGTTGTTGTTTATTTGACGTTGTTGTTGTTTATTTGACATTGTTGTTGTTGTTGACGGTGTTGTTGTTGGTGTTGTTGTTGTTTATTTGACGTGGTTGTTGTTTTTATTTATTTGACGGTGTTGTTGTTGTTGTTGTTGTTTATTTTACGTTGTTGTTGTTGTTGTTTATTTAACGTTGTTGTCGTTGTTGACGTTGTTGTTGTTATTGTTTATTTGACGTTGTTGTTGTTGTTGAAATAGTTGTTGTTGTTGTTGTTTATTTGACGTTGTTGTTGTTGACATTGTTGTTGTTGTTGTTTATTTGACGTTGTTGTTGTTGTTGTTGTTTATTTGACGTTGTTGTTGTTGTTGTTGTTGTTGTTGTTTATTTGACGTTGTTGTTGTTGTTTATTTGACGGTGTTGTTGTTGTTGTTTTTGTTTATTTGACGTTGTTATTGTTGTTGTTGTTTATTTGACGTTGTTGCTGTTGTTGACGTTGTTGTTGTTGTTGTTTATTTGATGTTGTTGTTGTTGACATAGTTGTTGTTGTTTATTTCACGTTGTTGTTGTTGTTGACGTTGTTGTTTATTTGACGTTGTTGTTGTTTTTTATTTGACGTTGTTGTTGACGTTGTTATTGTTGTTGTTTATTTGACGTTGTTGTTATTTAATTGACGTTGTTATTGTTGTTGTTTATTTGACGTTGTTGTTGTTGTTATTGTTGTTGTTGTTGTTTATTTGATGTTGTTATTGTTGTTGTTTATTTGACGTTGTTGTTGTTGTTTATTTGACGTTGTTGTTGTTGTTGACGTTGTTGTTGTTGTTTATTTGACGTTGTTGTTGTTGTTGTTTATTTGACATTGTTGTTGTTGTTATTATTTATTTGACGTTGTTGTTGTTGTTGTTTATTTGACGTTGTTGTTGTTGTTTTTGATGTTGTTGTTGTTTATTTGACATTGTTGTTGTTGTTGATGTTGTTTTTGTTGTTGTTTATTTGACACTGTTGTTGTTGTTGTTTATTTGACGTTGTTGTTGTTGTTGTTTATTTGACGGTGTTGTTATTGTTGTTGTTGTTTATTTGACGTTGTTGTTGTTGTTTATTTGACGTTGTTGTTGTTGTTTATTTGACATTGTTGTTGTTCTTGTTTATTTGACGGTGTTGTTGTTGTTGTTTATTTGACGTTGTTATTGTTGTTG
This sequence comes from Vicia faba, assembly GCA_948472305.1. Lineage (NCBI taxonomy): Eukaryota > Viridiplantae > Streptophyta > Magnoliopsida > Fabales > Fabaceae > Vicia > Vicia faba. The sequence continues at coordinate 1,342,911,201 of OX451735.1, read as the reverse complement.
TTGTTTATTTGACGTTGTTGTTGTTGTTTATTTGATGTTGTTGTTGTTGTTGACATATTTTTTGTTGTTTATTTCACGTTGTTGTTGTTGTTGTTGTTTATTTGACGTTGTTGTTGTTGTTTATTTGACGTTGTTGTTGTTGTTGTTGTTGTTGACGTTGTTGTTGTTGTTGTTTATTTGACGTTGTTGTTGTTTATTTGACATTGTTGTTGTTGTTGACGGTGTTGTTGTTGGTGTTGTTGTTGTTTATTTGACGTGGTTGTTGTTGTTATTTATTTGACGGTGTTGTTGTTGTTGTTGTTTATTTTACGTTGTTGTTGTTGTTGTTGTTTATTTAACGTTGTTGTCGTTGTTGACGTTGTTGTTGTTATTGTTTATTTGACGTTGTTGTTGTTGTTGACATAGTTGTTGTTGTTGTTGTTTATTTGAAGTTGTTGTTGTTGACATTGTTGTTGTTGTTGTTTATTTGACGTTGTTGTTGTTGTTTATTTGACGTTGTTGTTGTTGTTGTTGTTGTTGTTGTTGTTTATTTGACGTTGTTGTTGTTGTTTATTTGACGGTGTTGTTGTTGTTTTTGTTTATTTGACGTTGTTATTGTTGTTGTTGTTTATTTGACGTTGTTGCTGTTGTTGACGTTGTTGTTGTTGTTGTTTATTTGATGTTGTTATTGTTGACATAGTTGTTGTTGTTTATTTCACGTTGTTGTTGTTGTTGACGTTGTTGTTTATTTGACGTTGTTGTTGTTTTTTATTTGACGTTGTTGTTGACGTTGTTATTGTTGTTGTTTATTTGACGTTGTTGTTGTTGTTTATTTGACATTGTTGTTGTTGTTGACGGTGTTGTTGTTGTTGTTGTTTATTTGACATTGTTGTTGTTGTTGTTGTTGACATTGTTGTTGTTGTTTATTTGACGTTGTTGTTGTTCTTCTTCTTCTTTATTTGACGTTGTTGTTGTTAATTTGACGTTGTTGTTGTTGTTTATTTGATGTTGTTGTTGTTGTTTATTTGACATTGTTGTTGTTGTTAACGGTGTTGTTGTTGTTGTTTATTTGACATTGTTGTTGTTGTTGTTGACGTTGTTGTTGTTTATTTGACGTTGTTGTTGTTGTTGTTGTTGTTCTTTATTTGACGTTGTTGTTGTTTATTTGACGTTGTTGTTGTTTATTTGACGTTGTTGTTGTTGTTGTTTATTTGACGTTGTTGTTGTTTATTTGACATTGTTGTTGTTGTTGACGGTGTTGTTGTTGGTGTTGTTGTTGTTTATTTGACGTGGTTGTTGTTGTTGTTTATTTGACGGTGTTGTTGTTGTTGTTGTTTATTTTACATTGTTGTTGTTGATTATTTAACGTTGTTGTTGTTGTTGACGTTGTTGTTGTTGTATTTTATTTGACGTTGTTGTTGTTGTTGACATAGTTGTTGTTGTTGTTGTTTATTTGACGTTGTTGTTGTTGTTTATTTGACATTGTTGTTGTTGTTGACGGTGTTGTTGTTGGTGTTGTTGTTGTTTATTTGACGTGGTTGTTGTTTTTGTTGTTTATTTGACGGTGATGTTGTTGTTGTTTATTTTCCGTTGTTGTTGTTGTTGTTTATTTAACGTTGTTGTTGTTGTTGACGTTGTTGTTGTATTTTATTTGACGTTGTTGTTGTTGTTGACATAGTTGTTGTTGTTGTTTATTTGACGTTGTTGTTGTTGTTGTTGAGATTGTTGTTGTTGTTGTTTATTTGACGTTGTTGTTGTTGTTTATTTGACGTTGTTGTTGTTATTGTTGTTGTTGTTGTTGTTGTTTATTTGACGTTGTTGTTGTTGTTGTTTATTTGACGTTATTATTGTTGTTGTTGTTGTTGTTTATTTGACGTTGTTGTTGTTGTTGTTGATATTGTTGTTGTTGTTTATTTGACATTGTTGTTGTTGTTATTGTTTATTTGACGTTGTTGTTTATTTGGCATTGTTCTTGACGTTGTTGTTGTTGTTGTTGTTTATTTGACGTTGTTATTATTGTTGTTGTTGTTGTTGTTGTTTATTTGACGTTGTTATTGTTGTTGTTGTTTATTTGACGTAGTTGTTGTTGTTGACGTTGTTGTTGTTGTTGTTTATTTGACGTTTTTGTTGTTGTTGTTATTGTTGTTGTTGTTGTTTATTTGATGTTGTTGTTGTTGTTGTTTATTTGATGTTGTTGTTGTTGTTTATTTGATGTTGTTGTTGTTGTTGACATAGTTGTTGTTATTTATTTCACGTTGTTGTTGTTGTTGACGTTGTTGTTTATTTGACGTTGTTGTTGTTTTTTATTTGACGTTGTTGTTGTTGTTGTTGTTGACGTTGTTGTTGTTTATTTGACGTTGTTGTTGTTGTTCATTTAACATTGTTGTTGTTGTTGACAGTGTTGTTGTTGTTGTTGTTGTTGTTTATTTGACATTGTTGTTGTTGTTGTTGTTGACGTTGTTGTTGTTGTTTATTTGACGTTGTTGTTATTGTCCTTCTTCTTTATTTGACGTTGTTGTTGTTGTTGTTTATTTGACGTTGTTGTTGTTGTTGTTTATTTGACGTTGTTGTTGTTTATTTGACATTGTTGTTGTTGTTGACGGTGTTGTTGTTGGTGTTGTTGTCGTTTATTTGACGTGGTTGTTATTTTTGTTGTTTATTTGACGGTGTTGTTGTTGTTGTTGTTTATTTTACGTTGTTGTTGTTGTTTATTTAACGTTGTTGTTGTTGTTGACGTTGTTGTTGTTGTATTTTGTTTGACGTTGTTGTTGTTGTTGACATAGTTGTTGTTGTTGTTTATTTGACGTTGTTGTTGTTGTTGTTGACATTGTTGTTGTTGTTGTTTATTTGTCGTTGTTGTTGTTGTTTATTTGACGTTGTTGTTGTTATTGTTGTTGTTGTTGTTGTTGTTTATTTGACGTTGTTGTTGTTATTGTTGTTGTTGTTGTTGTTGTTGTTTATTTGACGTTGTTGTTGTTGTTGTTGTTTATTTGACGTTATTATTGTTGTTGTTGTTGTTGTTTATTTGACGTTGTTGATTTTGTTGTTGATATTGTTGTTGTTGTTTATTTGACATTGTTATTGTTGTTATTGTTTATTGACGTTATTGTTTATTTGACGTTGTTGTTGTTGTTGTTGTTGTTTATTTGACGTTGTTGTTGTTGATGTTGTTGTTGTTGTTGTTTATTTGACATTGTTGTTGTTGTTGTTTATTTGACGTTGTTGTTGTTGTTGTTTATTTGACGTTGTTGTTGTTTATTTGACGTTGTTGTTGTTGTTGTTTACTTGACGTTGTTGTTGTTATTGACTTTGTGGTTGTTGTTTTTGTTGTTGTTTATTTGACGTTGTTGTTCTTGTTGACATAGTTGTTGTTGTTGTTTATTTGACGTTGTTGTTATTGTTGTTGTTTATTTGACATTGTTGTCGTTGTTGACGGTGTTGTTGTTGTTGTTGTTTATTTGAAATTGTTGTTGTTGTTGTTGACGTTGTTGTTGTTGTTTATTTGACGTTGTTGTTGTTGTTTATTTGACGTTGTTGTTGTTGACGTTGGTGTTGTTGTTATTGTTTATTTGACGTTGTTGTTGTTATTTATTTGACGTAGTTGTTGTTGTTGACGTTGTTGTTGTTGTTTATTTGACGTTTTTGTTGTTTTTGATGTTGTTGTTGTTTTTGTTGTTGTTTATTTGACGTTGTTGTTGTTTAATTGACGTTGTTGTTGTTGTTATTGTTTATTTGACGTTGTTGTTGTTGTTTATTTGACGTTGTTGTTCTTGTTGTTGTTTTTGACGTTGTTGTTGTTGTTATTGTTTATTTGACGTTGTTGTTGTTGTTGACGTTGTTTTTGTTGTTGTTTATTTGACATTATTGTTGTTGTTGTTTATTTGACGTTGTTGTTGTTGTTGTTGTTGTTTATTTGATGGTGGTGTTGTTGTTGTTGTTGTTTATTTGACGTTGTTGTTGTTGTTTATTTTACGTTGTTGTTATTGTTGACGTTGTTATTGTTGTTGTTTATTTGACGTTGTTGTTATTGTTGACATAGGTGTTGTTGTTGTTGTTGTTTATTTGACACTGTTGTTGTTGTTGACGTTGTTGTTATTTATTTGACGTTGTTGTTGTTGTTGTTGTTTATTTGACGTTGTTGTTGTTCTTGTTTATTTGACGGTGTTGTTGTTGTTGTTTATTTGACGTTGTTATTGTTGTTGTTGTTTATTTGACGTTGTTGTTGTTGTTTATTTGATGTTGTTGTTGTTGTTGACATATTTGTTGTTGTTTATTTCACGTTGTTGTTGTTGTTGTTGTTTATTTGACGTTGTTGTTGTTGTTGTTGACGTTGTTGTTGTTGTTGTTTATTTGACATTGTTGTTGTTGTTGACGGTGTTGTTGGTGTTGTTGTTTATTTGACATTGTTGTTGTTGTTGTTGTTGAAGTTGTTGTTGTTGTTTATTTGACGTTGTTGTTGTTCTTCTTCTTCTTTATTTGACGTTGTTGTTGTTAATTTGACGTTGTTGTTGTTGTTGTTTATTTGATGTTGTTGTTGTTGTTTATTTGACATTGTTGTTGTTGTTGTTGTTTATTTGACATTGTTGTTGTTGTTGTTGACATTGTTGTTGTTTATTTGACGTTGTTGTTGTTGTTGTTGTTCTTTATTTGACGTTGTTGTTGTTTATTTGACGTTGTTGTTGTTTATTTGACGTTGTTGTTGTTGTTGTTTATTTGACGTTGTTGTTGTTTATTTGACATTGTTGTTGTTGTTGACGGTGTTGTTGTTGGTGTTGTTGTTGTTTATTTGACGTGGTTGTTGTTGTTGTTTATTTGACGTTGTTGTTGTTGTTGTTGTTGTTTATTTTACATTGTTGTTGTTGATTATTTAACGTTGTTGTTGTTGTTGACGTTGTTGTTGTTGTATTTTATTTAACGTTGTTGTTGTTGTTGACATAGTTGTTGTTGTTGTTGTTTATTTGACGTTGTTGTTGTTGTTTATTTGACATTGTTGTTGTTGTTGACGGTGTTGTTGTTGGTGTTGTTGTTGTTTATTTGACGTGGTTGTTGTTTTTGTTGTTTATTTGACGGTGTTGTTGTTGTTGTTGTTTATTTTCCGTTGTTGTTGTTGTTTATTTAACGTTGTTGTTGTTGTTGACGTTGTTGTTGTATTTTATTTGACGTTGTTGTTGTTGTTGACATAGTTGTTGTTGTTGTTTATTTGACGTTGTTGTTGTTGTTGGTGACATTGTTGTTGTTGTTGTTTATTTGACGTTGTTGTTGTTGTTTATTTGACGTTGTTGTTGTTATTGTTGCTGTTGTTGTTATTGTTGTTTATTTGACGTTGTTGTTGTTATTGTTGTTGTTGTTGTTGTTTATTTGACGTTGTTGTTGTTGTTGTTTATTTGACGTTATTATTGTTGTTGTTGTTGTTGTTTATTTGACGTTGTTGTTGTTGTTGTTGATATTGTTGTTGTTGTTTATTTGACATTGTTGTTGTTGTTATTGTTTATTTGACGTTGTTGTTTATTTGGCATTGTTGTTGACGTTGTTGTTGTTGTTGTTGTTTATTTGACGTTGTTATTACTGTTGTTGTTGTTGTTGTTGTTGTTTATTTGACGTTGTTATTGTTGTTGTTGTTTATTTGACGTAGTTGTTGTTGTTGACGTTGTTGTTGTTGTTGTTTATTTGACGTTTTTGTTGTTGTTGTTATTGTTGTTGTTGTTGTTTATTTGATGTTGTTGTTGTTGTTGTTTATTTGATGTTGTTGTTGTTGTTTATTTGATGTTGTTGTTGTTGTTGACATAGTTGTTGTTATTTATTTCACGTTGTTGTTGTTGTTGACGTTGTTGTTTATTTGACGTTGTTGTTGTTTTTTATTTGACGTTGTTGTTGTTGTTGTTGACGTTGTTGTTGTTTATTTGACGTTGTTGTTGTTGTTTATTTGACATTGTTGTTGTTGTTGACAGTGTTGTTGTTGTTGTTGTTGTTTATTTGACATTGTTGTTGTTGTTGTTGTTGACGTTGTTGTTGTTGTTTATTTGACGTTGTTGTTATTGTTCTTCTTCTTTATTTGACGTTGTTGTTGTTGTTTATTTGACGTTGTTGTTGTTGTTGTTTATTTGACGTTGTTGTTGTTTATTTGACATTGTTGTTGTTGTTGACGGTGTTGTTGTTGGTGTTGTTGTTGTTTATTTGACGTGGTTGTTATTTTTGTTTTTTATTTGACGGTGTTGTTGTTGTTGTTGTTTATTTAACGTTGTTGTTGTTGTTTATTTAACGTTGTTGTTGTTGTTGACGTTGTTGTTGTTGTATTTTGTTTGACGTTGTTGTTGTTGTTGACATAGTTGTTGTTGTTGTTTATTTGACGTTGTTGTTGTTGTTGTTGACATTGTTGTTGTTGTTGTTTATTTGACGTTGTTGTTGTTGTTTATTTGACGTTGTTGTTGTTATTGTTGTTGTTGTTGTTGTTGTTTATTTGACGTTGTTGTTGTTATTGTTGTTGTTGTTGTTGTTGTTTATTTGACGTTATTGTTGTTGCTGTTGTTTATTTGACGTTATTATTGTTGTTGTTGTTGTTGTTGTTTATTTGACGTTGTTGATTTTGTTGTTGATATTGTTGTTGTTGTTTATTTGACATTGTTATTGTTGTTATTGTTTATTGACGTTATTGTTTATTTGACGTTGTTGTTGTTGTTGTTGTTGTTTATTTGACGTTGTTGTTGTTGATGTTGTTGTTGTTGTTGTTTATTTGACATTGTTGTTGTTGTTGTTTATTTGACGTTGTTGTTGTTGTTGTTTATTTGACGTTGTTGTTGTTTATTTGACGTTGTTGTTGTTGTTGTTTACTTGACGTTGTTGTTGTTATTGACTTTGTGGTTGTTGTTTTTGTTGTTGTTTATTTGCGGTTGTTGTTCTTGTTGACATAGTTGTTGTTGTTGTTTATTTGACGTTGTTGTTATTGTTGTTGTTTATTTGACATTGTTGTCGTTGTTGACGGTGTTGTTGTTGTTGTTGTTTATTTGAAATTGTTGTTGTTGTTGTTGACGTTGTTGTTGTTGTTTATTTGACGTTGTTGTTGTTGTTTATTTGACGTTGTTGTTGTTGACGTTGGTGTTGTTGTTATTGTTTATTTGACGTTGTTGTTGTTATTTATTTGACGTAGTTGTTGTTGTTGACGTTGTTGTTGTTGTTTATTTGACGTTTTTGTTGTTTTTGATGTTGATGTTGTTGTTGTTGTTGACATATTTTTTGTTGTTTATTTCACGTTGTTGTTGTTGTTGTTGTTGTTTATTTGACGTTGTTGTTGTTGTTTATTTGACGTTGTTGTTGTTGTTGTTGTTGACGTTGTTGTTGTTGTTGTTTATTTGATGTTGTTGTTGTTTATTTGACATTGTTGTTGTTGTTGACGGTGTTGTTGTTGGTGTTGTTGTTGTTTATTTGACGTGGTTGTTGTTGTTATTTATTTGACGGTGTTGTTGTTGTTGTTGTTGTTTATTTTACGTTGTTGTTGTTGTTGTTGTTTATTTAACGTTGTTGTCGTTGTTGACGTTGTTGTTGTTGTTATTGTTTATTTGACGTTGTTGTTGTTGTTGACATAGTTGTTGTTGTTGTTGTTTATTTGAAGTTGTTGTTGTTGACATTGTTGTTGTTGTTGTTTATTTGACGTTGTTGTTGTTGTTTATTTGACGTTGTTGTTGTTGTTGTTGTTGTTGTTGTTGTTTATTTGACGTTGTTGTTGTTGTTTATTTGACGGTGTTGTTGTTGTTTTTGTTTATTTGACGTTGTTATTGTTGTTGTTGTTTATTTGACGTTGTTGCTGTTGTTGACGTTGTTGTTGTTGTTGTTTATTTGATGTTGTTGTTGTTGACATAGTTGTTGTTGTTTATTTCACGTTGTTGTTGTTGTTGACATTGTTGTTTATTTGACGTTGTTGTTGTTTTTTATTTGACGTTGTTGTTGACGTTGTTATTGTTGTTGTTTATTTGACGTTGTTGTTGTTGTTTATTTGACATTGTTGTTGTTGTTGACGGTGTTGTTGTTGTTGTTGTTTATTTGACATTGTTGTTGTTGTTGTTGTTGACGTTGTTGTTGTTGTTTATTTGACGTTGTTGTTGTTGTTCTTCTTCTTTATTTGACGTTGTTGTTGTTAATTTGACGTTGTTGTTGTTGTTGTTTATTTGATGTTGTTGTTGTTGTTTATTTGACATTGTTGTTGTTGTTAACGGTGTTGTTGTTGTTGTTTATTTGACATTGTTGTTGTTGTTGTTGACGTTGTTGTTGTTTATTTGACGTTGTTGTTGTTGTTGTTGTTGTTCTTTATTTGACGTTGTTGTTGTTTATTTGACGTTGTTGTTGTTTATTTGACGTTGTTGTTGTTGTTGTTTATTTGACGTTGTTGTTGTTTATTTGACATTGTTGTTGTTGTTGACGGTGTTGTTGTTGGTGTTGTTGTTGTTTATTTGACGTGGTTGTTGTTGTTGTTTATTTGACGGTGTTGTTGTTGTTGTTGTTGTTGTTTATTTTACATTGTTGTTGTTGATTATTTAACGTTGTTGTTGTTGTTGACGTTGTTGTTATTGTATTTTATTTGACGTTGTTGTTGTTGTTGACATAGTTGTTGTTGTTGTTGTTTATTTGACGTTGTTGTTGTTGTTTATTTGACATTGTTGTTGTTGTTGACGGTGTTGTTGTTGGTGTTGTTGTTGTTTATTTGACGTGGTTGTTGTTTTTGTTGTTTATTTGACGGTGTTGTTGTTGTTGTTTCTTTTCCGTTGTTGTTGTTGTTGTTTATTTAACGTTGTTGTTGTTGTTGACGTTGTTGTTGTATTTTATTTGACGTTGTTGTTGTTGTTGACATAGTTGTTGTTGTTGTTTATTTGACGTTGTTGTTGTTGTTGTTGAGATTGTTGTTGTTGTTGTTTATTTGACGTTGTTGTTGTTGTTTATTTGACGTTGTTGTTGTTATTGTTGTTGTTGTTGTTGTTGTTTATTTGACGTTGTTGTTGTTGTTGTTTATTTGACGTTATTATTGTTGTTGTTGTTGTTGTTTATTTGACGTTGTTGTTGTTGTTGTTGATATTGTTGTTGTTGTTTATTTGACATTGTTGTTGTTGTTATTGTTTATTTGACGTTGTTGTTTATTTGGCATTGTTGTTGACGTTGTTGTTGTTGTTGTTGTTTATTTGACGTTGTTATTATTGTTGTTGTTGTTGTTGTTTATTTGACGTTGTTATTTTTGTTGTTGTTTATTTGACGTAGTTGTTGTTGTTGACGTTGTTGTTGTTGTTGTTTATTTGACGTTTTTGTTGTTGTTGTTATTGTTGTTGTTGTTGTTTATTTGATGTTGTTGTTGTTGTTGTTTATTTGATGTTGTTGTTGTTGTTTATTTGATGTTGTTGTTGTTGTTGACATAGTTGTTGTTATTTATTTCACGTTGTTGTTGTTGTTGACGTTGTTGTTTATTTGACGTTGTTGTTGTTTTTTATTTGACGTTGTTGTTGTTGTTGTTGACGTTGTTGTTGTTTATTTGACGTTGTTGTTGTTGTTCATTTGACATTGTTGTTGTTGTTGACAGTGTTGTTGTTGTTGTTGTTGTTGTTTATTTGACATTGTTATTGTTGTTGTTGTTGACGTTGTTGTTGTTGTTTATTTGACGTTGTTGTTATTGTCCTTCTTCTTTATTTGACGTTGTTGTTGTTGTTGTTTATTTGACGTTGTTGTTGTTGTTGTTTATTTGACGTTGTTGTTGTTTATTTGACATTGTTGTTGTTGTTGACGGTGTTGTTGTTGGTGTTGTTGTCGTTTATTTGACGTGGTTGTTATTTTTGTTGTTTATTTGACGGTGTTGTTGTTGTTGTTGTTTATTTTACGTTGTTGTTGTTGTTTATTTAACGTTGTTGTTGTTGTTGACGTTGTTGTTGTTGTATTTTGTTTGACGTTGTTGTTGTTGTTGACATAGTTGTTGTTGTTGTTTATTTGACGTTGTTGTTGTTGTTGTTGACATTGTTGTTGTTGTTGTTTATTTGTCGTTGTTGTTGTTGTTTATTTGACGTTGTTGTTGTTATTGTTGTTGTTGTTGTTGTTGTTTATTTGACGTTGTTGTTGTTATTGTTGTTGTTGTTGTTGTTGTTTATTTGACGTTGTTGTTGTTGTTGTTGTTTATTTGACGTTATTATTGTTGTTGTTGTTGTTGTTTATTTGACGTTGTTGATTTTGTTGTTGATATTGTTGTTGTTGTTTATTTGACATTGTTATTGTTGTTATTGTTTATTGACGTTATTGTTTATTTGACGTTGTTGTTGTTGTTGTTGTTGTTTATTTGACGTTGTTGTTGTTGATGTTGTTGTTGTTGTTGTTTATTTGACATTGTTGTTGTTGTTGTTTATTTGACGTTGTTGTTGTTGTTGTTTATTTGACGTTGTTGTTGTTTATTTGACGTTGTTGTTGTTTATTTGACGTTGTTGTTGTTGTTGTTTACTTGACGTTGTTGTTGTTATTGACTTTGTGGTTGTTGTTTTTGTTGTTGTTTATTTGACGTTGTTGTTCTTGTTGACATAGTTGTTGTTGTTGTTTATTTGACGTTGTTGTTATTGTTGTTGTTTATTTGACATTGTTGTCGTTGTTGACGGTGTTGTTGTTGTTGTTGTTTATTTGAAATTGTTGTTGTTGTTGTTGACGTTGTTGTTGTTGTTTATTTGACGTTGTTGTTGTTGTTTATTTGACGTTGTTGTTGTTGACGTTGGTGTTGTTGTTATTGTTGTTATTTATTTGACGTAGTTGTTGTTGTTGACGTTGTTGTTGTTGTTTATTTGACGTTTTTGTTGTTTTTGATGTTGTTGTTGTTTTTGTTGTTGTTTATTTGACGTTGTTGTTGTTTAATTGACGTTGTTGTTGTTGTTATTGTTTATTTGACGTTGTTGTTGTTGTTTATTTGACGTTGTTGTTCTTGTTGTTGTTTTTGACGTTGTTGTTGTTGTTATTGTTTATTTGACGTTGTTGTTGTTGTTGACGTTGTTTTTGTTGTTGTTTATTTGACATTATTGTTGTTGTTGTTTATTTGACGTTGTTGTTGTTGTTGTTGTTGTTTATTTGATGGTGGTGTTGTTGTTGTTGTTGTTTATTTGACGTTGTTGTTGTTGTTTATTTTACGTTGTTGTTATTGTTGACGTTGTTATTGTTGTTGTTTATTTGACGTTGTTGTTATTGTTGACATAGGTGTTGTTGTTGTTGTTGTTTATTTGACGTTGTTGTTGTTGTTGACGTTGTTGTTATTTATTTGACGTTGTTGTTGTTGTTGTTGTTTATTTGACGTTGTTGTTGTTCTTGTTTATTTGACGGTGTTGTTGTTGTTGTTTATTTGACGTTGTTATTGTTGTTGTTGTTTATTTGACGTTGTTGTTGTTGTTTATTTGATGTTGTTGTTGTTGTTGACATATTTGTTGTTGTTTATTTCACGTTGTTGTTGTTGTTGTTGTTGTTTATTTGACGTTGTTGTTGTTGTTGTTGACGTTGTTGTTGTTGTTGTTTATTTGACATTGTTGTTGTTGTTGACGGTGTTGTTGGTGTTGTTGTTTATTTGACATTGTTGTTGTTGTTGTTGTTGAAGTTGTTGTTGTTGTTTATTTGACGTTGTTGTTGTTCTTCTTCTTCTTTATTTGACGTTGTTGTTGTTAATTTGACGTTGTTGTTGTTGTTGTTTATTTGATGTTGTTGTTGTTGTTTATTTGACATTGTTGTTGTTGTTGTTTATTTGACATTGTTGTTGTTGTTGTTGACATTGTTGTTGTTTATTTGACGTTGTTGTTGTTGTTGTTGTTCTTTATTTGACGTTGTTGTTGTTTATTTGACGTTGTTGTTGTTTATTTGACGTTGTTGTTGTTGTTGTTTATTTGACGTTGTTGTTGTTTATTTGACATTGTTGTTGTTGTTGACGGTGTTGTTGTTGGTGTTGTTGTTGTTTATTTGACGTGGTTGTTGTTGTTGTTTATTTGACGTTGTTGTTGTTGTTGTTGTTGTTTATTTTACATTGTTGTTGTTGATTATTTAACGTTGTTGTTGTTGTTGACGTTGTTGTTGTTGTATTTTATTTGACGTTGTTGTTGTTGTTGACATAGTTGTTGTTGTTGTTGTTTATTTGACGTTGTTGTTGTTGTTTATTTGACATTGTTGTTGTTGTTGACGGTGTTGTTGTTGGTGTTGTTGTTGTTTATTTGACGTGGTTGTTGTTTTTGTTGTTTATTTGACGGTGTTGTTGTTGTTGTTGTTTATTTTCCGTTGTTGTTGTTGTTGTTTATTTAACTTTGTTGTTGTTGTTGACGTTGTTGTTGTATTTTATTTGACGTTGTTGTTGTTGTTGACATAGTTGTTGTTGTTGTTTATTTGACGTTGTTGTTGTTGTTGTTGACATTGTTGTTGTTGTTGTTTATTTGACGTTGTTGTTGTTGTTTATTTGACGTTGTTGTTGTTATTGTTGCTGTTGTTGTTGTTGTTGTTTATTTGACGTTGTTGTTGTTATTGTTGTTGTTGTTGTTGTTTATTTGACGTTGTTGTTGTTGTTGTTTATTTGACGTTATTATTGTTGTTGTTGTTGTTGTTTATTTGACGTTGTTGTTGTTGTTGTTGATATTGTTGTTGTTGTTTATTTGACATTGTTGTTGTTGTTATTGTTTATTTGACGTTGTTGTTTATTTGGCATTGTTGTTGACGTTGTTGTTGTTGTTGTTGTTTATTTGACGTTGTTATTATTGTTGTTGTTGTTGTTGTTGTTGTTTATTTGACGTTGTTATTGTTGTTGTTGTTTATTTGACGTAGTTGTTGTTGTTGACGTTGTTGTTGTTGTTGTTTATTTGACGTTTTTGTTGTTGTTGTTATTGTTGTTGTTGTTGTTTATTTGATGTTGTTGTTGTTGTTGTTTATTTGATGTTGTTGTTGTTGTTTATTTGATGTTGTTGTTGTTGTTGACATAGTTGTTGTTATTTATTTCACGTTGTTGTTGTTGTTGACGTTGTTGTTTATTTGACGTTGTTGTTGTTTTTTATTTGACGTTGTTGTTGTTGTTGTTGACGTTGTTGTTGTTTATTTGACGTTGTTGTTGTTGTTTATTTGACATTGTTGTTGTTGTTGACAGTGTTGTTGTTGTTGTTGTTGTTTATTTGACATTGTTGTTGTTGTTGTTGACGTTGTTGTTGTTGTTTATTTGACGTTGTTGTTATTGTTCTTCTTCTTTATTTGACGTTGTTGTTGTTGTTTATTTGACGTTGTTGTTGTTGTTGTTTATTTGACGTTGTTGTTGTTTATTTGACATTGTTGTTGTTGTTGACGGTGTTGTTGTTGGTGTTGTTGTTGTTTATTTGACGTGGTTGTTATTTTTGTTTTTTATTTGACGGTGTTGTTGTTGTTGTTGTTTATTTAACGTTGTTGTTGTTGTTGACGTTGTTGTTGTTGTATTTTGTTTGACGTTGTTGTTGTTGTTGACATAGTTGTTGTTGTTGTTTATTTGACGTTGTTGTTGTTGTTTATTTGACATTGTTGTTGTTATTGTTGTTGTTGTTGTTGTTGTTTATTTGACGTTGTTGTTGTTATTGTTGTTGTTGTTGTTGTTGTTGTTTATTTGACGTTGTTGTTGTTGCTGTTGTTTATTTGACGTTATTATTGTTGTTGTTGTTGTTGTTGTTGTTTATTTGACGTTGTTGATTTTGTTGTTGATATTGTTGTTGTTGTTTATTTGACATTGTTATTGTTGTTATTGTTTATTGACGTTATTGTTTATTTGACGTTGTTGTTGTTGTTGTTGTTGTTTATTTGACGTTGTTGTTGTTGATGTTGTTGTTGTTGTTGTTTATTTGACATTGTTGTTGTTGTTGTTTATTTGACGTTGTTGTTGTTGTTGTTTATTTGACGTTGTTGTTGTTTATTTGACGTTGTTGTTGTTGTTGTTTACTTGACGTTGTTGTTGTTATTGACTTTGTGGTTGTTGTTTTTGTTGTTGTTTATTTGCGGTTGTTGTTCTTGTTGACATAGTTGTTGTTGTTGTTTATTTGACGTTGTTGTTATTGTTGTTGTTTATTTGACATTGTTGTCGTTGTTGACGGTGTTGTTGTTGTTGTTTATTTGAAATTGTTGTTGTTGTTGTTGACGTTGTTGTTGTTGTTTATTTGACGTTGTTGTTGTTGTTTATTTGACGTTGTTGTTGTTGACGTTGGTGTTGTTGTTATTGTTTATTTGACGTTGTTGTTGTTATTTATTTGACGTAGTTGTTGTTGTTGACGTTGTTGTTGTTGTTTATTTGACGTTTTTGTTGTTTTTGATGTTGTTGTTGTTTTTGTTGTTGTTTATTTGACGTTGTTGTTGTTTAATTGACGTTGTTGTTGTTGTTGTTGTTGTTTATTTGACGTTGTTGTTGTTGTTTATTTGACGTTGTTGTTGTTGTTGTTGTTTTTGACGTTGTTGTTGTTGTTGTTTATTTGACGTTGTTGTTGTTGTTGACGTTGTTTTTGTTGTTGTTTATTTGACATTATTGTTGTTGTTGTTTATTTGATGTTGTTGTTGTTGTTGTTGTTTATTTGATGGTGGTGTTGTTGTTGTTGTTGTTTATTTGACGTTGTTGTTGTTGTTTATTTTACGTTGTTGTTATTGTTGACGTTGTTATTGTTGTTGTTTATTTGACGTTGTTGTTATTGTTGACATAGGTGTTGTTGTTGTTGTTGTTTATTTGACGTTGTTGTTGTTGTTGACGTTGTTGTTGTTTATTTGACGTTGTTGTTGTTGTTGTTTATTTGACGTTGTTGTTGTTCTTGTTTATTTGACGGTGTTGTTGTTGTTGTTTATTTGACGTTGTTATTGTTGTTGTTGTTTATTTGACGTTGTTGTTGTTGTTTATTTGATGTTGTTGTTGTTGTTGACATATTTGTTGTTGTTTATTTCACGTTGTTGTTGTTGTTGTTGTTGTTTATTTGACGTTGTTGTTGTTGTTGTTGACGTTGTTGTTGTTGTTGTTTATTTGACATTGTTGTTGTTGTTGGTGTTGTTGTTGTTTATTTGACGTGGCTGTTGTTGTTATTTATTTGACGGTGTTGTTGTTGTTGTTGTTTATTTTACGTTGTTGTTGTTGTTGACGTTGTTGTTGTTATTGTTTATTTGACGTTGTTGTTGTTGATGACATAGTTGTTGTTGTTGTTGTTTATTTGACGTTGTTGTTGTTGACATTGTTGTTGTTGTTGTTTATTTGACGTTGTTGTTGTTGTTGTTTATTTGACGTTGTTGTTGTTGTTGTTGTTGTTTATTTGACGTTGTTGTTGTTGTTTATTTGACGGTGTTGTTGTTGTTGTTGTTTTTGTTTATTTGACGTTGTTATTGTTGTTGTTGTTGTTGTTTTTGTTTATTTGACGTTGTTATTGTTGTTGTTGTTTATTTGACGTTGTTGTTGTTGACGTTGTTGTTGTTGTTGTTTATTTGATGTTGTTGTTGTTGACATAGTTGTTGTTGTTTATTTCACGTTGTTGTTGTTGTTGACGTTGTTGTTGTTTTTTAATTGACGTTGTTGTTGACGTTGTTGTTGTTGTTGTTGTTTATTTGACGTTGTTGTTGTTGTTTATTTGACATTGTTGTTGTTGTTGACGGTGTTGTTGTTGTTGTTGTTGTTTATTTGACATTGTTGTTGTTGTTGTTGTTGACGTTGTTGTTGTTGTTTATTTGACGTTGTTGTTGTTCTTCTTCTTCTTTATTTGACGTTGTTGTTGTTTATTTGACGTTGTTGTTGTTGTTGTTGTTTATTTGACGTTGTTGTTGTTGTTTATTTGACATTGTTGTTGTTGTTAACGGTGTTGTTGTTGTTGTTGTTGTTGTTTATTTGACATTGTTGTTGTTGTTGTTGACGTTGTTGTTGTTTATTTGACGTTGTTGTTGTTGTTGTTGTTCTTTATTTGACGTTGTTGTTGTTTATTTGACGTTGTTATGGTTGTTGTTTATTTGACGTTGTTGTTGTTGACGTTGTTGTTGTTAATGTTGTTTATTTGACATTGTTGTTGTTGTTGTTGACGTTGTTGTTGTTGTTTATTTGACGTTGTTGTTGTTCTTCTACTTCTTTATTTGACGTTGTTGTTGTTTATTTGACGTTGTTGTTGTTGTTGTTGTTGTTTATTTGATGTTGTTGTTGTTGTTTATTTGACATTGTTGTTGTTGTTAACGGTGTTGTTGTTGTTGTTGTTGTTTATTTGACATTGTTGTTGTTGTTGTTGACGTTGTTGTTGTTTATTTGACGTTGTTGTTGTTGTTGTTGTTGTTCTTTATTTGACGTTGTTGTTGTTTATTTGACGTTGTTATGGTTGTTGTTTATTTGACGTTGTTGTTGTTGACGTTGTTGTTGTTGTTATTGTTTATTTGACGTTGTTGTTGTTTATTTGACGTAGTTGTTGTTGTTGACATTGTTGTTGTTGTTGTTGTTTATTTGACGTTTTTGTTGTTGTTGATGTTGTTGTTGTTTTTGTTGTTGTTTATTTGACGTTGTTGTTGTTGTTTATTTGACGTTTTTGTTGTTGTTGATGTTGTTGTTGTTTTTGTTGTTGTTTATTTGACGTTGTTGTTGTTGTTTATTTGACGTTGTTGTTGTTGTTGTTATTGTTGTTGTTGTTGTTGTTTATTTGACGTTGTTGTTGTTGTTGTTGTTTATTTGACGTTATTGTTGTTGTTGTTGTTGTTTATTTGACGTTGTTGTTGTTGTTGACATTGTTTTTGTTGTTTATTTGACGTTGTTGTTGTTTATTTGACATTGTTGTTGTTGTTATTGTTTATTTGACGTTATTGTTTATTTGACGTTGTTGTTGACGATGTTGTTGTTGTTGTTGTTGTTTATTTGACGTTGTTGTTGTTATTGACGCTGTTGTTGTTGTTTATTTGACGTTGTTGTTGTTGTTGTTGTTGTTTATTTGACGTTGTTGTTGTTTATTTGACGTTGTTGTTGTTGTTGTTGTTTACTTGACGTTGTTGTTGCTATTGACGTTGTTGTTGTTGTTGTTGTTTATTTGACGTTGTTGTTGTTATTGACATAGTTGTTGTTGTTGTTTATTTGACGTTGTTGTTATTGTTGTTGTTTATTTGACATTGTTGTTGTTGTTGACGGTGTTGTTGTTGTTGTTGTTTATTTGACATTGTTGTTGTTGTTGTTGTTGACGTTGTTGTTGTTGTTTATTTCACGTTGTTGTTGTTGTTTATTTGACGTTGTTGTTGTTGTTTATTTGACGTTGTTGTTGTTGACGTTGTTGTTGTTGTTATTGTTTATTTGACATTGTCATTGTTGTTTATTTGATGTAGTTGTTGTTGTTGACGTTGTTGTTGTTGTTGTTTATTTGACGTTTTTGTTGTTGTTGATGTTGTTGTTGTTTTTGTTGTTGTTTATTTGACGTTGTTGTTATTTAATTGACGTTGTTATTGTTGTTGTTTATTTGACGTTGTTGTTGTTGTTATTGTTGTTGTTGTTTATTTGATGTTGTTATTGTTGTTGTTTATTTGACGTTGTTGTTGTTGTTGTTTATTTGACGTTGTTGTTGTTGTTGACGTTGTTGTTGTTGTTTATTTGACGTTGTTGTTGTTGTTGTTTATTTGACATTGTTGTTGTTGTTATTGTTTATTTGACGTTGTTGTTGTTGTTGTTTATTTGACGTTGTTGTTGTTGTTTTTGATGTTGTTGTTGTTGTTTATTTGACATTGTTGTTGTTGTTGATGTTGTTTTTGTTGTTGTTTATTTGACATTGTTGTTGTTGTTGTTTATTTGACATTGTTGTTGTTGTTGTTTATTTGACGGTGTTGTTGTTTATTTGACGTTGTTGTTGTTGTTTATTTGACGTTGTTGTTGTTGTTTATTTGACGTTGTTGTTGTTGTTTATTTGAAGGTGTTGTTGTTGTTGTTGTTGTTTATTTGACGTTGTTATTGTTGTTGTTGTTTATTTGACGTTGTTGTTGTTGTTTATTTGATGTTGTTGTTGTTGTTGACATATTTGTTGTTGTTTATTTCACGTTGTTGTTGTTGTTGTTTATTTGACGTTGTTGTTGTTGTTGTTGTTGTTGACGTTGTTGTTGTTGTTGTTTATTTGACGTTGTTGTTGTTTATTTGACATTGTTGTTGTTGTTGACGGTGTTGTTGTTGGTGTTGTTGTTGTTTATTTGACGTGGTTGTTGTTGTTATTTATTTGACGGTGTTGTTGTTGTTGTTGTTGTTTATTTTACGTTGTTGTTGTTGTTGTTTATTTAACGTTGTTGTCGTTGTTGACGTTGTTGTTGTTATTGTTTATTTGACGTTGTTGTTGTTGTTGACATAGTTGTTGTTGTTGTTGTTTATTTGACGTTGTTGTTGTTGACATTGTTGTTTTGACGTTGTTGTTGTTGTTGTTTATTTGACGTTGTTGTTGTTGTTGTTGTTGTTGTTGTTGTTGTTTATTTGACGTTGTTGTTGTTGTTTATTTGACGGTGTTGTTGTTGTTGTTTTTGTTTATTTGACGTTGTTATTGTTGTTGTTGTTTATTTGACGTTGTTGCTGTTGTTGACGTT
>OX451735.1:1342837700-1342887700 GCA_948472305.1 Vicia faba | reverse complement strand
TTTGACGTTGTTGTTGTTTTTTATTTGACGTTGTTGTTGTTGTTGTTGACGTTGTTGTTGTTGTTTATTTGACGTTGTTGTTGTTGTTTATTTGACATTGTTGTTGTTGTTGACAGTGTTGTTGTTGTTGTTGTTGTTGTTTATTTGACATTGTTGTTGTTGTTGTTGTTTATTTGACGTTGTTGTTATTGTTCTTCTTCTTTATTTGACGTTGTTGTTGTTTATTTGACGTTGTTGTTGTTGTTGTTTATTTGATGTTGTTGTTGTTGACGTTGTTGTTGTTGTTATTGTTTATTTGACGTTGTTGTTGTTGTTGTTTATTTGACGTAGTTGTTATTGTTGAGGTTGTTGTTGTTGTTGACGTTGTTGTTGTTGTTGTTTATTTGACGTTTTTGTTCTTGTTGATGTTGTTGTTGTTGTTTATTTGACGTTGTTGTTGTTGTTGTTGTTATTGTTGTCTATTTGACGTTGTTGTTGTTATTGTTTATTTGACGTTGTTGTTGTTGTTTATTTGACGTAGTTGTTGTTGTTGACGTTGTTGTTGTTTTTGTTTATTCGACGTTTTTGTTGTTGTTAATTTTGTTGTTATTTTTGTTGTTGTTTATTTGACGTTGTTGTTGTTTAATTGACGTTGTTATTGTTGTTGTTTATTTGACGTTGTTGTTGTTGTTGACGTTGTTGTTGTTGTTGACGTTGTTGTTGTTGTTTATTTGACGTTGTTGTTGTTGTTTATTTGACATTGTTGTTGCTGTTGTTGTTGTTTATTTGACGTTGTTGTTGTTGTTTATTTGACATTGTTGTTGCTGTTGTTATTGTTTATTTGACGTTGTTGTTGTTGTTTATTTGACGTTGTTGTTGTTGTTTTTGATATTGTTGTTGTTGTTGTTTATTTGACGTTGTTGTTGTTGTTGACGTTGTTTTTGTTGTTGTTTATTTGACGTTGTTGTTGTTGTTTATTTGACGTTGTTGTTATTGTTGACGTTGTTGTTGTTGTTGTTTATTTGACGTTGTTGTTATTGTTGACATAGGTGTTGTTGTTGTTGTTGTTTATTTGACGTTGTTGTTGTTGTTGATGTTGTTGTTGTTGTTGTTGTTGTTTATTTGACGGTTTTGTTGTTGTTGTTTATTTGACGTTGTTGTTGTTGTTTATTTGACGGTGTTGTTGTTGTTGTTGTTGTTTATTTAACGTTGTTGTTGTTGTTTATTTGACGTGGTTGTTGTTGTTTATTTGATGTTGTTGTTGTTGTTGACATGGTTGTTGTTGTTTATTTCACGTTGTTGTTGTGGTTTATTTGACGTTGTTGTTGTTGTTGTTTATTTGACGTTGTTGTTGTTGTTGTTGACGTTGTTGTTGTTGTTGTTGTTGTTGTTGTTTATTTAACGTTGTTGTTGTTTATTTGACATTGTTGTTGTTGTTGACGGTGTTGTTGTTGGTGTTGTTGTTGTTTATTTGACGTGGTTGTTGTTGTTGTTTATTTCACGGTGTTGTTGTTGTTGTTGTTTATTTTACATTGTTGTTGTTGATTATTTAACGTTGTTGTTGTTGTTGACGTTGTTGTTGTTGTATTTTATTTGACGTTGTTGTTGTTGTTGACATAGTTGTTGTTGTTGTTGTTTATTTGACGTTGTTGTTGTTGTTGTTGACATTGTTGTTGTTGTTGTTTATTTGATGTTGTTGTTGTTGTTTATTTGACGTTGTTGTTGTTGTTGTTGTTGACATTGTTATTGTTGTTATTTATTTGATGTTGTTGTTGTTGTTTATTTGATGTTGTTGTTATTGTTGTTTATTTGACGTTGTTGTTGTTGTTGTTTATTTGACGTTGTTGTTGTTGTTTATTTGACGTTTTTGTTATTGTTGTTCTTCTTTATTTGACGTTGTTGTTGTTTATTTGACGTTGTTGTTGTTGTTGTTTATTTGACGTTGTTGTTGTTGACGTTGTTGTTGTTGTTATTGTTTATTTGACGTTGTTGTTGTTGTTGTTTATTTGACGTAGTTGTTATTGTTGACGTTGTTGTTGTTGTTGACGTTGTTGTTGTTGTTGTTTATTTGACGTTTTTGTTGTTGTTTATTTGACGTTGTTGTTGTTGTTGTTGTTTATTTGACGTTGTTGTTGTTATTGTTATTGTTGTTGTTGTTGTTTATTTGACGTTGTTGTTGTTGTTGTTGTTTATTTGACGTTGTTGTTGTTGTTGTTGACGTTGTTGTTATTGTTGTTTATTTGACTTTTTTTGTTGTTGTTTATTTGACATTGTTGTTGTTGTTACTGTTTATTTGACGTTGTTGTTGTTTATTTGACGTTGT
This sequence comes from Vicia faba, assembly GCA_948472305.1. Classification (NCBI taxonomy): domain Eukaryota; kingdom Viridiplantae; phylum Streptophyta; class Magnoliopsida; order Fabales; family Fabaceae; genus Vicia; species Vicia faba. Next base: position 1,342,885,398 of record OX451735.1, on the reverse strand, counting down.
TGTTGTTGTTGTTGTTGACGTTGTTGTTGTTTATTTGACGTTGTTGTTGTTGTTGTTGACGTTGTTGTTATTGTTGTTGTTTATTTGACGTTGTTGTTGTTGTTGTTTATTTGACGTTGTTGTTGTTTATTTGACGTTGTTGTTGTTGTTTATTTGACGTTGTTATTGTTGTTGTTGTTGTTTACTTGAGGTTATTGTTGTTATTGACGTTGTTGTTGTTGTTGTTGTTTATTTGGCGTTGTTGTTGTTGTTGACATAGTTGTTGTTGTTGTTTATTTGACGTTGTTGTTGTTTATTTGACATTGTTGTTGTTGTTGACAGTGTTGTTGACATTGTTGTTGTTGTTTATTTGACGTTGTTGTTGTTGTTGTTGTTTACTTGACGTTGTTGTTGTTATTGGCGTTGTTGTTGTTGTTGTTTTGACGTTGTTATTGTGGTTTATTTGACGTTGTTGTTGTTGTTGTTGTTTTGACGTTGTTAGTGTGGTTTATTTGACGTTGTTGTTGTTGTTGACATAGTTGTTGTTGTTGTTGTTTATTTGACGTTGTTGTTGTTGTTGTTTATTTGACGTAGTTGTTGTTGTTGACGGTGTTATTGTTGTTGTTGTTTATTTGATATTGTTGTTGTTGTTTATTTGACGTTGTTGTTGTTGTTGTTTATTAGATGTTGTTGTTGTTGACGTTGTTGTTGTTGTTATTGTTTATTTGACGTTGTTGTTGTTGTTGTTGTTTATTTGACGTAGTTATTGTTGTTGACGTTGTTGTTGTTGTTGTTTATTTGACGTAGTTATTGTTGTTGTTGTTGTTTATTTAACGTTTTTGTTGTTGTTGTTGATGTTGTTGTTGTTTTTGTTGTTGTTTATTTGACGTTGTTGTTGTTGTTGTTGTTTATTTGACGTTGTTGTTGTTTATTTGACGTTGTTGTTGTTGTTGACGTTGTTGTTGTTGTTGTTGTTTATTTGATGTTGTTGTTGTTGACATAGTTGTTGTTGTTTATTTCATGTTGTTGTTGTTGTTGTTGACGTTGTTGTTTATTTGACGTTGTTGTTGTTGTTGTTGTATTTTATTTTCCGTTGTTGTTGTTGTTGACATAGTTGTTGTTGTTCTTGTTGTTTATTTGACGTTGTTGTTGTTGTTGACATTGTTGTTGTTGTTGTTTATTTGACGTTGTTGTTGTTGTTGTTGTTATTTATTTGACGTTGTTGTTGTTGTTGTTTATTTGACGGTGTTGTTGTTGTTGTTGTTTTTGTTTATTTGACGTTGTTATTGTTGTTGTTGTTTATTTGACGTTGTTGTTGTTGTTGACGTTGTTGTTGTTGTTGTTGTTTATTTGATGTTACTGTTGTTGTTGACATAGTTGTTGTTGTTTATTTCACGTTGTTATTGTTGTTGACGTTGTTGTTTATTTGACGTTGTTGTTGTTTTTTATTTGACGTTGTTGTTGTTGTTGTTGACGTTGTTGTTGTTGTTTATTTGACGCTGTTGTTGTTGTTTATTTGACATTGTTGTTGTTGTTGACAGTGTTGTTGTTGTTGTTGTTGTTGTTGTTTATTTGACATTGTTGTTGTTGTTGTTGTTTATTTGACGTTGTTGTTATTGTTCTTCTTCTTTATTTGACGTTGTTGTTGTTTATTTGACGTTGTTGTTGTTGTTGTTTATTTGATGTTGTTGTTGTTGACGTTGTTGTTGTTGTTATTGTTTATTTGACGTTGTTGTTGTTGTTGTTTATTTGACGTAGTTGTTATTGTTGAGGTTGTTGTTGTTGTTGACGTTGTTGTTGTTGTTGTTTATTTGACGTTTTTGTTCTTGTTGATGTTGTTGTTGTTGTTTATTTGACGTTGTTGTTGTTGTTGTTATTGTTGTCTATTTGACGTTGTTGTTGTTATTGTTTATTTGACGTTGTTGTTGTTGTTTATTTGACGTAGTTGTTGTTGTTGACGTTGTTGTTGTTTTTGTTTATTCGACGTTTTTGTTGTTGTTAATTTTGTTGTTATTTTTGTTGTTGTTTATTTGACGTTGTTGTTGTTTAATTGACGTTGTTATTGTTGTTGTTTATTTGACGTTGTTGTTGTTATTGTTGTTGTTGTTGTTTATTTGATATTGTTGTCGTTGTTTAATTGACGTTGTTGTTGTTGTTGTTGTTTATTTGACGTTGTTGTTGTTGTTGACGTTGTTGTTGTTGTTGACGTTGTTGTTGTTGTTTATTTGACGTTGTTGTTGCTGTTGTTATTGTTTATTTGACGTTGTTGTTGTTGTTTATTTGACGTTGTTGTTGTTGTTTTTGATATTGTTGTTGTTGTTGTTTATTTGACGTTGTTGTTGTTGTTGACGTTGTTTTTGTTGTTGTTTATTTGACGTTGTTGTTGTTGTTTATTTGACGTTGTTGTTATTGTTGACGTTGTTGTTGTTGTTGTTGTTTATTTGACGTTGTTGTTATTGTTGACATAGGTGTTGTTGTTGTTGTTGTTTATTTGACGTTGTTGTTGTTGTTGACGTTGTTGTTGTTGTTGTTGTTGTTTATTTGACGGTTTTGTTGTTGTTGTTTATTTGACGTTGTTGTTGTTGTTTATTTGACGGTGTTGTTGTTGTTGTTGTTGTTTATTTAACGTTGTTGTTGTTGTTTATTTGACGTGGTTGTTGTTGTTTATTTGATGTTGTTGTTGTTGTTGACATGGTTGTTGTTTTTTATTTCACGTTGTTGTTGTTGTTTATTTGACGTTGTTGTTGTTGTTGTTTATTTGACGTTGTTGTTGTTGTTGTTGACGTTGTTGTTGTTGTTGTTGTTGTTTATTTAACGTTGTTGTTGTTTATTTGACATTGTTGTTGTTGTTGACGGTGTTGTTGTTGGTGTTGTTGTTGTTTATTTGACGTGGTTGTTGTTGTTGTTTATTTCACGGTGTTGTTGTTGTTGTTGTTTATTTTACATTGTTGTTGTTGATTATTTAACGTTGTTGTTGTTGTTGACGTTGTTGTTGTTGTATTTTATTTGACGTTGTTGTTGTTGTTGACATAGTTGTTGTTGTTGTTGTTTATTTGACGTTGTTGTTGTTGTTGTTGACATTGTTGTTGTTGTTGTTTATTTGATGTTGTTGTTGTTGTTTATTTGACGTTGTTGTTGTTGTTGTTGTTGTTGACATTGTTATTGTTGTTATTTATTTGATGTTGTTGTTGTTGTTTATTTGACGTTGTTGTTATTGTTGTTTATTTGACGTTGTTGTTGTTGTTGTTTATTTGACGTTGTTGTTGTTGTTTATTTGATGTTGTTGTTGTTGACGTTGTTGTTTATTTGACGTTGTTGTTGTTTTTTATTTGACGTTGTTATTGTTGTTGTTGACGTTGTTGTTGTTGTTGTTGTTTATTTGACGTTGTTGTTGTTGTTTATTTGACATTGTTGTTGTTGTTGACGGTGTTGTTGTTGTTGTTGTTTATTTGACATTGTTGTTGTTGTTGACGTTGTTGTTGTTGTTTATTTGACGTTGTTGTTATTGTTGTTCTTCTTTATTTGACGTTGTTGTTGTTTATTTGACGTTGTTGTTGTTGTTGTTTATTTGACGTTGTTGTTGTTGACGTTGTTGTTGTTGTTATTGTTTATTTGACGTTGTTGTTGTTGTTGTTTATTTGACGTAGTTGTTATTGTTGACGTTGTTGTTGTTGTTGACGTTGTTGTTGTTGTTGTTTATTTGACGTTTTTGTTGTTGTTTATTTGACGTTGTTGTTGTTGTTGTTTATTTGACGTTGTTGTTGTTATTGTTATTGTTGTTGTTGTTGTTGTTGTTTATTTGACGTTGTTGTTGTTATTGTTATTGTTGTTGTTGTTGTTTATTTGACGTTGTTGTTGTTGTTGTTGTTTATTTGACGTTGTTGTTGTTGTTGTTGACGTTGTTGTTATTGTTGTTTATTTGACGTTGTTGTTGTTGTTTATTTGACATTGTTGTTGTTGTTACTGTTTATTTGACGTTGTTGTTGTTTATTTGACGTTGTTGTTGTTGTTGTTGACGTTGTTGTTGTTTATTTGACGTTGTTGTTGTTGTTGACGTTGTTGTTATTGTTGTTGTTTATTTGACGTTGTTGTTGTTGTTGTTTATTTGACGTTGTTGTTGTTTATTTGACGTTGTTGTTGTTGTTTATTTGACGTTGTTATTGTTGTTGTTGTTGTTTACTTGAGGTTATTGTTGTTATTGACGTTGTTGTTGTTGTTGTTGTTTATTTGGCGTTGTTGTTGTTGTTGACATAGTTGTTGTTGTTGTTTATTTGACGTTGTTGTTGTTTATTTGACATTGTTGTTGTTGTTGACAGTGTTGTTGACATTGTTGTTGTTGTTTATTTGACGTTGTTGTTGTTGTTGTTGTTGTTTACTTGACGTTGTTGTTGTTATTGGCGTTTTTGTTGTTGTTGTTTTGACGTTGTTATTGTGGTTTATTTGACGTTGTTGTTGTTGTTGTTGTTTTGACGTTGTTAGTGTGGTTTATTTGACGTTGTTGTTGTTGTTGACATAGTTGTTGTTGTTGTTGTTTATTTGACGTTGTTGTTGTTGTTGTTTATTTGACGTTGTTGTTGTTGTTGTTTATTTGACGTAGTTGTTGTTGTTGACGGTGTTATTGTTGTTGTTGTTTATTTGATATTGTTGTTGTTGTTGTTGTTTATTTGACGTTGTTGTTGTTGTTTATTTGACGTTGTTGTTGTTGTTGTTTATTAGATGTTGTTGTTGTTGACGTTGTTGTTGTTGTTATTGTTTATTTGACGTTGTTGTTGTTGTTGTTGTTTATTTGACGTAGTTATTGTTGTTGACGTTGTTGTTGTTGTTGTTGTTTATTTGACGTAGTTATTGTTGTTGTTGTTGTTTATTTAACGTTTTTGTTGTTGTTGTTGATGTTGTTGTTGTTTTTGTTGTTGTTTATTTGACGTTGTTGTTGTTGTTGTTGTTTATTTGACGTTGTTGTTGTTTATTTGACGTTGTTGTTGTTGTTGACGTTGTTGTTGTTGTTGTTGTTGTTTATTTGATGTTGTTGTTGTTGACATAGTTGTTGTTGTTTATTTCATGTTGTTGTTGTTGTTGACGTTGTTGTTTATTTGACGTTGTTGTTGTTGTTGTTGTATTTTATTTGCCGTTGTTGTTGTTGTTGACATAGTTGTTGTTGTTCTTGTTGTTTATTTGACGTTGTTGTTGTTGTTGACATTGTTGTTGTTGTTGTTTATTTGACGTTGTTGTTGTTGTTGTTGTTATTTATTTGACGTTGTTGTTGTTGTTTATTTGACGGTGTTGTTGTTGTTGTTGTTTTTGTTTATTTGACGTTGTTATTGTTGTTGTTGTTTATTTGACGTTGTTGTTGTTGTTGACGTTGTTGTTGTTGTTGTTTATTTGAAGTTGCTGTTGTTGTTGACATAGTTGTTGTTGTTTATTTCACGTTGTTGTTGTTGTTGACGTTGTTGTTTATTTGACGTTGTTGTTGTTTTTTAATTGACGTTGTTGTTGTTGTTGTTGTTGACGTTGTTGTTGTTGTTGTTGTTTATTTGAAGTTGTTGTTGTTGTTTATTTGACATTGTTGTTGTTGTTGACAGTGTTGTTGTTGTTGTTGTTTATTTGACATTGTTGTTGTTGTTGTTTATTGGACGTTGTTGTTATTGTTCTTCTTCTTTATTTGACGTTGTTGTTGTTTATTTGACGTTGTTGTTGTTGTTCTTTATTTGACGTTGTTGTTGTTGTTGTTTATTTGACGTTGTTGTTGTTGACGTTGTTGTTGTTGTTATTGTTTATTTGACGTTGTTGTTGTTGTTTATTTGACGTTGTTGTTGTTGTTCTTGTTTACTTGACGTTGTTGTTGTTATTGACGTTGTTGTTGTTGTTGTTGTTTTGACGTTGTTATTGTGGTTTATTTGACGTTGTTGTTGTTGTTGTTGTTTTGACGTTGTTAGTTTGGTTTATTTGACGTTGTTGTTGTTGTTGTTGACATAGTTGTTGTTGTTGTTGTTTATTTGACGTTGTTGTTGTTGTTGTTTATTTGATGTAGTTGTTGTTGTTGACGGTGTTATTGTTGTTGTTGTTTATTTGATATTGTTGTTGTTGTTGTTGACGTTGTTGTTGTTGTTTATTTGACGTTGTTGTTGTTGTTTATTAGATGTTGTTGTTGTTGACGTTGTTGTTGTTGTTATTGTTTATTTGACGTTGTTGTTGTTGTTGTTGTTTATTTGACGTAGTTATTGTTGTTGACGTTGTTGTTGTTGTTGTTTATTTGACGTTTTTGTTGTTGTTGTTGTTGATGTTGTTGTTGTTTTTGTTGTTGTTTATTTGACATTGTTGTTGTTGTTGTTGTTTATTTGACGTTGTTGTTGTTGTTGTTTATTTGACGTTGTTGTTGTTGTTGACGTTGTTGTTGTTGTTGTTTATTTGATGTTGTTGTTGTTGACATAGTTGTTGTTGTTTATTTCATGTTGTTGTTGTTGTTGACGTTGTTGTTTATTTGACGTTTTTGTTGTTGTTGTTGACATAGTTGTTGTTGTTTATTTGACGTTGTTGTTGTTGTTGTTGTTGACATTGTTGTTGTTGTTGTTTATTTGACGTTGTTGTTGTTGTTTATTTGACGTTGTTGTTGTTGTTGTTGTTGTTGTTGTTGTTGTTTATTTGACGTTGTTGTTGTTGTTTATTTGACGGTGTTGTTGTTGTTGTTGTTTTTGTTTATTTGACGTTGTTATTGTTGTTGTTGTTTATTTGACGTTGTTGTTGTTGTTGACGTTGTTGTTGTTGTTGTTGTTTATTTGATGTTGCTGTTGTTGTTGACATAGTTGTTGTTGTTTATTTCACGTTGTTGTTATTGTTGACGTTGTTGTTTATTTGACGTTGTTGTTGTTTTTTATTTGACGTTGTTGTTGTTGTTGACGTTGTTGTTGTTGTTGTTGTTGTTTATTTGAAGTTGTTGTTGTTGTTTATTTGACATTGTTGTTGTTGTTGACAGTGTTTTTGTTGTTGTTGTTGTTGTTTATTTGACATTGTTGTTGTTGTTGTTGTTGTTTATTTGACGTTGTTGTTATTGTTCTTCTTCTTTATTTGACGTTGTTGTTGTTTATTTGACGTTGTTGTTGTTGTTGTTTATTTGACGTTGTTGTTGTTGACGTTGTTGTTGTTGTTATTGTTTATTTGACGTTGTTGTTATTGTTGTTTATTTGACGTAGTTGTTATTGTTGAGGTTGTTGTTGTTGTTGACGTTGTTGTTGTTGTTGTTTATTTGACGTTTTTGTTCTTGTTGATGTTGTTGTTGTTGTTTATTTGACGTTGTTGTTGTTGTTGTTGTTATTGTTGTCTATTTGACGTTGTTGTTGTTATTGTTTATTTGACGTTGTTGTTGTTGTTTATTTGACGTAGTTGTTGTTGTTGACGTTGTTGTTGTTTTGTTTATTCGACGTTTTTGTTGTTGTTAATGTTGTTGTTATTTTTGTTGTTGTTTATTTGACGTTGTTGTTGTTTAATTGACGTTGTTATTGTTGTTGTTTATTTGACGTTGTTGTTGTTGTTATTGTTGTTGTTGTTGTTGTTTATTTGATATTGTTGTCGTTGTTTATTTGACGTTGTTGTTGTTGTTGTTGTTGTTTATTTGACGTTGTTGTTGTTGTTGACGTTGTTGTTGTTGTTGTTTATTTGACGTTGTTGTTGTTGTTTATTTGACATTGTTGTTGCTGTTGTTATTGTTTATTTGACGTTGTTGTTGTTGTTTATTTGACGTTGTTGTTGTTGTTTTTGATGTTATTGTTGTTGTTGTTTATTTGACGTTGTTGTTGTTGTTGACGTTGTTTTTGTTGTTGTTTATTTGACGTTGTTGTTGTTGTTTATTTGACGTTGTTGTTATTGTTGACGTTGTTGTTGTTGTTGTTGTATTTTATTTGCCGTTGTTGTTGTTGTTGACATAGTTGTTGTTGTTCTTGTTGTTTATTTGACGTTGTTGTTGTTGTTGACATTGTTGTTGTTGTTGTTTATTTGACGTTGTTGTTGTTGTTGTTGTTATTTATTTGACGTTGTTGTTGTTGTTTATTTGACGGTGTTGTTGTTGTTGTTGTTTTTGTTTATTTGACGTTGTTATTGTTGTTGTTGTTTATTTGACGTTGTTGTTGTTGTTGACGTTGTTGTTGTTGTTGTTTATTTGAAGTTGCTGTTGTTGTTGACATAGTTGTTGTTGTTTATTTCACGTTGTTGTTGTTGTTGACGTTGTTGTTTATTTGACGTTGTTGTTGTTTTTTAATTGACGTTGTTGTTGTTGTTGTTGTTGACGTTGTTGTTGTTGTTGTTGTTTATTTGAAGTTGTTGTTGTTGTTTATTTGACATTGTTGTTGTTGTTGACAGTGTTGTTGTTGTTGTTGTTTATTTGACATTGTTGTTGTTGTTGTTTATTGGACGTTGTTGTTATTGTTCTTCTTCTTTATTTGACGTTGTTGTTGTTTATTTGACGTTGTTGTTGTTGTTCTTTATTTGACGTTGTTGTTGTTGTTGTTTATTTGACGTTGTTGTTGTTGACGTTGTTGTTGTTGTTATTGTTTATTTGACGTTGTTGTTGTTGTTTATTTGACGTTGTTGTTGTTGTTCTTGTTTACTTGACGTTGTTGTTGTTATTGACGTTGTTGTTGTTGTTGTTGTTTTGACGTTGTTATTGTGGTTTATTTGACGTTGTTGTTGTTGTTGTTGTTTTGACGTTGTTAGTTTGGTTTATTTGACGTTGTTGTTGTTGTTGTTGACATAGTTGTTGTTGTTGTTGTTTATTTGACGTTGTTGTTGTTGTTGTTTATTTGATGTAGTTGTTGTTGTTGACGGTGTTATTGTTGTTGTTGTTTATTTGATATTGTTGTTGTTGTTGTTGACGTTGTTGTTGTTGTTTATTTGACGTTGTTGTTGTTGTTTATTAGATGTTGTTGTTGTTGACGTTGTTGTTGTTGTTATTGTTTATTTGACGTTGTTGTTGTTGTTGTTGTTTATTTGACGTAGTTATTGTTGTTGACGTTGTTGTTGTTGTTGTTTATTTGACGTTTTTGTTGTTGTTGTTGTTGATGTTGTTGTTGTTTTTGTTGTTGTTTATTTGACATTGTTGTTGTTGTTGTTGTTTATTTGACGTTGTTGTTGTTGTTGTTTATTTGACGTTGTTGTTGTTGTTGACGTTGTTGTTGTTGTTGTTTATTTGATGTTGTTGTTGTTGACATAGTTGTTGTTGTTTATTTCATGTTGTTGTTGTTGTTGACGTTGTTGTTTATTTGACGTTGTTGTTGTTGTTGTTGACATAGTTGTTGTTGTTTATTTGACGTTGTTGTTGTTGTTGTTGTTGACATTGTTGTTGTTGTTGTTTATTTGACGTTGTTGTTGTTGTTTATTTGACGTTGTTGTTGTTGTTGTTGTTGTTGTTGTTGTTGTTGTTGTTGTTTATTTGACGTTGTTGTTGTTGTTTATTTGACGGTGTTGTTGTTGTTGTTGTTTTTGTTTATTTGACGTTGTTATTGTTGTTGTTGTTTATTTGACGTTGTTGTTGTTGTTGACGTTGTTGTTGTTGTTGTTGTTTATTTGATGTTGCTGTTGTTGTTGACATAGTTGTTGTTGTTTATTTCACGTTGTTGTTATTGTTGACGTTGTTGTTTATTTGACGTTGTTGTTGTTTTTTATTTGACGTTGTTGTTGTTGTTGACGTTGTTGTTGTTGTTGTTGTTGTTTATTTGAAGTTGTTGTTGTTGTTTATTTGACATTGTTGTTGTTGTTGACAGTGTTTTTGTTGTTGTTGTTGTTGTTTATTTGACATTGTTGTTGTTGTTGTTGTTGTTTATTTGACGTTGTTGTTATTGTTCTTCTTCTTTATTTGACGTTGTTGTTGTTTATTTGACGTTGTTGTTGTTGTTGTTTATTTGACGTTGTTGTTGTTGACGTTGTTGTTGTTGTTATTGTTTATTTGACGTTGTTGTTATTGTTGTTTATTTGACGTAGTTGTTATTGTTGAGGTTGTTGTTGTTGTTGACGTTGTTGTTGTTGTTGTTTATTTGACGTTTTTGTTCTTGTTGATGTTGTTGTTGTTGTTTATTTGACGTTGTTGTTGTTGTTGTTGTTATTGTTGTCTATTTGACGTTGTTGTTGTTATTGTTTATTTGACGTTGTTGTTGTTGTTTATTTGACGTAGTTGTTGTTGTTGACGTTGTTGTTGTTTTGTTTATTCGACGTTTTTGTTGTTGTTAATGTTGTTGTTATTTTTGTTGTTGTTTATTTGACGTTGTTGTTGTTTAATTGACGTTGTTATTGTTGTTGTTTATTTGACGTTGTTGTTGTTGTTATTGTTGTTGTTGTTGTTGTTTATTTGATATTGTTGTCGTTGTTTATTTGACGTTGTTGTTGTTGTTGTTGTTGTTTATTTGACGTTGTTGTTGTTGTTGACGTTGTTGTTGTTGTTGTTTATTTGACGTTGTTGTTGTTGTTTATTTGACATTGTTGTTGCTGTTGTTATTGTTTATTTGACGTTGTTGTTGTTGTTTATTTGACGTTGTTGTTGTTGTTTTTGATGTTATTGTTGTTGTTGTTTATTTGACGTTGTTGTTGTTGTTGACGTTGTTTTTGTTGTTGTTTATTTGACGTTGTTGTTGTTGTTTATTTGACGTTGTTGTTATTGTTGACGTTGTTGTTGTTGTTGTTGTATTTTATTTGCCGTTGTTGTTGTTGTTGACATAGTTGTTGTTGTTCTTGTTGTTTATTTGACGTTGTTGTTGTTGTTGACATTGTTGTTGTTGTTGTTTATTTGACGTTGTTGTTGTTGTTGTTGTTATTTATTTGACGTTGTTGTTGTTGTTTATTTGACGGTGTTGTTGTTGTTGTTGTTTTTGTTTATTTGACGTTGTTATTGTTGTTGTTGTTTATTTGACGTTGTTGTTGTTGTTGACGTTGTTGTTGTTGTTGTTTATTTGAAGTTGCTGTTGTTGTTGACATAGTTGTTGTTGTTTATTTCACGTTGTTGTTGTTGTTGACGTTGTTGTTTATTTGACGTTGTTGTTGTTTTTTAATTGACGTTGTTGTTGTTGTTGTTGTTGACGTTGTTGTTGTTGTTGTTGTTTATTTGAAGTTGTTGTTGTTGTTTATTTGACATTGTTGTTGTTGTTGACAGTGTTGTTGTTGTTGTTGTTTATTTGACATTGTTGTTGTTGTTGTTTATTGGACGTTGTTGTTATTGTTCTTCTTCTTTATTTGACGTTGTTGTTGTTTATTTGACGTTGTTGTTGTTGTTCTTTATTTGACGTTGTTGTTGTTGTTGTTTATTTGACGTTGTTGTTGTTGACGTTGTTGTTGTTGTTATTGTTTATTTGACGTTGTTGTTGTTGTTTATTTGACGTTGTTGTTGTTGTTCTTGTTTACTTGACGTTGTTGTTGTTATTGACGTTGTTGTTGTTGTTGTTGTTTTGACGTTGTTATTGTGGTTTATTTGACGTTGTTGTTGTTGTTGTTGTTTTGACGTTGTTAGTTTGGTTTATTTGACGTTGTTGTTGTTGTTGTTGACATAGTTGTTGTTGTTGTTGTTTATTTGACGTTGTTGTTGTTGTTGTTTATTTGATGTAGTTGTTGTTGTTGACGGTGTTATTGTTGTTGTTGTTTATTTGATATTGTTGTTGTTGTTGTTGACGTTGTTGTTGTTGTTTATTTGACGTTGTTGTTGTTGTTTATTAGATGTTGTTGTTGTTGACGTTGTTGTTGTTGTTATTGTTTATTTGACGTTGTTGTTGTTGTTGTTGTTTATTTGACGTAGTTATTGTTGTTGACGTTGTTGTTGTTGTTGTTTATTTGACGTTTTTGTTGTTGTTGTTGTTGATGTTGTTGTTGTTTTTGTTGTTGTTTATTTGACATTGTTGTTGTTGTTGTTGTTTATTTGACGTTGTTGTTGTTGTTGTTTATTTGACGTTGTTGTTGTTGTTGACGTTGTTGTTGTTGTTGTTTATTTGATGTTGTTGTTGTTGACATAGTTGTTGTTGTTTATTTCATGTTGTTGTTGTTGTTGACGTTGTTGTTTATTTGACGTTGTTGTTGTTGTTGTTGACATAGTTGTTGTTGTTTATTTGACGTTGTTGTTGTTGTTGTTGTTGACATTGTTGTTGTTGTTGTTTATTTGACGTTGTTGTTGTTGTTTATTTGACGTTGTTGTTGTTGTTGTTGTTGTTGTTGTTGTTGTTGTTGTTGTTTATTTGACGTTGTTGTTGTTGTTTATTTGACGGTGTTGTTGTTGTTGTTGTTTTTGTTTATTTGACGTTGTTATTGTTGTTGTTGTTTATTTGACGTTGTTGTTGTTGTTGACGTTGTTGTTGTTGTTGTTGTTTATTTGATGTTGCTGTTGTTGTTGACATAGTTGTTGTTGTTTATTTCACGTTGTTGTTATTGTTGACGTTGTTGTTTATTTGACGTTGTTGTTGTTTTTTATTTGACGTTGTTGTTGTTGTTGACGTTGTTGTTGTTGTTGTTGTTGTTTATTTGAAGTTGTTGTTGTTGTTTATTTGACATTGTTGTTGTTGTTGACAGTGTTTTTGTTGTTGTTGTTGTTGTTTATTTGACATTGTTGTTGTTGTTGTTGTTGTTTATTTGACGTTGTTGTTATTGTTCTTCTTCTTTATTTGACGTTGTTGTTGTTTATTTGACGTTGTTGTTGTTGTTGTTTATTTGACGTTGTTGTTGTTGACGTTGTTGTTGTTGTTATTGTTTATTTGACGTTGTTGTTATTGTTGTTTATTTGACGTAGTTGTTATTGTTGAGGTTGTTGTTGTTGTTGACGTTGTTGTTGTTGTTGTTTATTTGACGTTTTTGTTCTTGTTGATGTTGTTGTTGTTGTTTATTTGACGTTGTTGTTGTTGTTGTTGTTATTGTTGTCTATTTGACGTTGTTGTTGTTATTGTTTATTTGACGTTGTTGTTGTTGTTTATTTGACGTAGTTGTTGTTGTTGACGTTGTTGTTGTTTTGTTTATTCGACGTTTTTGTTGTTGTTAATGTTGTTGTTATTTTTGTTGTTGTTTATTTGACGTTGTTGTTGTTTAATTGACGTTGTTATTGTTGTTGTTTATTTGACGTTGTTGTTGTTGTTATTGTTGTTGTTGTTGTTGTTTATTTGATATTGTTGTCGTTGTTTATTTGACGTTGTTGTTGTTGTTGTTGTTGTTTATTTGACGTTGTTGTTGTTGTTGACGTTGTTGTTGTTGTTGTTTATTTGACGTTGTTGTTGTTGTTTATTTGACATTGTTGTTGCTGTTGTTATTGTTTATTTGACGTTGTTGTTGTTGTTTATTTGACGTTGTTGTTGTTGTTTTTGATGTTATTGTTGTTGTTGTTTATTTGACGTTGTTGTTGTTGTTGACGTTGTTTTTGTTGTTGTTTATTTGACGTTGTTGTTGTTGTTTATTTGACGTTGTTGTTATTGTTGACGTTGTTGTTGTTGTTGTTTATTTGACGTTGTTGTTATTGTTGACATAGGTGTTGTTGTTGTTGTTGTTTATTTGACGTTGTTGTTGTTGTTGTTGACGTTGTTGTTGTTGTTGTTTATTTGACGTTGTTGTTGTTGTTGTTTATTTGACGTTGTTGTTGTTGTTTATTTGAAGGTGTTGTTGTTGTTGTTGTTTATTTGACGTTGTTATTGTTGTTGTTGTTTATTTGACATTGTTGTTGTTGTTTATTTGATGTTGTTGTTGTTGTTGACATGGTTGTTGTTGTTTATTTCACGTTGTTGTTGTTGTTGTTTATTTGACGTTGTTGTTGTTGTTGTTGTTTATTTGACGTTGTTGTTGTTGTTGTTGACGTTGTTGTTGTTGTTGTTTATTTGACGTTGTTGTTGTTTATTTGACATTGTTGGTGTTGTTGACGGTGTTGTTGTTGGTGTTGTTGTTGTTTATTTGACGTGGTTGTTATTGTTGTTTATTTGACGGTGTTGTTGTTGTTGTTGTTGTTTATTTTACATTGTTGTTGTTGATTATTTAACGTTGTTGTTGTTGTTGACGTTGTTGTTGTTGTATTTTATTTGACGTTGTTGTTATTGTTGACATAGTTGTTGTTGTTGTTGTTTATTTGACGTTGTTGTTGTTGTTGTTGACATTGTTGTTGTTGTTGTTTATTTAATGTTGTTGTTGTTGTTTATTTGACGTTGTTGTTATTGTTGTTTATTTGATGTTGTTGTTGTTGTTGTTTATTTGACGGTGTTGTTGTTGTTGTTGTTGTTTTTGTTTATTTGACATTGTTATTGTTGTTGTTGTTTATTTGACGTTGTTATTGTTGTTGACGTTGTTGTTGTTGTTTATTTGATGTTGTTGTTGTTGTTGACATAGTTGTTGTTGTTAATTCACGTTGTTGTTGTTGTTGACGTTGTTGTTTATTTGATGTTGTTGTTGTTTTTTATTTGACGTTGTTATTGTTGTTGTTGTTGTTGTTTATTTGACGTTGTTGTTGTTGTTTATTTGACATTGTTGTTGTTTTTGACGGTGTTGTTGTTGTTGTTGTTGTTTATTTGACATTGTTGTTGTTGTTGTTGACGTTGTTGTTGTTTATTTGACGTTGTTGTTATTGTTCTTCTTCTTTATTTGACGTTTTTGTTGTTTATTTGACGTTGTTGTTGTTGTTGTTTATTTGACGTTGTTGTTGTTGACGTTGTTGTTGTTGTTATTGTTTATTTGACGTTGTTGTTGTTGTTGTTTATTTGACGTAGTTGTTATTGTTGACGTTGTTGTTGTTGTTGACGTTGTTGTTGTTGTTGTTTATTTGACGTTTTTGTTGTTGTTGATGTTGTTGTTGTTGTTTATTTGACGTTGTTGTTGTTGTTGTTGTTGTTGTTGTTTATTTGACGTTGTTGTTGTTATTGTTATTGTTGTTGTTGTTGTTGTTTATTTGACGTTGTTGTTGTTATTGTTATTGTTGTTGTTGTTGTTTATTTGTCGTTGTTGTTGTTGTTGTTTATTTGACGTTGTTGTTGTTGATGTTTATTTGACGTTGTTGTTGTTGTTGTTGACGTTGTTGTTATTGTTGTTTATTTGACGTTGTTGTTGTTGTTTATTTGACATTGTTGTTGTTGTTATTGTTTATTTAACATTGTTGTTGTTGTTGTTGTTGACGTTGTTGTTGTTGTTGTTTATTTGACGTTGTTGTTGTTGTTGACGTTGTTGTTTATTTGACGTTGTTGTTGTTGTTGTTTATTTGACATTGTTGTTATTGTTGACATAGGTGTTGTTGTTGTTGTTGTTTATTTGACGTTGTTGTTGTTGTTGACGTTGTTGTTGTTGTTGTTGTTTATTTGACGTTGTTGTTGTTGTTGTTTATTTGACGTTGTTGTTGTTGTTTATTTGACGGTGTTGTTGTTGTTGTTGTTTATTTGACGTTGTTATTGTTGTTGTTGTTTATTTGACGTTGTTGTTGTTGTTTATTTGATGTTGTTGTTGTTGTTGACATGGTTGTTGTTGTTTATTTCACGTTGTTGTTGTTGTTGTTTATTTGACGTTGTTGTTGTTGTTGTTGTTTATTTGACGTTGTTGTTGTTGTTGTTGACGTTGTTGTTGTTGTTGTTTATTTGACGTTGTTGTTGTTTAGTTGACATTTTGTTGTTGTTGACGGTGTTGTTGTTGGTGTTGTTGTTGTTTATTTGACGTGGTTGTTGTTGTTGTTTATTTGACGGTGTTGTTGTTGTTGTTGTTTATTTTACATTGTTGTTGATTATTTAACGTTGTTGTTGTTGACGTTGTTGTTGTTGTATTTTATTTGATGTTGTTGTTGTTGTTGACATAATTGTTGTTGTTGTTGTTTATTTGACGTTGTTGTTGTTGTTGTTGTTGTTGTTGACATTGTTGTTTTTGTTGTTTATTTGATGTTGTTGTTGTTGTTTATTTGACGTTGTTGTTATTGTTGTTTATTTGACGTTGTTGTTGTTGTTGTTTATTTGACGGTGTTGTTGTTGTTGTTGTTATTTTTGTTTATTTGACGTTGTTATTGTTGTTGTTGTTGTTTTTTTGACGTTGTTATTATTGTTGACGTTGTTGTTGTTGTTTATTTGATGTTGTTGTTGTTGACATAGTTGTTGTTGTTAATTCACGTTGTTGTTGTTGTTGACGTTGTTGTTTATTTGACGTTGTTGTTGTTTTTTATTTGACGTTGTTATTGTTGTTGTTGACGTTGTTGTTGTTGTTGTTGTTTATTTGACGTTGTTGTTGTTGTTTATTTGACATTGTTATTGTTGTTGACGGTGTTGTTGTTGTTGTTGTTGTTGTTTATTTGACATTGTTGTTGTTGTTGACGTTGTTGTTGTTGTTGTTTATTTGACGTTGTTGTTATTGTTCTTCTTCTTTATTTGACGTTGTTGTTGTTTATTTGACGTTGTTGTTGTTGTTGTTTATTTGACGTTGTTGTTGTTGACGTTGTTGTTGTTGTTGTTATTGTTTGTTTGACGTTGTTGTTGTTGTTGTTTATTTGACGTAGTTGTTATTGTTGACGTTGTTGTTGTTGTTGACGTTGTTGTTTATTTGACGTTTTTGTTGTTGTTGATGTTGTTGTTGTTGTTGTTGTTTATTTGACGTTGTTGTTGTTGTTGTTTATTTGACGTTGTTGTTGTTGTTTATATGACGTTGTTGTTGTTGTTGACGTTGTTGTTATTGTTGTTTATTTGACGTTGTTGTTGTTGTTTATTTGACATTGTTGTTGTTGTTATTGTTTATTTGACGTTGTTGTTGTTTATTTGACGTTGTTGTTGTTGTTGTTGACGTTGTTGTTGTTGTTTATTTGACGTTGTTGTTGTTGTTGACGTTGTTGTTGTTGTTGTTGTTTATTTGACGTTGTTGTTGTTGTTGTTTATTTGACGTTGTTAATGTTGTTGTTTATTTGACGTTGTTGTTGTTTATTTGACGTTATTATTGTTGTTGTTGTTGTTTACTTGACGTTATTGTTGTTATTGACGTTGTTGTTGTTGTTGTTGTTTATTTGACGTTGTTGTTGTTTATTTGACATTGTTGTTGTTGTTGACAGTGTTGTTGTTGTTGTTGTTGTTGTTGTTTATTTGACATTATTGTTGTTGTTGTTGACATTGTTGTTGTTGTTTATTTGACGTTGTTGTTGTTGTTGTTTACTTGACGTTGTTGTTGTTATTGACGTTGTTGTTGTTGTTGTTTTGACGTCGTTATTGTGGTTTATTTGACGTTGTTGTTGTTGTTGTTGTTGTTGTTGTTTTGACGTTGTTATTGTGGTTTATTTGACGTTGTTGTTGTTGTTGACATAGTTGTTGTTGTTGTTGTTTATTTGACGTAGTTGTTGTTGTTGTTTATTTGACGTTGTTGTTGTTGTTGTTTATTTGACGGTGTTGTTGTTGTTGTTATTATTGTTGACGTTGTTGTTGTTGTTTATTTGATGTTGTTGTTGTTGACATAGTTGTTGTTGTTAATTCACGTTGTTGTTGTTGTTGACGTTGTTGTTTATTTGACGTTGTTGTTGTTTTTTATTTGACGTTGTTATTGTTGTTGTTGACGTTGTTGTTGTTGTTGTTTATTTGACGTTGTTGTTGTTGTTTATTTGACATTGTTATTGTTGTTGACGGTGTTGTTGTTGTTGTTGTTGTTTATTTGACATTGTTGTTGTTGTTGACGTTGTTGTTGTTGTTGTTTATTTGACGTTGTTGTTATTGTTCTTCTTCTTTATTTGACGTTGTTGTTGTTTATTTGACGTTGTTGTTGTTGTTGTTTATTTGACGTTGTTGTTGTTGACGTTGTTGTTGTTGTTGTTATTATTTGTTTGACGTTGTTGTTGTTGTTGTTTATTTGACATTGTTATTGTTGTTGACGGTGTTGTTGTTGTTGTTGTTGTTGTTTATTTGACGTTTTTGTTGTTGTTGATGTTGTTGTTGTTGTTGTTGTTTATTTGACGTTGTTGTTGTTGTTTATTTGACGTTGTTGTTGTTGTTGTTTATATGAAGTTGTTGTTGTTGTTGACGTTGTTGTTATTGTTGTTTATTTGACGTTGTTGTTGTTGTTTATTTGACATTGTTGTTGTTGTTATTGTTTATTTGACGTTGTTGTTGTTTATTTGACGTTGTTGTTGTTGTTGTTGTTGACGTTGTTGTTGTTGTTTATTTGACGTTGTTGTTGTTGTTGACGTTGTTGTTGTTGTTGTTGTTGTTTATTTGACGTTGTTGTTGTTGTTGTTTATTTGACGTTGTTAATGTTGTTGTTTATTTGACGTTGTTGTTGTTTATTTGACGTTATTATTGTTGTTGTTGTTGTTTACTTGACGTTATTGTTGTTATTGACGTTGTTGTTGTTGTTGTTGTTTATTTGACGTTGTTGTTGTTTATTTGACATTGTTGTTGTTGTTGACAGTGTTGTTGTTGTTGTTGTTGTTTATTTGACATTATTGTTGTTGTTGTTGACATTGTTGTTGTTGTTTATTTGACGTTGTTGTTGTTGTTGTTTACTTGACGTTGTTGTTGTTATTGACGTTGTTGTTGTTGTTGTTTTGACGTCGTTATTGTGGTTTATTTGACGTTGTTGTTGTTGTTGTTGTTGTTGTTTTGATGTTGTTATTGTGGTTTATTTGACGTTGTTGTTGTTGTTGACATAGTTGTTGTTGTTGTTGTTTATTTGACGTTGTTGTTGTTGTTGTTTATTTGACGTAGTTGTTGTTGTTGACATTGTTATTGTTGTTGTTGTTTATTTGATATTGTTGTTGTTGTAGTTGACGTTGTTGTTGTTGTTTATTTGACGTTGTTGTTGTTGCTGTTTATTAGATGTTGTGGTTGTTGACGTTGTTGTTGTTGTTGTTATTGTTTATTTGACGTTGTTGTTGTTGTTGTTTATTTGACGTAGTTATTGTTGTTGACGTTGTTGTTGTTGTTTATTTGACGTTTTTGTTGTTGTTGTTGATGTTGTTGTTGTTTTTGTTGTTGTTTATTTGACGTTGTTGTTGTTGTTGTTTATTTGACGTTGTTGTTGTTGTTTATTTGACGTTGTTGTTGTTGTTGACGTTGTTGTTGTTGTTGTTGTTGTTGTTTATTTGATGTTGTTGTTGTTGACATAGTTGTTGTTGTTTATTTCATGTTGTTGTTGTTGTTGACATTGTTGTTTATTTGACGTTGTTGTTGTTTTTTATTTGACGTTGTTGTTGTTGTTGACGTTGTTGTTGTTGTTGTTGTTTATTTGACGTTGTTGTTGTTGTTGTTTATTTGACATTGTTGTTGTTGTTGACGGTGTTGTTGTTGTTGTTGTTGTTGTTGTTGTTGTTGTTGTTTATTTGACATTGTTGTTGTTGTTGTTGTTGTTGTTGTTGACGTTGTTGTTGTTGTTTATTTGACGTTGTTGTTGTTCTTCTTCTTCATTATTTGACGATGTTGTTGTTTATTTGACGTTGTTGTTGTTGTTTATTTGACGTTGTTGTTGTTGACGTTGTTGTTGTTGTTATTGTTTATTTGACGTTGTTGTTGTTGTTGTTTATTTAACGTAGTTGTTATTGTTGACGTTGTTGTTGTTGTTGAGATTGTTGTTGTTGTTGTAGTTTATTTGACGTTGTTGTTGTTATTGTTATTGTTGTTGTTGTTGTTGTTGTTTATTTGACGTTGTTGTTGTTGTTATTTATTTGACGTTGTTGTTGTTGTTGTTTATTTGACGTTGTTGTTGTTGTTGACTTTGTTGTTATTGTTGTTTATTTGACGTTGTTGTTGTTGTTTATTTGACATTGTTGTTGTTGTTATTGTTTATTTGTTGTTGTTTTTGTTTATTTGACGTTGTTGTTGTTGTTGTTGTTGACGTTGTTGTTATTGTTGTTTATTTGACGTTCTTGTTGTTGTTGACGTTGTTGTTGTTATTGTTGTTTATTTGACGCTGTTGTTATTGTTGTTTATTTGACGTTGTTGTTTATTTGACGTTGTTGTTGTTGTTATTGTTTATCTGACGTTGTTGTTGTTGTTGTTTATTTGACGTAGTTGTTATTGTTGACGTTGTTGTTGTTGTTGACGTTGTTGTTGTTGTTTATTTGACGTTTTTGTTGTTGTTGTTGTTGTTGTTTATTTGACGTTGTTGTTGTTGTTTATTTGACGTTGTTGTTGTTATTGTTATTGTTGTTGTTGTTGTTGTTGTTGTTTATTTGACGTTGTTGTTGTTATTGTTATTGTTGTTGTTGTTGTTTATTTGACGTTGTTGTTGTTGTTGTTTATTTGACGTTGTTGTTGTTGTTATTGTTTATTTGACGTTGTTGTTGTTGTTGACGTTGTTGTTGTTGTTTATTTGATGTTGTTGTTGTTGTTGACGTTGTTGTTGTCGTTGTTTATTTGACGTTGTTGTTGTTGTTGTTTAATTGACGTTGTTGTGGTTGTTGTTTATTTGACGTTGTTGTTGTTTATTTGACGTTGTTGTTGTTGTTGTTGTTGTTGTTTACTTGACGTTGTTGTTGTTATTGACGTTGTTGTTGTTGTTGTTTATTTGACGTTGTTGTTGTTGTTGACATAGTTGTTGTTGTTTATTTGACGTTGTTGTTGTTGTTTATTTGACATTGTTGTCGTTGACAGTGTTGTTGTTGTTGTTGTTGTTGTTGTTGTTTATTTGACATTGTTGTTGTTGTTGTTGACATTGTTGTTGTTGTTTATTTGACGTTGTTGTTGTTGTTGTTGTTGTTTACTTGACGTTGTTGTTGTTATTGACGTTGTTGTTGTTGTTGTTTTGACGTTGTTATTGTTGTTTATTTGACGTTGTTGTTGTTGTTGACATAGTTGTTGTTGTTGTTTATTTGACGTTGTTGTTGTTGTTGTTTATTTGACGTAGTTGTTGTTGTTGACAGTGTTATTGTTGTTGTTGTTTATTAGACATTGTTGTTGTTGTTGTTGACGTTGTTGTTTTTGTTGTTGTTTAATTGACGTTGTTGTTGTTGTTGTTTATTTGACGTTGTTGTTGTTGTTGTTATTGTTGTTGTTGTTGTTGTTTATTTGACGTTGTTGTTGTTGTTGTTGTTGTTTATTTGACGTTGTTGTTGTTGTTGTTGACGTTGTTGTTGTTGTTGTTTATTTGATGTTGTTGTTGTTGACATAGTTGTTGTTGTTTATTTCACGTTGTTGTTGTTGTTGTTGTTGACGTTGTTGTTTATTTGACGTTGTTGTTGTTTTTTATTTGACGTTGTTGTTGTTGTTGTTTATTTGACGTTGTTGTTGTTGTTTATTTGACATTGTTGTTGTTGTTGACGGTGTTGTTGTTGTTGTTTATTTGACATTGTTGTTGTTGTTGTTGACGTTGTTGTTGTTGTTGTTGTTGTTTATTTAACGTTGTTGTTGTTCTTCTTCTTCTTTATTTGACGTTGTTGTTGTTGACGTTGTTGTTGTTGTTATTGTTTATTTGACGTTGTTGTTGTTTTTGTTTATTTGACGTAGTTGTTATTGGTGACGTTGTTGTTGTTGTTGACGTTGTTGTTATTGTTGTTGTTTATTTGACGTTTTTGTTGTTGTTGATGTTGTTGGTGTTGTTTATTTGACGTTGTTGTTGTTGTTGTTGTTTATTTGACGTTGTTGTTGTTATTGTTGTTGTTGTTGTTGTTGTTTATTTGACGTTGTTGTTGTTATTGTTGTTGTTGTTGTTGTTGTTGTTTATTTGACGTTGTTGTTGTTGAAGTTGTTGTTATTGTTGTTTATTTGACGTTGTTGTTGTTGTTTATTTGTCATTGTTGTTGTTGTTATTGTTTATTTGTTGTTGTTGTTTTTTATTTGACGTTGTTGTTGTTGTTGTCGACGTTGTTGTTGTCGTTGTTTATTTGACGTTGTTGTTGTTGTTGACGTTGTTGTTGTTGTTGTTTATTTGACGTAGTTGTTGTTGTAGTTTATTTGACGTTGTTGTTGTTGTTGTTTATTTGACGTTGTTGTTGTTGTTTATTTGACGTTGTTGTTGTTGACGTTGTTGTTGTTGTTATTGTTTATTTGACGTTGTTGTTGTTGTTTATTTGACGTAGTTGTTATTGTTGACTTTTTTATTGTTGTTGACGTTGTTGTTGTTGTTGTTGTTGTTGATTTGACGTTTTTGTTGTTGTTGTTGTTGTTGTTTATTTGACGTTGTTGTTGTTGTTGTTGTTGTTGATTTGACGTTTTTGTTGTTGTTGTTGTTGTTGTTGTTTATTTGACGTTGTTGTTGTTATTAATATTGTTGTTGTTGTTGTTGTTGTTTATTTGACGTTGTTGTTGTTATTGTTATTGTTGTTATTGTTGTTTATTTGACGTTGTTGTTGTTGTTGTTTAATTGACGTTGTTGTTGTTGTTGTTGTTTATTTGACGTTGTTGTTGTTGTTGTTATTGCTGTTGTTGTTGTTGTTGTTTATTTGACGTTGTTGTTGTTGTTGTTTATTTGACGTTGTTGTAGTTGTTGTTGTTTATTTGACATTGTTGTTGTTGTTGTTGACGTTGTTGTTGTTGTTGTTTATTTGATGTTGTTGTTGTTGACATAGTTGTTGTTGTTTATTTCACGTTGTTGTTGTTGTTGTTGACATTGTTGTTGTTGTTGTTGTTGTTGTTGACGTTGTTGTTGTTGTTGTTTATTTGACGTTGTTGTTGTTCTTGTTCTTCTTTATTTGACGTTGTTGTTGTTTATTTGACGTTGTTGTTGTTGTCGTTTATTTGACGTTGTTGTTGTTGACGTTGTTGTTGTTGTTATTGTTTATTTGACGTTGTTGTTGTTGTTGTTTATTTGACGTAGTTGTTATTGGTGACGTTGTTGTTGTTGTTGACGTTGTTGTTATTGTTGTTGTTTATTTGACATTTTTGTTGTTGTTGATGTTGTTGTTGTTGTTTATTTGACGTTGTTGTTGTTGTTGTTGTTTATTTGACGTTGTTGTTGTTATTGTTGTTGTTGTTGTTGTTGTTTATTTGACATTGTTGTTGTTATTGTTATTGTTGTTGTTGTTGTTGTTTATTTGACGTTGTTGTTGTTGTTGTTTATTTGACGTTGTTGTTGTTGAAGTTGTTGTTATTGTTGTTTATTTGACGTTGTTGTTGTTGTTTATTTGACATTGTTGTTGTTGTTATTGTTTATTTGTTGTTGTTGTTTTTTATTTGACGTTGTTGTTGTTGTTGTTGACGTTGTTGTTGTCGTTGTTTATTTGACGTTGTTGTTGTTGTTGACGTTGTTGTTGTTGTTGTTTATTTGACGTTGTTGTTGTTGTTTATATGACGTTGTTGTTGTTGTTGTTTATTTGACGTTGTTGTTGTTTATTTGACGTTGTTGTTGTTGACGTTGTTGTTGTTGTTATTGTTTATTTGACGTAGTTGTTATTGTTGACGTTGTTATTGTTGTTGACGTTGTTGTTGTTGTTGTTGTTGTTGATTTGACGTTTTTGTTGTTGTTGTTGTTGTTGTTTATTTGACGTTGTTGTTGTTATTAATATTGTTGTTGTTGTTGTTGTTGTTTATTTGACGTTGTTGTTGTTATTGTTATTGTTGTTATTGTTGTTTATTTGACGTTGTTGTTGTTGTTGTTTATTTGACATTGTTGTTGTTGTTGACGTTGTTGTTGTTGTTGTTTATTTGACGTTGTTGTTGTTGTTTATTTGACATTGTTGTTTTTGTTGACGGTGTTGTTGTTGTTGTTTATTTGACATTGTTGTTGTTGTTGTTGTTGTTGATGACGTTGTTGTTGTTGTTGTTTATTTGACGTTGTTGTTGTTCTTGTTCTTCTTTATTTGACGTTGTTGTTGTTTATTTGACGTTGTTGTTGTTGTCGTTTATTTGACGTTGTTGTTGTTGACGTTGTTGTTGTTGTTATTGTTTATTTGACGTTGTTGTTGTTGTTGTTTATTTGACGTAGTTGTTATTGGTGACGTTGTTGTTGTTGTTGACGTTGTTGTTATTGTTGTTGTTTATTTGACATTTTTGTTGTTGTTGATGTTGTTGTTGTTGTTTATTTGACGTTGTTGTTGTTGTTGTTGTTTATTTGACGTTGTTGTTGTTATTGTTGTTGTTGTTGTTGTTGTTTATTTGACATTGTTGTTGTTATTGTTATTGTTGTTGTTGTTGTTGTTTATTTGACGTTGTTGTTGTTGTTGTTTATTTGACGTTGTTGTTGTTGAAGTTGTTGTTATTGTTGTTTATTTGACGTTGTTGTTGTTGTTTATTTGACATTGTTGTTGTTGTTATTGTTTATTTGTTGTTGTTGTTTTTTATTTGACGTTGTTGTTGTTGTTGTTGACGTTGTTGTTGTCGTTGTTTATTTGACGTTGTTGTTGTTGTTGACGTTGTTGTTGTTGTTGTTTATTTGACGTTGTTGTTGTTGTTTATATGACGTTGTTGTTGTTGTTGTTGTTTATTTGACGTTGTTGTTGTTTATTTGACGTTGTTGTTGTTGACGTTGTTGTTGTTGTTATTGTTTATTTGACGTAGTTGTTATTGTTGACGTTGTTATTGTTGTTGACGTTGTTGTTGTTGTTGTTGTTGATTTGACGTTTTTGTTGTTGTTGTTGTTGTTTATTTGACGTTGTTGTTGTTATTAATATTGTTGTTGTTGTTGTTGTTGTTGTTTATTTGACGTTGTTGTTGTTATTGTTATTGTTGTTATTGTTGTTTATTTGACGTTGTTGTTGTTGTTGTTTATTTGACATTGTTGTTGTTGTTGACGGTGTTGTTGTTGTTGTTTATTTGACATTGTTGTTGTTGTTGTTGTTGACGTTGTTGTTGTTGTTGTTGTTTATTTGACGTTGTTGTTGTTCTACTTCTTCTTTATTTGACGTTGTTGTTGTTTATTTGACGTTGTTGTTGTTGTCGTTTATTTGACGTTGTTGTTGTTGACGTTGTTGTTGTTGTTATTGTTTATTTGACGTTGTTGTTGTTTTTGTTTATTTGACGTAGTTGTTATTGGTGACGTTGTTGTTGTTGTTGACGTTGTTGTTATTGTTGTTGTTTATTTGACGTTTTTGTTGTTGTTGATGTTGTTGTTGTTGTTTATTTGACGTTGTTGTTGTTGTTGTTGTTTATTTGACGTTGTTGTTGTTATTGTTGTTGTTGTTGTTTATTTGACGTTGTTGTTGTTATTGTTTATGTTGTTGTTGTTGTTGTTGTTTATTTGACGTTGTTGTTGTTGAAGTTGTTGTTATTGTTGTTTATTTGACGTTGTTGTTGTTGTTTATTTGACATTGTTGTTGTTGTTATTGTTTATTTGTTGTTGTTGTTTTTTATTTGACGTTGTTGTTGTTGTCGACGTTGTTGTTGTCGTTGTTTATTTGACGTTCGTTGTTGTTGTTGACGTTGTTGTTGTAGTTGTTTATTTGACGTTGTTGTTGTTGTTTATTTGACGTTGTTGTTGTTGTTGTTTATTTGACGTTGTTGTTGTTGTTTATTAGACGTTGTTATTGTTGACGCTGTTGTTGTTATTATTGTTTATTTGACGTTGTTGTTGTTGTTTATTTGACGTAGTTGTTATTGTTGACGTTGTTATTGTTGTTGACGTTGTTGTTGTTGTTGTTGTTGTTGATTTGACGTTTTTGTTGTTGTTGTTGTTGTTGTTTATTTGACGTTGTTGTTGTTATTAATATTGTTGTTGTTGTTGTTGTTGTTTATTTGACGTTGTTGTTGTTATTGTTATTGTTGTTATTGTTGTTTATTTGACGTTGTTGTTGTTGTTGTTTAATTGACGTTGTTGTTGTTGTTGTTGTTTATTTGACGTTGTTGTTGTTGTTGTTATTGTTGTTGTTGTTGTTGTTGTTTATTTGACGTTGTTGTTGTTGTTGTTTATTTGACGTTGTTGTTGTTGTTGTTTATTTGACGTTGTTATTGTTGTTGTTGACGTTGTTGTTGTTGTTGTTTATTTGATGTTGTTGTTGTTGACATAGTTGTTGTTGTTTATTTCAGGTCGTTGTTGTTGTTGACGTTGTTGTTTATTTGACGTTGTTGTTGTTTTTTATTTGACGTTGTTGTTGTTGTTGACGTTGTTGTTGTTGTTGTTGTTTATTTGACGTTGTTGTTGTTGTTTATTTGACATTGTTGTTGTTGTTGACGGTGTTGTTGTTGTTGTTTATTTGACATTGTTGCTGTTGTTGTTGTTGACGTTGTTGTTGTTGCTGTTTATTTGACGTTGTTGTTGTTCTTATTCTTCTTTATTTGACGTTGTTGTTATTGTCGTTTATTTGACGTTGTTGTTGTTGACGTCGTTGTTGTTGTTATTGTTTATTTGACGTTGTTGTTGTTGTTGTTTATTTGACGTAGTTGTTATTGGTGACGTTGTTGTTGTTGTTGACGTTGTTGTTATTGTTGTTGTTTATTTCACGTTTTTGTTGTTGTTGATGTTGTTGTTGTTTATTTGACGTTGTTGTTGTTGTTGTTGTTTATTTGACGTTGTTGTTGTTATTGTTGTTGTTGTTGTTGTTGTTTATTTGACGTTGTTGTTGTTATTGTTGTTGTTGTTGTTATTTATTTCACGTTGTTGTTGTTGTTGTTGTTTATTTGACGTTGTTGTTGTTATTGTTGTTTATTTGACGTTGATGTTGTTGTTTATTTGACATTGTTGTTGTTGTTATTGTTTATTTGTTGTTGTTGTTTTTTATTTGACCTTGTTGTTGTTGTTGACGTTGTTGTTGTCGTTGTTTATTTGACGTTGTTGTTGTTGTTGACGTTGTTGTTGTTGTTTATTTGACGTTGTTGTTGTTGTTTATTTGACGTTGTTGTTGTTTATTTGACGTTGTTGTTGTTGACGTTGTTGTTGTTATTATTGTTTATTTGACATTGTTGTTGTTGTTTATTTGACGTTGTTGTTGTTATTAATATTGTTGTTGTTGTTGTTGTTGTTTATTTGACGTTGTTGTTGTTATTGTTATTGTTGTTATTGTTGTTTATTTGACGTTGTTGTTGTTGTTGTTTATTTGACGTTGTTGTTGTTGTTGTTTATTTGACGTTGTTGTTGTTGTTTATTTGACATTGTTGTTGTTGTTATTGTTTATTTGACGTTGTTGTTGTTTATTTGACGTTGTTGTTGTTGTTGTTGTAGACGTTGTTGTTGTTGTTGTTTATTTGACGTTGTTGTTGTTGTTGACATTGTTGTTGTTGTTTATTGTTGTTGTTGTTGTTGTTTATTTGACGTTGTTGTTGTTGTTGTTGTTTATTTGACGTTGTTGTTGTTGTTTATTTGACGTTGTTGTAGTTTATTTGACATTGTTGTTGTTGTTGTTGTTGTTGTTTACTTGACGTTGTTGTTGTTGTTTATTGTTGTTGTTGTTGTTTATTTGACGTTGTTGTTGTTGTTGACATAGTTGTTGTTGTTTATTTGACATTGTTGTTGTTGTTGTTGACATTGTTGTTGTTGTTTATTTGACATTGTTGTTGTTGTTGTTTACTTGACGTTGTTGTTGTTATTTACGTTGTTGTTGTTGTTGTTGTTGACATAGTTGTTGTTATTGTTGTTTATTTGACGTTGTTGTTATTGTTGTTTATTTGACGTAGTTTTTGTTGTTGACGGTGTTATTGTTGTTGTTGTTTATTTGACATTGTTGTTGTTGTTGTTGATGTTGTTGTTGTTGTTTATTTGATCTTGTTGTTGTTCTTTATTAGATGTTGTTGTTGTTGACGTTGTTGTTGTTGTTATTGTTTATTTGACGTTGTTGTTGTTGTTTATTTGACGTAGTTGTTGTTGTTGACGTTGTTATTGTTGTTGTTTATTTGATGTTTTTGTTGTTGTTGATGTTGTTGTTGTTTTTGTTGTTGTTTATTTGACGTTGTTGTTGTTGTTTAATTGACGTTGTTGTTGTCGTTGTTTATTTGACGTTGTTGTTGTTGTTGTTGTTGTTTATTTGACGTTGTTGTTGTTGTTGACGTTGTTGTTGTTGTTGTTTATTTGATGTTGTTGTTGTTGACATAGTTGTTGTTGTTTATTTGACATTGTTGTTGTTGTTGTTGTTGTTGACGTTGTTGTTGTTGTTGTTTATTTGACGTTGTTGTTGTTCTTCTTCTTCTTTATTTGACGTTGTTGTTGTTTATTTGACGTTGTTGTTGTTTATTTGACGTTGTTGTTGTTGTTATTGTTTATTTGACGTTGTTGTTGTTGTTGTTTATTTGAAGTTTTGTTGTTGTTGATGTTGTTGTTGTTTTTTATTTGACATTGTTGTTGTTGTTGTTGTTTATTTGACATTGTTGTTGTTATTGTTGTTGTTGTTGTTGTTTATTTGACGTTGTTGTTGTTATTGTTATTGTTGTTGTTGTTGTTGTTGTTGTTTATTTGACGTTGTTGTTGTTGTTGTTGTTTATTTGAAGTTGTTGTTGTTGACGTTGTTGTTATTGTTGTTTATTTGACGTTGTTGTTGTTGTTTATTTGACATTGTTGTTGTTGTTATTGTTTATTTGTTGTTGTTGTTTTTTATTTGACGTTGTTGTTGTTGTTGTTGACGTTGTTGTAGTCGTTGTTTATTTGACGTTGTTGTTGTTGTTGGTGTTGTTGTTGTTGTTGTTGTTGTTGTTTATTTGACGTTGTTGTTGTTGTTGTTATTGTTGTTGTTGTTGTTGTTGTTTATTTGACGTTGTTGTTGTTGTTGTTTATTTGACGTTGTTGTTGTTGTTGTTTATTTGACGTTGTTATTGTTGTTGTTGACGTTGTTGTTGTTGTTGTTTATTTGATGTTGTTGTTGTTGACATAGTTGTTGTTGTTTATTTCAGGTCGTTGTTGTTGTTGACGTTGTTGTTTATTTGACGTTGTTGTTGTTTTTTATTTGACGTTGTTGTTGTTGTTGACGTTGTTGTTGTTGTTGTTGTTTATTTGACGTTGTTGTTGTTGTTTATTTGACATTGTTGTTGTTGTTGACGGTGTTGTTGTTGTTGTTTATTTGACATTGTTGCTGTTGTTGTTGTTGACGTTGTTGTTGTTGCTGTTTATTTGACGTTGTTGTTGTTCTTATTCTTCTTTATTTGACGTTGTTGTTATTGTCGTTTATTTGACGTTGTTGTTGTTGACGTCGTTGTTGTTGTTATTGTTTATTTGACGTTGTTGTTGTTGTTGTTTATTTGACGTAGTTGTTATTGGTGACGTTGTTGTTGTTGTTGACGTTGTTGTTATTGTTGTTGTTTATTTCACGTTTTTGTTGTTGTTGATGTAGTTGTTGTTTATTTGACGTTGTTGTTGTTGTTGTTGTTTATTTGACGTTGTTGTTGTTATTGTTGTTGTTGTTGTTGTTGTTGTTTATTTGACGTTGTTGTTGTTATTGTTGTTGTTGTTGTTATTTATTTCACGTTGTTGTTGTTGTTGTTGTTTATTTGACGTTGTTGTTGTTATTGTTGTTTATTTGACGTTGATGTTGTTGTTTATTTGACATTGTTGTTGTTGTTATTGCTTATTTGTTGTTGTTGTTTTTTATTTGACCTTGTTGTTGTTGTTGACGTTGTTGTTGTCGTTGTTTATTTGACGTTGTTGTTGTTGTTGACGTTGTTGTTGTTGTTTATTTGACGTTGTTGTTGTTGTTTATTTGACGTTGTTGTTGTTTATTTGACGTAGTTGTTGTTGACGTTGTTGTTGTTATTATTGTTTATTTGACATTGTTGTTGTTGTTTATTTGACGTTGTTGTTGTTATTAATATTGTTGTTGTTGTTGTTGTTGTTTATTTGACGTTGTTGTTGTTATTGTTATTGTTGTTATTGTTGTTTATTTGACGTTGTTGTTGTTGTTGTTTATTTGACGTTGTTGTTGTTGTTGTTTATTTGACGTTGTTGTTGTTGTTTATTTGACATTGTTGTTGTTGTTATTGTTTATTTGACGTTGTTGTTGTTTATTTGACGTTGTTGTTGTTGTTGTTGTAGACGTTGTTGTTGTTGTTGTTTATTTGACGTTGTTGTTGTTGTTGACATTGTTGTTGTTGTTTATTGTTGTTGTTGTTGTTGTTTATTTGACGTTGTTGTTGTTGTTGTTGTTTATTTGACGTTGTTGTTGTTGTTTATTTGACGTTGTTGTAGTTTATTTGACATTGTTGTTGTTGTTGTTGTTGTTGTTTACTTGACGTTGTTGTTGTTGTTTATTGTTGTTGTTGTTGTTTATTTGACGTTGTTGTTGTTGTTGACATAGTTGTTGTTGTTTATTTGACATTGTTGTTGTTGTTGTTGACATTGTTGTTGTTGTTTATTTGACATTGTTGTTGTTGTTGTTTACTTGACGTTGTTGTTGTTATTTACGTTGTTGTTGTTGTTGTTGTTGACATAGTTGTTGTTATTGTTGTTTATTTGACGTTGTTGTTATTGTTGTTTATTTGACGTAGTTTTTGTTGTTGACGGTGTTATTGTTGTTGTTGTTTATTTGACATTGTTGTTGTTGTTGTTGATGTTGTTGTTGTTGTTTATTTGATCTTGTTGTTGTTCTTTATTAGATGTTGTTGTTGTTGACGTTGTTGTTGTTGTTATTGTTTATTTGACGTTGTTGTTGTTGTTTATTTGACGTAGTTGTTGTTGTTGACGTTGTTATTGTTGTTGTTTATTTGATGTTTTTGTTGTTGTTGATGTTGTTGTTGTTTTTGTTGTTGTTTATTTGACGTTGTTGTTGTTGTTTAATTGACGTTGTTGTTGTCGTTGTTTATTTGACGTTGTTGTTGTTGTTGTTGTTGTTTATTTGACGTTGTTGTTGTTGTTGACGTTGTTGTTGTTGTTGTTTATTTGATGTTGTTGTTGTTGACATAGTTGTTGTTGTTTATTTGACATTGTTGTTGTTGTTGTTGTTGTTGACGTTGTTGTTGTTGTTGTTTATTTGACGTTGTTGTTGTTCTTCTTCTTCTTTATTTGACGTTGTTGTTGTTTATTTGACGTTGTTGTTGTTTATTTGACGTTGTTGTTGTTGTTATTGTTTATTTGACGTTGTTGTTGTTGTTGTTTATTTGAAGTTTTGTTGTTGTTGATGTTGTTGTTGTTTTTTATTTGACATTGTTGTTGTTGTTGTTGTTTATTTGACATTGTTGTTGTTATTGTTGTTGTTGTTGTTGTTGTTTATTTGACGTTGTTGTTGTTATTGTTATTGTTGTTGTTGTTGTTGTTGTTGTTTATTTGACGTTGTTGTTGTTGTTGTTTATTTGAAGTTGTTGTTGTTGACGTTGTTGTTATTGTTGTTTATTTGACGTTGTTGTTGTTGTTTATTTGACATTGTTGTTGTTGTTATTGTTTATTTGTTGTTGTTGTTTTTTATTTGACGTTGTTGTTGTTGTTGTTGACGTTGTTGTAGTCGTTGTTTATTTGACGTTGTTGTTGTTGTTGGTGTTGTTGTTGTTGTTGTTGTTGTTGTTGTTTATTTGACGTTGTTGTTGTTATTGTTGTTGTTGTTGTTGTTTATTTGACGTTGTTGTTGTTATTGTTATTGTTGTTGTTGTTGTTGTTGTTTATTTGATGTTGTTGTTGTTGTTGTTTATTTGACGTTGTTGTTGTTGTTGACGTTGTTGTTATTGTTGTTTATTTGACGTTGTTGTTGTTGTTTATTAGACATTGTTGTTGTTGTTATTGTTTATTTGTTGTTGTTGTTGTTTATTTGACGTTGTTGTTGTTGTTGACGTTGTTGTTGTTGTTGTTGTTTATTTGACGTAGTTGTTGTTGTTGACGTTGTTGTTGTTGTTGACGTTGTTGTTGTTGTTGTTGTTTATTTGACGTTTTTGTTGTTGTTGTTGTTGTTGTTTATTTGACGTTGTTGTTGTTATTGTTGTTTATTTGACGTTGTTGTTGTTTATTTGATGTTGTTGTTGTTGTTGACGTTGTTGTTATTGGTGTTTATTTGACGTTGTTGTTGTTGTTGTTTATTTGACATTGTTGTTGTTGTTATTGTTTATTTGACGTTGTTGTTGTTTATTTGACGTTGTTGTTGTTGTTGTAGACGTTGTTGTTGTTGTTGTTTATTTGACGTTGTTGTTGTTGTTGACGTTGTTGTTGTTGTTGTTGTTGTTGTTGTTTATTTGACGTTGTTGTTGTTGTTGTTTATTTGACGTTGTTGTTGTTGTTTATTTGACGTTGTTGTAGTTTATTTGACATTGTTGTTGTTGTTTACTTGACGTTGTTGTTGTTGTTGTTTATTGTTGTTGTTGTTGTTGTTTATTTGACGTTGTTGTTGTTGTTGACATAGTTGTTGTTGTTTATTTGACATTGTTGTTGTTGTTGTTGACATTGTTGTTGTTGTTTATTTGACATTGTTGTTGTTGTTGTTTACTTGACGTTGTTGTTGTTATTTACGTTGTTGTTGTTGTTGTTGTTGTTGACATAGTTGTTGTTATTGTTGTTTATTTGACGTTGTTGTTATTGTTGTTTATTTGACGTAGTTGTTGTTGTTGACGGTGTTATTGTTGTTGTTGTTTATTTGACATTGTTGTTGTTGTTGTTGATGTTGTTGTTGTTGTTTATTTGATCTTGTTGTTTTTCTTTATTAGATGTTGTTGTTGTTGACGTTGTTGTTGTTGTTATTGTTTATTTGACGTTGTTGTTGTTGTTTATTTGACGTAGTTGTTGTTGTTGACGTTGTTATTGTTGTTGTTTATTTGATGTTTTTGTTGTTGTTGATGTTGTTGTTGTTTTTGTTGTTGTTTATTTGACGTTGTTGTTGTTGTTTAATTGACGTTGTTGTTGTCGTTGTTTATTTGACGTTGTTGTTGTTGTTGTTGTTGTTTATTTGACGTTGTTGTTGTTGTTGACGTTGTTGTTGTTGTTGTTGTTTATTTGATGTTGTTGTTGACATAGTTGTTGTTGTTTATTTGACATTGTTGTTGTTGTTGTTGTTGTTGACGTTGTTGTTGTTGTTGTTTATTTGACGTTGTTGTTGTTCTTCTTCTTCTTTATTTGACGTTGTTGTTGTTTATTTGACGTTGTTGTTGTTGTTTATTTGACGTTGTTGTTGTTGTTATTGTTTATTTGACGTTGTTGTTGTTGTTGTTTATTTGACGTAGTTGTTATTGTTGACGTTGTTGTTGTTGTTGACGTTGTTGTTGTTGTTGTTTATTTGAAGTTTTGTTGTTGTTGATGTTGTTGTTGTTTTTTATTTGACATTGTTGTTGTTGTTGTTGTTTATTTGACGTTATTGTTGTTATTGTTATTGTTGTTGTTGTTGTTGTTTATTTGACGTTGTTGTTGTTGTTGTTTATTTGACGTTGTTGTTGTTATTGTTGTTTATTTGACGTTGTTGTTGTTGTTTATTTGACATTGTTGTTGTTGTTATTGTTTATTTGTTGTTGTTGTTTTTTATTTGACCTTGTTGTTGTTGTTGTTGACGTTGTTGTTGTCGTTGTTTATTTGACGTTGTTGTTGTTGTTGACGTTGTTGTTGTTGTTTATTTGACGTTGTTGTTGTTGTTTATTTGACGTTGTTGTTGTTTATTTGACGTTGTTGTTGTTGACGTTGTTGTTGTTATTATTTTTTATTTGACGTTGTTATTGTTGTTTATTTGACGTAGTTGTTATTGTTGACGTTGTTATTGTTGTTGACGTTGTTGTTGTTGTTGTTGTTGCTGTTGTAGATTTGACGTTTTTGTTGTTGTTGTTGTTGTTGTTTATTTAACGTTGTTGTTGTTATTAATATTGTTGTTGTTGTTGTTGTTGTTTATTTGACGTTGTTGTTGTTATTGTTATTGTTGTTATTGTTGTTTATTTGACGTTGTTGTTGTTGTTGTTTATTTGACGTTGTTGTTGTTGTTGACATTGTTGTTGTTGTTGTTGTTGTTTATTTGACGTTGTTGTTGTTGTTGTTGTTTATTTGACGTTGTTGTTGTTGTTTATTTGACGTTGTTGTAGTTTATTTGACATTGTTGTTGTTGTTGTTGTTGTTTACTTGACGTTGTTGTTGTTGTTTATTGTTGTTGTTGTTGTTTATTTGACGTTGTTGTTGTTGTTGACATAGTTGTTGTTGTTTATTTGACATTGTTGTTGTTGTTGTTGACATTGTTGTTGTTGTTTATTTGACATTGTTGTTGTTGTTGTTTACTTGACGTTGTTGTTGTTATTTACGTTGTTGTTGTTGTTGTTGTTGACATAGTTGTTGTTATTGTTGTTTATTTGACGTTGTTGTTATTGTTGTTTATTTGACGTAGTTTTTGTTGTTGACGGTGTTATTGTTGTTGTTGTTTATTTGACATTGTTGTTGTTGTTGTTGATGTTGTTGTTGTTGTTTATTTGATCTTGTTGTTGTTCTTTATTAGATGTTGTTGTTGTTGACGTTGTTGTTGTTGTTATTGTTTCTTTGACGTTGTTGTTGTTGTTTATTTGACGTAGTTGTTGTTGTTGACGTTGTTATTGTTGTTGTTTATTTGACGTTGTTGTTGTTGTTGATGTTTTTGTTGTTTTTGTTGTTGTTTATTTGACGTTGTTGTTGTTGTTTAATTGACGTTGTTGTTGTCGTTGTTTATTTGACGTTGTTGTTGTTGTTGTTGTTGTTGTTTATTTGACGTTGTTGTTGTTGTTGACGTTGTTGTTGTTGTTGTTTATTTGATGTTGTTGTTGTTGACATAGTTGTTGTTGTTTATTTGACATTGTTGTTGTTGTTGTTGTTGTTGACGTTGTTGTTGTTGTTGTTTATTTGACGTTGTTGTTGTTCTTCTTCTTCTTTATTTGACGTTGTTGTTGTTTATTTGACGTTGTTGTTGTTTATTTGACGTTGTTGTTGTTATTGTTTATTTGACGTTATTGTTGTTATTGTTATTGTTGTTGTTGTTGTTGTTTATTTGACGTTGTTGTTGTTGTTGTTTATTTGACGTTGTTGTTGTTATTGTTGTTTATTTGACGTTGTTGTTGTTGTTTATTTGACATTGTTGTTGTTGTTATTGTTTATTTGTTGTTGTTGTTTTTTATTTGACCTTGTTGTTGTTGTTGTTGACGTTGTTGTTGTCGTTGTTTATTTGACGTTGTTGTTGTTGTTGACGTTGTTGTTGTTGTTTATTTGACGTTGTTGTTGTTGTTTATTTGACGTTGTTGTTGTTTATTTGACGTTGTTGTTGTTGACGTTGTTGTTGTTATTATTTTTTATTTGACGTTGTTATTGTTGTTTATTTGACGTAGTTGTTATTGTTGACGTTGTTATTGTTGTTGACGTTGTTGTTGTTGTTGTTGTTGCTGTTGTAGATTTGACGTTTTTGTTGTTGTTGTTGTTGTTGTTTATTTAACGTTGTTGTTGTTATTAATATTG
Organism: Vicia faba; assembly: GCA_948472305.1. Taxonomy (NCBI): domain Eukaryota; kingdom Viridiplantae; phylum Streptophyta; class Magnoliopsida; order Fabales; family Fabaceae; genus Vicia; species Vicia faba. The sequence goes on along the minus strand of OX451735.1, from coordinate 1,342,850,346 downwards.
TTGTTGTTGTTGTTGTTGTTTATTTGACGTTGTTGTTGTTATTGTTATTGTTGTTATTGTTGTTTATTTGACGTTGTTGTTGTTGTTGTTTATTTGACGTTGTTGTTGTTGTTGTTGACGTTGTTGTTATTGTTGTTTATTTGACGTTGTTGTTGTTGTTGTTTATTTGACATTGTTGTTGTTGTTATTGTTTATTTGACGTTGTTGTTGTTTATTTGACGTTGTTGTTGTTGTTGTTGATGTTGTTGTTGTTGTTGTTTATTTGACGTTGTTGTTGTTGTTCTTCTTCTTTATTTGACGTTGTTGTTGTTTATTTGACGTTGTTGTTGTTGTTGTTTATTTGACGTTGTTGTTGTTGACATTGTTGTTGTTGTTATTGTTTATTTGTCGTTGTTGTTGTTTATTTAACATAGTTGTTATTGTTGACGTTGTTGTTGTTGTTGACGTTGTTGTTGTTGTTTATTTGAAGTTTTGTTGTTGTTGATGTTGTTGTTGTTTTTTATTTGACGTTGTTGTTGTTGTTGGTGTTGTTGTTGTTGTTGTTGTTGTTTATTTGACGTTGTTGTTGTTATTGTTGTTGTTGTTGTTGTTTATTTGACGTTGTTGTTGTTATCGTTATTGTTGTTGTTGTTGTTGTTGTTGTTTATTTGATGTTGTTGTTGTTGTTGTTTATTTGACGTTGTTGTTGTTGTTGACGTTGTTGTTATTGTTGTTTATTTGACGTTGTTGTTGTTGTTTATTAGACATTGTTGTTGTTGTTATTGTTTATTTGTTGTTGTTGTTGTTTATTTGACGTTGTTGTTGTTGACGTTGTTGTTGTTGTTGTTTATTTGACGTTGTTGTTGTTGTTGACGTTGTTGTTGTTGTTGTTTATTTGACGTTGTTGTTGTTGTTGTTGACGTTGTTGTTGTTGTTTTTGTTTATTTGACGTTGTTGTTGTTGTTTATTTGACGTTGTTGTTGTTGACATTGTTGTTGTTGTTATTGTTTATTTGACGTTGTTGTTGTTGTTGTTTATTTGACGTAGTTGTTATTGTTGACGTTGTTGTTGTTGTTGACGTTGTTGTTGTTGTTGTTGTTTATTTGACGTTTTTGTTGTTGTTGTTGTTGTTGTTTATTTGACGTTGTTGTTGTTATTGTTGTTTATTTGACGTTGTTGTTGTTTATTTGACGTTGTTGTTGTTGTTGACGTTGTTGTTATTGGTGTTTATTTGACGTTGTTGTTGTTGTTTATTTGACATTGTTGTTGTTGTTATTGTTTATTTGACGTTGTTGTTGTTTATTTGACGTTGTTGTTGTTGTTGTTGTAGACGTTGTTGTTGTTGTTGTTTATTTGACGTTGTTGTTGTTGTTGACATTGTTGTTGTTGTTGTTGTTGTTTATTTGACGTTGTTGTTGTTGTTGTTGTTTATTTGACGTTGTTGTTGTTGTTTATTTGACGTTGTTGTAGTTTATTTGACATTGTTGTTGTTGTTGTTGTTGTTTACTTGACGTTGTTGTTGTTGTTTATTGTTGTTGTTGTTGTTTATTTGACGTTGTTGTTGTTGTTGACATAGTTGTTGTTGTTTATTTGACATTGTTGTTGTTGTTGTTGACATTGTTGTTGTTGTTTATTTGACATTGTTGTTGTTGTTGTTTACTTGACGTTGTTGTTGTTATTTACGTTGTTGTTGTTGTTGTTGTTGACATAGTTGTTGTTATTGTTGTTTATTTGACGTTGTTGTTATTGTTGTTTATTTGACGTAGTTTTTGTTGTTGACGGTGTTATTGTTGTTGTTGTTTATTTGACATTGTTGTTGTTGTTGTTGATGTTGTTGTTGTTGTTTATTTGATCTTGTTGTTGTTCTTTATTAGATGTTGTTGTTGTTGACGTTGTTGTTGTTGTTATTGTTTCTTTGACGTTGTTGTTGTTGTTTATTTGACGTAGTTGTTGTTGTTGACGTTGTTATTGTTGTTGTTTATTTGATGTTTTTGTTGTTGTTGATGTTGTTGTTGTTTTTGTTGTTGTTTATTTGACGTTGTTGTTGTCGTTGTTTATTTGACGTTGTTGTTGTTGTTGTTGTTGTTTATTTGACGTTGTTGTTGTTGTTGACGTTGTTGTTGTTGTTGTTTATTTGATGTTGTTGTTGTTGACATAGTTGTTGTTGTTTATTTGACATTGTTGTTGTTGTTGTTGTTGTTGACGTTGTTGTTGTTGTTGTTTATTTGACGTTGTTGTTGTTGTTCTTCTTCTTTATTTGACGTTGTTGTTGTTTATTTGACGTTATTGTTGTTGTTTATTTGACGTTGTTGTTGTTGTTATTGTTTATTTGACGTTGTTGTTGTTGTTGTTTATTTGACGTAGTTGTTATTGTTGACGTTGTTGTTGTTGTTGACGTTGTTGTTGTTGTTGTTTATTTAAAGTTTTGTTGTTGTTGATGTTGTTGTTGTTTTTTATTTGACATTGTTGTTGTTGTTGTTGTTTATTTGACGTTGTTGTTGTTATTGTTGTTGTTGTTGTTGTTGTTGTTTATTTGACGTTGTTGTTGTTATTGTTATTGTTGTTGTTGTTGTTGTTGTTGTTTATTTGACGTTGTTGTTGTTGTTGTTGTTTATTTGACGTTGTTGTTGTTGACGTTGTTGTTATTGTTGTTTATTTGACGTTGTTGTTGTTGTTTATTTGACATTGTTGTTGTTGTGATTTTTTATTTGTTGTTGTTGTTTATTTGACGTTGTTATTGTTGTTGTTGACGTTGTTGTTGTCGTTGTTTATTTGACGTTGTTGTTGTTGTTGGTGTTGTTGTTGTTGTTGTTGTTGTTTATTTGACGTTGTTGTTGTTATTGTTGTTGTTGTTGTTGTTGTTTATTTGACGTTGTTGTTGTTATTGTTGTTTATTTGACGTTGTTGTTGTTTATTTGATGTTGTTGTTGTTGTTGACGTTGTTGTTATTGGTGTTTATTTGACGTTGTTGTTGTTGTTGTTTATTTGACATTGTTGTTGTTGTTATTGTTTATTTGACGTTGTTGTTGTTTATTTGACGTTGTTGTTGTTGTTGTTGTAGACGTTGTTGTTGTTGTTGTTTATTTGACGTTGTTGTTGTTGTTGACGTTGTTGTTGTTGTTGTTGTTGTTGTTGTTTATTTGACGTTGTTGTTGTTGTTGTTTATTTGACGTTGTTGTTGTTGTTTATTTGACGTTGTTGTAGTTTATTTGACATTGTTGTTGTTGTTGTTGTTGTTTACTTGACGTTGTTGTTGTTGTTTATTGTTGTTGTTGTTGTTTATTTGACGTTGTTGTTGTTGTTGACATAGTTGTTGTTGTTTATTTGACATTGTTGTTGTTGTTGTTGACATTGTTGTTGTTGTTTATTTGACATTGTTGTTGTTGTTGTTTACTTGACGTTGTTGTTGTTATTTACGTTGTTGTTGTTGTTGTTGTTGACATAGTTGTTGTTATTGTTGTTTATTTGACGTTGTTGTTATTGTTGTTTATTTGACGTAGTTTTTGTTGTTGACGGTGTTATTGTTGTTGTTGTTTATTTGACATTGTTGTTGTTGTTGTTGATGTTGTTGTTGTTGTTTATTTGATCTTGTTGTTGTTCTTTATTAGATGTTGTTGTTGTTGACGTTGTTGTTGTTGTTATTGTTTCTTTGACGTTGTTGTTGTTGTTTATTTGACGTAGTTGTTGTTGTTGACGTTGTTATTGTTGTTGTTTATTTGATGTTTTTGTTGTTGTTGATGTTGTTGTTGTTTTTGTTGTTGTTTATTTGACGTTGTTGTTGTCGTTGTTTATTTGACGTTGTTGTTGTTGTTGTTGTTGTTTATTTGACGTTGTTGTTGTTGTTGACGTTGTTGTTGTTGTTGTTTATTTGATGTTGTTGTTGTTGACATAGTTGTTGTTGTTTATTTGACATTGTTGTTGTTGTTGTTGTTGTTGACGTTGTTGTTGTTGTTGTTTATTTGACGTTGTTGTTGTTGTTCTTCTTCTTTATTTGACGTTGTTGTTGTTTATTTGACGTTATTGTTGTTGTTTATTTGACGTTGTTGTTGTTGTTATTGTTTATTTGACGTTGTTGTTGTTGTTGTTTATTTGACGTAGTTGTTATTGTTGACGTTGTTGTTGTTGTTGACGTTGTTGTTGTTGTTGTTTATTTAAAGTTTTGTTGTTGTTGATGTTGTTGTTGTTTTTTATTTGACATTGTTGTTGTTGTTGTTGTTTATTTGACGTTGTTGTTGTTATTGTTGTTGTTGTTGTTGTTGTTGTTTATTTGACGTTGTTGTTGTTATTGTTATTGTTGTTGTTGTTGTTGTTGTTGTTTATTTGACGTTGTTGTTGTTGTTGTTGTTTATTTGACGTTGTTGTTGTTGACGTTGTTGTTATTGTTGTTTATTTGACGTTGTTGTTGTTGTTTATTTGACATTGTTGTTGTTGTGATTTTTTATTTGTTGTTGTTGTTTATTTGACGTTGTTATTGTTGTTGTTGACGTTGTTGTTGTCGTTGTTTATTTGACGTTGTTGTTGTTGTTGGTGTTGTTGTTGTTGTTGTTGTTGTTTATTTGACGTTGTTGTTGTTATTGTTGTTGTTGTTGTTGTTGTTTATTTGACGTTGTTGTTGTTATTGTTGTTTATTTGACGTTGTTGTTGTTTATTTGATGTTGTTGTTGTTGTTGACGTTGTTGTTATTGGTGTTTATTTGACGTTGTTGTTGTTGTTGTTTATTTGACATTGTTGTTGTTGTTATTGTTTATTTGACGTTGTTGTTGTTTATTTGACGTTGTTGTTGTTGTTGTTGTAGACGTTGTTGTTGTTGTTGTTTATTTGACGTTGTTGTTGTTGTTGACGTTGTTGTTGTTGTTGTTGTTGTTGTTGTTTATTTGACGTTGTTGTTGTTGTTGTTTATTTGACGTTGTTGTTGTTGTTTATTTGACGTTGTTGTAGTTTATTTGACATTGTTGTTGTTGTTTACTTGACGTTGTTGTTGTTGTTTATTGTTGTTGTTGTTGTTGTTTATTTGACGTTGTTGTTGTTGTTGACATAGTTGTTGTTGTTTATTTGACATTGTTGTTGTTGTTGTTGACATTGTTGTTGTTGTTTATTTGACATTGTTGTTGTTGTTGTTTACTTGACGTTGTTGTTGTTATTTACGTTGTTGTTGTTGTTGTTGTTGTTGACATAGTTGTTGTTATTGTTATTTATTTGACGTTGTTGTTATTGTTGTTTATTTGACGTAGTTGTTGTTGTTGACGGTGTTATTGTTGTTGTTGTTTATTTGACATTGTTGTTGTTGTTGTTGATGTTGTTGTTGTTGTTTATTTGATCTTGTTGTTTTTCTTTATTAGATGTTGTTGTTGTTGACGTTGTTGTTGTTGTTATTGTTTATTTGATGTTGTTGTTGTTGTTTATTTGACGTAGTTGTTGTTGTTGACGTTGTTATTGTTGTTATTTATTTGATGTTTTTGTTGTTGTTGATGTTGTTGTTGTTTTTGTTGTTGTTTATTTGACGTTGTTGTTGTTGTTGTTTAATTGACGTTGTTGTTGTCGTTGTTTATTTGACGTTGTTGTTGTTGTTGTTGTTTATTTGACGTTGTTGTTGTTGTTGACGTTGTTGTTGTTGTTGTTGTTTATTTGATGTTGTTGTTGTTGACATAGTTGTTGTTGTTTATTTGACATTGTTGTTGTTGTTGTTGTTGTTGACGTTGTTGTTGTTGTTGTTTATTTGACGTTGTTGTTGTTTATTTGACGTTGTTGTTGTTCTTCTTCTTCTTTATTTGACGTTGTTGTTGTTTATTTGACGTTGTTGTTGTTGTTTATTTGACGTTGTTGTTGTTGACGTTGTTGTTGTTGTTATTGTTTATTTGACGTTGTTGTTGTTGTTGTTTATTTGACGTAGTTGTTATTGTTGACGTTGTTGTTGTTGTTGACGTTGTTGTTGTTGTTGTTGTTTATTTGAAGTTTTGTTGTTGTTGATGTTGTTGTTGTTTTTTATTTGACATTGTTGTTGTTGTTGTTGTTTATTTGACGTTGTTGTTGTTATTGTTGTTGTTGTTGTTGTTGTTGTTTATTTGACGTTGTTGTTGTTATTGTTATTGTTGTTGTTGTTGTTGTTGTTGTTTATTTGACGTTGTTGTTGTTTATTTGACGTTGTTGTTGTTGACGTTGTTGTTATTGTTGTTTATTTGACGTTGTTGTTGTTGTTTATTTGACATTGTTGTTGTTGTTATTGTTTATTTGTTGTTGTTGTTTTTTATTTGACGTTGTTGTTGTTGTTGTTGTTGACGTTGTTGTTGTCGTTGTTTATTTGACGTTGTTGTTGATGTTGACGTTGTTGTTGTTGTTGTTTATTTGACGTTGTTGTTGTTGTTTATTTGACGTTGTTGTTGTTGTTGTTTATTTGACGTTGTTGTTGTTTATTTGACGTAGTTGTTATTGTTGACGTTGTTGTTGTTGTTGACGTTGTTGTTGTTGTTGTTGTTGTTGATTTGACGTTTTTGTTGTTGTTGTTGTTGTTGTTTATTTGACGTTGTTGTTGTTATTATTATTGTTGTTGTTGTTGTTGTTGTTTATTTGACGTTGTTGTTGTTATTGTTATTGTTGTTATTGTTGTTTATTTGACGTTGTTGTTGTTTATTTGACGTTGTTGTTGTTGTTGTTGTTGACGTTGTTGTTATTGTTGTTTATTTGACGTTGTTGTTGTTGTTTATTTGACATTGTTGTTGTTGTTATTGTTTATTTGACGTTGTTGTTGTTTATTTGACGTTGTTGTTGTTGTTGTTGACGTTGTTGTTATTGTTGTTCTTCTTCTTCTTCTTTATTTGACGTTGTTGTTGTTTATTTGACGTTGTTGTTGTTGACGTTGTTGTTGTTGTTATTGTTTATTTGACGTTGTTGTTGTTGTTGTTGTTTATTTGACGTAGTTGTTATTGTTGACGTTGTTGTTGTTGTTGTTGACGTTGTTGTTGTTGTTGTTGTTTATTTGAAGTTTTGTTGTTGTTGATGTTGTTGTTGTTTTTTATTTGGCGTTGTTGTTGTTGTTGTTGTTTATTTGACGTTGTTGTTGTTATTGTTGTTGTTGTTGTTGTTTATTTGACGTTGTTGTTGTTATTGTTATTGTTGTTGTTGTTGTTGTTGTTTATTTGACGTTGTTGTTGTTGTTGTTGTTGTTGATTATTTGACGTTGTTGTTGTTGTTGACGTTGTTGTTATTGTTGTTTATTTGACGTTGTTGTTGTTGTTTATTTGACATCGTTGTTGTTGTTATTGTTTATTTGTTGTTGTTGTTGTTTATTTGACGTTGTTGTTGTTGACGTTGTTGTTGTTGTTGTTTATTTGACGTTGTTGTTGTTGTTGACGTTGTTGTTGTTGTTTATTTGACGTTGTTGTTGTTGTTGATGTTGTTGTTGTTGTTGTTTATTTGACGTTGTTGTTGTTGTTTATTTGACGTTGTTGTTGTTGACGTTGTTGTTGTTGTTATTGTTTATTTGACGTTGTTGTTGTTGTTGTTTATTTGACGTAGTTGTTATTGTTGACGTTGTTGTTGTTGTTGACGTTGTTGTTGTTGTTGTTGTTGTTTATTTGAAGTTTTGTTGTTGTTGATGTTGTTGTTGTTTTTTATTTGACATTGTTGTTGTTGTTGTTGTTTATTTGACATTGTTGTTGTTATTGTTGTTGTTGTTGTTGTTTATTTGACGTTGTTGTTGTTATTGTTATTGTTGTTGTTGTTGTTGTTGTTGTTTATTTGACGTTGTTGTTGTTGTTGTTGTTTATTTGACGTTGTTGTTGTTGACGTTGTTGTTATTGTTGTTTATTTGACGTTGTTGTTGTTATTTATTTGACATTGTTGTTGTTGTTATTGTTTATTTGTTGTTGTTGTTTTTTATTTGACGTTGTTGTTGTTGTTGTTGACGTTGTTGTTGTCGTTGTTTATTTGACGTTGTTGTTGATGTTGACGTTGTTGTTGTTGTTGTTTATTTGACGTTGTTGTTGTTGTTTATTTGACGTTGTTGTTGTTGTTTATTTGACGTTGTTGTTGTTTATTTGACGTAGTTGTTATTGTTGACGTTGTTGTTGTTGTTGACGTTGTTGTTGTTGTTGTTGTTGTTGATTTGACGTTTTTGTTGTTGTTGTTGTTGTTTATTTGACGTTGTTGTTGTTATTATTATTGTTGTTGTTGTTGTTGTTGTTTATTTGACGTTGTTGTTGTTATTGTTATTGTTGTTATTGTTGTTTATTTGACGTTGTTGTTGTTTATTTGACGTTGTTGTTGTTGTTGTTGTTGACGTTGTTGTTATTGTTGTTTATTTGACGTTGTTGTTGTTGTTTATTTGACATTATTGTTGTTGTTATTGTTTATTTGACGTTGTTGTTGTTTATTTGACGTTGTTGTTGTTGTTGTTGTTGACGTTGTTGTTGTTGTTGTTTATTTGACATTGTTGTTCTTCTTCTTCTTCTTTATTTGACGTTGTTGTTGTTTATTTGACGTTGTTGTTGTTGTTGTTTATTTGACGTTGTTGTTGTTGACGTTGTTGTTGTTGTTATTGTTTATTTGACGTTGTTGTTGTTGTTGTTGTTTATTTGACGTAGTTGTTATTGTTGACGTTGTTGTTGTTGTTGTTGACGTTGTTGTTGTTGTTGTTGTTGTTGTTTATTTGAAGTTTTGTTGTTGTTGATGTTGTTGTTGTTTTTTATTTGGCGTTGTTGTTGTTGTTGTTGTTTATTTGACGTTGTTGTTGTTATTGTTGTTGTTGTTGTTGTTTATTTGACGTTGTTGTTGTTATTGTTATTGTTGTTGTTGTTGTTGTTGTTGTTGTTGTTGTTGTTTATTTGACGTTGTTGTTGTTGTTGTTGTTGATTATTTGACGTTGTTGTTGTTGTTGACGTTGTTGTTGTTGTTTATTTGACATCGTTGTTGTTGTTATTGTTTATTTGTTGTTGTTGTTGTTTATTTGACGTTGTTGTTGTTGTTGACGTTTATTTGACGTTGTTGTTGTTGACGTTGTTGTTGTTGTTATTGTTTATTTGACGTTGTTGTTGTTGTTGTTTATTTGACGTAGTTGTTATTGGTGACGTTGTTGTTGTTGTTGACGTTGTTGTTATTGTTGTTGTTTATTTGACGTTTTTGTTGTTCTTGTTCTTCTTTATTTGACATTGTTGCTGTTGTCGTTTATTTGACGTTGTTGTTGTTGACGTTGTTGTTGTTGTTATTGTTTATTTGACGTTGTTGTTGTTGTTGTTTATTTGACGTAGTTGTTATTGGTGACGTTGTTGTTGTTGTTGACGTTGTTGTTATTGTTGTTGTTTATTTGACGTTTTTGTTGTTGTTGATGTTGTTGTTGTTGTTTATTTGACGTTGTTGTTGTTGTTGTTGTTGTTTATTTGACGTTGTTGTTGTTATTGTTGTTGTTGTTGTTGTTGTTTATTTGACGTTGTTGTTGTTATTGTTATTGTTGTTGTTGTTGTTGTTTATTTGACGTTGTTGTTGTTGTTGTTTATTTGACGTTGTTGTTGTTATTGTTGTTTATTTGACGTTGTTGTTGTTGTTTATTTGACATTGTTGTTGTTGTTATTGTTTATTTGTTGTTGTTGTTTTTTATTTGACCTTGTTGTTGTTGTTGTTGACGTTGTTGTTGTCGTTGTTTATTTGACGTTGTTGTTGTTGTTGACGTTGTTGTTGTTGTTTATTTGACGTTGTTGTTGTTGTTTATTTGACGTTGTTGTTGTTTATTTGACGTTGTTGTTGTTGACGTTGTTGTTGTTATTATTTTTTATTTGACGTTGTTATTGTTGTTTATTTGACGTAGTTGTTATTGTTGACGTTGTTATTGTTGTTGACGTTGTTGTTGTTGTTGTTGTTGCTGTTGTAGATTTGACGTTTTGGTTGTTGTTGTTGTTGTTGTTTATTTGACGTTGTTGTTGTTATTAATATTGTTGTTGTTGTTGTTGTTGTTTATTTGACGTTGTTGTTGTTATTGTTATTGTTGTTATTGTTGTTTATTTGACGTTGTTGTTGTTGTTGTTTATTTGACGTTGTTGTTGTTGTTGTTGACGTTGTTGTTATTGTTGTTTATTTGACGTTGTTGTTGTTGTTGTTTATTTGACATTGTTGTTGTTGTTATTGTTTATTTGACGTTGTTGTTGTTTATTTGACGTTGTTGTTGTTGTTGTTGACGTTGTTGTTGTTGTTGTTTATTTGACGTTGTTGTTGTTGTTCTTCTTCTTTATTTGACGTTGTTGTTGTTTATTTGACGTTGTTGTTGTTGTTGTTTATTTGACGTTGTTGTTGTTGACGTTGTTGTTGTTGTTATTGTTTATTTGTCGTTGTTGTTGTTTATTTGACATAGTTGTTATTGTTGACGTTGTTGTTGTTGTTGACGTTGTTGTTGTTGTTTATTTGAAGTTTTGTTGTTGTTGATGTTGTTGTTGTTTTTTATTTGACGTTGTTGTTGTTGTTGGTGTTGTTGTTGTTGTTGTTGTTTATTTGACGTTGTTGTTGTTATTGTTGTTGTTGTTGTTGTTTATTTGACGTTGTTGTTGTTATCGTTATTGTTGTTGTTGTTGTTGTTGTTGTTTATTTGATGTTGTTGTTATTGTTGTTTATTTGACGTTGTTGTTGTTGTTGACGTTGTTGTTATTGTTGTTTATTTGACGTTGTTGTTGTTGTTTATTAGACATTGTTGTTGTTGTTATTGTTTATTTGTTGTTGTTGTTGTTTATTTGACGTTGTTGTTGTTGACGTTGTTGTTGTTGTTGTTTATTTGACGTTGTTGTTGTTGTTGACGTTGTTGTTGTTGTTGTTTATTTGACGTTGTTGTTGTTGTTGTTGACGTTGTTGTTGTTGTTTTTGTTTATTTGACGTTGTTGTTGTTGTTTATTTGACGTTGTTGTTGTTGACATTGTTGTTGTTGTTATTGTTTATTTGACGTTGTTGTTGTTGTTGTTTATTTGACGTAGTTGTTATTGTTGACGTTGTTGTTGTTGTTGACGTTGTTGTTGTTGTTGTTGTTGTTTATTTGACGTTTTTGTTGTTGTTGTTGTTGTTGTTTATTTGACGTTGTTGTTGTTATTGTTGTTTATTTGACGTTGTTGTTGTTGTTGACGTTGTTGTTATTGGTGTTTATTTGACGTTGTTGTTGTTGTTTATTTGACATTGTTGTTGTTGTTATTGTTTATTTGACGTTGTTGTTGTTTATTTGACGTTGTTGTTGTTGTTGTTGTAGACGTTGTTGTTGTTGTTGTTTATTTGACGTTGTTGTTGTTGTTGACATTGTTGTTGTTGTTGTTGTTGTTTATTTGACGTTGTTGTTGTTGTTGTTGTTTATTTGACGTTGTTGTTGTTGTTTATTTGACGTTGTTGTAGTTTATTTGACATTGTTGTTGTTGTTGTTGTTGTTTACTTGACGTTGTTGTTGTTGTTTATTGTTGTTGTTATTGTTTATTTGACGTTGTTGTTGTTGTTGACATAGTTGTTGTTGTTTATTTGACATTGTTGTTGTTGTTGTTGACATTGTTGTTCTTGTTTATTTGACATTGTTGTTGTTGTTGTTTACTTGACGTTGTTGTTGTTATTTACGTTGTTATTGTTGTTGTTGTTGACATAGTTGTTGTTATTGTTGTTTATTTGACGTTGTTGTTATTGTTGTTTATTTGACGTAGTTTTTGTTGTTGACGGTGTTATTGTTGTTGTTGTTTATTTGACATTGTTGTTGTTGTTGTTGATGTTGTTGTTGTTGTTTATTTGATCTTGTTGTTGTTCTTTATTAGATGTTGTTGTTGTTGACGTTGTTGTTGTTGTTATTGTTTATTTGACGTTGTTGTTGTTGTTTATTTGACGTAGTTGTTGTTGTTGACGTTGTTATTGTTGTTGTTTATTTGATGTTTTTGTTGTTGTTGATGTTGTTGTTGTTTTTGTTGTTGTTTATTTGACGTTGTTGTTGTTGTTTAATTGACGTTGTTGTTGTCGTTGTTTATTTGACGTTGTTGTTGTTGTTGTTGTTGTTTATTTGACGTTGTTGTTGTTGTTGACGTTGTTGTTGTTGTTGTTGTTTATTTGATGTTGTTGTTGTTGACATAGTTGTTGTTGTTTATTTGACATTGTTGTTGTTGTTGTTGTTGACGTTGTTGTTGTTGTTGTTTATTTGACGTTGTTGTTGTTCTTCTTCTTCTTTATTTGACGTTGTTGTTGTTTATTTGACGTTATTGTTGTTGTTTATTTGACGTTGTTGTTGTTGTTATTGTTTATTTGACGTTGTTGTTGTTGTTGTTTATTTGACGTAGTTGTTATTGTTGACGTTGTTGTTGTTGTTGACGTTGTTGTTGTTGTTGTTTATTTGAAGTTTTGTTGTTGTTGATGTTGTTGTTGTTTTTTATTTGACATTGTTGTTGTTGTTGTTGTTTATTTGACGTTGTTGTTGTTATTGTTGTTGTTGTTGTTGTTGTTGTTTATTTGACGTTGTTGTTGTTATTGTTATTGTTGTTGTTGTTGTTGTTGTTGTTTATTTGACGTTGTTGTTGTTGTTGTTTATTTGACGTTGTTGTTGTTGACGTTGTTGTTATTGTTGTTTATTTGACGTTGTTGTTGTTGTTTATTTGACATTGTTGTTGTTGTGATTGTTTATTTGTTGTTGTTGTTTTTTATTTGACGTTGTTATTGTTGTTGTTGACGTTGTTGTTGT
>OX451735.1:1342817700-1342832700 GCA_948472305.1 Vicia faba | reverse complement strand
TATTGTTGTTGTTGTTGTTGTTGTTTATTTGACGTTGTTGTTGTTGTTGTTGTTGATTATTTGACGTTGTTGTTGTTGTTGACGTTGTTGTTATTGTTGTTTATTTGACGTTGTTGTTGTTGTTTATTTGACATCGTTGTTGTTGTTATTGTTTATTTGTTGTTGTTGTTGTTTATTTGACGTTGTTGTTGTTGTTGACGTTGTTGTTGTTGTTGTTTATTTGACGTTGTTTTTGTTGTTGACGTTGTTGTTGTTGTTGTTGTTTATTTGACGTTGTTGTTGTTGTTGACGTTGTTGTTGTTGTTTATTTGACGTTGTTGTTGTTGTTGATGTTGTTGTTGTTGTTGTTTATTTGACGTTGTTGTTGTTGTTTATTTGACGTTGTTGTTGTTGACGTTGTTGTTGTTGTTATTGTTTATTTGACGTTGTTGTTGTTGTTGTTTATTTGACGTAGTTGTTATTGTTGACGTTGTTGTTGTTGTTGACGTTGTTGTTGTTGTTGTTGTTTATTTGAAGTTTTGTTGTTGTTGATGTTGTTGTTGTTTTTTATTTGACATTGTTGTTGTTGTTGTTGTTTATTTGACGTTGTTGTTGTTATTGTTGTTGTTGTTGTTGTTGTTTATTTGATGTTGTTGTTGTTATTGTTATTGTTGTTGTTGTTGTTGTTGTTTATTTGACGTTGTTGTTGTTGTTGTTGTTTATTTGACGTTGTTGTTGTTGACGTTGTTGTTATTGTTGTTTATTTGACGTTGTTGTTGTTGTTTATTTGACATTGTTGTTGTTGTTATTGTTTATTTGTTGTTGTTGTTTTTTATTTGACGTTGTTGTTGTTGTTGTTGACGTTGTTGTTGTCGTTGTTTATTTGACGTTGTTGTTGATGTTGACGTTGTTGTTGTTGTTGTTTATTTGACGTTGTTGTTGTTGTTTCTTTGACGTTGTTGTTGTTTATTTGACGTAGTTGTTATTGTTGACGTTGTTGTTGTTGTTGTTGACGTTGTTGTTGTTGTTGTTGTTGATTTGACGTTTTTGTTGTTGTTGTTGTTGTTTATTTGACGTTGTTGTTGTTATTATTATTGTTGTTGTTGTTGTTGTTGTTTATTTGACGTTGTTGTTGTTATTGTTATTGTTGTTATTGTTGTTTATTTGACGTTGTTGTTGTTTATTTGACGTTGTTGTTGTTGTTATTGTTGACGTTGTTGTTATTGTTGTTTATTTGACGTTGTTGTTGTTGTTTATTTGACATTGTTGTTGTTGTTATTGTTTATTTGACGTTGTTGTTGTTTATTTGACGTTGTTGTTGTTGTTGTTGTTGACGTTGTTGTTGTTGTTGTTTATTTGACATTGTTGTTCTTCTTCTTCTTCTTTATTTGACGTTGTTGTTGTTTATTTGACGTTGTTGTTGTTGTTGTTGTTTACTTGACGTTGTTGTTGTTATTGACGTTGTTGTTGTTGACATAGTTGTTGTTATTGTTGTTTATTTGACGTTGTTATTGTTGTTGTTTATTTGACGTTGTTGTTGTTGTTGACGTTGTTGTTATTGTTGTTTATTTGACGTTGTTGTTGTTGTTTATTTGACATTGTTGTTGTTGTTATTGTTTATTTGACGTTGTTGTTGTTGTTTATTTGACGTTGTTGTTGTTGTTGTTGACGTTGTTGTTGTTGTTGTTTATTTGACGTTGTTGTTGTTGTTGGCATTGTTGTTGTTGTTGTTGTTGTTTATTTGACGTTGTTGTTGTTGTTGTTGTTATTTGTTTATTTGACGTTGTTATTGTTGTTGTTGTTTATTTGACGTTGTTGTTGTTTATTTGACGTTGTTGTTGTTGTTGACATAATTGTTGTTGTTTATTTGACATTGTTGTTGTTGTTGTTGACATTGTTGTTGTTGTTTATTTGACGTTGTTGTTGTTGTTGTTGTTTACTTGACGTTGTTGTTGTTATTGACGTTGTTGTTTACTTGACGTTGTTGTTGTTATTGTTGTTTATTTGACGTTGTTGTTGTTGTTGTTGTTTATTTGACGTAGTTGTTGTTGTTGACGGTGTTATTGTTGTTGTTGTTGTTTATTTGACATTGTTGTTGTTGTTGTTGTTGTTGTTGTTGTTGTTGTTTATTTGATCTTGTTGTTGTTGTTTATTAGATGTTGTTGTTGTTGACGTTGTTGTTGTTGTTATTGTTTATTTGACGTTGTTGTTGTTGTTTATTTGACGTAGTTGTTGTTGTTTACGTTGTTGTTGTTTTTGTTTATTTGACGTTTTTGTTGTTGTTGATGTTGTTGTTGTTTTTGTTGTTGTTTATTTGACGTTGTTGTTGTTGTTTAATTGACGTTGTTGTTGTTGTTTATTTGACGTTGTTGTTGTTGTTGACATTGTCGTTGTTGTTGTTTATTTGATGTTGTTGTTATTGACATAGTTGTTGTTGTTTATTTGACGTTGTTGTTCTTCTTCTTCTTCTTTATTTGACGTTGTTGTTGTTTATTTGACGTTGTTGTTGTTGTTTATTTGACGTTGTTGTTGTTGACGTTGTTGTTGTTGTTATTGTTTATTTGACGTTGTTGTTGTTGTTGTTTATTTGACGTAGTTGTTATTGTTGACGTTGTTGTTGTTGTTGACGTTGTTGTTGTTGTTGTTGTTTATTTGAATTTTTGTTGTTGTTGATGTTGTTGTTGTTTTTTATTTGACATTGTTGTTGTTGTTGTTGTTTATTTGACGTTGTTGTTGTTATTGTTGTTGTTGTTGTTGTTGTTGTTGTTGTTTATTTGACGTTGTTGTTGTTATTGTTATTGTTGTTGTTGTTGTTGTTTATTTGACGTTGTTGTTGTTGTTGTTGTTTATTTGACGTTGTTGTTGTTGACGTTGTTGTTATTGTTGTTTATTTGACGTTGTTGTTGTTGTTTATTTGACATTGTTGTTGTTGTTATTGTTTATTTGTTGTTGTTGTTTTTTATTTGACGTTGTTGTTGTTGTTGTTGACGTTGTTGTTGTCGTTGTTTATTTGACGTTGTTGTTGATGTTGACGTTGTTGTTGTTGTTGTTTATTTGACGTTGTTGTTGTTGTTTATTTGACGTTGTTGTTGTTTATTTGACGTAGTTGTTATTGTTGACGTTGTTGTTGTTGTTGACGTTGTTGTTGTTGTTGTTGTTGATTTGACGTTTTTGTTGTTGTTGTTGTTGTTGTTTATTTGACGTTGTTGTTGTTATTATTATTGTTGTTGTTGTTGTTGTTGTTGTTTATTTGACGTTGTTGTTGTTATTGTTATTGTTGTTATTGTTGTTTATTTGACGTTGTTGTTGTTTATTTGACGTTGTTGTTGTTGTTGTTGTTGTTGACGTTGTTGTTATTGTTGTTTATTTGACGTTGTTGTTGTTGTTTATTTGACATTGTTGTTGTTGTTATTGTTTATTTGACGTTGTTGTTGTTTATTTGACGTTGTTGTTGTTGTTGTTGTTGACGTTGTTATTGTTGTTGTTTATTTGACATTGTTGTTCTTCTTCTTCTTCTTTATTTGACGTTGTTGTTGTTTATTTGACGTTGTTGTTGTTGTTGTTTATTTGACGTTGTTGTTGTTGACGTTGTTGTTGTTGTTATTGTTTATTTGACGTTGTTGTTGTTGTTGTTGTTGTTTATTTGACGTAGTTGTTATTGTTGACGTTGTTGTTGTTGTTGTTGACGTTGTTGTTGTTGTTGTTGTTGTTGTTTATTTGAAGTTTTGTTGTTGTTGATGTTGTTGTTGTTTTTTATTTGGCGTTGTTGTTGTTGTTGTTGTTTATTTGACGTTGTTGTTGTTATTGTTGTTGTTATTGTTGTTTATTTGACGTTGTTGTTGTTATTGTTATTGTTGTTGTTGTTGTTGTTGTTTATTTGACGTTGTTGTTGTTGTTGTTGTTGATTATTTGACGTTGTTGTTGTTGTTGACGTTGTTGTTATTGTTGTTTATTTGACGTTGTTGTTGTTGTTTATTTGACATCGTTGTTGTTGTTATTGTTTATTTGTTGTTGTTGTTGTTTATTTGACGTTGTTGTTGTTGTTGACGTTGTTGTTGTTGTTGTTTATTTGACGTTGTTTTTGTTGTTGACGTTGTTGTTGTTGTTGTTTATTTGACGTTGTTGTTGTTGTTGACGTTGTTGTTGTTGTTTATTTGACGTTGTTGTTGTTGTTGATGTTGTTGTTGTTGTTGTTTATTTGACGTTGTTGTTGTTGTTTATTTGACGTTGTTGTTGTTGACGTTGTTGTTGTTGTTATTGTTTATTTGACGTTGTTGTTGTTGTTGTTTATTTGACGTAGTTGTTATTGTTGACGTTGTTGTTGTTGTTGACGTTGTTGTTGTTGTTTATTTGAAGTTTTGTTGTTGTTGATGTTGTTGTTGTTTTTTATTTGACATTGTTGTTGTTGTTGTTGTTTATTTGACGTTGTTGTTGTTATTGTTGTTGTTGTTGTTGTTGTTGTTTATTTGACGTTGTTGTTGTTATTGTTATTGCTGTTGTTGTTGTTGTTGTTTATTTGACGTTGTTGTTGTTGTTGTTGTTTATTTTACGTTGTTGTTGTTGACGTTGTTGTTATTGTTGTTTATTTGACGTTGTTGTTGTTGTTTATTTGACATTGTTGTTGTTGTTATTGTTTATTTGTTGTTGTTGTTTTTTATTTGACGTTGTTGTTGTTGTTGTTGACGTTGTTGTTGTCGTTGTTTATTTGACGTTGTTGTTGATGTTGACGTTGTTGTTGTTGTTGTTGTTTATTTGACGTTGTTGTTGTTGTTTATTTGACGTTGTTGTTGTTTATTTGACGTAGTTGTTATTGTTGACGTTGTTGTTGTTGTTGACGTTGTTGTTGTTGTTGTTGTTGATTTGACGTTGTTGTTGTTGTTGTTGACGTTGTTGTTGTCGTTGTTTATTTGACGTTATTGTTGATGTTGACGTTGTTGTTGTTGTTGTTTATTTAAAGTTGTTGTTGTTGTTTATTTGACGTTGTTGTTGTTGTTTATTTGACGTTGTTGTTGTTTATTTGACGTAGTTGTTATTGTTGACGTTGTTGTTGTTGTTGACGTTGTTGTTGTTGTTGTTGTTGTTGTTGATTTGACGTTTTTGTTGTTGTTGTTGTTGTTTATTTGACGTTGTTGTTGTTATTATTATTGTTGTTGTTGTTGTTGTTGTTTATTTGACGTTGTTGTTGTTATTGTTATTGTTGTTATTGTTGTTTATTTGACGTTGTTGTTGTTTATTTGACGTTGTTGTTGTTGTTATTGTTGACGTTGTTGTTATTATTGTTTATTTGACGTTGTTGTTGTTGTTTATTTGACATTGTTGTTGTTGTTATTGTTTATTTGACGTTGTTGTTGTTTATTTGACGTTGTTGTTGTTGTTGTTGTTGACGTTGTTGTTGTTGTTGTTTATTTGACATTGTTGTTCTTCTTCTTCTTCTTTATTTGACGTTGTTGTTGTTTATTTGACGTTGTTGTTGTTGTTTATTTGACGTTGTTGTTGTTGACGTTGTTGTTGTTGTTATTGTTTATTTGACGTTGTTGTTGTTGTTGTTGTTTATTTGACGTAGTTGTTATTGTTGACGTTGTTGTTGTAGTTGTTGACGTTGTTGTTGTTGTTGTTGTTGTTGTTTATTTGAAGTTTTGTTGTTGTTGATGTTGTTGTTGTTTTTTATTTGGCGTTGTTGTTGTTGTTGTTGTTTATTTGACATTGTTGTTGTTATTGTTGTTGTTGTTGTTGTTTATTTGACGTTGTTGTTGTTATTGTTATTGTTGTTGTTGTTGTTGTTGTTGTTTATTTGACGTTGTTGTGGTTGTTGTTGTTGATTATTTGACGTTGTTGTTGTTGTTGACGTTGTTGTTATTGTTGTTTATTTGACGTTGTTGTTGTTGTTTATTTGACATCGTTGTTGTTGTTATTGTTTATTTGTTGTTGTTGTTGTTTATTTGACGTTGTTGTTGTTGTTGACGTTGTTGTTGTTGTTGACGTTGTTGTTGTTGTTGTTTATTTGACGTTGTTTTTGTTGTTGACGTTGTTGTTGTTGTTGTTTATTTGACGTTGTTGTTGTTGTTGACGTTGTTGTTGTTGTTTATTTGACGTTGTTGTTGTTGTTGATGTTGTTGTTGTTGTTGTTTATTTGACGTTGTTGTTGTTGTTTATTTGACGTTGTTGTTGTTGACGTTGTTGTTGTTGTTATTGTTTATTTGACGTTGTTGTTGTTGTTGTTTATTTGACGTAGTTGTTATTGTTGACGTTGTTGTTGTTGTTGACGTTGTTGTTGTTGTTTATTTGAAGTTTTGTTGTTGTTGATGTTGTTGTTGTTTTTTATTTGACATTGTTGTTGTTGTTGTTGTTTATTTGACGTTGTTGTTGTTATTGTTGTTGTTGTTGTTGTTGTTGTTGTTTATTTGACGTTGTTGTTGTTATTGTTATTGCTGTTGTTGTTGTTGTTGTTTATTTGACGTTGTTGTTGTTGTTGTTGTTTATTTTACGTTGTTGTTGTTGACGTTGTTGTTATTGTTGTTTATTTGACGTTGTTGTTGTTGTTTATTTGACATTGTTGTTGTTGTTATTGTTTATTTGTTGTTGTTGTTTTTTATTTGACGTTGTTGTTGTTGTTGTTGACGTTGTTGTTGTCGTTGTTTATTTGACGTTGTTGTTGATGTTGACGTTGTTGTTGTTGTTGTTGTTGTTTATTTGACGTTGTTGTTGTTGTTTATTTGACGTTGTTGTTGTTTATTTGACGTAGTTGTTATTGTTGACGTTGTTGTTGTTGTTGTTGACGTTGTTGTTGTTGTTGTTGTTGATTTGACGTTGTTGTTGTTGTTGTTGACGTTGTTGTTGTCGTTGTTTATTTGACGTTATTGTTGATGTTGACGTTGTTGTTGTTGTTGTTTATTTGACGTTGTTGTTGTTGTTTATTTGACGTTGTTGTTGTTGTTTATTTGACGTTGTTGTTGTTTATTTGACGTAGTTGTTATTGTTGACGTTGTTGTTGTTGTTGACGTTGTTGTTGTTGTTGTTGTTGTTGATTTGACGTTTTTGTTGTTGTTGTTGTTGTTTATTTGACGTTGTTGTTGTTATTATTATTGTTGTTGTTGTTGTTGTTGTTTATTTGACGTTGTTGTTGTTATTGTTGTTATTGTTGTTTATTTGACGTTGTTGTTGTTTATTTGACGTTGTTGTTGTTGTTATTGTTGACGTTGTTGTTATTATTGTTTATTTGACGTTGTTGTTGTTGTTTATTTGACATTGTTGTTGTTGTTATTGTTTATTTGACGTTGTTGTTGTTTATTTGACGTTGTTGTTGTTGTTGTTGTTGACGTTGTTGTTGTTGTTGTTTATTTGACATTGTTGTTGTTCTTCTTCTTCTTTATTTGACGTTGTTGTTGTTTATTTGACGTTGTTGTTGTTGTTTATTTGACGTTGTTGTTGTTGACGTTGTTGTTGTTGTTATTGTTTATTTGACGTTGTTGTTGTTGTTGTTGTTTATTTGACGTAGTTGTTATTGTTGACGTTGTTGTTGTAGTTGTTGACGTTGTTGTTGTTGTTGTTGTTGTTGTTGTTGTTTATTTGAAGTTTTGTTGTTGTTGATGTTGTTGTTGTTTTTTATTTGGCGTTGTTGTTGTTGTTGTTGTTTATTTGACATTGTTGTTGTTATTGTTGTTGTTGTTGTTGTTTATTTGACGTTGTTGTTGTTATTGTTATTGTTGTTGTTGTTGTTGTTGTTGTTTATTTGACGTTGTTGTGGTTGTTGTTGTTGATTATTTGACGTTGTTGTTGTTGTTGACGTTGTTGTTATTGTTGTTTATTTGACGTTGTTGTTGTTGTTTATTTGACATCGTTGTTGTTGTTATTGTTTATTTGTTGTTGTTGTTGTTTATTTGACGTTGTTGTTGTTGTTGACGTTGTTGTTGTTGTTGTTTATTTGACGTTGTTTTTGTTGTTGACGTTGTTGTTGTTGTTGTTTATTTGACGTTGTTGTTGTTGACGTTGTTGTTGTTGTTTATTTGACGTTGTTGTTGTTGTTGATGTTGTTGTTGTTGTTGTTTATTTGACGTTGTTGTTGTTGTTTATTTGACGTTGTTGTTGACATTGTTGTTGTTGTTATTGTTTATTTGACGTTGTTGTTGTTTATTTGACGTAGTTGTTATTGTTGACGTTGTTGTTGTTGTTGACGTTGTTGTTGTTGTTGTTTATTTGACCTTTTTGTTGTTGTTGTTGTTGTTTATTTGACGTTGTTGTTGTTATTATTATTGTTGTTGTTGTTTATTTGACGTTGTTGTTGTTATTATTATTGTTGTTATTGTTGTTTATTTGACGTTGTTGTTGTTGTTGTTTATTTGACGTTGTTGTTGTTGTTGACGTTGTTGTTATTGTTGTTTATTTGACGTTGTTGTTGTTGTTTATTTGACATTGTTGTTGTTGTTATTGTTTATTTGACGTTGTTGTTGTTGTTTATTTGACGTTGTTGTTGTTGTTGTTGACGTTGTTGTTGTTGTTGTTTATTTGACGTTGTTGTTGTTGTTGACATTGTTGTTGTTGTTGTTGTTGTTTATTTGACGTTGTTGTTGTTGTTGTTATTTGTTTATTTGACGTTGTTATTGTTGTTGTTGTTTATTTGACGTTGTTGTTGTTTATTTGACGTTGTTGTTGTTGTTGACATAATTGTTGTTGTTTATTTGACATTGTTGTTGTTGTTGTTGACATTGTTGTTGTTGTTTATTTGACGTTGTTGTTGTTGTTGTTGTTGTTTACTTGACGTTGTTGTTGTTATTGACGTTGTTGTTTACTTGACGTTGTTGTTGTTATTGTTGTTTATTTGACGTTGTTGTTGTTGTTGTTGTTTATTTGACGTAGTTGTTGTTGTTGACGGTGTTATTGTTGTTGTTGTTGTTTATTTGACATTGTTGTTGTTGTTGTTGTTTATTTGATCTTGTTGTTGTTGTTTATTAGATGTTGTTGTTGTTGACGTTGTTGTTGTTGTTATTGTTTATTTGACGTTGTTGTTGTTGTTTATTTGACGTAGTTGTTGTTGTTGACGTTGTTGTTGTTTTTGTTTATTTGATGTTTTTGTTGTTGTTGATGTTGTTGTTGTTTTTGTTGTTGTTTATTTGACGTTGTTGTTGTTGTTTAATTGACGTTGTTGTTGTTGTTTATTTGACGTTGTTGTTGTTGTTGACATTGTTGTTGTTGTTGTTTATTTGATGTTGTTGTTATTGACATAGTTGTTGTTGTTTATTTGACATTGTTGTTGTTGTTGTTGACGTTGTTGTTGTTGTTGTTTATTTGACGTTGTTGTTGTTCTTCTTCTTCTTTATTTGACGTTGTTGTTGTTTATTTGACGTTGTTGTTGTTTATTTGACATTGTTGTTGTTGTTGTTGTTTATTTGACGTTGTTGTTGTTGACGTTGTTGTTGTTGTTATTGTTTATTTGACGTTGTTGTTGTTGTTGTTTATTTGACGTAGTTGTTATTGTTGACGTTTTTGTTGTTGTTGACGTTGTTGTTGTTGTTGTTGTTTATTTGAAGTTTTGTTGTTGTTGATGTTGTTGTTGTTTTTTATTTGACGTTGTTGTTGTTGTTGTTGTTGTTTATTTGACGTTGTTGTTGTTATTGTTGTTGTTGTTATTGTTATTTATTTGACGTTGTTGTAGTTATTGTTATTGTTGTTGTTGTTGTTGTTTATTTGACGTTGTTGTTGTTGTTGTTTATTTGACGTTGTTGTTGTTGTTGACGTTGTTGTTATTGTTGTTTATTTGACGTTGTTGTTGTTGTTGTTTATTTGACATTGTTGTTGTTGTTATTGTTTATTTGTTGTTGTTTTTTTTTATTTGACGTTGTTGTTGTTGTTGTTGACGTTGTCGTTGTCGTTGTTTATTTGACATTGTTGTTGTTGTTGTTTATTTGACGTTGTTGTTATTGTTGTTTATTTGACGTTGTTGTTGTTGTTTATTTGACGTTGTTGTTGTTGTTATTGTTTATTTGACATTGTTGTTGTTGTTGTTGTTTATTTGACGTAGTTGTTATTGTTGACGTTGTTGTTGTTGTTGACGTTGTTGTTGTTGTTGTTGTTGTTGATTTGAGGTTTTTGTTGTTGTTGTTGTTGTTGTTTATTTGACGTTGTTGTTGTTGTTGATGTTGTTGTTGTTGTTGATTTGACGTTTTTGTTTTTGTTGTTGTTGTTGTTGTTGTTGTTTATTTGACGTTGTTGTTGTTATTATTATCGTTGTTATTGTTGTTGTTTATTTGACGTTGTTGTTGTTATTGTTATTGTTGTTATTGTTGTTTATTTGACGTTGTTGTTGTTGTTGTTGTTGTTGTTTATTTGACGTTGTTGTTGTTGTTGTTGTTTATTTGACGTTGTTGTTGTTGTTGACGTTGTTGTTATTGTTGTTTATTTGACGTTGTTGTTGTTGTTTATTTGACATTGTTGTTGTTGTTATTGTTTATTTGACGTTGTTGTTGTTTATTTGACGTTGTTGTTGTTGTTGTTGACGTTGTTGTTGTTGTTGTTTATTTGACCTTGTTGTTGTTCTTCTTCTTTTTTATTTGACGTTGTTGTTGTTTATTTGACGTTGTTGTTGTTGTTGTTTATTTGACGTTGTTGTTGTTGACGTTGTTGTTGTTGTTATTGTTTATTTGACGTTGTTGTTGTTGTTGTTTATTTGACGTAGTTATTATTGTTGACGTTGTTGTTGTTGTTGTTGTTGTTGACGTTGTTGTTGTTGTTGTTTATTTGACGTTGTTGTTGTTCTTCTTCTTCTTTATTTGACGTTGTTGTTGTTTATTTGACGTTGTTGTTGTTGTTGTTTATTTGACGTTGTTGTTGTTGACGTTGTTGTTGTTGACGTTGTTGTTGTTGTTATTGTTTATTTGACGTTGTTGTTGTTGTTGTTGTTTATTTGACGTAGTTGTTATTGTTGACGTTGTTGTTGTTGTTGACGTTGTTGTTGTTGTTGTTGTTGTTTATTTGAAGTTTTGTTTTTGTTGATGTTGTTGTTGTTTTTTATTTGACGTTGTTGTTGTTGTTGTTGTTGTTTATTTGACGTTGTTGTTGTTATTGTTGTTGTTGTTGTTGTTTATTTGACGTTGTTGTTGTTATTGTTATTGTTGTTGTTGTTGTTTATTTGACGTTGTTGTTGTAGTTGTTTATTTGACGTTGTTGTTATTGTTGTTTATTTGACGTTGTTGTTGTTGTTTATTTGACATTGTTGTTGTTGTTGTTATTGTTTATTTGTTGTTGTTGTTGTTTATTTGACGTTGTTGTTGTTGTTGACGTTGTTGTTGTTGTTGACGTTGTTGTTGTTGTTGTTTATTTGACGTTGTTGTTGTTGACATTGTTGTTGTTATTATTGTTTATTTGACGTTGTTGTTGTTGTTGTTTATTTGACGCAGTTGTTATTGTTGACGTTGTTGTTGTTGTTGACGTTGTTGTTGTTGTTGTTTATTTGACGTTTTTTTTGTTGTTGTTGTTGTTTATTTGACGTTGTTGTTATTATTATTGTTGTTGTTGTTTATTTGACGTTGTTGTTGTTATTGTTATTGTTGTTATTGTTGTTTATTTGACGTTGTTGTTGTTGTTTATTTGACGTTGTTGTTGTTGTTGACGTTGTTGTTATTGTTGTTTATTTAACGTTGTTGTTGTTGTTTATTTGACATTGTTGTTGTTGTTATTGTTTATTTGTTGTTGTTGTTTTTTATTTGACGTTGTTGTTGTTGTTGTTGACGTTGTTGTTGTCGTTGTTTATTTGACGTTGTTGTTGTTGTTGACGTTGTTGTTGTTGTTTATTTGACGTTGTTGTTGTTGTTTATTTGACGTTGTTGTTGTTGTTTATTTGACATTGTTGTTGTTGTTATTGTTTATTTAACGTTGTTGTTGTTTATTTGACGTTGTTGTTGTTGTTCTTGTTGACGTTGTTGTTGTTGTTGTTTATTTGACATTGTTGTTGTTCTTCTTCTTCTTTATTTGACGTTGTTGTTGTTTATTTGACGGTGTTGTTGTTGTTGTTTATTTGACGTTGTTGTTGTTGACGTTGTTGTTGTTGTTATTGTTTATTTGACGTTGTTGTTGTTGTTTATTTGACGTAGTTGTTATTGTTGACGTTGTTGTTGTTGTTGACGTTGTTGTTGTTGTTGTTGTTGTTGTTTATTTGAAGTTTTGTTGTTGTTGTTGTTTTTTATTTGACGTTGTTGTTGTTGTTGTTGTTGTTTATTTGACGTTGTTGTTGTTATTGTTGTTGTTGTTGTTGTTTATTTGACGTTGTTGTTGTTATTGTTATTGTTGTTGTTGTTGTTGTTTATTTGACGTTGTTGTTGTTGTTGACGTTGTTGTTGTTGTTGTTTATTTGACGTTTTTGTTGTTGTTGTTGTTGTTGTTTATTTGACGTTGTTGTTGTTATTATTATTGTTGTTGTTGTTTATTTGACGTTGTTGTTGTTATTGTTATTGTTGTTATTGTTGTTTATTTGACGTTGTTGTTGTTGTTGTTTATTTGACGTTGTTGTTGTTGACGTTGTTGTTATTGTTGTTTATTTGACGTTGTTGTTGTTGTTTATTTGACATTGTTGTTGTTGTTATTGTTTATTTGTTGTTGTTGTTGTTTATTTGACGTTGTTGTTGTTCTTCTTCTTCTTTATTTGACGTTGTTGTTGTTTATTTGACGTTGTTGTTGTTGTTGTTTATTTGACGTTGTTGTTGTTGACGTTGTTGTTGTTGTTATTGTTTATTTGACGTTGTTGTTGTTGTTGTTGTTTATTTGACGTAGTTGTTATTGTTGACGTTGTTGTTGTTGTTGACGTTGTTGTTGTTGTTGTTGTTGTTTATTTGAAGTTTTGTTTTTGTTGATGTTGTTGTTGTTTTTTATTTGACGTTGTTGTTGTTGTTGTTGTTGTTTATTTGACGTTGTTGTTGTTATTGTTGTTGTTGTTGTTGTTTATTTGACGTTGTTGTTGTTATTGTTATTGTTGTTGTTGTTGTTGTTGTTTATTTGACGTTGTTGTTGTAGTTGTTTATTTGACGTTGTTGTTATTGTTGTTTATTTGAGGTTGTTGTTGTTGTTTATTTGACATTGTTGTTGTTGTTGTTATTGTTTATTTGTTGTTGTTGTTGTTTATTTGACGTTGTTGTTGTTGTTGACGTTGTTGTTGTTGTTGACGTTGTTGTTGTTGTTGTTTATTTGACGTTGTTGTTGTTGACATTGTTGTTGTTATTATTGTTTATTTGACGTTGTTGTTGTTGTTGTTTATTTGACGCAGTTGTTATTGTTGACGTTGTTGTTGTTGTTGACGTTGTTGTTGTTGTTGTTTATTTGACGTTTTTTTTGTTGTTGTTGTTGTTTATTTGACGTTGTTGTTATTATTATTGTTGTTGTTGTTTATTTGACGTTGTTGTTGTTATTGTTATTGTTGTTATTGTTGTTTATTTGACGTTGTTGTTGTTGTTTATTTGACGTTGTTGTTGTTGTTGACGTTGTTGTTATTGTTGTTTATTTGACGTTGTTGTTGTTGTTTATTTGACATTGTTGTTGTTGTTATTGTTTATTTGTTGTTGTTGTTTTTTATTTGACGTTGTTGTTGTTGTTGTTGACGTTGTTGTTGTCGTTGTTTATTTGACGTTGTTGTTGTTGTTGACGTTGTTGTTGACGTTGTTGTTGTTGTTTATTTGACGTTGTTGTTGTTGTTTATTTGACGTTGTTGTTGTTGTTTATTTGACATTGTTGTTGTTGTTATTGTTTATTTAACGTTGTTGTTGTTTATTTGACGTTGTTGTTGTTGTTCTTGTTGACGTTGTTGTTGTTGTTGTTTATTTGACATTGTTGTTGTTCTTCTTCTTCTTTATTTGACGTTGTTGTTGTTTATTTGACGGTGTTGTTGTTGTTGTTTATTTGACGTTGTTGTTGTTGACGTTGTTGTTGTTGTTATTGTTTATTTGACGTTGTTGTTGTTGTTTATTTGACGTAGTTGTTATTGTTGACGTTGTTGTTGTTGTTGACGTTGTTGTTGTTGTTGTTGTTGTTGTTTATTTGAAGTTTTGTTGTTGTTGTTGTTTTTTATTTGACGTTGTTGTTGTTGTTGTTGTTGTTTATTTGACGTTGTTGTTGTTATTGTTGTTGTTGTTGTTGTTTATTTGACGTTGTTGTTGTTATTGTTATTGTTGTTGTTGTTGTTGTTTATTTGACGTTGTTGTTGTTGTTGACGTTGTTGTTGTTGTTGTTTATTTGACGTTTTTGTTGTTGTTGTTGTTGTTGTTTATTTGACGTTGTTGTTGTTATTATTATTGTTGTTGTTGTTTATTTGACGTTGTTGTTGTTATTGTTATTGTTGTTATTGTTGTTTATTTGACGTTGTTGTTGTTGTTGTTTATTTGACGTTGTTGTTGTTGACGTTGTTGTTATTGTTGTTTATTTGACGTTGTTGTTGTTGTTTATTTGACATTGTTGTTGTTGTTATTGTTTATTTGTTGTTGTTGTTTTTTATTTGACGTTGTTGTTGTTGTTGTTGACGTTGTTGTTGTCGTTGTTTATTTGACGTTGTTGTTGTTGTTGACGTTGTTGTTGTTGTTGTTTATTTGACGTTGTTGTTGTTGTTTATTTGACGTTGTTGTTGTTGTTTATTTGACGTTGTTGTTGTTTATTTGACGTAGTTGTTATTGTTGACGTTGTTGTTGTTGTTGACGTTGTTGTTGTTGTTGTTGTTGATTTGACGTTTTTGTTGTTGTTGTTGTTGTTGTTTATTTGACGTTGTTGTTGTTATTATTATTATTGTTGTTGTTGTTGTTGTTTATTTGACGTTGTTGTTGTTATTGTTATTGTTGTTATTGTTGTTTATTTGACGTTGTTGTTCTTTATTTGACGTTGTTGTTGTTGTTGACGTTGTTGTTATTGTTGTTTATTTGACGTTGTTGTTGTTGTTTATTTGACATTGTTGTTGTTGTTATTGTTTATTTGACGTTGTTGTTGTTTATTTGACGTTGTTGTTGTTGTTGTTGTTGACGTTGTTGTTGTTGTTGTTTATTTGACATTGTTGTT
>OX451735.1:1342810200-1342815200 GCA_948472305.1 Vicia faba | reverse complement strand
TGTTTATTTGTTGTTGTTTTTTTTATTTGACGTTGTTGTTGTTGTTGTTGACGTTGTCGTTGTCGTTGTTTATTTGACGTTGTTGTTGTTGTTGTTTATTTGACGTTGTTGTTATTGTTGTTTATTTGACGTTGTTGTTGTTGTTTATTTGACGTTGTTGTTGTTGTTATTGTTTATTTGACATTGTTGTTGTTGTTGTTGTTGTTTATTTGACGTAGTTGTTATTGTTGACGTTGTTGTTGTTGTTGACGTTGTTGTTGTTGTTGTTGATTTGAGGTTTTTGTTGTTGTTGTTGTTTTTGTTGTTGTTGTTGTTGTTTATTTGACGTTGTTGTTGTTGTTGATGTTGTTGTTGTTGTTGTTGTTGTTGATTTGACGTTTTTGTTTTTGTTGTTGTTGTTGTTGTTGTTGTTTATTTGACGTTGTTGTTGTTATTATTATTGTTGTTATTGTTGTTGTTTATTTGACGTTGTTGTTGTTATTGTTATTGTTGTTATTGTTGTTTATTTGACGTTGTTGTTGTTGTTGTTGTTGTTTATTTGACGTTGTTGTTGTTGTTGTTGTTTATTTGACGTTGTTGTTGTTGTTGACGTTGTTGTTATTGTTGTTTATTTGACGTTGTTGTTGTTGTTTATTTGACATTGTTGTTGTTGTTGTTATTGTTTATTTGACGTTGTTGTTGTTTATTTGACGTTGTTGTTGTTGTTGTTGACGTTGTTGTTGTTGTTGTTTATTTGACGTTGTTGTTGTTGACGTTGTTGTTGTTGTTATTGTTTATTTGACGTTGTTGTTGTTGTTGTTTATTTGACGTAGTTATTATTGTTGACGTTGTTGTTGTTGTTGTTGTTGACGTTGTTGTTGTTGTTGTTTATTTGACGTTGTTGTTGTTCTTCTTCTTCTTTATTTGACGTTGTTGTTGTTTATTTGACGTTGTTGTTGTTGTAGTTTATTTGACGTTGTTGTTGTTGACGTTGTTGTTGTTGACGTTGTTGTTGTTGTTATTGTTTATTTGACGTTGTTGTTGTTTATTTGACGTAGTTGTTATTGTTGACGTTGTTATTGTTGTTGACGTTGTTGTTGTTGTTGTTGTTGTTGTTGTTTATTTGAAGTTTTGTTTTTGTTGATGTTGTTGTTGTTTTTTATTTGACGTTGTTGTTGTTGTTGTTGTTGTTGTTGTTTATTTGACGTTGTTGTTGTTATTGTTGTTGTTGTTGTTGTTTATTTGACGTTGTTGTTGTTATTGTTATTGTTGTTGTTGTTGTTGTTGTTTATTTGACGTTGTTGTTGTTGTTGTTTATTTGACGTTGTTGTTATTGTTGTTTATTTGACGTTGTTGTTGTTGTTTATTTGACATTGTTGTTGTTGTTGTTATTGTTTATTTGTTGTTGTTGTTGTTTATTTGACGTTGTTGTTGTTGTTGACGTTGTTGTTGTTGTTGACGTTGTTGTTGTTGTTGACGTTGTTGTTGTTGTTGTTTATTTGACGTTGTTGTTGTTGACATTGTTGTTGTTGTTATTGTTTATTTGACGTTGTTGTTGTTGTTGTTTATTTGACGTAGTTGTTATTGTTGACGTTGTTGTTGTTGTTGACGTTGTTGTTGTTGTTGTTTATTTGACGTTTTTTTTGTTGTTGTTGTTGTTTATTTGACGTTGTTGTTATTATTATTGTTGTTGTTGTTTATTTGACGTTGTTGTTGTTATTGTTATTGTTGTTATTGTTGTTTATTTGACGTTGTTGTTGTTGTTTATTTGACGTTGTTGTTGTTGTTGACGTTGTTGTTATTGTTGTTTATTTGACGTTGTTGTTGTTGTTTATTTGACATTGTTGTTGTTGTTATTGTTTATTTGTTGTTGTTGTTTTTTATTTGACGTTGTTGTTGTTGTTGTTGACGTTGTTGTTGTTGTTGACGTTGTTGTTGTTGTTTATTTGACGTTGTTGTTGTTGTTTATTTGACGTTGTTGTTGTTGTTTATTTGACATTGTTGTTGTTGTTATTGTTTATTTGACGTTGTTGTTGTTTATTTGACGTTGTTGTTGTTGTTGTTGTTGACGTTGTTGTTGTTGTTGTTTATTTGACATTGTTGTTGTTCTTCTTCTTCTTTATTTGACGTTGTTGTTGTTTATTTGACGGTGTTGTTGTTGTTTATTTGACGTTGTTGTTGTTGACGTTGTTGTTGTTGTTATTGTTTATTTGACGTTGTTGTTGTTGTTTATTTGACGTAGTTGTTATTGTTGACGTTCTTGTTGTTGTTGACGTTGTTGTTGTTGTTGTTGTTGTTTATTTGAAGTTTTGTTGTTGTTGATGTTGTTGTTGTTTTTTATTTGACGTTGTTGTTGTTGTTGTTGTTGTTGTTTATTTGACGTTGTTGTTGTTATTGTTGTTGTTGTTGTTGTTTATTTGACGTTGTTGTTGTTATTGTTATTGTTGTTGTTGTTGTTGTTGTTTATTTGACGTTGTTGTTGTTGTTGACGTTGTTGTTGTTGTTGTTGTTTATTTGACGTTTTTGTTGTTGTTGTTGTTGTTGTTTATTTGACGTTGTTGTTGTTATTATTATTGTTGTTGTTGTTTATTTGACGTTGTTGTTGTTATTGTTATTGTTGTTATTGTTGTTTATTTGACGTTGTTGTTGTTGTTGTTTATTTGACGTAGTTGTTGTTGTTGACGGTGTTATTGTTGTTGTTGTTTATTTGACATTGTTGTTGTTGTTGATGTTGTTGTTGTTGTTTATTTGATCTTGTTGTTTTTCTTTATTAGATGTTGTTGTTGTTGACGTTGTTGTTGTTGTTATTGTTTATTTGACGTTGTTGTTGTTGTTTATTTGACGTAGTTGTTGTTGTTGACGTTGTTATTGTTGTTGTTTATTTAATGTTTTTGTTGTTGTTGATGTTTTTGTTGTTTTTGTTGTTGTTTATTTGACGTTGTTGTTGTTGTTTAATTGACGTTGTTGTTGTCGTTGTTTATTTGACGTTGTTGTTGTTGTTGTTGTTGTTGTTTATTTGACGTTGTTGTTGTTGTTGACGTTGTTGTTGTTGTTGTTGTTTATTTGATGTTGTTGTTGTTGACATAGTTGTTGTTGTTTATTTGACATTGTTGTTGTTGTTGTTGTTGTTGACGTTGTTGTTGTTGTTGTTTATTTGACGTTGTTGTTGTTGTTCTTCTTCTTTATTTGACGTTGTTGTTGTTTATTTGACGTTGTTGTTGTTGTTTATTTGACGTTGTTGTTGTTGACGTTGTTGTTGTTGTTATTGTTTATTTGACGTTGTTGTTGTTGTTGTTTATTTGACGTAGTTGTTATTGTTGACGTTGTTGTTGTTGTTGACGTTGTTGTTGTTGTTGTTGTTGTTTATTTGAAGTTTTGTTGTTGTTGATGTTGTTGTTGTTTTTTATTTGACATTGTTGTTGTTGTTGTTGTTTATTTGACGTTGTTGTTGTTATTGTTGTTGTTGTTGTTGTTGTTTATTTGACGTTGTTGTTGTTATTGTTATTGTTGTTGTTGTTGTTGTTGTTGTTGTTTATTTGACGTTGTTGTTGTTGTTGTTGTTTATTTGACGTTGTTGTTGTTGACGTTGTTGTTATTGTTGTTTATTTGACGTTGTTGTTGTTGTTTATTTGACATTGTTGTTGTTGTTATTGTTTATTTGTTGTTGTTGTTTTTTATATGACGTTGTTGTTGTTGTTGTTGACGTTGTTGTTGTCGTTGTTTATTTGACGTTGTTGTTGTTGTTGACGTTGTTGTTGTTGTTGTTTATTTGACGTTGTTGTTGTTGTTTATTTGACGTTGTTGTTGTTGTTTATTTGACGTTGTTGTTGTTTATTTGACGTAGTTGTTATTGTTGACGTTGTTGTTGTTGTTGACGTTGTTGTTGTTGTTGTTGTTGTTGATTTGACGTTTTTGTTGTTGTTGTTGTTGTTGTTTATTTGACGTTGTTGTTGTTATTATTATTGTTGTTGTTGTTGTTGTTGTTGTTTATTTGACGTTGTTGTTGTTATTGTTATTGTTGTTATTGTTGTTTATTTGACGTTGTTGTTGTTTATTTGACGTTGTTGTTGTTGTTGTTGTTGACGTTGTTGTTATTGTTGTTTATTTGACGTTGTTGTTGTTGTTTATTTGACATTGTTGTTGTTGTTATTGTTTATTTGACGTTGTTGTTGTTTATTTGACGTTGTTGTTGTTGTTGTTGTTGACGTTGTTGTTGTTGTTGTTGTTTATTTGACATTGTTGTTCTTCTTCTTCTTCTTTATTTGACATTGTTGTTGTTTATTTGACGTTGTTGTTGTTGTTGTTTATTTGACGTTGTTGTTGTTGACGTTGTTGTTGTTGTTATTGTTTATTTGACGTTGTTGTTGTTGTTGTTGTTTATTTGACGTAGTTGTTATTGTTGACGTTGTTGTTGTTGTTGTTGACGTTGTTGTTGTTGTTGTTGTTGTTGTTTATTTGAAGTTTTGTTGTTGTTGATGTTGTTGTTGTTTTTTATTTGGCGTTGTTGTTGTTGTTGTTTATTTGACGTTGTTGTTGTTATTGTTGTTGTTGTTGTTTATTTGACGTTGTTGTTGTTATTGTTATTGGTGTTGTTGTTGTTGTTGTTGTTTATTTGACGTTGTTGTTGTTGTTGTTGTTGTTGTTTATTTGACGTTGTTGTTGTTGTTGACGTTGTTGTTATTGTTGTTTATTTGACGTTGTTGTTGTTGTTTATTTGACATCGTTGTTGTTGTTATTGTTTATTTGTTGTTGTTGTTGTTTATTTGACGTTGTTGTTGTTGTTGTTTATTTGACGTTGTTTTTGTTGTTGACGTTGTTGTTGTTGTTGTTTATTTGACGTTGTTGTTGTTGTTGACGTTGTTGTTGTTGTTTATTTGACGTTGTTGTTGTTGTTGATGTTGTTGTTGTTGTTGTTTATTTGACGTTGTTGTTGTTGTTTATTTGACGTTGTTGTTGTTGACATTGTTGTTGTTGTTATTGTTTATTTGACGTTGTTGTTGTTTATTTGACGTAGTTGTTAT
>OX451735.1:1342782700-1342807700 GCA_948472305.1 Vicia faba | reverse complement strand
TGTTTATTTGACGTTGTTGTTGTTGTTGTTTATTTGACGTAGTTATTATTGTTGACGTTGTTGTTGTTGTTGTTGTTGACGTTGTTGTTGTTGTTGTTTATTTGACGTTGTTGTTGTTCTTCTTCTTCTTTATTTGACGTTGTTGTTGTTTATTTGACGTTGTTGTTGTTGTTGTTGTTTATTTGACGTTGTTGTTGTTGACGTTGTTGTTGTTGACGTTGTTGTTGTTGTTATTGTTTATTTGACGTTGTTGTTGTTGTTGTTGTTTATTTGACGTAGTTGTTATTGTTGACGTTGTTGTTGTTGTTGACGTTGTTGTTGTTGTTGTTGTTTATTTGAAGTTTTGTTCTTGTTGATGTTGTTGTTGTTTTTTATTTGACGTTGTTGTTGTTGTTGTTGTTTATTTGACGTTGTTGTTGTTATTGTTGTTGTTGTTGTTGTTTATTTGACGTTGTTGTTGTTATTGTTATTGTTGTTGTTGTTGTTGTTGTTGTTTATTTGACGTTGTTGTTGTTGTTGTTTATTTGACGTTGTTGTTATTGTTGTTTATTTGACGTTGTTGTTGTTGTTTATTTGACATTGTTGTTGTTGTTGTTATTGTTTATTTGTTGTTGTTGTTGTTTATTTGACGTTGTTGTTGTTGTTGACGTTGTTGTTGTTGTTGACGTTGTTGTTGTTGTTGTTTATTTGACGTTGTTGTTGTTGACATTGTTGTTGTTGTTATTGTTTATTTGACGTT
Organism: Vicia faba; assembly: GCA_948472305.1. Lineage (NCBI taxonomy): Eukaryota > Viridiplantae > Streptophyta > Magnoliopsida > Fabales > Fabaceae > Vicia > Vicia faba. The sequence continues at coordinate 1,342,806,961 of OX451735.1, read as the reverse complement.
GTTGTTGTTGTTGTTTATTTGATGTAGTTGTTATTGTTGACGTTGTTGTTGTTGTTGACGTTGTTGTTGTTGTTGTTGTTTATTTGACGTTTTTTTTGTTGTTGTTGTTGTTGTTTATTTGACGTTGTTGTTATTATTATTGTTGTTGTTGTTTATTTGACGTTGTTGTTGTTATTGTTATTGTTGTTATTGTTGTTTATTTGACGTTGTTGTTGTTGTTTATTTGACGTTGTTGTTGTTGTTGACGTTGTTGTTATTGTTGTTTATTTGACGTTGTTGTTGTTGTTTATTTGACATTGTTGTTGTTGTTATTGTTTATTTGTTGTTGTTGTTTTTTATTTGACGTTGTTGTTGTTGTTGTTGACGTTGTTGTTGTCGTTGTTTATTTGACGTTGTTATTGTTGTTGACGTTGTTGTTGTTGTTTAATTGACGTTGTTGTTGTTGTTTATTTGACGTTGTTGTTGTTGTTTATTTGACATTGTTGTTGTTGTTATTGTTTATTTGACGTTGTTGTTGTTTATTTGACGTTGTTGTTGTTGTTGTTGTTGACGTTGTTGTTGTTGTTGTTTATTTGACATTGTTGTTGTTCTTCTTCTTCTTTATTTGACGTTGTTGTTGTTTATTTGACGGTGTTGTTGTTGTTGTTTATTTGACGTTGTTGTTGTTGACGTTGTTGTTGTTGTTATTGTTTATTTGACGTTGTTGTTGTTGTTTATTTGACGTAGTTGTTATTGTTGACGTTGTTGTTGTTGTTGACGTTGTTGTTGTTGTTGTTGTTGTTTATTTGAAGTTTTGTTGTTGTTGATGTTGTTGTTGTTTTTTATTTGACGTTGTTGTTGTTGTTGTTGTTGTTTATTTGACGTTGTTGTTGTTATTGTTGTTGTTGTTGTTGTTGTTTATTTGACGTTGTTGTTGTTATTGTTATTGTTGTTGTTGTTGTTGTTTATTTGACGTTGTTGTTGTTGTTGACGTTGTTGTTGTTGTTGTTTATTTGACCTTTTTGTTGTTGTTGTTGTTGTTTATTTGACGTTGTTGTTGTTATTATTATTGTTGTTGTTGTTTATTTGACGTTGTTGTTGTTATTGTTATTGTTGTTATTGTTGTTATTGTTGTTTATTTGACGTTGTTGTTGTTGTTGACGTTGTTGTTATTGTTGTTTATTTGACGTTGTTGTTGTTGTTTATTTGACATTGTTGTTGTTGTTATTGTTTATTTGATGTTGTTGTTGTTTATTTGACGTTGTTGTTGTTGACGTTGTTGTTGTTGTTGTTTATTTGACATTGTTGTTCTTCTTCTTCTTCTTTATTTGACGTTGTTGTTGTTTATTTGACGTTGTTGTTGTTGTTGTTGTTTATTTGACGTTGTTGTTGTTGACGTTGTTGTTGTTGTTATTGTTTATTTGACATTGTTGTTGTTGTTGTTGTTTATTTGACATAGTTGTTATTGTTGACGTTGTTGTTGTTGTTGACGTTGTTGTTGTTGTTGTTGTTTATTTGAAGTTTTGTTGTTGTTGATGTTGTTGTTGTTTTTTATTTGACGTTGTTGTTGTTGTTGTTGTTTATTTGACGTTGTTGTTGTTATTGTTGTTGTTGTTGTTGTTTATTTGACGTTGTTGTTGTTATTGTTGTTGTTGTTGTTGTTTATTTGACGTTGTTGTTGTTATTGTTATTGTTGTTGTTGTTGTTGTTGTTTATTTGACGTTGTTGTTGTTGTTGAAGTTGTTGTTGTTGTTGTTTATTTGACGTTTTTGTTGTTGTTGTTGTTGTTGTTTATTTGACGTTGTTGTTGTTATTATTATTGTTGTTGTTGTTTATTTGACGTTGTTGTTGTTATTGTTATTGTTGTTATTGTTGTTTATTTGACGTTGTTGTTGTTTATTTGACGTTGTTGTTGTTGTTGTTGTTGACGTTGTTGTTATTGTTGTTTATTTGACGTTGTTGTTGTTGTTTATTTGAAATTGTTGTTGTTGTTGTTATTGTTTATTTAACGTTGTTGTTGTTTATTTGACGTTGTTGTTGTTGTTGTTGTTGACGTTGTTGTTGTTGTTGTTTATTTGACATTGTTGTTGTTCTTCTTCTTCTTTATTTGACGTTGTTGTTGTTGTTTATTTGACGTTGTTGTTGTTGACGTTGTTGTTGTTGTTATTGTTTATTTGACGTTGTTGTTGTTGTTGTTTATTTGACGTAGTTGTTATTGTTGACGTTGTTGTTGTTGTTGACGTTGTTGTTGTTGTTGTTGTTGTTTATTTAAAGTTTTGTTGTTGTTGATGTTGTTGTTGTTTTTTATTTGACGTTGTTATTGTTGTTGTTGTTTATTTGACGTTGTTGTTGTTATTGTTGTTGTTGTTGTTGTTTATTTGACGTTGTTGTTGTTATTGTTATTGTTGTTGTTGTTGTGGTTTATTTGATGTTGTTGTTGTTGTTGTTTATTTGACGTTGTTGTTGTTGTTGTTGACGTTGTTGTTATTGTTGTTTATTTGACGTTGTTGTTGTTGTTTATTTGACATTGTTGTTGTTGTTATTGTTTATTTGTTGTTGTTGTTGTTTATTTGTTGTTGTTGTTGACGTTGTTGTTGTTGTTGTTTATTTGACGTTGTTGTTGTTGTTGACATTGTTGTTGTTGTTGTTTATTTGACGTTGTTGTTGTTGACGTTGTTGTTGTTGTTGTTGTTGTTTATTTGACGTTGTTGTTGTTGTTTATTTGACGTTGTTGTTGTTGACTTTGTTGTTGTTGTTATTGTTTATTTGACGTTGTTGTTGTTGTTGTTGTTTATTTGACGTAGTTGTTATTGTTGACGTTGTTGTTGTTGTTGACGTTGTTGTTGTTGTTGTTTTTTATTTGACGTTTTGTTGTTGTTGTTGTTGTTGTTTATTTGACGTTGTTGTTGTTATTATTATTGTTGTTGTTGTTTATTTGACGTTGTTGTTGTTATTGTTATTGTTGTTATTATTGTTATTGTTGTTTATTTGACGTTGTTGTTGTTGTTGTTTATTTGACGTTGTTGTTGTTGTTGACGTTGTTGTTATTGTTGTTTATTTGACGTTGTTGTTGTTGTTTATTTGACATTGTTGTTGTTGTTATTGTTTATTTGACGTTGTTGTTGTTTATTTGACGTTGTTGTTGTTGTTGTTGTTGTTGACGTTGTTGTTGTTGTTGTTGTTGTTGTTTATTTGACGTTGTTGTTGTTGTTGACGTTGTTGTTGTTGTTGTTGTTGTTTATTTGACGTTGTTGTTGTTGTTGTTAATGTTTATTTGACGTTGTTGTTGTTGTTGTTGTGGTTTATTTGACGTTGTTGTTGTTATTGTTATTGTTGTTATTGTTGTTTATTTGACGTTGTTGTTGTTTATTTGACGTTGTTGTTGTTGTTGTTGACGTTGTTGTTATTGTTGTTTATTTAACGTTGTTGTTGTTGTTTATTTGACATTATTGTTGTTGTTATTGTTTATTTGATGTTGTTGTTATTTATTTGACGTTGTTGTTGTTGTTGTTGTTGTTGACGTTGTTGTTGTTGTTGTTTATTTGACATTGTTGTTGTTCTTCTTCTTCTTTATTTGACGTTGTCGTTGTTTATTTGACGTTGTTGTTGTTGTTGTTTATTTGACGTTGTTGTTGTTGACGTTGTTGTTGTTGTTATTGTTTATTTGACGTTGTTGTTGTTGTTGTTTATTTGACGTAGTTGTTATTGTTGACGTGGTTGTTGTTGTTGACGTTGTTGTTGTTGTTGTTGTTGTTGTTGTTGTTTATTTGAAGTTTTGTTGTTGTTGATGTTGTTGTTGTTTTTTATTTGACGTTGTTATTGTTGTTGTTGTTTATTTGACGTTGTTGTTGTTATTATTGTTGTTGTTGTTGTTTATTTGACGTTGTTGTTGTTATTGTTGTTGTTGTTGTTGTTGTTTATTTGACGTTGTTGTTGTTATTGTTATTGTTGTTGTTGTTGTTGTTTATTTGACGTTGTTGTTGTTGTTGACGTTGTTGTTGTTGTTGTTTATTTGACGTTTTTGTTGTTGTTGTTGTTGTTGTTTATTTGACGTTGTTGTTGTTATTATTATTGTTGTTGTTGTTTATTTGACGTTGTTGTTGTTATTGTTATTGTTGTTATTGTTGTTTATTTGACGTTGTTGTTGTTGTTTATTTGACGTTGTTGTTGTTGTTGTTGACGTTGTTGTTATTGTTGTTTATTTGACGTTGTTGTTGTTGTTTATTTGAAATTGTTGTTGTTGTTATTGTTTATTTGACGTTGTTGTTGTTTATTTGACGTTGTTGTTGTTGTTGTTGCATTGTTGTTGTTGTTGTTGTTTATTTGACATTGTTGTTGTTCTTCTTCTTCTTTATTTGACGTTCTTGTTGTTGTTGTTTATTTGACGTTGTTGTTGTTGACGTTGTTGTTGTTGTTATTGTTTATTTGACGTTGTTGTTGTTGTTGTTTATTTGACGTAGTTGTTAATGTTGACGTTGTTGTTGTTGTTGACGTTGTTGTTGTTGTTGTTGTTTATTTGAAGTTTTGTTGTTTTTGATGTTGTTGTTGTTTTTTATTTGACGTTGTTGTTGTTGTTGTTGTTTATTTGACGTTGTTGTTGTTATTGTTGTTGTTGTTGTTTATTTGACGTTGTTGTTGTTATTGTAATTGTTGTTGTTGTTGTTGTTTATTTGATGTTGTTGTTGTTGTTGTTTATTTGACGTTGTTGTTGTTGTTGACGTTGTTGTTATTGTTGTTTATTTGACGTAGTTGTTGTTGTTTATTTGACGTAGTTGTTGTTGTTATTGTTTATTTGTTGTTGTTGTTGTTTATTTGACGTTGTTGTTGTTGACGTTGTTGTTGTTGTTGTTGTTTATTTGACGTTGTTGTTGTTGACGTTGTTGTTGTTGTTGTTGTTTATTTGACGTTGTTGTTGTTGTTGACATTGTTGTTGTTGTTGTTTATTTGACGTTGTTGTTGTTGTTGACGTTGTTGTTGTTGTTGTTTATTCGACGTTGTTGTTGTTGACTTTGTTGTTGTTGTTATTGTTTATTTGACGTTGTTGTTGTTGTTGTTTATTTGACGTAGTTGTTATTGTTGACGTTGTTGTTGTTGTTGACGTTGTTGTTGTTGTTGACGTTGTTGTTGTTGTTGTTGTTTATTTGACGTTTTTGTTGTTGTTGTTGTTGTTGTTGTTTATTTGACGTTATTGTTGTTATTATTATTGTTGTTGTTGTTTATTTGACGTTGTTGTTGTTGTTATTGTTATTGTTGTTATTGTTGTTTATTTGACGTTGTTGTTGTTGTAGTTTATTTGACGTTGTTGTTGTTGTTGACGTTGTTGTTATTGTTGTTTATTTGACGTTGTTGTTGTTGTTTATTTGACATTGTTGTTGTTGTTATTGTTTATTTGACGTTGTTGTTGTTTATTTGACGTTGTTGTTGTTGTTGTTGTTGACGTTTTTGTTGTTGTTGTTTATTTGACGTTGTTGTTGTTGTTGACGTTGTTGTTGTTGTTGTTGTTGTTTATTTGACGTTGTTGTTGTTGTTGTTGTTTATTTGACGTTGTTGTTGTTGTTGTTGTTTATTTGACGTTGTTGTTGTTGTTGTTTATTTGACGTTGTTGTTGTTGTTGACGTTGTTGTTGTTGTTGTTTATTTGACGTTGTTGTGGTTGTTGACGTTGTTGTTGTTGTTGTTTATTTGACGTTGTTGTTGTTTATTTGACGTTGTTGTTGTTGACTTTGTTGTTGTTGTTATTGTTTATTTGACGTTGTTGTTGTTGTTGTTTATTTGACGTAGTTGTTATTGTTGACGTTGTTGTTGTTGTTGACGTTGTTGTTGTTGTTGTTTATTTGACGTTTTTGTTGTTGTTGTTGTTGTTATTTATTTGACGTTGTTGTTGTTATTATTATTGTTGTTGTTTTTTATTTGACGTTGTTGTTGTTATTGTTATTGTTGTTATTGTTGTTTATTTGGCGTTGTTGTTGTTGTTTAATTGACGTTGTTGTTGTTGTTGACGTTGTTGTTATTGTTGTTTATTTGACGTTGTTGTTGTTGTTTATTTGACATTGTTGTTGTTGTTATTGTTTATTTGTTGTTGTTGTTTTTTATTTGACGTTGTTGTTGTTGTTGTTGACGTTGTTGTTGTCGTTGTTTATTTGACGTTGTTGTTTTTGTTGACGTTGTTGTTGTTGTTGTTGTTTATTTGACGTTGTTGTTGTTGTTTATTTGACGTTGTTGTTGTTGTTTATTTGACGTTGTTGTTGTTGACGTTGTTGTTGTTGTTATTGTTTATTTGACGTTGTTGTTGTTGTTTATTTGACGTAGTTGTTATTGTTGACGATGTTGTTGTTGTTGACGTTGTTGTTGTTGTTGTTGATTTGACGTTTTTGTTGTTGTTGTTGTTGTTGTTATTGTTTATTTGATGTTGTTGTTGTTTATTTGACGTTGTTGTTGTTGTTGTTGACGTTGTTGTTATTGTTGTTTATTTGACGTTGTTGTTGTTGTTGTTTATTTGACATTGTTGTTGTTGTTATTGTTTATTTGACGTTGTTGTTGTTTATTTGACGTTGTTGTTGTTGTTGTTGACGTTGTTGTTGTTGTTGTTTATTTGACATTGTTGTTGTTCTTCTTCTTCTTTATTTGACGTTGTTGTTGTTTATTTGACGTTGTTGTTGTTGTTGTTGTTGTTTATTTGACGTTGTTGTTGTTGACGTTGTTGTTGTTGTTATTGTTTATTTGACGTTGTTGTTGTTGTTGTTGTTGTTTATTTGACGTAGTTATTATTGTTGACGTTGTTGTTGTTGTTGTTGACGTTGTTGTTGTTGTTGTTGTTTATTTGAAGTTTTGTTGTTGTTGATGTTGTTGTTGGTTTTTATTTGACGTTGTTGTTGTTGTTGTTTATTTGACGTTGTTGTTGTTATTGTTGTTGTTGTTGTTTATTTGACGTTGTTGTTGTTGTTGTTCTTGTTATTGTTGTTGTTGTTGTTGTTGTTGTTTATTTGACGTTGTTGTTGTTGTTGTTGTTTATTTGACGTAGTTGTTATTGTTGACGTTGTTGTTGTTGTTGTTGACGTTGTTGTTGTTGTTGTTTATTTGAAGTTTTGTTGTTGTTGATGTTGTTGTTGTTTTTTATTTGACGTTGTTGTTGTTGTTGTTGTTTATTTGACGTTGTTGTTGTTATTGTTGTTGTTGTTGTTGTTTATTTGACGTTGTTGTTGTTGTTGTTATTGTTATTGTTGTTGTTGTTGTTGTTGTTGTTGTTGTTGTTTATTTGACATTGTTGTTGTTGTTGACGTTGTTGTTGTTGTTGTTTATTTGACGTTTTTGTTGTTGTTGTTGTTGTTTATTTGACGTTGTTGTTGTTATTATTATTGTTGTTGTTGTTTATTTGACGTTGTTGTTGTTATTGTTATTGTTGTTATTGTTGTTTATTTGACGTTGTTGTTGTTTATTTGACGTTGTTGTTGTTTATTTGACGTTGTTGTTGTTGTTGTTGACGTTGTTGTTATTGTTGTTTATTTGACGTTGTTGTTGTTGTTTATTTGACATTGTTGTTGTTGTTATTGTTTATTTGACGTTGTTGTTGTTTATTTGACGTTGTTGTTGTTGTTGTTGTTGACGTTGTTGTTGTTGTTGTTTATTTGACATTGTTGTTGTTCTTCTTCTTCTTTATTTGACGTTGTTGTTGTTTATTTGACGTTGTTGTTGTTGTTGTTTATTTGACATTGTTGTTGTTGACGTTGTTGTTGTTGTTATTGTTTATTTGACGTTGTTGTTGTTGTTGTTGTTTATTTGACGTAGTTGTTATTGTTGACGTTGTTGTTGTTGTTGACGTTGTTGTTGTTGTTGTTGTTGTTTATTTGAAGTTTTGTTGTTGTTGATGTTGTTGTTGTTTTTTATTTGACGTTGTTGTTGTTGTTGTTGTTGTTTATTTGACGTTGTTGTTGTTATTGTTGTTGTTGTTGTTGTTTATTTGACGTTGTTGTTATTGTTATTGTTGTTGTTGTTGTTGTTGTTTATTTGATGTTGTTGTTGTTGTTGACGTTGTTGTTGTTGTTGTTTATTTGACGTTTTTGTTGTTGTTGTTATTGTTGTTTATTTGACGTTGTTGTTGTTATTATTATTGTTGTTGTTGTTTATTTGACGTTGTTGTTGTTATTGTTATTGTTGTTATTGTTGTTTATTTGACGTTGTTGTTGTTTATTTGACGTTGTTGTTGTTGTTGTTGACGTTGTTGTTATGGTTGTTTATTTGACGTTGTTGTTGTTGTTTATTTGAAATTGTTGTTGTTGTTATTGTTTATTTGACGTTGTTGTTGTTGTTGTTGACGTTGTTGTTATTGTTGTTTATTTGACATTGTTGTTGTTCTCTTCTTCTTTTTTTGACGTTGTTGTTGTTTATTTGACGTTGTTGTTGTTGTTTATTTGACGTTGTTGTTGTTGACGTTGTTGTTGTTGTTATTGTTTATTTGACGTTGTTGTTGTTGTTTATTTGACGTAGTTGTTATTGTTGACGTTGTTGTTGTTGTTGTTGTTGTTGTTGTTTATTTGAAGTTTTGTTGTTGTTGATGTTGTTGTTGTTTTTTATTTGACGTTGTTGTTGTTGTTGTTTATTTGACGTTGTTGTTGTTATTGTTTTTATTGTTGTTGTTGTTGTTTATTTGACGTTGTTGTTGTTATTGTTATCGTTGTTATTGTTGTTTATTTGACGTTGTTGTTGTTTATTTGACGTTGTTGTTGCTGTTGTTGACGTTGTTGTTATTGTTGTTTATTTGACATTGTTGTTGTTGTTTATTTGAAATTGTTGTTGTTGTTATTGTTTATTTGATGTTGTTGTTGTTGTTGTTGACGTTGTTGTTGTTGTTGTTTATTTGACATTGTTGTTGTTCTTTTCTTCTTTTTTTGACGTTGTTGTTGTTTATTTGACGTTGTTGTTGTTGTTGTTTATTTGACGTTGTTGTTGTTGACGTTGTTGTTGTTGTTATTTTTTATTTGACGTTGTTGTTGTTGTTGTTTTTTTGACGTAGTTGTTATTGTTGACGTTGTTGTTGTTGTTGACGTTGTTGTTGTTGTTGTTGTTTATTTGAAGTTTTGTTGTTGTTGATGTTGTTGTTGTTTTTTATTTGACGTTGTTGTTGTTGTTGTTGTTTATTTGACGTTGTTGTTGTTATTGTTGTTATTGTTGTTGTTGTTGTTTATTTGACGTTGTTGTTGTTATTGTTATTGTTGTTGTTGTTGTTGTTGTTGTTGTTGTTGTTTATTTGACGTTGTTGTTGTTGTTGTTGTTTATTTGACGATGTTGTTGTTGTTGACGTTGTTGTTATTGTTGTTTATTTGACGTTGTTGTTGTTGTTTATTTGACATTGTTGTTGTTGTTATTGTTTATTTGTTGTTGTTGTTGTTTATTTGACGTTGTTGTTGTTGTTGACGTTGTTGTTATTGTTGTTTATTTGACGTTGTTGTTGTTGTTGACGTTGTTGTTGTTGTTGTTTATTTGACGTTGTTGTTGTTGTTGACGTTGTTGTTGTTATTGTTTATTTGACGTTGTTGTTGTTGTTGTTTATTTGACGTAGTTGTTATTGTTGACGTTGTTGTTGTTGTTGACGTTGTTGTTATTGTTGTTGTTTATTTGACGTTATTGTTGTTGTTGTTGTTGTTTATTTGACGTTGTTGTTGTTATTATTATTGTTGTTGTTGTTTATTTGACGTTGTTGTTGTTATTGTTATTGTTGTTATTGTTGTTTATTTGACGTTGTTGTTGTTGTTGTTTATTTGACGTTGTTGTTGTTGTTGACGTTGTTGTTATTGTTGTTTATTTGACGTTGTTGTTGTTGTTTATTTGACATTGTTGTTGTTGTTATTGTTTATTTGACGTTGTTGTTGTTTATTTAACGTTGTTGTTGTTGTTGTTGACGTTGTTGTTGTTGTTGTTGTTGTTTATTTGACGTTGTTGTTGTTGTTGACGTTGTTGTTGTTGTTGTTGTTGTTGTTTATTTGACGTTGTTGTTGTTGTTGTTGTTGTTGTTGTTGTTTATTTGACGTTGTTGTTGTTGTGGTTTATTTGACGTTGTTGTTGTTTATTTGACGTTGTTGTGGTTGTTTATTTGACATTGTTGTTGTTGTTATTGTTTATTTGACGTTGTTGTTGTTGTTGTTGTTGACGTTGTTGTTGTTGTTGTTTATTTGACGTTGTTGTTGTTGACGTTGTTGTTGTTGTTGTTGTTGTTGTTTATTTGACGTTGTTGTTGTTGTTGTTGTTTATTTGACGTTGTTGTTGTTGTGGTTTATTTGACGTTGTTGTTGTTTATTTGACATTGTTGTTGTTGTTGTTGATTTTGTTGTTGTTGTTTATTTGACGTTGTTGTTGTTGTTGTTGTTTACTTGACGTTGTTGTTGTTATTGACGTTGTTGTTGTTGACATAGTTGTTGTTATTGTTGTTTATTTGACGTTGTTGTTGTTGTTGTTGTTTATTTGACGTTGTTGTTGTTGTTGACGTTGTTGTTGTTGTTGTTTATTTGACGTTGTTGTTGTTGTTGACGTTGTTGTTGTTGTTGTTGTTTATTTGACGTTGTTGTTGTTATTTATTTGACGTTGTTGTTGTTGACATTGTTGTTGTTGTTATTGTTTATTTGACGTTGTTGTTGTTGTTGTTTATTTGACGTAGTTGTTATTATTGACGTTCTTGTTGTTGTTGACGTTGTTGTTGTTGTTGTTGTTTATTTGACGTTTTTGTTGTTGTTGTTGTTGTTTATTTAACGTTGTTGTTGTTATTATTATTGTTGTTGTTGTTTATTTGACGTTGTTGTTGTTATTGTTATTGTTGTTATTGTTGTTTATTTGACGTTGTTGTTGTTGTTGTTTATTTGACGTTGTTGTTGTTGTTGACGTTGTTGTTATTGTTGTTTATTTGACGTTGTTGTTGTTGTTTATTTGACATTGTTGTTGTTGTTATTGTTTATTTGACGTTGTTGTTGTTTATTTGACGTTGTTGTTGTTTATGTTGTTGACGTTGTTGTTGTTGCTGTTGTTTATTTGACATTGTTGTTGTTGTTGACGTTGTTGTTGTTGTTGTTTATTTGACGTTGTTGTTGTTGTTGTTGTTTATTTGACGTTGTTGTTGTTGTTGTGGTTTATTTGACGTTGTTGTTGTTTATTTGACGTTGTTGTTTTTGTTGACATAGTTGTTGTTGTTTATTTGACATTGTTGTTGTTGTTGGTTACATTGTTGTTGTTGTTTATTTGACGTTGTTGTTGTTGTTGTTGTTTACTTGACGTTGTTGTTGTTATTGACGTTGTTGTTGTTGTTGTTGTTATTGTTGTTTATTTGACGTTGTTGTTGTTGTTTATTTGACGTTGTTGTTGTTGTTGACGTTGTTGTTGTTGTTGTTTATTTGACGTTGTTGTTGTTGTTGACGTTGTTGTTGTTGTTGTTTATTTGACGTTGTTGTTGTTGTTTATTTGACGTTGTTGTTGTTGACATTGTTGTTGTTGTTATTGTTTATTTGACGTTGTTGTTGTTGTTGTTTATTTGACGTAGTTGTTATTGTTGACGTTGTTGTTGTTGTTGACGTTGTTGTTGTTGTTGTTGTTTATTTAACGTTTTTGTTGTTGTTGTTGTTGTTTATTTGACGTTGTTGTTGTTATTATTATTGTTGTTGTTGTTTATTTGACGTTGTTGTTGTTATTGTTATTGTTGTTATTGTTGTTTATTTGACGTTGTTGTTGTTGTTTATTTGACGTTGTTGTTGTTGTTGACGTTGTTGTTATTGTTGTTTATTTGACGTTGTTGTTGTTGTTTATTTGACATTGTTGTTGTTGTTATTGTTTATTTGTTGTTGTTGTTTTTTATTAGACGTTGTTGTTGTTGTTGTTGACGTTGTTGTTGTTGTTTATTTGACGTTGTTGTTGTTGTTTATTTGACGTTGTTGTTGTTGTTGTTTATTTGACGTTGTTGTTGTTGTTTATTTGACGTTGTTGTTGTTGACGTTGTTGTTGTTGTTATTGTTTATTTGACGTTGTTGTTGTTGTTTATTTGACGTAGTTGTTATTGTTGACGTTGTTGTTGTTGTTGACGTTGTTGTTGTTGTTTTTGTTGATTTGACGTTTTTATTTTTGTTGTTGTTGTTGTTTATTTGACGTTGTTGTTATTATTATTATTATTGTTGTTGTTGTTGTTGTTGTTGTTGTTTATTTGACGTTGTTGTTGTTATTGTTATTGTTGTTATTGTTGTTTATTTGACGTTGTTGTTGTTTATTTGACGTTGTTGTTGTTGTTGTTGTTGACGTTGTTGTTATTGTTGTTTATTTGACGTTGTTGTTGTTGTTGTTTATTTGACATTGTTGTTGTTGTTATTGTTTATTTGACGTTGTTGTTGTTTATTTGACGTTGTTGTTGTTGTTGACGTTGTTGTTGTTGTTTATTTGACATTGTTGTTGTTCTTCTTCTTCTTTATTTGACGTTGTTGTTGTTTATTTGACGTTGTTGTTGTTGTTATTTATTTGACGTTGTTGTTGTTGACGTTGTTGTTGTTGTTATTGTTTATTTGACGTTGTTATTGTTGTTGTTTATTTGACGTAGTTGTTATTGTTGACGTTGTTGTTGTTGTTGACGTTGTTGTTGTTGTTGTTGTTGTTGTTTATTTGAAGTTTTGTTGTTGTTGATGTTGTTGTTGTTTTTTATTTGACGTTGTTGTTGTTGTTGTTGTTGTTTATTTGACGTTGTTGTTGTTATTGTTATTGTTGTTGTTGTTTATTTGACGTTGTTGTTGTTATTGTTATTGTTGTTGTTGTTGTTGTTGTTGTTGACGTTGTTGTTTATTTGACGTTTTTGTTGTTGTTGTAGTTGTTGTTGTTTATTTGACGTTGTTGTTGTTATTATTATTGTTGTTGTTGTTTATTTGACGTTGTTGTTATTATTGTTATTGTTGTTATTGTTGTTTATTTGACGTTGTTGTTATTTATTTGACGTTGTTGTTGTTGTTGTTGACGTTGTTGTTATTGTTGTTTATTTGACGTTGTTGTTGTTGTTTATTTGAAATTGTTGTTGTTGTTATTGTTTATTTGACGTTGTTGTTGTTTATTTGACGTTGTTGTTGTTGTTGACGTTGTTGTTGTTGTTTATTTGACATTGTTGTTGTTCTTCTTCTTCTTTATTTGACGTTGTTGTTGTTTATTTGACGTTGTTGTTGTTGTTGTTTATTTGACGTTGTTGTTGTTGACGTTGTTGTTGTTGTTATTGTTTATTTGACGTTGTTGTTGTTGTTGTTGTTTATTTGACGTAGTTGTTATTGTTGACGTTGTTGTTGTTGTTGACGTTGTTGTTGTTGTTGTTGTTGTTGTTTATTTGAAGTTTTGTTGTTGTTGACGTTGTTGTTGTTATTGTTGTTGTTGTTGTTGTTGTTTATTTGACGTTGTTGTTATTGTTATTGTTGTTGTTGTTGTTGTTGTTTATTTGACGTTGTTGTTGTTGTTGTTTATTTGATGTTGTTGTTGTTGTTGACGTTGTTGTTATTGTTGTTTATTTGACGTTGTTGTTGTTGTTTATTTGACATTGTTGTTGTTGTTATTGTTTATTTGTTGTTGTTGTTGTTTATTTGACGTTGTTGTTGTTGTTGACGTTGTTGTTGTTGTTGTTTATTTGACGTTGTTGTTGTTGTTGACGTTGTTGTTGTTGTTGTTTATTTGACGTTGTTGTTGTTGTTGACGTTGTTGTTGTTGTTGTTGTTTATTTGACGTTGTGGTTGTTGTTTATTTGACGTTGTTGTTGTTGACATTGTTGTTGTTGTTATTGTTTATTTGACGTTGTTGTTGTTGTTGTTGTTGTTTATTTGACGTAGTTGTTATTGTTGACGTTGTTGTTGTTGTTGACGTTGTTGTTGTTGTTGTTTATTTGACGTTTTTGTTGTTGTTGTTGTTGTTGTTTATTTGACGTTGTTGTTGTTATTATTGTTGTTTTTATTTATTTGACGTTGTTGTTGTTATTGTTATTGTTGTTATTGTTGTTTATTTGACGTTGTTGTTGTTGTTGTTTATTTGACGTTGTTGTTGTTGTTGACGTTGTTGTTATTGTTATTCATTTGACGTTGTTGTTGTTGTTTATTTGACATTGTTGTTGTTGTTATTGTTTATTTGACGTTGTTGTTGTTGTTGTTGACGTTGTTGTTGTTGTATGTTTATTTGACGTTGTTGTTGTTGTTGACGTTGTTGTTGTTGTTGTTGTTGTTGTTGTTTATTTGACGTTGTTGTTGTTGTTGTTTATTTGACGTTGTTGTTGTTGTTGTTGTGGTTTATTTGACGTTGTTGTTGTTTATTTGACGTTGTTGTTGTTGTTGACATAGTTGTTGTTGTTTATTTGACATTGTTGTTGTTGTTGTTGACATTGTTGTTGTTGTTTATTTGACGTTGTTGTTGTTGTTGTTGTTGTTTACTTGACGTTGTTGTTGTTATTGACGTTGTTGTTGTTGTTGTTGTTGACATAGTTGTTGTTATTGTTGTTTATTTGACGTTGTTGTTGTTGTTGTTTATTTGACGTAGTTGTTGTTGTTGACGGTGTTATTGTTGTTTTTGTTTATTTGACATTGTTGTTGTTGTTGTTGATGTTGTTGTTGTTGTTTATTTGATCTTGTTGTTGTTGTTTATTAGATGTTGTTGTTGTTGACGTTATTGTTGTTGTTATTGTTTATTTGACGTTGTTGTTGTTGTTTATTTGACGATGTTGTCGTTGTTGACGTTGTTTATGTTGTTGTTTATTTGACGTTTTTGTTGTTGTTGATGTTGTTGTTGTTTTTGTTGTTGTTTATTTGACGTTGTTGTTGTTTAATTGACGTTGTTGTTGTTGTTTATTTGACGTTGTTGTTGTTGTTTATTTGACGTTGTTGTTGTTGTTGACGTTGTTGTTGTTGTTGTTTATTTGACATTGTTGTTGTTGTTGTTGTTGACGTTGTTGTTGTTGTTTATTTGACGTTGTTGTTGTTCTTCTTCTTCTTTATTTAACGTTGTTGTTGTTTATTTGACGTTGTTGTTGTTGTTGTTGTTTATTTGACGTTATTGTTGTTGACATTGTTGTTGTTGTTATTGTTTATTTGACGTTGTTGTTGTTGTGGTTTATTTGACGTAGTTGTTATTGTTGACGTTGTTGTTGTTGACGTTGTTGTTGTTGTTGTTGTTTATTTGAAGTTTTGTTGTTGTTGTTTTTTATTTGACGTTGTTGTTGTTGTTGTTGTTTATTTGACGTTGTTGTTGTTATTGTTATTGTTGTTGTTGTTGTTGTTGTTTATTTGACGTTGTTGTTGTTGTTGTTTATTTGACGTTGTTGTTGTTGTTGACGTTGTTGTTATTGTTGTTTATTTGACGTTGTTGTTGTTGTTTATTTGACATTATTGTTGTTGTTATTGTTTATTTGTTGTTGTTGTTGTTTATTTGACGTTGTTGTTGTTGTTGACGTTGTTGTTGTTGTTGTTTATTTGACGTTGTTGTTGTTGTTGACGTTGCTGTTGCTGTTGTTGTTTATTTGACGTTGTTGTTGTTGACGTTGTTGTTGTTGTTGTTTATTTGACGTTGTTGTTGTTGACGTTGTTGTTGTTGTTGTTGTTGTTTATTTGACGTTATTGTTGTTGTTGTTTATTTGACGTTGTTATTGTTGTTTATTTGACGTTGTTGTTGTTGTTTATTTGACGTTGTTGTTGTTGACGTTGTTGTTGTTGTTATTGTTTATTTGACGTTGTTGTTGTTGTTTATTTGACGTAGTTGTTATTGTTGACGTTGTTGTTGTTGTTGACGTTGTTGTTGTTGTTTTTGTTGATTTGACATTTTTGTTGTTGTTGTTGTTGTTGTTGTTGTTTATTTGACGTTGTTGTTGTTATTATTATTGTTGTTGTTGTTGTTGTTTATTTGACGTTGTTATTGTTGTTATTGTTTATTTGACGTTGTGATTGTGGTTGTTTATTTGACGAAGTTGTTATTGTTGACGTTGTTGTTGTTGTTGACGTTGTTGTTGTTGTTGTTGTTTATTTGAAGTTTTGTTGTTGTTGATGTTGTTATTGTTTTTTATTTGACGTTGTTGTTGTTGTTGTTGTTGTTTATTTGACGTTCTTGTTATTATTGTTGTTGTTGTTGTTGTTGTTTATTTGACGTTGTTGTTGTTATTGTTATTGTTGTTGTTGTTGTTGTTGTTGTTTATTTGACGTTGTTGTTGTTGTTGTTTATTTGACGTTGTTGTTGTTGTTGACGTTGTTGTTATTGTTGTTTATTTGACGTTGTTGTTGTTGTTTATTTGACATTATTGTTGTTGTTATTGTTTATTTGTTGTTGTTGTTGTTTATTTGACGTTGTTGTTGTTGTTGACGTTGTTGTTGTTGTTGTTTATTTGACGTTGTTGTTGTTGTTGACGTTGCTGTTGTTGTTGTTGTTTATTTGACGTTGTTGTTGTTGACGTTGTTGTTGTTGTTGTTGTTTATTTGACGTTGTTGTTGTTGACGTTGTTGTTGTTGTTGTTGTTTATTTGACGTTATTGTTGTTGTTGTTTATTTGACGTTGTTATTGTTGTTTATTTGACGTTGTTGTTGTTGTTTATTTGACATTGTTGTTGTTGACGTTGTTGTTGTTGTTATTGTTTATTTGACGTTGTTGTTGTTGTTTATTTGACGTAGTTGTTATTGTTGACGTTGTTGTTGTTGTTGACGTTGTTGTTGTTGTTTTTGTTGATTTGACATTTTTGTTGTTGTTGTTGTTGTTGTTGTTTATTTGACGTTGTTGTTGTTATTATTATTGTTGTTGTTGTTGTTTATTTGACGTTGTTGTTGTTATTGTTATTGTTGTTATTGTTGTTTATTTGACGTTGTTGTTGTTGTTATTGACGTTGTTGTTATTGTTGTTTATTTGACGTTGTTGTTGTTGTTTATTTGACATTGTTGTTGTTGTTATTGTTTATTTGACGTTGTTGTTGTTGTTGTTGTTGACGTTGTTGTTGTTGTTGTTGTTTATTTGACATTGTTGTTGTTCTTCTTCTTCTTTATTTGACGTTGTTGTTGTTTATTTGACGTTGTTGTTGTTGTTGTTGTTTATTTGACGTTGTTGTTGTTGACGTTGTTGTTGTTGTTATTGTTTATTTGACGTTGTTGTTGTTGTTGTTTATTTGACGTAGTTGTTATTGTTGACGTTGTTGTTGTTGTTGACGTTGTTGTTGTTGTTGTTGTTTGTTTGAAGTTTTGTTGTTGTTGATGTTGTTGTTGTTTTTTAGTTGACGTTGTTGTTGTTGTTGTTGTTTATTTGACGTTGTTGTTGTTATTGTTGTTGTTGTTGTTGTTGTTTATTTGACGTTGTTGTTGTTATTGTTATTGTTGTTGTTGTTGTTGTTGTTGTTGTTGTTGTTTATTTGACGTTGTTGTTGTTGACGTTGTTGTTGTTGTTGTTTATTTGACGTTGTTGTTGTTGTTGTTGACGTTGTTGTTGTTGTTGTTGTTTATTTGACGTTGTTGTTGTTGTTGACGTTGTTGTTGTTGTTGTTTATTTGACGTTGTTTTTGTTGTTTATTTGACGTTGTTGTTGTTGACATTGTTGTTGTTGTTATTGTTTATTTGACGTTGTTGTTATTGTTGTTTATTTGACGTAGTTGTTATTGTTGACGTTGTTGTTGTTGTTGACGTTGTTGTTGTTGTTGACGTTGTTGTTGTTGTTGTTGTTTATTTGACGTTTTTGTTGTTGTTGTTGTTGTTGTTGTTTATTTGACGTTGTTGTTGTTATTATTATTATTGTTGTTGTTTATTTGACGTTGTTGTTGTTATTGTTATTGTTGTTATTGTTGTTTATTTGACGTTGTTGTTGTTGTTTATTTGACGTTGTTGTTGTTGTTGACGTTGTTGTTGTTATTATTATTGTTGTTGTTGTTGTTGTTTATTTGACGTTGTTGTTGTTATTATTATTGTTGTTTATTTGACGTTGTTGTTGTTGTTGACGTTGTTGTTATGGTTGTTTATTTGACGTTGTTGTTGTTGTTTATTTGAAATTGTTGTTGTTATTATTGTTTATTTGACGTTGTTGTTGTTGTTGTTGACGTTGTTGTTGTTGTTGTTTATTTGACATTGTTGTTGTTCTCTTCTTCTTTTTTTGACGTTGTTGTTGTTTATTTGACGTTGTTGTTGTTGTTGTTTATTTGACGTTGTTGTTGTTGACGTTGTTGTTGTTATTGTTTATTTGACGTTGTTGTTGTTGTTTATTTGACGTAGTTGTTATTGTTGACGTTGTTGTTGTTGTTGACGTTGTTGTTGTTGTTGTTGTTGTTTATTTGAAGTTTTGTTGTTGTTGATGTTGTTGTTGTTTTTTATTTGACGTTGTTGTTGTTGTTGTTTATTTGACGTTGTTGTTGTTATTGTTGTTATTGTTGTTATTGTTGTTGTTGTTGTTTATTTGACGTTGTTGTTGTTATTGTTATTGTTGTTATTGTTGTTTATTTGACGTTGTTGTTGTTTATTTGACGTTGTTGTTGTTGTTGTTGACGTTGTTGTTATTGTTGTTTATTTGACGTTGTTGTTGTTGTTTATTTGAAATTGTTGTTGTTGTTATTGTTTATTTGACGTTGTTGTTGTTGTTGTTGACGTTGTTGTTGTTGTTGTTTATTTGACATTGTTGTTGTTCTTTTCTTCTTTTTTTGACGTTGTTGTTGTTTATTTGACGTTGTTGTTGTTGACGTTGTTGTTGTTGTTATTGTTTATTTGACGTTGTTGTTGTTGTTATTTATTTGACGTAGTTGTTATTGTTGACGTTGTTATTGTTGTTGACGTTGTTGTTGTTGTTGTTGTTTATTTGAAGTTTTGTTGTTGTTGATGTTGTTGTTGTTTTTTATTTGACGTTGTTGTTGTTGTTGTTGTTTATTTGACGTTATTGTTGTTATTGTTGTTATTGTTGTTATTGTTGTTGTTGTTGTTTATTTGACGTTGTTGTTGTTATTGTTATTGTTGTTGTTGTTGTTGTTGTTGTTGTTGTTTATTTGACGTTGTTGTTGTTGTTGTTTATTTGACGATGTTGTTGTTGTTGACGTTGTTGTTATTGTTGTTTATTTGACGTTGTTGTTGTTGTTTATTTGACATTGTTGTTGTTGTTATTGTTTATTTGTTGTTGTTGTTGTTTATTTGACGTTGTTGTTGTTGTTGACGTTGTTGTTGTTGTTGTTGTTTATTTGACGTTGTTGTTGTTGTTGACGTTGTTATTGTTGTTGTTTATTTGACGTTGTTGTTGTTGTTGACGTTGTTGTTGTTATTGTTTATTTGACGTTGTTGTTGTTGTTTATTTGACGTAGTTGTTATTGTTGACGTTGTTGTTGTTGTTGACGTTGTTGTTATTGTTGTTGTTTATTTGACGTTATTGTTGTTGTTGTTGTTGTTTATTTGACGTTGTTGTTGTTATTATTATTGTTGTTGTTGTTTATTTGACGTTGTTGTTGTTATTGTTATTGTTGTTATTGTTGTTTATTTGACGTTGTTGTTGTTGTTTATTTGACGTTGTTGTTGTTGTTGACGTTGTTGTTATTGTTGTTTATTTGACGTTGTTGTTGTTGTTTATTTGACATTGTTGTTGTTGTTATTGTTTATTTGACGTTGTTGTTGTTTATTTGACGTTGTTGTTGTTGTTGTTGTTGTTGACGTTGTTGTTGTTGTTGTTGTTGTTTATTTGACGTTGTTGTTGTTGTTGACGTTGTTGTTGTTGTTGTTGTTGTTGTTTATTTGACGTTGTTGTTGTTGTTGTTAATGTTGTTTATTTGACGTTGTTGTTGTTGTGGTTTATTTGACGTTGTTGTTGTTTATTTGACGTTGTTGTGGTTGTTTATTTGACATTGTTGTTGTTGTTATTGTTTATTTGACGTTGTTGTTGTTGTTGTTGACATTGTTGTTGTTGTTGTTGTTTATTTGACGTTGTTGTTGTTGTTGACGTTGTTGTTGTTGTTGTTGTTGTTGTTGTTTATTTGACGTTGTTGTTGTTGTTGTTGTTGTTGTTTATGTGACGTTGTTGTTGTTGTGGTTTATTTGACGTTGTTGTTGTTTATTTGACATTGTTGTTGTTGTTGTTGATTTTGTTGTTGTTGTTTATTTGACGTTGTTGTTGTTGTTGTTGTTTACTTGACGTTGTTGTTGTTATTGATGTTGTTGTTGTTGACATAGTTGTTGTTATTGTTGTTTATTTGACGTTGTTGTTGTTGTTGTTTATTTGACGTTGTTGTTGTTGTTGACGTTGTTGTTGTTGTTGTTTATTTGACGTTGTTGTTGTTGTTGACGTTGTTGTTGTTGTTGTTGTTTATTTGACGTTGTTGTTGTTATTTATTTGAGGTTGTTGTTGTTGACATTGTTATTGTTGTTATTGTTTATTTGACGTTGTTGTTGTTGTTGTTTATTTGACGTAGTTGTTATTGTTGACGTTGTTGTTGTTGTTAACGTTGTTGTTGTTGTTGTTGTTTATTTGACGTTTTTGTTGTTGTTGTTGTTGTTGTTGTTTATTTGACGTTGTTGTTATTATTATTATTGTTGTTGTTGTTTATTTGACGTTGTTGTTGTTATTGTTATTTTTGTTATTGTTGTTTATTTGACGTTGTTGTTGTTGTTGTTTATTTGACGTTGTTGTTGTTGTTGACGTTGTTGTTGTTATTATTATTGTTGTTGTTGTTGTTGTTGTTTATTTGACGTTGTTGTTGTTATTATTATTGTTGTTTATTTGACGTTGTTGTTGTTTATTTGACGTTGTTGTTGTTGTTGTTGACGTTGTTGTTATGGTTGTTTATTTGACGTTGTTGTTGTTGTTTATTTGAAATTGTTGTTGTTGTTATTGTTTATTTGACGTTGTTGTTGTTGGTGTTGACGTTGTTGTTGTTGTTGTTGTTTATTTGACATTGTTGTTGTTCTCTTCTTCTTTTTTTGACGTTGTTGTTGTTTATTTGACGTTGTTGTTGTTGTTGTTGTTTATTTGACGTTGTTGTTGTTGACGTTGTTGTTGTTGTTATTGTTTATTTGACGTTGTTGTTGTTGTTTATTTGACGTAGTTGTTATTGTTGACGTTGTTGTTGTTGTTGACGTTGTTGTTGTTGTTGTTGTTGTTTATTTGAAGTTTTGTTGTTGTTGATGTTGTTGTTGTTTTTTATTTGACGTTGTTGTTGTTGTTGTTTAGTTGACGTTGTTGTTGTTATTGTTGTTATTGTTGTTGTTGTTGTTTATTTGACGTTGTTGTTGTTATTGTTATTGTTGTTATTGTTGTTTATTTGACGTTGTTGTTGTTTATTTGACGTTGTTGTTGTTGTTGTTGACGTTGTTGTTATTGTTGTTTATTTGACGTTGTTGTTGTTGTTTATTTGAAATTGTTGTTGTTGTTATTGTTTATTTGACGTTGTTGTTGTTGTTGTTGACGTTGTTGTTGTTGTTGTTTATTTGACATTGTTGTTGTTCTTTTCTTCTTTTTTTGACGTTGTTGTTGTTTATTTGACGTTGTTGTTGTTGTTGTTGTTTATTTGATGTTGTTGTTGTTGACGTTGTTGTTGTTGTTATTGTTTATTTGACGTTGTTGTTGTTGTTGTTTATTTGACGTAGTTGTTATTGTTGACGTTGTTGTTGTTGTTGACGTTGTTGTTGTTGTTGTTTATTTGAAGTTTTGTTGTTGTTGATGTTGTTGTTGTTTTTTATTTGACGTTGTTGTTGTTGTTGTTGTTTATTTGACGTTGTTGTTGTTATTGTTGTTATTGTTGTTGTTGTTGTTTATTTGACGTTGTTGTTGTTATTGTTATTGTTGTTGTTGTTGTTGTTGTTGTTGTTGTTTATTTGACGTTGTTGTTGTTGTTGTTGTTTATTTGACGATGTTGTTGTTGTTGACGTTGTTGTTATTGTTGTTTATTTGACGTTGTTGTTGTTGTTTATTTGACATTGTTGTTGTTGTTATTGTTTATTTGTTGTTGTTGTTGTTTATTTGACGTTGTTGTTGTTGACGTTGTTGTTGTTGTTGTTTATTTGACGTTGTTGTTGTTGTTGACGTTGTTGTTGTTGTTGTTTATTTGACGTTGTTGTTGTTGTTGACGTTGTTGTTGTTATTGTTTATTTGACGTTGTTGTTGTTGTTGTTTATTTGACGTAGTTGTTATTGTTGACGTTGTTGTTGTTGTTGACGTTGTTGTTATTGTTGTTGTTTATTTGACGTTATTGTTGTTGTTGTTGTTGTTGTTTATTTGACGTTGTTGTTGTTATTATTATTGTTGTTGTTGTTTATTTGACGTTGTTGTTGTTATTGTTATTGTTGTTATTGTTGTTTATTTGACGTTGTTGTTGTTGTTGTTGTTTATTTGACGTTGTTGTTGTTGTTGACGTTGTTGTTATTGTTGTTTATTTGACGTTGTTGTTGTTGTTTATTTGACATTGTTGTTGTTGTTATTGTTTATTTGACGTTGTTGTTGTTGTTGTTGTTGACGTTGTTGTTGTTGTTGTTTATTTGACGTTGTTGTTGTTGTTGTTGACGTTGTTGTTGTTGTTGTTGTTGTTGTTTCTTTGACGTTGTTGTTGTTGTTGTTGTTTATTTGACGTTGTTGTTGTTGTAGTTTATTTGACGTTGTTGTTGTTTATTTGACATTGTTGTTGTTGTTGTTGATTTTGTTGTTGTTGTTTATTTGACGTTGTTGTTGTTGTTGTTGTTTACTTGACGTTGTTTTTGTTATTGACGTTGTTGTTGTTGACATAGTTGTTGTTATTGTTGTTTATTTGACGTTGTTGTTGTTGTTGTTTATTTGACGTTGTTGTTGTTGTTGACGTTGTTGTTGTTGTTGTTTATTTGACGTTGTTGTTGTTGTTGACGTTGTTGTTGTTGTTGTTGTTTATTTGACGTTGTTGTTGTTATTTATTTGACGTTGTTGTTGTTGACATTGTTGTTGTTGTTATTGTTTATTTGACGTTGTTGTTGTTGTTGTTTATTTGACGTAGTTGTTATTGTTGACGTTGTTGTTATTGTTGACGTTGTTGTTGTTGTTGTTTATTTGACGTTTTTGTTGTTGTTGTTGTTGTTTATTTAACGTTGTTGTTGTTATTATTATTGTTGTTGTTGTTTATTTGACGTTGTTGTTGTTATTGTTATTGTTGTTATTGTTGTTTATTTGACGTTGTTGTTGTTGTTGTTTATTTGACGTTGTTGTTGTTGTTGACGTTGTTGTTATTGTTGTTTATTTGACGTTGTTGTTGTTGTTTATTTGACATTGTTGTTGTTGTTATTGTTTATTTGACGTTGTTGTTGTTTATTTGACGTTGTTGTTGTTGTTGTTGTTGTTGACGTTGTTGTTGTTGCTGTTGTTTATTTGACGTTGTTGTTGTTGTTGACGTTGTTGTTGTTGTTGTTGTTTATTTGACGTTGTTGTTGTTGTTGTTGTTTATTTGACATTGTTGTTGTTGTTGTGGTTTATTTGACGTTGTTGTTGTTTATTTGACGTTGTTGTTTTTGTTGACATAGTTGTTGTTGTTTATTTGACATTGTTGTTGTTGTTGGTTACATTGTTGTTGTTGTTTATTTGACGTTGTTGTTGTTGTTGTTGTTGTTGTTTACTTGACGTTGTTGTTGTTATTGACGTTGTTGTTGTTGTTGTTGTTGTTATTGTTGTTTATTTGACGTTGTTGTTGTTGTTTATTTGACGTTGTTGTTGTTGTTGTTGACGTTGTTGTTGTTGTTGTTGTTTATTTGACGTTGTTGTTGTTGTTGACGTTGTTGTTGTTGTTGTTTATTTGACGTTGTTGTTGTTGTTGACATTGTTGTTGTTGTTATTGTTTATTTGACGTTGTTGTTGTTGTTGTTTATTTGACGTAGTTGTTATTGTTGACGTTGTTGTTGTTGTTGACGTTGTTGTTGTTGTTGTTTATTTAACGTTTTTGTTGTTGTTGTTGTTTATTTGACGTTGTTGTTGTTATTATTATTGTTGTTGTTTATTTGACGTTGTTGTTGTTATTGTTATTGTTGTTATTGTTGTTTATTTGACGTTGTTGTTGTTGTTTATTTGACGTTGTTGTTGTTGTTGACGTTGTTGTTATTGTTGTTTATTTGACGTTGTTGTTGTTGTTTATTTGACATTGTTGTTGTTGTTATTGTTTATTTGTTGTTGTTGTTTTTTATTTGACGTTGTTGTTGTTGTTGTTGACGTTGTTGTTGTTGTTGTTGTTGTTTATTTGACGTTGTTGTTGTTGTTTATTTGACGTTGTTGTTGTTGTTGTTTATTTGACGTTGTTGTTGTTGTTTATTTGACGTTGTTGTTGTTGACGTTGTTGTTGTTGTTATTGTTTATTTGACGTTGTTGTTGTTGT
>OX451735.1:1342765200-1342767700 GCA_948472305.1 Vicia faba | reverse complement strand
GTTGTTGTTGTTATTGTTGTTGTTTATTTGACGTTGCTGTTGTTATTGTTGTTGTTGTTGTTGTTTATTTGACGTTGTTGTTGTTGTTGTTTATTTGACGTTGTTGTTGTTGTTGACGTTGTTGTTGTTGTTGTTTATTTGACGTTGTTGTTGTTGACGTTGTTGTTGTTGTTATTGTTTATTTGACGTTGTTGTTGTTGTTGTTTATTTGACGTAGTTGTTATTGTTGACGTTGTTGTTGTTGTTGACGTTGTTGTTGTTGTTGTTTATTTGAAGTTTTGTTGTTGTTGATGTTGTTGTTGTTTTTTATTTGACGTTGTTGTTGTTGTTGTTGTTGTTTATTTGACGTTGTTGTTGTTATTGTTGTTGTTGTTGTTTATTTGACGTTGTTGTTGTTATTGTTATTGTTGTTGTTGTTGTTGTTGTTTATTTGACGTTGTTGTTGTTGTTGACGTTGTTGTTTATTTGACGTTTTTGTTGTTGTTGTAGTTGTTGTTGTTTATTTGACGTTGTTGTTGTTGTTATTATTATTGTTGTTGTTGTTTATTTGACGTTGTTGTTGTTATTGTTATTGTTGTTATTGTTGTTATTGTTGTTTATTTGACGTTGTTGTTATTTATTTGACGTTGTTGTTGTTGTTGTTGACGTTGTTGTTATTGTTGTTTATTTGACGTTGGTGTTGTTGTTTATTTGAAATTGTTGTTGTTGTTATTGTTTATTTGACGTTGTTGTTGTTTATTTGACATTGTTGTTGTTGTTGACGTTGTTGTTGTTGTTTATTTGACATTGTTGTTGTTCTTCTTCTTCTTTATTTGACGTTGTTGTTGTTTATTTGACGTTGTTGTTGTTGTTGTTTATTTGACGTTGTTGTTGTTGACGTTGTTGTTGTTGTTATTGTTTATTTGACGTTGTTGTTGTTGTTGTTGTTGTTTATTTTACGTAGTTGTTATTGTTGACGTTGTTGTTGTTGTTGACGTTGTTGTTGTTGTTGTTGTTGTTTATTTGAAGTTTTGTTGTTGTTGACGTTGTTGTTGTTATTGTTGTTGTTGTTGTTGTTGTTTATTTGACGTTGTTGTTGTTATTGTTATTGTTGTTATTGTTGTTGTTGTTGTTGTTTATTTGACGTTGTTGTTGTTGTTGTTTATTTGATGTTGTTGTTGTTGTTGTTGACGTTGTTGTTATTATTGTTTATTTGACGTTGTTGTTGTTGTTTATTTGACATTGTTGTTGTTGTTATTGTTTATTTGTTGTTGTTGTTGTTTATTTGACGTTGTTGTTGTTGTTGACGTTGTTGTTGTTGTTGTTTATTTGACGTTGTGTTTGTTGTTGACGTTGTTGTTGTTGTTGTTTATTTGACGTTGTTGTTGTTGTTGACGTTGTTGTTGTTGTTGTTGTTTATTTGACGTTGTGGTTGTTGTTTATTTGACGTTGTTGTTGTTGACATTGTTGTTGTTGTTATTGTTTATTTGACGTTGTTGTTGTTGTTGTTGTTGTTGTTTATTTGACGTAGTTGTTATTGTTGACGTTGTTGTTGTTGTTGACGTTGTTGTTGTTGTTGTTGTTGTTTATTTGACGTTTTTGTTGTTGTTGTTGTTGTTGTTTATTTGACGTTGTTGTTGTTATTATTATTGTTGTTGTTGTTTATTTGACGTTGTTGTTGTTATTGTTATTGTTGTTATTGTTGTTTATTTGACGTTGTTGTTGTTGTTGTTGTTGTTTATTTGACGTTGTTGTTGTTGTTGACGTTGTTGTTATTGTTATTCATTTGACGTTGTTGTTGTTGTTTATTTGACATTGTTGTTGTTGTTATTGTTTATTTGACGTTGTTGTTGTTGTTGTTGACGTTGTTGTTGTTGTTGACGTTGTTGTTGTTGTTGTTGTTGTTTATTTGACGTTGTTGTTGTTGTTGTTGTTTATTTGACGTTGTTGTTGTTGTTGTTGTGGTTTATTTGACGTTGTTGTTGTTTATTTGACGTTGTTGTTGTTGACATAGTTGTTGTTGTTGTTTATTTGACATTGTTGTTGTTGTTGACATTGTTGTTGTTGTTTATTTGACGTTGTTGTTGTTGTTGTTGTTTACTTGACGTTGTTGTTGTTATTGACGTTGTTGTTGTTGTTGTTGTTGTTGACATAGTTGTTGTTATTGTTGTTTATTTGACGTTGTTGTTGTTGTTGTTTATTTGACGTAGTTGTTGTTGTTGACGGTGTTATTGTTGTTGTTGTTTATTTGACATTGTTGTTGTTGTTGTTGATGTTGTTGTTTTTGTTTATTTGATCTTGTTGTTGTTGTTTATTAGATGTTGTTGTTGTTGACGTTATTGTTGTTGTTATTGTTTATTTGACGTTGTTGTTGTTGTTTATTTGACGATGTTGTCGTTGTTGACGTTGTTTATGTTGTTGTTTATTTGACGTTTTTGTTGTTGTTGATGTTGTTGTTGTTTTTGTTGTTGTTTATTTGACGTTGTTGTTGTTTAATTGACGTTGTTGTTGTTGTTGTTTA
>OX451735.1:1342757700-1342760200 GCA_948472305.1 Vicia faba | reverse complement strand
TTGTTTATTTGACGTTGTTGTTGTTGTTGTTTATTTGACGTTATTGTTGTTGTTGTTTATTTGACGTTATATTTGTTGACGTTGTTGTTGTTGTTATTGTTTATTTGACGTTGTTGTTGTTGTTTATTTGACGTAGTTGTTATTGTTGACGTTGTTGTTGTTGTTGACGTTGTTGTTGTTGTTGTTGTTGATTTGACGTTTTTGTTGTTGTTGTTGTTGTTTATTTGACATTGTTGTTGTTATTATTATTGTTGTTGTTGTTGTTGTTGTTTATTTGACGTTGTTGTTGTTATTGTTATTGTTGTTATTGTTGTTTATTTGACGTTGTTGTTGTTTATTTGACGTTGTTGTTGTTGTTGACGTTGTTGTTGTTGTTTATTTGACATTGTTGTTCTTCTTCTTCTTCTTTATTTGACGTTGTTGTTGTTTTTGTTTATTTGACGTTGTTGTTGTTGACGTTGTTGTTGTTGTTATTGTTTATTTGACGTTGTTGTTGTTGTTGTTGTTTATTTGACGTAGTTGTTATTGTTGACGTTGTTGTTGTTGTTGACGTTGTTGTTGTTGTTGTTTATTTGAAGTTTTGTTGTTGTTGATGTTATTGTTGTTTTTTATTTGACTTTGACGTTGTTGTTGTTGTTGTTGTTGTTTATTTGACGTTGCTGTTGTTATTGTTGTTGTTGTTGTTGTTTATTTGACGTTGTTATTGTTGTTGTTTATTTGACGTTGTTGTTGTTGTTGACGTTGTTGTTGTTGTTTATTTGACGTTTTTGTTGTTGTTGTTGTTGTTTATTTGACGTTGTTGTTGTTATTATTATTGTTGTTGTTGTTTATTTGACGTTGTTGTTGTTATTGTTATTGTTGTTATTGTTGTTTATTTGACGTTGTTGTTGTTTATTTGACGTTGTTGTTGTTGTTGTTGTTGACGTTGTTGTTATTGTTGTTTATTTGACGTTGTTGTTGTTGTTTATTTGACATTGTTGTTGTTGTTATTGTTTATTTGACGTTGTTGGTTTTTATTTGACGTTGTTGTTGTTGTTGTTGTTGACGTTGTTGTTGTTGTTTATTTGACATTGTTGTTGTTCTTCTTCTTCTTTATTTGACGTTGTTGTTGTTTATTTGACGTTGTTGTTGTTGTTGTTTATTTGACGTTGTTGTTGTTGACGTTGTTGTTGTTGTTGTTGTTGATTTGACGTTTTTGTTGTTGTTGTTGTTGTTTATTTGACATTGTTGTTGTTATTATTATTGTTGTTGTTGTTGTTGTTGTTTATTTGACGTTGTTGTTGTTATTGTTATTGTTGTTATTGTTGTTTATTTGACGTTGTTGTTGTTTATTTGACGTTGTTGTTGTTGTTGACGTTGTTGTTGTTGTTTATTTGACATTGTTGTTCTTCTTCTTCTTCTTTATTTGACGTTGTTGTTGTTTTTGTTTATTTGACGTTGTTGTTGTTGACGTTGTTGTTGTTGTTATTGTTTATTTGACGTTGTTGTTGTTGTTGTTGTTTATTTGACGTAGTTGTTATTGTTGACGTTGTTGTTGTTGTTGACGTTGTTGTTGTTGTTGTTTATTTGAAGTTTTGTTGTTGTTGATGTTATTGTTGTTTTTTATTTGACTTTGACGTTGTTGTTGTTGTTGTTGTTGTTTATTTGACGTTGCTGTTGTTATTGTTGTTGTTGTTGTTGTTTATTTGACGTTGTTATTGTTGTTGTTTATTTGACGTTGTTGTTGTTGTTGACGTTGTTGTTGTTGTTTATTTGACGTTTTTGTTGTTGTTGTTGTTGTTTATTTGACGTTGTTGTTGTTATTATTATTGTTGTTGTTGTTTATTTGACGTTGTTGTTGTTATTGTTATTGTTGTTATTGTTGTTTATTTGACGTTGTTGTTGTTTATTTGACGTTGTTGTTGTTGTTGTTGTTGACGTTGTTGTTATTGTTGTTTATTTGACGTTGTTGTTGTTGTTTATTTGACATTGTTGTTGTTGTTATTGTTTATTTGACGTTGTTGGTTTTTATTTGACGTTGTTGTTGTTGTTGTTGTTGACGTTGTTGTTGTTGTTTATTTGACATTGTTGTTGTTCTTCTTCTTCTTTATTTGACGTTGTTGTTGTTTATTTGACGTTGTTGTTGTTGTTGTTTATTTGACGTTGTTGTTGTTGACGTTGTTGTTGTTGTTATTGTTTATTTGACGTTGTTGTTGTTGTTGTTGTTTATTTGACGTAGTTGTTATTGTTGACGTTGTTGTTGTTGTTGACGTTGTTGTTGTTGTTGTTGTTTATTTGAAGTTTTATTGTTGTTGATGTTGTTGTTGTTTTTTATTTGACGTTGTTGTTGTTGTTGTTGTTGTTTATTTGACGTTGTTGTTGTTATTGTTGTTGTTGTTGTTTATTTGACGTTGTTGTTGTTATTGTTATTGTTGTTGTTATTGTTGTTGTTTATTTGACGTTGTTGTTGTTGTTGACGTTGTTGTTTATTTGACGTTTTTGTTGTTGTTGTAGTTGTTGT
>OX451735.1:1342725200-1342750200 GCA_948472305.1 Vicia faba | reverse complement strand
GTTGTTGTTATTGTTATTGTTGTTATTGTTGTTTATTTGACGTTGTTGTTGTTTATTTGACGTTGTTGTTTTTGTTGTTGTTGACGTTGTTGTTATTGTTGTTTATTTGACGTTGTTGTTGTTGTTTATTTGACATTGTTGTTGTGGTTATTGTTTATTTGACGTTGTTGTTGTTGTTGTTGTTGACGTTGTTGTTGTTGTTGTTTATTTGACATTGTTGTTGTTCTTCTTCTTCTTTATTTGACGTTGTTGTTGTTTATTTGACGTTGTTGTTGTTGTTGTTTATTTGACGTTGTTGTTGTTGACGTTGTTGTTGTTGTTATTGTTTATTTGACGTTGTTGTTGTTGTTGTTTATTTGACGTAGTTGTTATTGTTGACGTTGTTGTTGTTGTTGACGTTGTTGTTGTTGTTGTTGTTTATTTGAAATTTTGTTGTTGTTTTTTATTTGACGTTGTTGTTGTTGTTGTTGTTTATTTGACGTTGTTGTTGTTATTGTTGTTGTTGTTGTTGTTGTTGTTATTTATTTGACGTTGTTGTTGTTGTTGACGTTGTTGTTGTTGTTGTTTATTTGACGTTGTTGTTGTTGTTGACGTTGTTGTTGTTGTTGTTTATTTGACGTTGTTGTTGTTGTTGACGTTGTTGTTGTTGTTGTTTATTTGACGTTGTTGTTGTTGTTTATTTGACGTTGTTGTTGTTGACATTGTTGTTGTTGTTATTGTTTATTTGACGTTGATGTTATTGTTGTTTATTTGACGTAGTTGTTATTGTTGACGTTGTTGTTGTTGTTGACGTTGTTGTTGTTGTTGACGTTGTTGTTGTTGTTTATTTGACGTTTTTGTTGACGTAGTTGTTGTTGTTGTTTACTTGATGTTGTTGTTGTTATTATTATTGTTGTTGTTGTTTATTTGACGTTGTTGTTGTTATTGTTATTGTTGTTATTGTTGTTTATTTGACGTTGTTGTTGTTGTTGTTTATTTGACGTTGTTGTTGTTGTTGACGTTGTTGTTATTGTTGTTTATTTGATGTTGTTGTTGTTGTTGTTTATTTGACATTGTTGTTGTTGTTATTGTTTATTTGACGTTGTTGTTGTTTATTTGACGTTGTTGTTGTTTATTTGACGTTGTTGTTGTTGTTGTTGTTGACGTTGTTGTTGTTGTTGTTTATTTGACGTTGTTGTTGTTGTTGACGTTGTTGTTGTTGTTGTTGTTTATCTGACGTTGTTGTTGTTTATTTGACGTTGTTGTTGTTGTTGACATAGTTGTTGTTGTTTATTTGACATTGTTGTTGTTGACATTATTGTTGTTGTTTATTTGACGTTGTTGTTGTTGTTGTTGTTTACTTGACGTTGTTGTTGTTATTGACGTTGTTGTTGTTGTTGTTGTTGACATAGTTGTTGTTATTGTTGTTTATTTGACGTTGTTGTTGTTGTTGTTTATTTGACGTAGTTGTTGTTGTTGACGGTGTTATTGTTGTTGTTGTTTATTTGACATTGTTGTTGTTGTTGTTGATGTTGTTGTTGTTGTTTATTTGATCTTGTTGTTGTTGTTTATTAGATGTTGTTGTTGTTGACGTTGTTGTTGTTGTTATTGTTTATTTGACGTTGTTGTTGTTGTTTATTTGACGTAGTTGTTGTTGTTGACGTTGTTTATGTTGTTGTTTATTTGACGTTTTTGTTGTTGTTGATGTTGTTGTTGTTTTTCTTGTTTTTTATTTGACGTTGTTGTTGTTGTTTATTTGATGTTGTTGTTGTTGTTGTTGACGTTGTTGTTATTGTTGTTTATTTGACGTTGTTGTTGTTGTTTATTTGACATTGTTATTGTTGTTATTGTTTATTTGTTGTTGTTGTTGTTTATTTGACGTTGTTGTTGTTGTTGACGTTGTTGTTGTTGTTGTTTATTTGATGTTGTTGTTGTTGTTGACGTTGTTGTTGTTGTTTATTTGACGTTGTTATTGTTGTTGTTTATTTGACGTTGTTGTTGTTGACGTTGTTGTTATTGTTATAGTTTATTTGACGTTGTTGTTGTTGTTGCTTATTTGACGTTGTTATTCTGGACGATGTTGTTGTTGTTGACATTGTTGTTGTTGTTGTTTATTTGACGTTTTTGTTGTTGTTGATGTTGTTGTTGTTGTTTATTTGACGTTGTTGTTGTTGTTGTTGTTTATTTGACGTTGTTGTTGTTATTATTATTGTTATTGTTGTTGTTGTTGTTGTTTATTTGACGTTGTTGTTGTTATTGTTATTGTTATTGTTGTTGTTGTTTATTTGACGTTGTTGTTGTTATTGTTGT
The DNA here is from genome assembly GCA_948472305.1 of Vicia faba. Lineage (NCBI taxonomy): Eukaryota > Viridiplantae > Streptophyta > Magnoliopsida > Fabales > Fabaceae > Vicia > Vicia faba. The sequence continues at coordinate 1,342,747,911 of OX451735.1, read as the reverse complement.
TGTTGTTGTTGTTTATTTGACGTTGTTGTTGTTATTGTTATTGTTGTTGTTGTTGTTGTTTATTTGACGTTGTTGTTGTTGTTATTTATTTGACGTTGTTGTTGTAGACGTTGTTGTTATTGTTGTTTATTTGACGTTGTTGTTGTTGTTTATTTGACATTGTTGTTGTTGTTATTGTTTATTTGTTGTTGTTGTTGTTTATTTGACGTTGTTGTTGTTGATGTTGTTGACATTGTTGTTGTTGTTGTTTATTTGACGTTGTTGTTGTTGTTGACATTGTTGTTGTTGTTGTTTATTTGACGTTGTTGTTGTTGTTGTTTATTTGACGTTGTTGTTGTTGACGTTGTTGTTGTTGTTATTGTTTATTTGACGTTGTTGTTGTTGTTTTTTATTTGACGTAGTTATTATTGTTGACGCTGTTGTTGTTGTTGACGTTGTTGTTATTGTTTATTTGACGTTGTTATTGTTGTTGACGTTGTTGTTGTTGTTGTTTATTTGACATTGTTGTTCTTCTTCTTCTTCTTTATTTGACGTTGTTGTTGTTGTTGTTTATTTGACGTTGTTGTTGTTGTTGTTTATTTGACGTTGTTGTTGTTGACGTTGTTGTTGTTGTTATTGTTTATTTGACGTTGTTGTTGTTGTTGTTTATTTGACGTAGTTGTTATTGTTGACGTTGTTGTTGTTGTTGACGTTGTTGTTGTTGTTGTTGTTTATTTGAAGTTTTGTTGTTGTTGATGTTGTTGTTGTTGTTTATTTGACATTGTTGTTGTTTATTTGACGTTGTTGTTGTTATTATTATTGTTGTTGTTGTTTATTTGACGTTGTTGTCGTTATTGTTATTGTTGTTATTGTTGTTTATTTGACGTTGTTGTTGTTGTTGTTTATTTGACGTTGTTGTTGTTGTTGACGTTGTTGTTATTGTTGTTTATTTGACGTTGTTGTTGTTGTTGTTGACGTTGTTGTTGTTGTTGTTTATTTGACGTTGTTGTTGTTGTTGACGTTGTTGTTGTTGTTGTTGTTGTTTATTTGACGTTGTTGTTGTTTATTTGACGTTGTTGTTGTTGTTGACATAGTTGTTGTTGTTTATTTGACATTGTTGTTGTTGTTGTTGACATTGTTGTTGTTGTTTATTTGATGTTGTTGTTGTTGTTGTTGTTGTTTACTTGACGTTGTTGTTGTTATTGACGTTGTTGTTGTTGTTGTTGTTGACATAGTTGTTGTTATTGTTGTTTATTTGACGTTGTTGTTGTTGTTTATTTGACGTAGTTGTTGTTGTTGACGGTGTTATTGTTGTTGTTGTTTATTTGACATTGTTGTTGTTGTTGTTGATGTTGTTGTTGTTGTTTATTTGATCTTGTTGTTGTTGTTTATTAGATGTTGTTGTTGTTGACGTTGTTGTTGTTATTGTTTATTTGACGTTGTTGTTGTTGTTTATTTGACGTAGTTGTTGTTGTTGACGTTGTTTATGTTGTTGTTTATTTGACGTTTTTGTTGTTGTTGATGTTGTTGTTGTTTTTGTTGTTGTTTATTTGACGTTGTTGTTGTTGTTTATTTGATGTTGTTGTTGTTGTTGACGTTGTTGTTATTGTTGTTTATTTGACGTTGTTGTTGTTGTTTATTTGACATTGTTATTGTTGTTATTGTTTATTTGTTGTTGTTGTTGTTTATTTGACGTTGTTGTTGTTGTTGACGTTGTTGTTGTTGTTGTTTATTTGATGTTGTTGTTGTTGTTGACGTTGTTGTTGTTGTTTATTTGACGTTGTTGTTGTTGTTGTTTATTTGATGTTGTTGTTGTTGACGTTGTTGTTATTGTTATAGTTTATTTGACGTTGTTGTTGTTGTTGTTTATTTGACGTAGTTGTTATTCTGGACGATGTTGTTGTTGTTGACATTGTTGTTGTTGTTGTTGTTTATTTGACGTTTTTGTTGTTGTTGATGTTGTTGTTGTTGTTTATTTGACATTGTTGTTGTTGTTGTTGTTTATTTGACGTTGTTGTTGTTATTATTATTGTTATTGTTGTTGTTGTTTTTGTTTATTTGACGTTATTGTTGTTATTGTTATTGTTATTGTTGTTGTTGTTTATTTGACGTTGTTGTTGTTATTGTTGTTGTTGTTGTTGTTGTTTATTTGACGTTGTTGTTGTTATTGTTATTGTTGTTGTTGTTGTTGTTGTTTATTTGACGTTGTTGTTGTTGTTGTTGTTTATTTGACGTTGTTGTTGTAGACGTTGTTGTTATTGTTGTTTATTTGACGTTGTTGTTGTTGTTTATTTGACATTGTTGTTGTTGTTATTGTTTATTTGTTGTTGTTGTTTTTTATTTGACGTTGTTGTTGTTGTTGTTGACGTTGTTGTTGTCGTTGTTTATTTGACGTTGTTGTTGTTGACGTTGATGTTGTTGTTGTTGTTTATTTGACGTTATTGTTGTTGTTGTTTATTTGACGTTGTTGTTATTGTTGTTTATTTGACGTTGTTGTTGTTGTTTATTTGACGTTGTTGTTGTTGACGTTGTTGTTGTTGTTATTGTTTATTTGACGTTGTTGTTGTTGTTTATTTGACGTAGTTGTTATTGTTGACGTTGTTGTTGTTGTTGACGTTGTTGTTGTTGTTTTTGTTGATTTGACATTTTTGTTGTTGTTGTTGTTGTTGTTGTTTATTTGACGTTGTTGTTGTTGTTATTATTATTGTTGTTGTTGTTGTTGTTGTTGTTTATTTGACGTTGTTGTTGTTATTGTTATTGTTGTTATTGTTGTTTATTTGACGTTGTTGTTGTTTATTTGACGTTGTTGTTTTTGTTGTTGTTGACGTTGTTGTTATTGTTGTTTATTTGACGTTGTTGTTGTTGTTTATTTGACATTGTTGTTGTGGTTATTGTTTATTTGACGTTGTTGTTGTTGTTGTTGTTGACGTTGTTGTTGTTGTTGTTTATTTGACATTGTTGTTGTTCTTCTTCTTCTTTATTTGACGTTGTTGTTGTTTATTTGACGTTGTTGTTGTTGTTGTTTATTTGACGTTGTTGTTGTTGACGTTGTTGTTGTTGTTATTGTTTATTTGACGTTGTTGTTGTTGTTGTTTATTTGACGTAGTTGTTATTGTTGACGTTGTTGTTGTTGTTGACGTTGTTGTTGTTGTTGTTGTTTATTTGAAATTTTGTTGTTGTTTTTTATTTGACGTTGTTGTTGTTGTTGTTGTTTATTTGACGTTGTTGTTGTTATTGTTGTTGTTGTTGTTGTTGTTGTTATTTATTTGACGTTGTTGTTGTTGTTGACGTTGTTGTTGTTGTTGTTTATTTGACGTTGTTGTTGTTGTTGACGTTGTTGTTGTTGTTGTTTATTTGACGTTGTTGTTGTTGTTGACGTTGTTGTTGTTGTTGTTTATTTGACGTTGTTGTTGTTGTTTATTTGACGTTGTTGTTGTTGACATTGTTGTTGTTGTTATTGTTTATTTGACGTTGATGTTATTGTTGTTTATTTGACGTAGTTGTTATTGTTGACGTTGTTGTTGTTGTTGACGTTGTTGTTGTTGTTGACGTTGTTGTTGTTGTTTATTTGACGTTTTTGTTGACGTAGTTGTTGTTGTTGTTTACTTGATGTTGTTGTTGTTATTATTATTGTTGTTGTTGTTTATTTGACGTTGTTGTTGTTATTGTTATTGTTGTTATTGTTGTTTATTTGACGTTGTTGTTGTTGTTTATTTGACGTTGTTGTTGTTGTTGACGTTGTTGTTATTGTTGTTTATTTGATGTTGTTGTTGTTGTTGTTTATTTGACATTGTTGTTGTTGTTATTGTTTATTTGACGTTGTTGTTGTTTATTTGACGTTGTTGTTGTTTATTTGACGTTGTTGTTGTTGTTGTTGTTGACGTTGTTGTTGTTGTTGTTTATTTGACGTTGTTGTTGTTGTTGACGTTGTTGTTGTTGTTGTTGTTTATCTGACGTTGTTGTTGTTTATTTGACGTTGTTGTTGTTGTTGACATAGTTGTTGTTGTTTATTTGACATTGTTGTTGTTGACATTATTGTTGTTGTTTATTTGACGTTGTTGTTGTTGTTGTTGTTTACTTGACGTTGTTGTTGTTATTGACGTTGTTGTTGTTGTTGTTGACATAGTTGTTGTTATTGTTGTTTATTTGACGTTGTTGTTGTTGTTGTTTATTTGACGTAGTTGTTGTTGTTGACGGTGTTATTGTTGTTGTTGTTTATTTGACATTGTTGTTGTTGTTGTTGATGTTGTTGTTGTTGTTTATTTGATCTTGTTGTTGTTGTTTATTAGATGTTGTTGTTGTTGACGTTGTTGTTGTTGTTATTGTTTATTTGACGTTGTTGTTGTTGTTTATTTGACGTAGTTGTTGTTGTTGACGTTGTTTATGTTGTTGTTTATTTGACGTTTTTGTTGTTGTTGATGTTGTTGTTGTTTTTCTTGTTTTTTATTTGACGTTGTTGTTGTTGTTTATTTGATGTTGTTGTTGTTGTTGTTGACGTTGTTGTTATTGTTGTTTATTTGACGTTGTTGTTGTTGTTTATTTGACATTGTTATTGTTGTTATTGTTTATTTGTTGTTGTTGTTGTTTATTTGACGTTGTTGTTGTTGTTGACGTTGTTGTTGTTGTTGTTTATTTGATGTTGTTGTTGTTGTTGACGTTGTTGTTGTTGTTTATTTGACGTTGTTATTGTTGTTGTTTATTTGACGTTGTTGTTGTTGACGTTGTTGTTATTGTTATAGTTTATTTGACGTTGTTGTTGTTGTTGCTTATTTGACGTTGTTATTCTGGACGATGTTGTTGTTGTTGACATTGTTGTTGTTGTTGTTTATTTGACGTTTTTGTTGTTGTTGATGTTGTTGTTGTTGTTTATTTGACGTTGTTGTTGTTGTTGTTGTTTATTTGACGTTGTTGTTGTTATTATTATTGTTATTGTTGTTGTTGTTGTTGTTTATTTGACGTTGTTGTTGTTATTGTTATTGTTATTGTTGTTGTTGTTTATTTGACGTTGTTGTTGTTATTGTTGTTGTTGTTGTTGTTTATTTGACGTTGTTGTTGTTATTGTTATTGTTGTTGTTGTTGTTGTTTATTTGACGTTGTTGTTGTTGTTATTTATTTGACGTTGTTGTTGTAGACGTTGTTGTTATTGTTGTTTATTTGACGTTGTTGTTGTTGTTTATTTGACATTGTTGTTGTTGTTATTGTTTATTTGTTGTTGTTGTTGTTTATTTGACGTTGTTGTTGTTGATGTTGTTGACATTGTTGTTGTTGTTGTTTATTTGACGTTGTTGTTGTTGTTGACATTGTTGTTGTTGTTGTTTATTTGACGTTGTTGTTGTTGTTGTTTATTTGACGTTGTTGTTGTTGACGTTGTTGTTGTTGTTATTGTTTATTTGACGTTGTTGTTGTTGTTTTTTATTTGACGTAGTTATTATTGTTGACGCTGTTGTTGTTGTTGACGTTGTTGTTATTGTTTATTTGACGTTGTTATTGTTGTTGACGTTGTTGTTGTTGTTGTTTATTTGACATTGTTGTTCTTCTTCTTCTTCTTTATTTGACGTTGTTGTTGTTGTTGTTTATTTGACGTTGTTGTTGTTGTTGTTTATTTGACGTTGTTGTTGTTGACGTTGTTGTTGTTGTTATTGTTTATTTGACGTTGTTGTTGTTGTTGTTTATTTGACGTAGTTGTTATTGTTGACGTTGTTGTTGTTGTTGACGTTGTTGTTGTTGTTGTTGTTTATTTGAAGTTTTGTTGTTGTTGATGTTGTTGTTGTTGTTTATTTGACATTGTTGTTGTTGTTATTGTTTATTTGTTGTTGTTGTTTTTTATTTGACGTTGTTGTTGTTGTTGTTGACGTTGTTGTTGTCGTTGTTTATTTGACGTTGTTGTTGTTGACGTTGATGTTGTTGTTGTTGTTTATTTGACGTTATTGTTGTTGTTGTTTATTTGACGTTGTTGTTATTGTTGTTTATTTGACGTTGTTGTTGTTGTTTATTTGACGTTGTTGTTGTTGACGTTGTTGTTGTTGTTATTGTTTATTTGACGTTGTTGTTGTTGTTTATTTGACGTAGTTCTTATTGTTGACGTTGTTGTTGTTGTTGACGTTGTTGTTGTTGTTTTTGTTGATTTGACATTTTTGTTGTTGTTGTTGTTGTTGTTGTTTATTTGACGTTGTTGTTGTTATTATTATTGTTGTTGTTGTTGTTGTTGTTGTTTATTTGACGTTGTTGTTGTTATTGTTATTGTTGTTATTGTTGTTTATTTGATGTTGTTGTTGTTTATTTGACGTTGTTGTTTTTGTTGTTGTTGACGTTGTTGTTATTGTTGTTTATTTGACGTTGTTGTTGTTGTTTATTTGACATTGTTGTTGTGGTTATTGTTTATTTGACGTTGTTGTTGTTGTTGTTGTTGACGTTGTTGTTGTTGTTGTTTATTTGACATTGTTGTTGTTCTTCTTCTTCTTTATTTGACGTTGTTGTTGTTTATTTGACGTTGTTGTTGTTGTTGTTTATTTGACGTTGTTGTTGTTGACGTTGTTGTTGTTGTTATTGTTTATTTGACGTTGTTGTTGTTGTTGTTTATTTGACGTAGTTGTTATTGTTGACGTTGTTGTTGTTGTTGACGTTGTTGTTGTTGTTGTTGTTTATTTGAAATTTTGTTGTTGTTTTTTATTTGACGTTGTTGTTGTTGTTGTTGTTTATTTGACGTTGTTGTTGTTATTGTTGTTGTTGTTGTTGTTGTTGTTATTTATTTGACGTTGTTGTTGTTGTTGACGTTGTTGTTGTTGTTGTTTATTTGACGCTGTTGTTGTTGTTGACGTTGTTGTTGTTGTTGTTTATTTGACGTTGTTGTTGTTGTTGACGTTGTTGTTGTTGTTGTTTATTTGACGTTGTTGTTGTTGTTTATTTGACGTTGTTGTTGTTGACATTGTTGTTGTTGTTATTGTTTATTTGACGTTGATGTTATTGTTGTTTATTTGACGTAGTTGTTATTGTTGACGTTGTTGTTGTTGTTGACGTTGTTGTTGTTGTTGACGTTGTTGTTGTTGTTTATTTGACGTTTTTGTTGACGTAGTTGTTGTTGTTGTTTACTTGATGTTGTTGTTGTTATTATTATTGTTGTTGTTGTTTATTTGACGTTGTTGTTGTTATTGTTATTGTTGTTATTGTTGTTTATTTGACGTTGTTGTTGTTGTTGTTTATTTGACGTTGTTGTTGTTGTTGACGTTGTTGTTATTGTTGTTTATTTGATGTTGTTGTTGTTGTTGTTTATTTGACATTGTTGTTGTTGTTATTGTTTATTTGACGTTGTTGTTGTTTATTTGACGTTGTTGTTGTTTATTTGACGTTGTTGTTGTTGTTGTTGTTGACGTTGTTGTTGTTGTTGTTTATTTGACGTTGTTGTTGTTGTTGACGTTGTTGTTGTTGTTGTTGTTTATCTGACGTTGTTGTTGTTTATTTGACGTTGTTGTTGTTGTTGACATAGTTGTTGTTGTTTATTTGACATTGTTGTTGTTGACATTATTGTTGTTGTTTATTTGACGTTGTTGTTGTTGTTGTTGTTTACTTGACGTTGTTGTTGTTATTGACGTTGTTGTTGTTGTTGTTGACATAGTTGTTGTTATTGTTGTTTATTTGACGTTGTTGTTGTTGTTGTTTATTTGACGTAGTTGTTGTTGTTGACGGTGTTATTGTTGTTGTTGTTTATTTGACATTGTTGTTGTTGTTGTTGATGTTGTTGTTGTTGTTTATTTGATCTTGTTGTTGTTGTTTATTAGATGTTGTTGTTGTTGACGTTGTTGTTGTTGTTATTGTTTATTTGACGTTGTTGTTGTTGTTTATTTGACGTAGTTGTTGTTGTTGACGTTGTTTATGTTGTTGTTTATTTGACGTTTTTGTTGTTGTTGATGTTGTTGTTGTTTTTCTTGTTTTTTATTTGACGTTGTTGTTGTTGTTTATTTGATGTTGTTGTTGTTGTTGTTGACGTTGTTGTTATTGTTGTTTATTTGACGTTGTTGTTGTTGTTTATTTGACATTGTTATTGTTGTTATTGTTTATTTGTTGTTGTTGTTGTTTATTTGACGTTGTTGTTGTTGTTGACGTTGTTGTTGTTGTTGTTTATTTGATGTTGTTGTTGTTGTTGACGTTGTTGTTGTTGTTTATTTGACGTTGTTATTGTTGTTGTTTATTTGACGTTGTTGTTGTTGACGTTGTTGTTATTGTTATAGTTTATTTGACGTTGTTGTTGTTGTTGCTTATTTGACGTTGTTATTCTGGACGATGTTGTTGTTGTTGACATTGTTGTTGTTGTTGTTTATTTGACGTTTTTGTTGTTGTTGATGTTGTTGTTGTTGTTTATTTGACGTTGTTGTTGTTGTTGTTGTTTATTTGACGTTGTTGTTGTTATTATTATTGTTATTGTTGTTGTTGTTGTTGTTTATTTGACGTTGTTGTTGTTATTGTTATTGTTATTGTTGTTGTTGTTTATTTGACGTTGTTGTTGTTATTGTTGTTGTTGTTGTTGTTTATTTGACGTTGTTGTTGTTATTGTTATTGTTGTTGTTGTTGTTGTTTATTTGACGTTGTTGTTGTTGTTATTTATTTGACGTTGTTGTTGTAGACGTTGTTGTTATTGTTGTTTATTTGACGTTGTTGTTGTTGTTTATTTGACATTGTTGTTGTTGTTATTGTTTATTTGTTGTTGTTGTTGTTTATTTGACGTTGTTGTTGTTGTTGATGTTGTTGACATTGTTGTTGTTGTTGTTTATTTGACGTTGTTGTTGTTGTTGACATTGTTGTTGTTGTTGTTTATTTGACGTTGTTGTTGTTGTTGTTTATTTGACGTTGTTGTTGTTGACGTTGTTGTTGTTGTTATTGTTTATTTGACGTTGTTGTTGTTGTTTTTTATTTGACGTAGTTATTATTGTTGACGCTGTTGTTGTTGTTGACGTTGTTGTTATTGTTTATTTGACGTTGTTATTGTTGTTGACGTTGTTGTTGTTGTTGTTTATTTGACATTGTTGTTCTTCTTCTTCTTCTTTATTTGACGTTGTTGTTGTTGTTGTTTATTTGACGTTGTTGTTGTTGTTGTTTATTTGACGTTGTTGTTGTTGACGTTGTTGTTGTTGTTATTGTTTATTTGACGTTGTTGTTGTTGTTGTTTATTTGACGTAGTTGTTATTGTTGACGTTGTTGTTGTTGTTGACGTTGTTGTTGTTGTTGTTGTTTATTTGAAGTTTTGTTGTTGTTGATGTTGTTGTTGTTTTTTATTTGACGTTGTTGTTGTTGTTGTTGTTTATTTGACGTTGTTGTTATTATTGTTGTTGTTGTTGTTGTTTATTTGACGTTGTTGTTGTTATTGTTATTGTTGTTGTTGCTGTTGTTGTTGTTTATTTGACGTTGTTGTTGTTGTTGACGTTGTTGTTGTTGTTGTTTATTTGACGTTGTTGTTGTTGTTGACGTTGTTGTTGTTGTTGTTTATTTGACGTTGTTGTTGTTGTTGTTTATTTGACGTTGTTGTTGTTGACGTTGTTGTTGTTGTTATTGTTTATTTGACGTTGTTGTTGTTGTTGTTGTTATTTATTTGACGTAGTTGTTATTGTTGACGTTGTTGTTGTTGTTGACGTTGTTGTTGTTGTTGTTGTTGTTTATTTGAAGTTTTGTTGTTGTTGACGTTGTTGTTGTTATTGTTGTTGTTGTTGTTGTTGTTTATTTGACGTTGTTGTTGTTATTGTTATTGTTGTTATTGTTGTTGTTGTTGTTGTTTATTTGACGTTGTTGTTGTTGTTGTTTATTTGATGTTGTTGTTGTTGTTGTTGACGTTGTTGTTATTGTTGTTTATTTGACGTTGTTGTTGTTGTTTATTTGACATTGTTGTTGTTGTTATTGTTTATTTGTTGTTGTTGTTGTTTATTTGACGTTGTTGTTGTTGTTGACGTTGTTGTTGTTGTTGTTTATTTGACGTTGTGTTTGTTGTTGACGTTGTTGTTGTTGTTGTTTATTTGACGTTGTTGTTGTTGTTGACGTTGTTGTTGTTGTTGTTGTTTATTTGACGTTGTGGTTGTTGTTTATTTGACGTTGTTGTTGTTGACATTGTTGTTGTTGTTATTGTTTATTTGACGTTGTTGTTGTTGTTGTTTATTTGACGTAGTTGTTATTGTTGACGTTGTTGTTGTTGTTGACGTTGTTGTTGTTGTTGTTGTTGTTGTTTATTTGACGTTTTTGTTGTTGTTGTTGTTGTTGTTTATTTGACGTTGTTGTTGTTATTATTATTGTTGTTGTTGTTTATTTGACGTTGTTGTTGTTATTGTTATTGTTGTTATTGTTGTTTATTTGACGTTGTTGTTGTTGTTGTTGTTGTTTATTTGACGTTGTTGTTGTTGTTGACGTTGTTGTTATTGTTATTCATTTGACGTTGTTGTTGTTGTTTATTTGACATTGTTGTTGTTGTTATTGTTTATTTGACGTTGTTGTTGTTGTTGACGTTGTTGTTGTTGTTGACGTTGTTGTTGTTGTTGTTGTTGTTGTTGTTTATTTGACGTTGTTGTTGTTGTTGTTTATTTGACGTTGTTGTTGTTGTTGTTGTGGTTTATTTGACGTTGTTGTTGTTTATTTGACGTTGTTGTTGTTGTTGACATAGTTGTTGTTGTTGTTTATTTGACATTGTTGTTGTTGTTGACATTGTTGTTGTTGTTTATTTGACGTTGTTGTTGTTGTTGTTGTTGTTTACTTGACGTTGTTGTTGTTATTGACGTTGTTGTTGTTGTTGTTGTTGACATAGTTGTTGTTATTGTTGTTTATTTGACGTTGTTGTTGTTGTTGTTTATTTGACGTAGTTGTTGTTGTTGACGGTGTTATTGTTGTTTATTTGACATTGTTGTTGTTGTTGTTGTTGTTGTTTATTTGATCTTGTTGTTGTTGTTGTTTATTAGATGTTGTTGTTGTTGACGTTATTGTTGTTGTTATTGTTTATTTGACGTTGTTGTTGTTGTTTATTTGACGATGTTGTCGTTGTTGACGTTGTTTATGTTGTTGTTTATTTGACGTTTTTGTTGTTGTTGATGTTGTTGTTGTTTTTGTTATTGTTTATTTGACGTTGTTGTTGTTTAATTGACGTTGTTGTTGTTGTTGTTTATTTGACGTTGTTGTTGTTGTTTATTTGACGTTGTTGTTGTTGTTGACGTTGTTGTTGTTGTTGTTGTTTATTTGATGTTGTTGTTGTTGACATAGTTGTTGTTGTTTATTTGACATTGTTGTTGTTGTTGTTGACGTTGTTGTTGTTGTTTATTTGACGTTGTTGTTGTTCTTCTTCTTCTTTATTTGACGTTGTTGTTGTTTATTTGACATTGTTGTTATTGTTGTTGTTTATTTGACGTTGTTGTTGTTGACATTGTTGTTGTTGTTATTGTTTATTTGACGTTGTTGTTGTTGTGGTTTATTTGACGTAGTTGTTATTGTTGACGTTGTTGTTGTTGACGTTGTTGTTGTTGTTGTTGTTTATTTGAAGTTTTGTTGTTATTGTTTTTTATTTGACGTTGTTGTTGTTGTTGTTGTTGTTTATTTGACGTTGTTGTTGTTTTTGTTGTTGTTGTTGTTGTTGTTTATTTGACGTTGTTGTTGTTATTGTTATTGTTGTTGTTGTTGTTGTTGTTGTTGTTTATTTGACGTTGTTGTTGTTGTTTATTTGACGTTGTTGTTGTTGTTGACGTTGTTGTTATTGTTGTTTATTTGACGTTGTTATTGTTTATTTGACATTGTTGTTGTTGTTATTGTTTATTTGTTGTTGTTGTTTTTTATTTGACGTTGTTGTTGTTGTTGACGTTGTTGTTGTCGTTGTTTATTTGACGTTATTGTTGTTGTTGACGTTGTTGTTGTTGTTGTTTATTTGACGTTGTTGTTGTTTATTTGACGTTGTTGTTATTGTTGTTTATTTGACGTTGTTGTTGTTGTTTATTTGACGTTGTTGTTGTTATTGTTTATTTGACGTTGTTGTTGTTGTTTATTTGACGTAGTTGTTATTGTTGACGTTGTTGTTGTTGTTGATGTTGTTGTTGTTGTTGTTATTGATTTGACGTTTTTGTTGTTGTTGTTGTTGTTTATTTGACGTTGTTGTTGTTGTTGACGTTGTTGTTGTTATTGTTGTTGATTTGACGTTTTTGTTGTTGTTGTTGTTGTTGTTGTTTATTTGACGTTGTTGTTGTTATTATTATTGTTGTTGTTGTTGTTGTTGTTTATTTGACGTTGTTGTTGTTATTGTTATTGTTGTTATTGTTGTTTATTTGACGTTGTTGTTGTTGTTGTTGTTTATTTGACATTGTTGTTGTTGTTGACGTTGTTGTTATTGTTGTTTATTTGACGTTGTTGTTGTTGTTTATTTGACATTGTTGTTGTTGTTATTGTTTATTTGACGTTGTTGTTGTTTATTTGACGTTGTTGTTGTTGTTGTTGTTGACGTTGTTGTTGTTGTTGTTGTTGTTTATTTGACGTTGTTGTTGTTGACGTTGTTGTTGTTGTTATTGTTTATTTGACGTTGTTGTTGTTGTTGTTTATTTGACGAAGTTGTTATTGTTGACGTTGTTGTTGTTGTTGACGTTGTTGTTGTTGTTGTTGTTGTTGTTGTTTATTTGAAGTTTTGTTGTTGTTGATGTTGTTGTTGTTTTTTATTTGACATTGTTGTTGTTGTTTATTTGACGTTCTTGTTGTTATTGTTGTTGTTGTTGTTGTTTATTTGACGTTGTTGTTGTTATTGTTATTGTTGTTGTTGTTGTTGTTGTTGTTTATTTGACGTTGTTGTTGTTGTTGTTTATTTGACGTTGTTGTTGTTGTTGACGTTGTTGTTATTGTTGTTTATTTGACGTTGTTGTTGTTGTTGTTGTTTATTTGACATTATTGTTGTTGTTATTGTTTATTTGTTGTTGTTGTTGTTGTTTATTTGACGTTGTTGTTGTTGTTGACGTTGTTGTTGTTGTTGTTTATTTGACGTTGTTGTTGTTGTTGATGTTGCTGTTGTTGTTGTTTATTTGACGTTGTTGTTGTTGTTGACGTTGTTGTTGTTGTTGTTTATTTGACGTTGTTGTTGTTGACATTATTGTTGTTGTTATTGTTTATTTGACGTTAATGTTGTTGTTTATTTGACGTAGTTGTTATTGTTGACGTTGTTGTTGTTGTTGACGTTGTTGTTGTTGTTGTTTATTTGACGTTTTTGTTGTTGTTGTTGTTGTTGTTTATTTGACGTTGTTGTTGTTGTTATTATTATTGTTGTTGTTGTTTATTTGACGTTGTTGTAGTTATTTTATTGTTGTTATTGTTGTTTATTTGACGTTGTTGTTGTTGTTTATTTGACGTTGTTGTTGTTGTTGACGTTGTTGTTATTGTTGTTTATTTGACGTTGTTGTTGTTGTTTATTTGACATTGTTGTTGTTGTTATTGTTTATTTGTTGTTGTTGTTTTTTATTTGACGTTGTTGTTGTTGTTGACGTTGTTGTTGTCGTTGTTTATTTGACGTTGTTGTTGTTGTTGACGTTGTTGTTGTTGTTGTTGTTTATTTGACGTTATTGTTGTTGTTGTTTATTTGACGTTGTTGTTATTGTTGTTTATTTGACGTTGTTGTTGTTGACGTTGTTGTTGTTGTTATTGTTTATTTGACGTTGTTGTTGTTGTTTATTTGACGTAGTTGTTATTGTTGACGTTGTTGTTGTTGTTGACGTTGTTGTTGTTGTTTTTGTTGATTTGACATTTTTGTTGTTGTTGTTGGTGTTATTATTATTATTGTTGTTGTTGTTGTTGATGTTGTTTATTTGACGTTGTTGTTGTTATTGTTATTGTTGTTATTGTTGTTTATTTGACGTTGTTGTTGTTTATTGACGTTGTTGTTGTTTATTTGACGTTGTTGTTGTTGTTGTTGTTGACGTTGTTGTTATTGTTGTTTATTTGACGTTGTTGTTGTTGTTTATTTGACATTGTTGTTGTTGTTATTGTTTATTTGACGTTGTTGTTGTTGTTGTTGACATTGTTGTTGTTGTTGTTTATTTGACATTGTTGTTGTTCTTCTTCTTCTTTATTTGACGTTGTTGTTGTTTATTTGACGTTGTTGTTGTTGTTGTTTATTTGACGTTGTTGTTGTTGACGTTGTTGTTGTTGTTATTGTTTATTTGACGTTGTTGTTGTTGTTGTTTATTTGACGTAGTTGTTATTGTTGACGTTGTTGTTGTTGTTGACGTTGTTGTTGTTTATTTGAAGTTTTGTTGTTGTTGATGTTGTTGTTGTTTTTTATTTGACGTTGTTGTTGTTGTTGTTTATTTGACGTTGTTGTTGTTATTGTCGTTGTTGTTGTTGTTGTTTATTTGACGTTGTTGTTGTTATTGTTATTGTTGTTGTTGTTGTTGTTGTTTATTTGACGTTGTTGTTGTTGTTGACGTTGTTGTTGTTGTTTATTTGACGTTGTTGTTGTTGTTGACGTTGTTGTTGTTGTTGTTTATTTGACGTTGTTGTTGTTGTTGTTTATTTGACGTTGTTGTTGTTGTTTATTTGACGTTGTTGTTGTTGACATTGTTGTTGTTGTTATTGTTTATTTGACGTTGTTGTTATTGTTGTTTATTTGACGTAGTTGTTATTGTTGACGTTGTTGTTGTTGTTGACGTTGTTGTTGTTGTTGACGTTGTTGTTGTTGTTGTTGTTTATTTGACGTTTTTGTTGTTGTTGTTGTTGTTGTTTATTTGACGTTGTTGTTGTTATTATTATTGTTGTTGTTGTTTATTTGACGTTGTTGTCGTTATTGTTATTGTTGTTATTGTTGTTTATTTGACGTTGTTGTTGTTGTTGTTTATTTGACGTTGTTGTTGTTGTTGACGTTGTTGTTATTGTTGTTTATTTGACGTTGTTGTTGTTGTTTATTTGACATTATTGTTGTTGTTATTGTTTATTTGACGTTGTTGTTGTTTATTTGACGTTGTTGTTGTTGTTGTTGACGTTGTTGTTGTTGTTGTTTATTTGACGTTGTTGTTGTTGTTGACGTTGTTGTTGTTGTTGTTGTTGTTTATTTGACGTTGTTGTTGTTTATTTGACGTTGTTGTTGTTGTTGACATAGTTGTTGTTGTTTATTTGACATTGTTGTTGTTGTTGTTGACATTGTTGTTGTTGTTTATTTGATGTTGTTGTTGTTGTTGTTGTTGTTTACTTGACGTTGTTGTTGTTATTGACGTTGTTGTTGTTGTTGTTGTTGACATAGTTGTTGTTATTGTTGTTTATTTGACGTTGTTGTTGTTGTTTATTTGACGTAGTTGTTGTTGTTGACGGTGTTATTGTTGTTGTTGTTTATTTGACATTGTTGTTGTTGTTGTTGATGTTGTTGTTGTTGTTTATTTGATCTTGTTGTTGTTGTTTATTAGATGTTGTTGTTGTTGACGTTGTTGTTGTTATTGTTTATTTGACGTTGTTGTTGTTGTTTATTTGACGTAGTTGTTGTTGTTGACGTTGTTTATGTTGTTGTTTATTTGACGTTTTTGTTGTTGTTGATGTTGTTGTTGTTTTTGTTGTTGTTTATTTGACGTTGTTGTTGTTGTTTATTTGATGTTGTTGTTGTTGTTGACGTTGTTGTTATTGTTGTTTATTTGACGTTGTTGTTGTTGTTTATTTGACATTGTTATTGTTGTTATTGTTTATTTGTTGTTGTTGTTGTTTATTTGACGTTGTTGTTGTTGTTGACGTTGTTGTTGTTGTTGTTTATTTGATGTTGTTGTTGTTGTTGACGTTGTTGTTGTTGTTTATTTGACGTTGTTGTTGTTGTTGTTTATTTGATGTTGTTGTTGTTGACGTTGTTGTTATTGTTATAGTTTATTTGACGTTGTTGTTGTTGTTGTTGTTTATTTGACGTAGTTGTTATTCTGGACGATGTTGTTGTTGTTGACATTGTTGTTGTTGTTGTTGTTTATTTGACGTTTTTGTTGTTGTTGATGTTGTTGTTGTTGTTTATTTGACGTTGTTGTTGTTGTTTATTTGACGTTGTTGTTGTTATTATTATTGTTATTGTTGTTGTTGTTTTTGTTTATTTGACGTTATTGTTGTTATTGTTATTGTTATTGTTGTTGTTGTTTATTTGACGTTGTTGTTGTTATTGTTGTTGTTGTTGTTGTTGTTTATTTGACGTTGTTGTTGTTATTGTTATTGTTGTTGTTGTTGTTGTTGTTTATTTGACGTTGTTGTTGTTGTTGTTGTTTATTTGACGTTGTTGTTGTAGACGTTGTTGTTATTGTTGTTTATTTGACGTTGTTGTTGTTGTTTATTTGACATTGTTGTTGTTGTTATTGTTTATTTGTTGTTGTTGTTTTTTATTTGACGTTGTTGTTGTTGTTGTTGACGTTGTTGTTGTCGTTGTTTATTTGACGTTGTTGTTGTTGACGTTGATGTTGTTGTTGTTGTTTATTTGACGTTATTGTTGTTGTTGTTTATTTGACGTTGTTGTTATTGTTGTTTATTTGACGTTGTTGTTGTTGTTTATTTGACGTTGTTGTTGTTGACGTTGTTGTTGTTGTTATTGTTTATTTGACGTTGTTGTTGTTGTTTATTTGACGTAGTTGTTATTGTTGACGTTGTTGTTGTTGTTGACGTTGTTGTTGTTGTTTTTGTTGATTTGACATTTTTGTTGTTGTTGTTGTTGTTGTTGTTTATTTGACGTTGTTGTTGTTATTATTATTGTTGTTGTTGTTGTTGTTGTTGTTTATTTGACGTTGTTGTTGTTATTGTTATTGTTGTTATTGTTGTTTATTTGACGTTGTTGTTGTTTATTTGACGTTGTTGTTTTTGTTGTTGTTGACGTTGTTGTTATTGTTGTTTATTTGACGTTGTTGTTGTTGTTTATTTGACATTGTTGTTGTGGTTATTGTTTATTTGACGTTGTTGTTGTTGTTGTTGTTGACGTTGTTGTTGTTGTTGTTTATTTGACATTGTTGTTGTTGTTCTTCTTCTTTATTTGACGTTGTTGTTGTTTATTTGACGTTGTTGTTGTTGTTGTTTATTTGACGTTGTTGTTGTTGACGTTGTTGTTGTTGTTATTGTTTATTTGACGTTGTTGTTGTTGTTGTTTATTTGACGTAGTTGTTATTGTTGACGTTGTTGTTGTTGTTGACGTTGTTGTTGTTGTTGTTGTTTATTTGAAATTTTGTTGTTGTTTTTTATTTGACGTTGTTGTTGTTGTTGTTGTTTATTTGACGTTGTTGTTGTTATTGTTGTTGTTGTTGTTGTTGTTATTTATTTGACGTTGTTGTTGTTGTTGACGTTGTTGTTGTTGTTGTTTATTTGACGTTGTTGTTGTTGTTGACGTTGTTGTTGTTGTTGTTTATTTGACGTTGTTGTTGTTGTTAACGTTGTTGTTGTTGTTGTTGTTTATTTGACGTTGTTGTTGTTGTTTATTTGACGTTGTTGTTGTTGACATTGTTGTTGTTGTTATTGTTTATTTGACGTTGATGTTATTGTTGTTTATTTGACGTAGTTGTTATTGTTGACGTTGTTGTTGTTGTTGACGTTGTTGTTGTTGTTGACGTTGTTGTTGTTGTTGTTGTTGTTTATTTGACGTTTTTGTTGACGTAGTTGTTGTTGTTGTTTACTTGATGTTGTTGTTGTTATTATTATTGTTGTTGTTGTTTATTTGACGTTGTTGTTGTTATTGTTATTGTTGTTATTGTTGTTTATTTGACGTTGTTGTTGTTGTTGTTTATTTGACGTTGTTGTTGTTGTTGACGTTGTTGTTATTGTTGTTTATTTGATGTTGTTGTTGTTGTTTATTTGACATTGTTGTTGTTGTTATTGTTTATTTGACGTTGTTGTTGTTTATTTGACGTTGTTGTTGTTTATTTGACGTTGTTGTTGTTGTTGTTGTTGACGTTGTTGTTGTTGTTGTTTATTTGACGTTGTTGTTGTTGTTGACGTTGTTGTTGTTGTTGTTGTTTATCTGACGTTGTTGTTGTTTATTTGACGTTGTTGTTGTTGTTGACATAGTTGTTGTTGTTTATTTGACATTGTTGTTGTTGACATTATTGTTGTTGTTTATTTGACGTTGTTGTTGTTGTTGTTGTTTACTTGACGTTGTTGTTGTTATTGACGTTGTTGTTGTTGTTGTTGACATAGTTGTTGTTATTGTTGTTTATTTGACGTTGTTGTTGTTGTTGTTTATTTGACGTAGTTGTTGTTGTTGACGGTGTTATTGTTGTTGTTGTTTATTTGACATTGTTGTTGTTGTTGTTGATGTTGTTGTTGTTGTTTATTTGATCTTGTTGTTGTTGTTTATTAGATGTTGTTGTTGTTGACGTTGTTGTTGTTGTTATTGTTTATTTGACGTTGTTGTTGTTGTTTATTTGACGTAGTTGTTGTTGTTGACGTTGTTTATGTTGTTGTTTATTTGACGTTTTTGTTGTTGTTGATGTTGTTGTTGTTTTTCTTGTTGTTTATTTGACGTTGTTGTTGTTGTTTATTTGATGTTGTTGTTGTTGTTGTAGACGTTGTTGTTATTGTTGTTTATTTGACGTTGTTGTTGTTGTTTATTTGACATTGTTATTGTTGTTATTGTTTATTTGTTGTTGTTGTTGTTTATTTGACGTTGTTGTTGTTGTTGACGTTGTTGTTGTTGTTGTTTATTTGATGTTGTTGTTGTTGTTGACGTTGTTGTTGTTGTTTATTTGACGTTGTTATTGTTGTTGTTTATTTGACGTTGTTGTTGTTGACGTTGTTGTTATTGTTATAGTTTATTTGACGTTGTTGTTGTTGTTGCTTATTTGACGTTGTTATTCTGGACGATGTTGTTGTTGTTGACATTGTTGTTGTTGTTGTTTATTTGACGTTTTTGTTGTTGTTGATGTTGTTGTTGTTGTTTATTTGACGTTGTTGTTGTTGTTGTTGTTTATTTGACGTTGTTGTTGTTATTATTATTGTTATTGTTGTTGTTGTTGTTGTTTATTTGACGTTGTTGTTGTTATTGTTATTGTTATTGTTGTTGTTGTTTATTTGACGTTGTTGTTGTTATTGTTGTTGTTGTTGTTGTTTATTTGACGTTGTTGTTGTTATTGTTATTGTTGTTGTTGTTGTTGTTTATTTGACGTTGTTGTTGTTGTTATTTATTTGACGTTGTTGTTGTAGACGTTGTTGTTATTGTTGTTTATTTGACGTTGTTGTTGTTGTTTATTTGACATTGTTGTTGTTGTTATTGTTTATTTGTTGTTGTTGTTGTTTATTTGACGTTGTTGTTGTTGATGTTGTTGACATTGTTGTTGTTGTTGTTTATTTGACGTTGTTGTTGTTGTTGACATTGTTGTTGTTGTTGTTTATTTGACGTTGTTGTTGTTGTTGTTTATTTGACGTTGTTGTTGTTGACGTTGTTGTTGTTGTTATTGTTTATTTGACGTTGTTGTTGTTGTTTTTTATTTGACGTAGTTATTATTGTTGACGCTGTTGTTGTTGTTGACGTTGTTGTTATTGTTTATTTGACGTTGTTATTGTTGTTGACGTTGTTGTTGTTGTTGTTTATTTGACATTGTTGTTCTTCTTCTTCTTCTTTATTTGACGTTGTTGTTGTTGTTGTTTATTTGACGTTGTTGTTGTTGTTGTTTATTTGACGTTGTTGTTGTTGACGTTGTTGTTGTTGTTATTGTTTATTTGACGTTGTTGTTGTTGTTGTTTATTTGACGTAGTTGTTATTGTTGACGTTGTTGTTGTTGTTGACGTTGTTGTTGTTGTTGTTTATTTGAAGTTTTGTTGTTGTTGATGTTGTTGTTGTTTTTTATTTGACGTTGTTGTTGTTGTTGTTGTTTATTTGACGTTGTTGTTATTATTGTTGTTGTTGTTGTTGTTTATTTGACGTTGTTGTTGTTATTGTTATTGTTGTTGTTGTTGTTGTTGTTGTTTATTTGACGTTGTTGTTGTTGTTGACGTTGTTGTTGTTGTTGTTTATTTGACGTTGTTGTTGTTGTTGACGTTGTTGTTGTTGTTGTTTATTTGACGTTGTTGTTGTTGTTGTTTATTTGACGTTGTTGTTGTTGACATTGTTGTTGTTGTTATTGTTTATTTGACGTTGTTGTTGTTGTTGTTGTTTATTTGACGTAGTTGTTATTGTTGACGTTGTTGTTGTTGTTGACGTTGTTGTTGTTGTTGACGTTGTTGTTGTTGTTGTTATTGTTTATTTGACGTTTTTGTTGTTGTTGTTGTTGTTGTTGTTTTTTATTTGACGTTGTTTTTGTTATTATTATTGTTGTTGTTGTTTATTTGACGTTGTTGTTGTTATTGTTATTGTTGTTATTGTTGTTTATTTGACGTTGTTGTTGTTGTTTATTTGACGTTGTTGTTGTTGTTGACGTTGTTGTTATTGTTGTTTATTTGACGTTGTTGTTGTTGTTTATTTGACATTGTTGTTGTTGTTATTGTTTATTTGACGTTGTTGTTGTTTATTTGACGTTGTTGTTGTTGTTGTTGTTGTTGACGTTGTTGTTGTTGTTGTTTATTTGACGTTGTTGTTGTTGTTGACGTTGTTGTTGTTGTTGTTGTTGTTGTTGTTTATTTGACGTTGTTGTTGTTGTTGACATAGTTGTTGTTGTTTATTTGACATTGTTGTTGTTGTTGTTGACATTGTTGTTGTTGTTTATTTGACGTTGTTGTTGTTGTTGTTGTTGTTTACTTGACGTTGTTGTTGTTATTGACGTTGTTGTTGTTGTTGTTGACATAGTTGTTGTTATTGTTGTTTATTTGACGTTGTTGTTGTTGTTGTTTATTTGACGTAGTTGTTGTTGTTGACTGTGTTATTGTTGTTGTTGTTTATTTGACATTGTTGTTGTTGTTGTTGATGTTGTTGTTGTTGTTTATTTGACATTGTTGTTCTTCTTCTTCTTCTTTATTTGACGTTGTTGTTGTTGTTGTTTATTTGACGTTGTTGTTGTTGTTGTTTATTTGACGTTGTTGTTGTTGACGTTGTTGTTGTTGTTATTGTTTATTTGACGTTGTTGTTGTTGTTGTTGTTTATTTGACGTAGTTGTTATTGTTGACGTTGTTGTTGTTGTTGACGTTGTTGTTGTTGTTGTTGTTTATTTGAAGTTTTGTTGTTGTTGATGTTGTTGTTGTTTTTTATTTGACGTTGTTGTTGTTGTTGTTGTTTATTTGACGTTGTTGTTATTATTGTTGTTGTTGTTGTTTATTTGACGTTGTTGTTGTTATTGTTATTGTTGTTGTTGTTGTTGTTGTTGTTTATTTGACGTTGTTGTTGTTGTTGACGTTGTTGTTGTTGTTGTTTATTTGACGTTGTTGTTGTTGTTGACGTTGTTGTTGTTGTTGTTTATTTGACGTTGTTGTTGTTGTTGTTGTTTATTTGACGTTGTTGTTGTTGACATTGTTGTTGTTGTTATTGTTTATTTGACGTTGTTGTTGTTGTTGTTGTTTATTTGACGTAGTTGTTATTGTTGACGTTGTTGTTGTTGTTGACGTTGTTGTTGTTGTTGACGTTGTTGTTGTTGTTGTTATTGTTTATTTGACGTTTTTGTTGTTGTTGTTGTTGTTGTTTTTTATTTGACGTTGTTTTTGTTATTATTATTGTTGTTGTTGTTTATTTGACGTTGTTGTTGTTATTGTTATTGTTGTTATTGTTGTTTATTTGACGTTGTTGTTGTTGTTGTTTATTTGACGTTGTTGTTGTTGTTGACGTTGTTGTTATTGTTGTTTATTTGACGTTGTTGTTGTTGTTTATTTGACATTGTTGTTGTTGTTATTGTTTATTTGACGTTGTTGTTGTTTATTTGACGTTGTTGTTGTTGTTGTTGTTGTTGACGTTGTTGTTGTTGTTGTTTATTTGACGTTGTTGTTGTTGTTGACGTTGTTGTTGTTGTTGTTGTTGTTTATTTGACGTTGTTGTTGTTGTTGACATAGTTGTTGTTGTTTATTTGACATTGTTGTTGTTGTTGTTGACATTGTTGTTGTTGTTTATTTGACGTTGTTGTTGTTGTTGTTGTTGTTTACTTGACGTTGTTGTTGTTATTGACGTTGTTGTTGTTGTTGTTGTTGACATAGTTGTTGTTATTGTTGTTTATTTGACGTTGTTGTTGTTGTTGTTTATTTGACGTAGTTGTTGTTGTTGACTGTGTTATTGTTGTTGTTGTTTATTTGACATTGTTGTTGTTGTTGTTGATGTTGTTGTTGTTGTTTATTTGATCTTGTTGTTGTTGTTTATTAGATGTTGTTGTTGGTGACGTTGTTGTTGTTGTTATTGTTTATTTGACGTTGTTGTTGTTGTTTATTTGACGTAGTTGTTGTTGTTGACGTTGTTTATGTTGTTGTTTATTTGACGTTTTTGTTGTTGTTGATGTTGTTGTTGTTTTTGTTGTTGTTTATTTGACGTTGTTGTTGTTGTTTATTTGATGTTGTTGTTGTTGTTGTTGACGTTGTTGTTATTGTTGTTTATTTGACGTTGTTGTTGTTGTTTATTTGACATTGTTATTGTTGTTATTGTTTATTTGTTGTTGTTGTTGTTTATTTGACGTTGTTGTTGTTGTTGACGTTGTTGTTGTTGTTGTTTATTTGATGTTGTTGTTGTTGTTGACGTTGTTGTTGTTGTTTATTTGACGTTGTTGTTGTTGTTGTATATTTGACGTTGTTGGTTTTGACGTTGTTGTTATTGTTATAGTTTATTTGACGTTCTTGTTGTTGTTGTTTATTTGACGTAGTTGTTATTCTTGACGATGTTGTTGTTGTTGACATTGTTGTTGTTGTT
>OX451735.1:1342717700-1342720200 GCA_948472305.1 Vicia faba | reverse complement strand
GTTGTTGTTGTTAACGTTGTTGTTGTTGTTGTTTATTTGACATTGTTGTTGTTCTTCTTCTTCTTTATTTGACGTTGTTGTTGTTTATTTGACGTTGTTGTTGTTGTTGTTTATTTGACGTTGTTGTTGTTGACGTTGTTGTTGTTGTTATTGTTTATTTGACGTTGTTGTTGTTGTTGTTTATTTGACGTAGTTGTTATTGTTGACGTTGTTGTTGTTGTTGTTGACGTTGTTGTTGTTGTTGTTGTTGTTTATTTGAAATTTTGTTGTTGTTGATGTTGTTGTTGTTTTTTATTTGACGTTGTTGTTGTTGTTGTTTATTTGACGTTGTTGTTGTTATTGTTGTTGTTGTTGTTGTTGTTTATTTGACGTTGTTGTTGTTATTGTTATTGTTGTTGTTGTTGTTGTTTATTTGACGTTGTTGTTGTTGTTGACGTTGTTGTTGTTGTTTATTTGACGTTGTTGTTGTTGTTGACGTTGTTGTTGTCGTTGTTTATTTGACGTTGTTGTTGTTGTTGACGTTGTTGTTGTTGTTGTTGTTTATTTGACGTTATTGTTGTTGTTGTTTATTTGACGTTGTTGTTATTGTTGTTTATTTGACGTTGTTGTTGTTGTTTATTTGACGTTGTTGTTGTTGACGTTGTTGTTGTTGTTATTGTTTATTTGACGTTGTTGTTGTTGTTTATTTGACGTAGTTGTTATTGTTGACGTTGTTGTTGTTGTTGACGTTGTTGTTGTTGTTTTTGTTGATTTGACATTTTTGTTGTTGTTGTTGTTGTTGTTTATTTGACGTTGTTGTTGTTATTATTATTGTTGTTGTTGTTGTTGTTGTTTATTTGACGTTGTTGTTGTTATTGTTATTGTTGTTATTGTTGTTTATTTGACATTGTTGTTGTTTATTTGACGTTGTTGTTGTTGTTGTTGTTGACGTTGTTGTTATTGTTGTTTATTTGACGTTGTTGTTGTTGTTTATTTGACATTGTTGTTGTTGTTATTGTTTATTTAACGTTGTTGTTGTTGTTGTTGTTGACGTTGTTGTTGTTGTTGTTTATTTGACATTGTTGTTGTTCTTCTTCTTCTTTATTTGACGTTGTTGTTGTTTATTTGACGTTGTTGTTGTTGTTGTTTATTTGACGTTGTTGTTGTTGACGTTGTTGTTGTTGTTATTGTTTATTTGACGTTGTTGTTGTTGTTGTTTATTTGACGTAGTTGTTATTGTTGACGTTGTTGTTGTTGTTGACGTTGTTGTTGTTGTTGTTGTTTATTTGAAATTTTGTTGTTGTTGATGTTGTTGTTGTTTTTTATTTGACGTTGTTGTTGTTGTTGTTTATTTGACGTTGTTGTTGTTATTGTTGTTGTTGTTGTTGTTGTTTATTTGACGTTGTTGTTGTTATTGTTATTGTTGTTGTTGTTGTTGTTGTTGTTTATTTGACGTTGTTGTTGTTGTTGACGTTGTTGTTGTTGTTGTTTATTTGACGTTGTTGTTGTTGTTGACGTTGTTGTTGTTGTTGTTTATTTGACGTTGTTGTTGTTGTTGACGTTGTTGTTATTGTTGTTTATTTGACGTTGTTGTTGTTGTTGTTGTTTATTTGACATTATTGTTGTTGTTATTGTTTATTTGTTGTTATTGTTGTTTATTTGACGTTGTTGTTGTTGTTGACGTTGTTGTTGTTGTTGTTTATTTGACGTTGTTGTTGTTGTTGATGTTGCTGTTGTTGTTGTTTATTTGACGTTGTTTGTTGTTATTGTTGACGTTGTTGTTGTTTGACGTTGTTGTTGTTGTTGTATGACGTTTTGTTGTTGTTGTTTGTTGACGTTTGTTGTTGTTGTGTTGTTGTTTATTGACGTTGTTGTTGTTGTTATTATTATTGTTGTTGTTGTTTATTTGACGTTGTTGTAGTTATTTTATTGTTGTTATTGTTGTTTATTTGACGTTGTTGTTGTTGTTTATTTGACGTTGTTGTTGTTGTTGACGTTGTTGTTATTGTTGTTTATTTGACGTTGTTGTTGTTGTTTATTTGACATTGTTGTTGTTGTTATTGTTTATTTGTTGTTGTTGTTTTTTATTTGACGTTGTTGTTGTTGTTGTTGACGTTGTTGTTGTCGTTGTTTATTTGACGTTGTTGTTGTTGTTGACGTTGTTGTTGTTGTTGTTGTTTATTTGACGTTATTGTTGTTGTTGTTTATTTGACGTTGTTGTTATTGTTGTTTATTTGACGTTGTTGTTGTTGACGTTGTTGTTGTTGTTATTGTTTATTTGACGTTGTTGTTGTTGTTGTTTATTTGACGTAGTTGTTATTGTTGACGTTGTTGTTGTTGTTGACGTTGTTGTTGTTGTTTTTGTTGATTTGACATTTTTGTTGTTGTTGTTGTTGTTGTTGTTGGTGTTATTATTATTATTGTTGTTGTTGTTATTGATGTTGTTTATTTGACGTTGTTGTTGTTATTGTTATTGTTGTTATTGTTGTTTATTTGACGTTGTTGTTGTTTATTTGACGTT
>OX451735.1:1342682700-1342712700 GCA_948472305.1 Vicia faba | reverse complement strand
ATTTGACATTGTTGTTGTTGTTATTGTTTATTTGACGTTGTTGTTGTTTATTTGACGTTGTTGTTGTTGTTGTTGTTGTTGACGTTGTTGTTGTTGTTGTTTATTTGACGTTGTTGTTGTTGTTGACGTTGTTGTTGTTGTTGTTGTTCATCTGACGTTGTTGTTGTTTATTTGACGTTGTTGTTGTTGTTGACATAGTTGTTGTTGTTTATTTGACATTGTTGTTGTTGTTGTTGACATTGTTGTTGTTGTTGTTGACATTGTTGTTGTTGTTTATTTGACGTTGTTGTTGTAGTTGTTGTTTACTTGACGTTGTTGTTGTTATTGACGTTGTTGTTGTTGTTGTTGACATAGTTGTTGTTATTGTTGTTTATTTGACGTTGTTGTTGTTGTTGTTGTTTATTTGACGTAGTTGTTGTTGTTGACGGTGTTATTGTTGTTGTTGTTTATTTGACATTGTTGTTGTTGTTGTTGATGTTGTTGTTGTTGTTTATTTGATCTTGTTGTTGTTGTTTATTAGATGTTGTTGTTGTTGACGTTGTTGTTGTTGTTATTGTTTATTTGACGTTGTTGTTGTTGTTTATTTGACGTAGTTGTTGTTGTTGACGTTGTTTATGTTGTTGTTTATTTGACGTTTTTGTTGTTGTTGATGTTGTTGTTGTTTTTGTTGTTGTTTATTTGACGTTGTTGTTGTTGTTTATTTGATGTTGTTGTTGTTGTTGTTGTTGACGTTGTTGTTATTGTTGTTTATTTGACGTTGTTGTTGTTGTTTATTTGACATTGTTATTGTTGTTATTGTTTATTTGTTGTTGTTGTTGTTTATTTGACGTTGTTGTTGTTGTTGACGTTGTTGTTGTTGTTGTTTATTTGATGTTGTTGTTGTTGTTGACGTTGTTGTTGTTGTTTATTTGACGTTGTTGTTGTTGTTTATTTGACGTTGTTGTTGTTGACGTTGTTGTTATTGTTATAGTTTATTTGACGTTGTTGTTGTTGTTGCTTATTTGACGTTGTTATTCTGGACGATGTTGTTGTTGTTGACATTGTTGTTGTTGTTGTTGTTTATTTGACGTTTTTGTTGTTGTTGATGTTGTTGTTGTTGTTTATTTGACGTTGTTGTTGTTGTTGTTGTTTATTTGACGTTGTTGTTGTTATTATTATTGTTATTGTTGTTGTTGTTGTTGTTGTTTATTTGACGTTGTTGTTGTTATTGTTATTGTTATTGTTGTTGTTGTTTATTTGACGTTGTTGTTGTTATTGTTGTTGTTGTTGTTGTTGTTGTTTATTTGACGTTGTTGTTGTTATTGTTATTGTTGTTGTTGTTGTTGTTTATTTGACGTTGTTGTTGTTGTTGTTTATTTGACGTTGTTGTTGTAGACGTTGTTGTTATTGTTGTTTATTTGACGTTGTTGTAGTTGTTTATTTGACATTGTCGTTGTTGTTATTGTTTATTTGTTGTTGTTGTTGTTTATTTGACGTTGTTGTTGTTGATGTTGTTGACATTGTTGTTGTTGTTGTTTATTTGACGTTGTTGTTGTTGTTGTTGACATTGTTGTTGTTGTTGTTTATTTGACGTTGTTGTTGTTGTTGTTTATTTGACGTTGTTGTTGTTGACGTTGTTGTTGTTGTTATTATTTATTTGACGTTGTTGTTGTTGTTTTTTATTTGACGTAGTTATTATTGTTGACGCTGTTGTTATTGTTGACGTTGTTGTTATTGTTTATTTGACGTTGTTGTTGTTGTTGACGTTGTTGTTGTTGTTGTTTATTTGACATTGTTGTTGTTCTTCTTCTTCTTTATTTGACGTTGTTGTTGTTGTTGTTTATTTGACGTTGTTGTTGTTGTTGTTTATTTGACGTTGTTGTTGTTGTTATTGTTTATTTGACGTTGTTGTTGTTGTTGTTTATTTGACGTAGTTGTTATTGTTGACGTTGTTGTTGTTGTTGACGTTGTTGTTGTTGTTGTTGTTTATTTGAAGTTTTGTTGTTGTTGATGTTGTTGTTGTTTTTTATTTGACGTTGTTGTTGTTGTTGTTGTTTATTTGACGTTGTTGTTGTTATTGTTGTTGTTGTTGTTGTTGTTTATTTGACGTTGTTGTTGTTATTGTTATTGTTGTTGTTGTTGTTGTTGTTGTTTATTTGACGTTGTTGTTGTTGTTGACGTTGTTGTTGTTGTTGTTTATTTGACGTTGTTGTTGTTGTTGACGTTGTTGTTGTTGTTGTTGTTTATTTGACGTTGTTGTTGTTGTTGACGTTGTTGTTGTTGTTGTTTATTTGACGTTGTTGTTGTTGTTGTTTATTTGACGTTGTTGTTGTTGACATTGTTGTTGTGGTTATTGTTTATTTGACGTTGTTGTTGTTGTTGTTTATTTGACGTAGTTGTTATTGTTGACGTTGTTGTTGTTGTTGACGTTGTTGTTGTTGTTGACGTTGTTGTTGTTGTTGTTTATTTGACGTTTTTGTTGTTGTTGTTGTTGTTTATTTGACGTTGTTTTTGTTATTATTATTGTTGTGGTTGTTTATTTGACGTTGTTGTTGTTATTGTTATTGTTGTTATTGTTGTTTATTTGACGTTGTTGTTGTTGTTGTTTATTTGACGTTGTTGTTATTGTTGACGTTGTTGTTATTGTTGTTTATTTGAAGTTGTTGTTGTTGTTTATTTGACATTGTTGTTGTTGTTATTGTTTATTTGACGTTGTTGTTGTTTATTTGACGTTGTTGTTGTTGTTGTTGTTGTTGACGTTGTTGTTGTTGTTGTTTATTTGACGTTGTTGTTGTTGTTGACGTTGTTGTTGTTGTTGTTGTTGTTTATTTGACGTTGTTGTTGTTGTTTATTTGACGTTGTTGTTGTTGTTGACATAGTTGTTGTTGTTTATTTGACATTGTTGTTGTTGTTGTTGACATTGTTGTTGTTGTTTATTTGACGTTGTTGTTGTTGTTGTTGTTGTTGTTTACTTGACGTTGTTGTTGTTATTGACGTTGTTGTTGTTGTTGTTGTTGACATAGTTGTTGTTATTGTTGTTTATTTGACGTTGTTGTTGTTGTTGTTTATTTGACGTAGTTGTTGTTGTTGACTGTGTTATTGTTGTTGTTGTTTATTTGACATTGTTGTTGTTGTTGTTGATGTTGTTGTTGTTGTTTATTTGATCTTGTTGTTGTTGTTTATTAGATGTTGTTGTTGTTGACGTTGTTGTTGTTGTTGTTATTGTTTATTTGACGTTGTTGTTGTTGTTTATTTGACGTAGTTGTTGTTGTTGAAGTTGTTTATGTTGTTGTTTATTTGACGTTTTTGTTGTTGTTGATGTTGTTGTTGTTTTTGTTGTTGTTTATTTGACGTTGTTGTTGTTGTTTATTTGATGTTGTTGTTGTTGTTGTTGACGTTGTTGTTATTGTTGTTTATTTGACGTTGTTGTTGTTGTTTATTTGACATTGTTATTGTTGTTATTGTTTATTTGTTGTTGTTGTTGTGTATTTGACGTTGTTGTTGTTGTTGACGTTGTTGTTGTTGTTGTTTATTTGATGTTGTTGTTGTTGTTGACGTTGTTGTTGTTGTTTATTTGACGTTGTTGTTGTTGTTGTTTATTTGACGTTGTTGTTGTTGACGTTGTTGTTATTGTTATAGTTTATTTGACGTTCTTGTTGTTGTTGTTTATTTGACGTAGTTGTTATTCTGGACGATGTTGTTGTTGTTGACATTGTTGTTGTTGTTGTTGTTGTTTATTTGACGTTTTTGTTGTTGTTGATGTTGTTGTTGTTGTTTATTTGACGTTGTTGTTGTTGTTGTTGTTGTTGTTGTTTATTTGACGTTGTTGTTGTTATTATTATTGTTATTGTTGTTGTTGTTGTTGTTGTTTATTTGACGTTGTTGTTGTTATTGTTATTGTTATTGTTGTTGTTGTTTATTTGACGTTGTTGTTGTTATTGTTGTTGTTGTTGTTGTTGTTTATTTGACGTTGTTGTTGTTATTGTTATTGTTGTTGTTGTTGTTGTTTATTTGACGTTGTTGTTGTTGTTGTTTATTTGACGTTGTTGTTGTTGACGTTGTTGTTATTGTTGTTTATTTGACGTTGTTGTTGTTGTTTATTTGACATTGTTGTTGTTGTTATTGTTTATTTGTTGTTGTTGTTGTTTATTTGACGTTGTTGTTGTTGATGTTGTTGACATTGTTGTTGTTGTTGTTTATTTGACGTTGTTGTTGTTGTTGACATTGTTGTTGTTGTTGTTTATTTGACGTTGTTGTTGTTGTTGTTTATTTGACGTTGTTGTTGTTGACGTTGTTGTTGTTGTTATTGTTTATTTGACGTTGTTGTTGTTGTTTTTTATTTGACGTAGTTATTATTGTTGACGCTGTTGTTGTTGTTGACATTGTTGTTGTTGTTTATTTGACGTTTTTGTTGTTGTTGTTGTTGTTGTTTATTTGACGTTGTTGTTGTTATTATTATTGTTGTTGTTGTTGTTGTTGTTTATTTGACGTTGTTGTTGTTATTGTTATTGTTGTTGTTGTTGTTTATTTGACGTTGTTATTGTTGTTGTTGACGTTGTTGTTATTGTTGTTTATTTGACGTTGTTGTTGTTGTTTATTTGACATTGTTGTTGTTGTTATTGTTTATTTGACGTTGTTGTTGTTTAATTGACGTTGTTGTTGTTGTTGTTGTTGACGTTGTTGTTGTTGTTCTTGTTTATTTGACGTTGTTGTTGTTGTTGACGTTGTTGTTGTTGTTGTTGTTTATTTGACGTTGTTGTTGTTGTTGTTGTTGTTTATTTAACGTTGTTGTTGTTGTTGTTGTTGTTTATTTGACGTTGTTGTTGTTTATTTGACGTTTTTATTGTTGTTGTTGTTGTTGTTTACTTGACGTTGTTGTTGTTATTGATGTTGTTGTTGTTGTTGTTTATTTGACGTTGTTGTTGTTGTTGACATAGTTGTTGTTGTTGTTTATTTGACGTTGTTGTTGTTGTTTATTTGACATTGTTGTTGTTGTTGTTGTTGTTTATTTGACATTGTTGTTTGTGTTGTTGACATTGTTGTTGTTGTTTATTTGACGTTGTTGTTGTTGTTGTTGTTGTTTACTTGACGTTGTTGTTGTTATTGACGTTGTTGTTGTTGTTGTTGTTGACATAGTTGTTGTTATTGTTGTTTATTTGACGTTGTTGTTGTTGTTGTTTATTTGACGTAGTTGTTGTTGTTGACGGTGTTATTGTTGTTGTTATTTATTTGACATTGTTGTTGTTGTTGTTGTTGTTGACGTTGTTGTTGTTGTTTATTTGACGTTGTTGTTGTTGTTGATGTTTATTAGATGTTGTTGTTTTTGACGTTGTTGTTGTTGTTATTGTTTATTTGACGTTGTTGTTGTTTATTTGACGTAGTTGTTGTTGTTGACGTTGTTGTTGTTGTTGTTTATTTGACGTTTTTGTTGTTGTTGATGTTGTTGTTGTTTTGACGTTGTTGTTGTTGTTATTGTTGTTGTTGTTGTTGTTGTTTATTTGACGTTGTTGTTGTTGTTGTTTATTTGACGTTGTTGTTGTTGTTGTTTATGTTTATTTGACGTTGTTGTTATTGACGTTGTTGTTGTTGTTGTTTATTTGATGTTGTTGTTGTTGACGTAGTTGTTGTTGTTTATTTCACGTTGTTGTTGTTGTTGACGTTGTTGTTTATTTGACGTTGTTGTTGTTGTTGTTGACGTTGTTGTTGTTGTTTATTTGACGTTGTTGTTGTTGTTTATTTGACATTGTTGTTGTTGTTGACGGTGTTGTTGTTGTTGTTGTTGTTTATTTGACATTGTTGTTGTTGTTGTTGTTATTGTTGACGTTGTTGTTGTTGTTTATTTGATGTTGTTGTTGTTGTTCTTCTTCTTTATTTGACATTCTTGTTGTTTATTTGACGTTGTTGTTGTTGTTGTTGTTTATTTGACGTTGTTGTTGTTGACGGTGTTGTTGTTGTTATTGTTTATTTGACGTTGTTGTTGTTGTTGTTTATTTGACGTAGTTGTTATTGTTGACATTGTTGTTGTTGTTGACGTTGTTGTTGTTGTTGTTTATTTGACATTTTTGTTGTTGTTGATGTTGTTGTTGTTGTTTATTTGACGTTGTTGTTGTTGTTGTTGTTGTTGTTGTTGTTGTTGTTGTTTATTTGACGTTGTTGTTGTTATTGTTGTTGTGGTTGTGGTTGTTTATTTGACGTTGTTGTTGTTATTGTTATTGTTGTTGTTGTTGTTGTTGTTGTTTATTTGACGTTGTTGTTGTTGTTTATTTGACGTTGTTGTTGTTGTTGTTGTTTATTTGACGTTGTTGTTGTTGTTGTTATTGTTGTTGTTGTTGTTGTTTATTTGACGTTGTTGTTGTTGTTGTTTATTCGACGTTGTTGTTGTTGTTGTTGTTTATTTGACGTTGTTGTTGTTGTTGGCGTTGTTGTTGTTGTTTATTTGATGTTGTTGTTGTTGTTTATTCGACGTTGTTGTTGTTGTTGTTGTTTATTTGACGTTGTTGTTGTTGTTGGCGTTGTTGTTGTTGTTTATTTGATGTTGTTGTTGTTGACATAGTTGTTGTTGTTTATTTCACGTTGTTGTTGTTGTTGTTGACGTTGTTGTTTATTTGACGATGTTGTTGTTTTTTATTTGATGTTGTTGTTGTTGTTGTTGTTGTTGTTGTTGACGTTGTTGTTGTTGTTGTTGTTGTTTATTTGACGTTGTTGTTGTTGTTTATTTGACATTGTTGTTGTTGACGGTGTTATTGTTGTTGTTGTTGTTGTTTATTTGACATTGTTGTTGTTGTTGTTGACGTTGTTGTTGTTGTTGTTTATTTGACGTTGTTGTTGTTTATTTGACGTTGTTGTTGTTTATTTGACGTTGTTGTTGTTTATTTGACGTTGTTGTTGTTTATTTGACGTTGTTGTTGTTGACGTTGTTGTTGTTGTTATTGTTTATTTGACGTTGTTGTTGTTGTTGTTTATTTGACGTAGTTGTTATTGTTGACGTTGTTGTTGTTGTTGACGTTGTTGTTGTTGTTGTTTATTTGACGTTTTTGTTGTTGTTGATGTTGTTGTTGTTGTTGTTTATTTCATGTTGTTGTTGTTGTTTATTTGACGTTGTTATTGTTATTGTTGTTGTTGTTGTTGTTTATTTGACGTTGTTGTTGTTATTGTTATTGTTGTTGTTGTTGTTGTTGTTTATTTGACGTTGTTGTTGTTGTTGTTTATTTGACGTTGTTGTTGTTGTTGTTGACGTTGTTGTTATTGTTGTTTATTTGACGTTGTTGTTGTTGTTTATTTGACATTGTTATTTTTGTTATTGTTTATTTGTTGTTTTTGTTGTTTATTTGACGTTGTTGTTGTTGTTGTTGTTGACGTTGTTGTTGTTGTTGTTTATTTGACGTTGTTGTTGTTCTTGACGTTGTTAGTGTTGTTTATTTGACGTTGTTGTTGTTGTTGTTTATTTGACGTTGTTGTTGTTGACATTGTTGTTGTTGTTATAGTTTATTTGACGTTGTTGTTGTTGTTGTTTATTTGACCTAGTTGTTATGGTGGACGCTGTTGTTGTTGTTGACGTTGTTGTTGTTGTTGTTTATTTGACGTTTTTGTTATTGTTGATGTTGTTGTTGTTGTTTATTTGACGTTGTTGTTGTTGTTGTTGTTGTTTATTTGACGTTGTTGTTATTATTATAATTGTTGTGTTGTTATTGTTTATTTGACGTTGTTGTTGTTATTGTTATTGTTGTTGTTGTTGTTTATTTGACGTTGTTGTTGTTGTTGTTTATTTGACGTTGTTGTTGTTGTTGTTTATTTGACGTTGTTGTTGTTGTTGTTGTTGACGTTGTTGTTATTGTTGTTTATTTGACGTTGTTGTTGTTGTTTATTTGACATTGTTGTTGTTGTTATTGTTTATTTGACTTTGTTGTTGTTTATTTGACGTTTTTGTTGTTGTTGTTGTTGACGTTGTTGTTGTTGTTGTTTATTTGACGTTGTTGTTGTTGTTGACGTTGTTGTTGTTGTTTATTTGGCGTTGTTGTTGTTGTTGTTGTTTATTTGACGTTGTTGTTGTTGTTTGTTTGACGTATTGTTGTTTATTTGACATTTTTGTAGTTGTTGTTGTTGTTTACTTGACGTTGTTGTTGTTATTGACGTTGTTGTTGTTGTTGTTTATTTGACGTTGTTGTTGTTATTGACATAGTTGTTGTTGTTGTTTATTTGACGTTGTTGTTATTGTTTATTTGACATTATTGTTGTTGTTGACAGTGTTGTTGTTGTTGTTGTTGTTTATTTGACATTGTTGTTGTTGTTGTTGACATTGTTGTTGTTGTTTATTTGACGTTGTTGTTGTTGTTTACTTGACGTTGTTGTTGTTATCGAGGTTGTTGTTGTTGTTGTTGTTGTTGTTGACACAGTTGTTGTTATTGTTGTTTATTTGACGTTGTTGTTGTTGTTGTTGTTTATTTGACGTAGTTGTTGTTGTTGACGGTGTTATTGTTGTTGTTGTTTATTTGACATTGTTGTTGTTGTTGTTGTTGACGTTGTTGTTGTTGTTTATTTGACGTTGTTTTTGTTGACGGTGTTGTTGTTGTTATTGTTTATTTGACGTTGTTGTTGTTGTTGTTGTTTATTTGACGTAGTTGTTATTGTTGACGTTGTTGTTGTTGTTGACGTTGTTGTTGTTGTTGTTGTTTATTTGACGTTTTTGTTGTTGTTGATGTTGTTGTTGTTGTTTATTTGACGTTGTTGTTGTTGTTGTTGTTTATTTGACGTTGTTGTTGTTATTGTTGTTGTTGTTGTTGTTGTTTATTTGACGTTGTTGTTGTTATTGTTATTGTTGTTGTTGTTGTTGTTGTTTATTTGACGTTGTTGTTGTTGTTGTTTATTTGACATTGTTGTTGTTGTTATTGTTTATTTGACATTGTTGTTGTTTATTTGACGTTGTTGTTGTTGTTGTTGACATTGTTGTTATTGTTTATTTGACGTAGTTGTTATTGTTGACGTTGTTGTTGTTGTTGACGTTGTTGTTGTTGTTGTTGTTGTTTATTTGACGTTTTTGTTGTTGTTGATGTTGTTGTTGTTGTTTATTTGACGTTGTTGTTGTTGTTGTTGTTGTTTATTTGACGTTGTTGTTGTTATTGTTGTTGTTGTTATTGTTATTTATTTGACGTTGTTGTTGTTATTGTTAATGTTGTTGTTGTTGTTTATTTGACGTTGTTGTTGTTGTTTATTTGACATTGTTGTTGTTGTTATTGTTTATTTGACATTGTTGTTGTTTATTTGACGTTGTTATTGTTGTTGACATTGTTGTTGTTGTTGTTTATTTGACGTTGTTGTTGTTGTTGACGTTGTTGTTGTTGTTGTTTATTTGACGTTGTTGTTGTTGTTGTTGTTTTTTATTTGACGTTGTTGTTGTTGTTGTTTATTTGATGTTGTTGTTGTTTATTTGACGTTGTTGTTGTTGTTGTTGTTATTGACGTTGTTGTTGTTGTTGTTTATTTGACGTTGTTGTTGTTGTTGACATAGTTGTTGTTGTTGTTTATTTGACGTTGTTGTTGTTGTTTATTTGACATTGTTGTTGTTGTTGACAGTGTTGTTGTTGTTGTTGTTGTTTATTTGACATTGTTGTTGTTGTTGACATTGTTGTTGTTATTTATTTGACGTTGTTGTTGTTGTTGTTTACTTGACGTTGTTGTTGTTGTTGACGTTGTTGTTGTTGTTGTTTTGACGTTGTTATTGTTGTTTATTTGACGTTGTTGTTGTTGTTGACATAGTTGTTGTTGTTGTAATTTATTTGACGTTGTTGTTGTTGTTGTTGTTTATTTGACGTAGTTGTTGTTGTTGACGGTGTTATTGTTGTTGTTGTTTATTTGACATTGTTGTTGTTGTTGTTGACGTTGTTGTTGTTGTTTATTTGACGTTGTTGTTGTTGTTGTTGTTTATTAGATGTTGTTGTTGTTGACGTTGTTGTTGTTGTTATTGTTTATTTGACGTTGTTGTCGTTGTTTATTTGACGTAGTTGTTGTTGTTGTTGTTTATTTGACGTTTTTGTTGTTGTTGATGCTGTTGTTGTTTTTGTTGTTTTTTATTTGACGTTGTTGTTGTTGTTTAATTGACGTTGTTGTTGTTGTTGTTGTTGTTTATTTGACGTTGTTGTTGTTGTTATTGTTGATGTTGTTGTTGTTGTTTATTTGACGTTGTTGTTGTTGTTGTTTATTTGACGTTGTTGTTGTTGTTGTTGTTTATTTGACATTGTTGTTGTTGTTGACGTTGTTGTTGTTGTTGTTTATTTGTTGTTGTTGTTGTTGTTTATTTGACGTTGTTGTTGTTGTTGACGTTGTTGTTGTTGTTGTTTATTTGATGTTGTTGTTGTTGACATAGTTGTTGTTGTTTATTTTACGTTGTTGTTGTTGTTGACGTTGTTGTTTATTTGACGTTGTTGTTGTTTTTTATTTGACGTTGTTGTTGTTGTTGATGTTGTTGTTGTTGTTGTTTATTTGACGGTGTTGTTGTTGTTTATTTGACATTGTTGTTGTAGTTGTTGTTGTTGTTGTTGACGGTGTTGTTGTTGTTTATTTGACATTGTTGTTGTTGTTGTTGTTGTTGTTGTTGACGGTGTTGTTGTTGTTTATTTGACATTGTTGTTGTTGATGTTGTTGTTGTTGTTTATTTGACGTTGTTGTTGTTGTTGTTGTTGTTTATTTGACGTTGTTGTTGTTATTGTTGTTGTTGTTGTTTATTTGACGTTGTTGTTGTTATTGTTATTTATTTGACGTTGTTGTTGTTGACATTGTTGTTGTTGTTATAGTTTATTTGACGTTGTTGTTGTTGTTGTTGTTTATTTGACCTAGTTGTTATTGTGGGCGCTGTTGTTGTTGTTGACGTTGTTGTTGTTGTTGTTTATTTGACGTTTTTGTTGTTGTTGATGTTGTTGTTGTTGTTTATTTGACGTTGTTGTTGTTGTTGTTGTTTATTTGACGTTGTTGTTGTTATTATAATTGTTGTTGTTGTTGTTGTTTATTTGACGTTGTTGTTGTTATTGTTATTGTTGTTGTTGTTGTTTATTTGACGTTGTTGTTGTTGTTTATTTGACGTTGTTGTTGTTGTTGTTTATTTGACGTTGTTGTTGTTGTTGTTGTTGACGTTGTTGTTATTGTTGTTTATTTGACGTTGTTGTTGTTGTTTATTTGACATTGTTGTTGTTGTTATTGTTTATTTGACTTTGTTGTTGTTTATTTTACGTTTTTGTTGTTGTTGTTGTTGACGTTGTTGTTGTTGTTGTTTATTTGACGTTATTGTTGTTGTTGACGTTGTTGTTATTGTTTATTTGGCGTTGTTGTTGTTGTTGTTGTTTATTTGACGTTGTTGTTGTTGTTTGTTTGACGTATTGTTGTTTATTTGACATTTTTGTAGGTGTTGTTGTTGTTTACTTGACGTTGTTGTTGTTATTGACGTTGTTGTTGTTGTTGTTGTTTATTTGACGTTGTTGTTGTTATTGGCATAGTTGTTGTTGTTGTTTATTTGACGTTGTTGTTATTGTTTATTTGACATTATTGTTGTTGTTGACAGTGTTGTTGTTGTTGTTGTTGTTTATTTGACATTGTTGTTGTTGTTGTTGACATTGTTGTTGTTGTTTATTTGACGTTGTTGTTGTTGTTTACTTGACGTTGTTGTTGTTATTGAGGTTGTTGTTGTTGTTGTTGTTGTTGACACAGTTGTTGTTATTGTTGTTTATTTGACGTTGTTGTTGTTGTTGTTTATTTGACGTAGTTGTTGTTGTTGACGGTGTTATTGTTGTTGTTATTTATTTGACATTGTTGTTGTTGTTGTTGTTGTTGACGTTGTTGTTGTTGTTTATTTGACGTTGTTTTTGTTGACGGTGTTGTTGTTGTTATTGTTTATTTGATGTTGTTGTTGTTGTTGTTTATTTGACGTAGTTGTTATTGTTGACGTTGTTGTTGTTGTTGACGTTGTTGTTGTTGTTGTTGTTGTTTATTTGACGTTTTTGTTGTTGTTGATGTTGTTGTTGTTGTTTATTTGACGTTGTTGTTGTTGTTGTTGTTTATTTGACGTTGTTGTTGTTGTTGTTGTTTATTTGACATTGTTGTTGTTGTTATTGTTTATTTGACATTGTTGTTGTTTATTTGACGTTGTTGTTGTTGTTGTTGACATTGTTGTTGTTGTTTATTTGACGTAGTTGTTATTGTTGACGTTGTTGTTGTTGTTGACGTTGTTGTTGTTGTTGTTGTTTATTTGACGTTTTTGTTGTTGTTGTTGTTGTTTATTTAACGTTGTTGTTGTTGTTGTTGTTGTTGTTTATTTGACGTTGTTGTTGTTATTGTTGTTGTTGTTGTTGTTATTTATTTGACGTTGTTGTTGTTATTGTTATTGTTGTTGTTGTTGTTGTTTATTTGACGTTGTTGTTGTTTATTTGACATTGTTGTTGTTGTTATTGTTTATTTGACATTGTTGTTGTTTATTTGACGTTGTTATTGTTGTTGACATTGTTGTTGTTGTTGTTTATTTGACGTTGTTGTTGTTGTTGACGTTGTTGTTGTTGTTGTTTATTTGACGTTGTTGTTGTTGTTGTTTTTTATTTGACGTTGTTGTTGTTGTTTATTTGATGTTGTTGTTGTTTATTTGACGTTGTTGTTGTTTTTGTTGTTTACTTGACGTTGTTGTTGTTATTGATGTTGTTGTTGTTGTTGTTGTTTATTTGACGTTGTTGTTGTTGTTGACATAGTTGTTGTTGTTGTTTATTTGACGTTGTTGTTGTTGTTTATTTGACATTGTTGTTGTTGTTGATAGTGTTGTTGTTGTTGTTGTTGTTTATTTGACATTGTTGTTGTTGTTGACATTGTTGTTGTTATTTATTTGACGTTGTTGTTGTTGTTGTTGTTTACTTGACGTTGTTGTTGTTATTGACGTTGTTGTTGTTGTTTTGACGTTGTTATTGTTGTTTATTTGACGTTGTTGTTGTTGTTGACATAGTTGTTGTTGTTGTAATTTATTTGACGTTGTTGTTGTTGTTGTTTATTTGACGTAGTTGTTGTTGTTGACGGTGTTATTGTTGTTGTTGTTTATTTGACATTGTTGTTGTTGTTGTTGACGTTGTTGTTGTTGTTTATTTGACGTTGTTGTTGTTGTTGTTTATTAGATGTTGTTGTTGTTGACGTTGTTGTTGTTGTTATTGTTTATTTGACGTTGTTGTTGTTGTTTATTTGACGTAGTTGTTGTTGTTGTTGTTTATTTGACGTTTTTGTTGTTGTTGATGCTGTTGTTGTTTTTGTTGTTGTTTATTTGACGTTGTTGTTGTTGTTTAATTGACGTTGTTGTTGTTGTTGTTGTTTATTTGACGTTGTTGTTGTTGTTATTGTTGATGTTGTTGTTGTTGTTTATTTGACGTTGTTGTTGTTGTTGTTGTTGTTTATTTGACGTTGTTGTTGTTGTTGTTGTTGTTGTTTATTTGACGTTGTTGTTGTTGTTGACGTTGTTGTTGTTGTTGTTTATTTGATGTTGTTGTTGTTGTTTATTTGACGTTGTTGTTTTTGTTGACGTTGTTGTTGTTGTTGTTTATTTGATGTTGTTGTTGTTGACATAGTTGTTGTTGTTTATTTCATGTTGTTGTTGTTGTTGTTGATGTTGTTGTTTATTTGACGTTGTTGTTGTTTTTTATTTGACGTTGTTGTTGTTCTTGTTGATGTTGTTGTTGTTGTTGTTTATTTGACGTTGTTGTTGTTCTTTATTTGACATTGTTGTTGTTGTTGACAGTGTTGTTGTTGTTTATTTGACATTGTTGTTGTTGTTGTTGTTGTTGTTGACGGTGTTGTTGTTGTTTATTTGACATTGTTGTTGTTGATGTTGTTGTTGTTGTTTATTTGACGTTGTTGTTGTTGTTTATTTGACGTTGTTGTTGTTATTGTTGTTGTTGTTGTTGTTTATTTGACGTTGTTGTTGTTATTGTTATTGTTGTTGTTGTTGTTTATTTGACGTTGTTGTTGTTGTTGTTTATTTGACGTTGTTGTTGTTGTTGTTGACGTTGTTGTTATTGTTGTTTATTTGACGTTGTTGCTGTTGTTTATTTGACATTGTTGTTGTTGTTATTGTTTATTTGTTGTTGTTGTTGTTTATTTGACGTTGTTGTTGTTGTTGTTTATTTGAAGTAGTTGTTATTGTTGACTGTTGTACCCCAAAATTTGCCCTCCCATATTCATCAAGAATTATCAAAGTCAAGGTCACAAAATTCCCCAAGGGTTGTGCAGCTCAACTGTCTCCTATGCAGTCAAAACTAGGGTTTGAGTTCTGGTCAAGCAAATGAACTTTTCAAAGGCCCAATTAAGTCTCATATGCCTACAAAGATGGTCAAGTGTCTTCATGTCAAGTTTCAAGGCATTCAGCTCAAAATTGCACAGTCAAAACCCTAGATTGCACTACAGTCAACTGTAGGGGCAAAATGGTCATTTGACAGTCAAAAGTTCAAATTTTTGGTCAACATATCATTTTGAAGCCACAAACATCATTTGATCAATGATTGATCATGATTCTCAAAACTTGGCTCAGAAATCATCAAAGATGCAAAAGTTGCTATATTTGGACAGCTGGAAAAGTCAACTGAAATTGACCAGGGCATAACTTTCACATGGATTATCAGAAAAATCCCATCCAAAGCTCATTTTGAAGAGAAGGACATTTCCTACAATTCATCTTCATGTTCCAAGTCCAAGAAATGCTCTCACAAAAAGTTATCAATTTCAACATTATAGGTCATTTTCAAAAGTCAACAAAAAGGGACTTTAAGTCAAAGACCATAACTTGAGATTGGTAAATCAAAATGACATGGGACCAAAGGCATTGGTTAGAGGACTCAAAGACCTTTCCAAAATGTCCAAGAATATGAGAAAAGCTTAAAAATTGAGCAAGTTATGCCTTGTGGAAGTTGGGAAATTTTTGGATATTTTGAAAAGTCAACATTGGTTCAAATGACCTAAAATTGCTAATGGGCCCATTTTTCTTCCACAATTCATCATCCAAGGCATGTGCACGACCATTTGGCCCAAAGGGAAGTTTTTTATCATTTTTATTTATTTATTTGGATTTTTAATTATTAATAATTCATTTAATTAAATTAAATATGTGAAAAATACTAAACCTAGTTTTTGAATCTTTTTGTGCATGAAATAATCTCAAGATTTTGTGTATAATCAGATTTGGAAAGAATCTTGTTAATTAGCCATGATTTGAACTAAGTTTGCATGAAAAGATTAGAAAATGTTTTGCCATTAAAATAAAATATTGGATTCATGGTTACAAGGCTTTTGGACTCAAATCTTTAACCTAATCCATTCATACATAGAGGCATAACAAAAAACCTAATAAAAGGACACGAAAAAGCTGCTCAAGAAAAACCATTTTTTTTTATGCATCACAACTTCCACACCTTACTGTCACGTACATACTCCATTCATCAATTTTATTACCTTGGCCTTCATATATTGTAACCTACTTTTTCTGCACATATCTACCAAGTTTTTCATCTTATTTTATCCATAATTTGTAAACAAAATTACCATTCAAATAGACTCACCCAGACCAAAGTCTTCATAATTTTATGTTGTTGAATCGAGCAAAACCTTAAACCACCACCAATGGTTACAACAACAACTCTCAACAATGAACAAAAAAAAATCAAAAGATTAGAGAAGCAGATAGTGATATGAAATTACAGCGGCAACCACAAGACAACCGACAAAACCGCCACTCCCGAAACCGTCTGGTCCGTCGTCCGCAGCTTCGACAAACCGCAGATCTACAAACACTTCATCAAAAAACTGCCATCTCAAGGACGACTTCCAAATGAAAGTCGGTTGCACCGGAGCCGTCAATGTCATCTCCGGTCTCCCGGCGGAAACCAGCGCCAAGAGAATCGACGTTCTCGATGACGAACGCCGCGCCACCGGATTCAGTATCACCGGCGGAGAACACCGGTTGGGAAACTGCCGTTCTGTTACCTCCATTCACGGCTTTGATGACGGTGACGGCGAGATCCGGACGGTTGTTCTTGAATCTCATATAGTTGATGTGCCGGAAGGTAACACCGAAGATGATACGCGTCTTTTTGCTGATACCGTTGTGAAGCACTTACCTCATCGGTCCCGGCCAATGCTCCACCTTGCTCGCTCAACGAATCCACCGCCTCCGGCCTCCCCGCGTTCCGATTGCTTCCGGCCACCGACCATTTTCACTAATCCAAGGTTTGATTCATCTTGTTTTTTTCGGTTTTAAACAGGGTTATTTGTTGTTATCAGGTGTAGGAAAAGATGGAATGATGAAGGCGAGGAAAAGCAGAATGGTGAAGGAAAGGAAAGAGTGGAACGTGGATAATGGAGAGAGGAAGGTTAAGCTGTTTTGTTCAAAACCTTATTTTATTGTTTGTAATTCCTATTTTTTTTTATTTTCTATTATTTTGATAAGTAATCTGATATGTCCTGATGCCAATATAAAATCTAATAAAAAAATCAAAAAAATGCAAACAATATAAAAACATGTTTTATTCTTTGTAGATATTTGGTATTAATCAATTTTTTTAATTTAGGGTTAAATTTTAATAGTTTTTGTAATAAATTAAAAAAAACATAGAATTAGGGTTTAATTAATTTTTATTTTTTATTTATTTTTATCCCACAGTAATTAATTATTAAAATATTTCCTATTATTTATTTTTATAACTAAATTGCATGTAAAAAAATTTAGGGTTAATTTTAGGTTAAACTTTAATTCTTTTCATAATAAAATAATAAAAAATATAGAATTTAGGTTTAATTGTTAATTTTATTCCTTTTTAATTTTCCCTTTTTACAATAATATTACTTATTTTATAATTAAATTGTACAATAAAATTAGGTTTAATTTAGGTTAAAAACTTTAATATTTTCTTAAAAAAAACTTAAAAAATAATTAGACTTAGGTTTAGTTTTTTTATTTTAATTTTAATTAATTCTTTTCCATTAAATCTCAAAAAAACACAAAAATACTAAAAAACATTTTCTTTTAATCTTTAATTCTAATTAATTAATTCATTAACTTTAATTTTTTGTAAAAGGGTCCAACGCCCATATTTTTAATTGTTAATTTCGCACATTTATTTTATGTCGATTACTATAATTATGTAATTCTCCCAAAGCGTTGTAACAATTTATACTTTTCGCACTTTTACTTCGCTTTATTTATTTTCCGTCAAATCGGGTCCGGTTTAACTTTGGCGATGTGGACCCGCGCCATTTGTAATAGTTGTAGATTTATTTTCCCGCAAATATTAACTGTTAACAAAAAGCATGCAAGAATGAATGGCCCTAATTAAAATCAAGCGTAGATCACAAATAAACATGACAAGACAAATAACTGAAACATGACACACAATTCGCACACACCACCCCTAGGGTACGCCTCACTGTTGCCTTGCCCCTCGAAAGGTGATCGTCGAGTAGAGGATGTTTTAGTAAGTCCTCATGATCCGGGAACCTGGCATGAGGGTAGCTTCTAAGGTGTCTTCCCATTGCTCTGGTGATCACCACGTCCCTAAACTCGAATTGACCCGAACACCTCCAACGGTGGTGCTACCTACCTCTCAATGGTGGGATGGCACTACTTTTAAGGACTTTTACACAGACGAATTCCTTAGGGTAGGTAGGTTCTCAAGGATACTTGCTCTAATCTCAAAACAAACTCAAAAAAGACTTTTCACACTGACACATTTTCAAAAGCTTTCAAAGCAAATTTTTCAAACACTCTGACGTACGAGTCGATCTGAAATTTTTCAAAGAAACTTTTTTTTAACCCACATTGAAAAGCACGCAAAACAATTTTGAAAACACATTGAGCAAGTATCTAAGAGCCCATGGATAACCATGGATAGAAAGGGTGCTAGTACCTTCCCTTTCTATAACCTACCTCCCGAACCGAGAGCAATCTCTTAAAAGGAATTTTTCTGTGCTTTTGTCCTTTCCATTTGGAGAAAATAAAAGACGGTGGCGACTCTTGCTTACCGCGACATTTCGCGAACCAGCGTTAAACAGTCAGTTCCAGATCCACCGATCACAGAACTGGCGACTCTGCTGGGGACCCTTTATAAAGTGAGGTGTACCTTAGGGCTAGCTTATAACTATGTTTTCAATTGTATTGTTTTGTGTGCTTTATTATTGTGGGTTGCTTGGGAGTTCTATAGATCCTAACCCGGATCTGGGGGATACCTTTCTTAGAAAGTAGCAACAAGGCTGTGAGGGAACTGTGCGGGGTATACCGACATGGTTGAAACAGTCTGCTACGTTGATGTGGCACTTTGGTGTGTACCGGTAACCCTTGAGTTCAGTCAAGGAGAGTACGGGGCCGCCGCGTGGTGTCGTGAAGCATCAACAGACCTTAGGAACCTTAATTGAACTATCTTGGCCTCTTTAGGGTAGTGAGATAACTGACTTTGGTGCAGTCCGAGGTTGGTTGATACTCGATACTACGCTCAATTGAGGGTTGCTTTCCTGGAATATTTCGGTCGCCAGTTCAGTGGCTAAATCGAAACGATGAACAATGAAAGCAATCCCGTGATATTGGGAACCTTAGAACCCGGTTACTTTGATTAGGACAGGTTGAACCCACCAACTTCAAGAGGGTAATACCCAGACCTCATGCTGGCCTAAACCCTAAGGGCTCTTTTGTGTGACTTGCGTGCCTTCGTACTTGACTACTTGCATGCTTGTTATCTGACCCTTGATGTCGTGCAGGTTTTGTTCATAGTCCTTAATTGGGACTTATAACAGGGTGTACTAACCACTTGCAGGTTCTGTTTATAGTCCTTAATTGGGACTCACAACAGGGTACTAAGTTTCTTGCAGGGTCTGTTTATAGTCCTTAATTGGGACTCATAGCAGGGTTTACCTACTTCACCCCATGCATAGCATGACATCATACCATTGCATACCATTGCATACATCCTAACCCATTTCAAGGATCTCAAGGGCTTGTGATGCAGGTCATGATAAATCAAACATCTAGCCAGGGGCAAAGAGGATTTATTTTCCTCTAGCCAAGGGTGTCAAAGGCTATGACCCACTGGATATGGTGAGCCTATGACCCTTGAAGAAGGACTATCAACAACATGCAGTTCCTTCAATCAAGCTACGAATTCAAATTCTAACAATCTTTTACCCTGCGAGATCCTTGAAAACATTGCATACATATCATACATATCATGGCATTACAGGTACCCTCTTGACAGGTCACTCACCATCTTCGCTGTTTATTTCAGCAATGGCTTTCCAACCAGACAACCAAGATCTTCGTACTCAGAACGCCCAACTGCGAGAAATGTTCTTGAACCTATCCCAGGGGCAAGAAGAAATAAAGACTCTCCTCACCAGGAACTTGACCTTAGGGAATGCAGGGGGCATCAGGAACGATCAGCTGGAAGGACTACAAATTGAGTTGGCAACCATGAAGATCCAAATGATGGGGCAGTTGGTGGGCCAAATGACTCTCATTCAGGACTTAGCTCAAAAACAAGAAGAGCTCCGGGTCCTCGTCACCAAGCTGCTTCAAAATAATCCAGTAGGGCAAACAGCCAAGGTGGAAGCTCCAGCCATCATTCAACCACATGCGGGGCAAGAAGACAAAGGAAAATCTCCTCAGCTTGCTTCAGGGTCACGAGCCCAGCCTCAACGGGGTAGTCAACGTAAACGAAATGCGCCCGGAAGACATTTCTCGGAGAC
Organism: Vicia faba; assembly: GCA_948472305.1. Lineage (NCBI taxonomy): Eukaryota > Viridiplantae > Streptophyta > Magnoliopsida > Fabales > Fabaceae > Vicia > Vicia faba. Next base: position 1,342,692,988 of record OX451735.1, on the reverse strand, counting down.
TGATATACCCTCATCCTTTATACTGAAGCGCTTGCTGGAGGTCAATCTGATCACTCTAAAGGACCCTCCCAAAAATCCCAACAGGACAGCTTCGAGGTATAACCCCGACACCCACTGCGCTTATCATTCAGACAGCCCGGGGCATGCTACAGACGACTGTTGGACCTTGAAGAACAAAATCCAGGATTTGATTGACGAAGGGGTGATAGAGTTCATGCCGGATGGCGAGATGAAAATCTTCCGCTGAGAATTCTCCATCTGAGATAGCTAGTTCAAACTAAGAAACTTTTGTTCATTCGAATGTTCAAGTTGTATTTTTCTTTGATTGTTTAAACATTTTATTCATATCAAACATTGTTATTTCATTAATGCATTACACATGTCTGTTTTGAAGTAATTATTTCGTATTCACTATATTGCAAATTGCTTTCATATTTTTCTTGATGTCAACTCTCAATTAATAATTCTAAGCCTCTTGAGGGAGGATGACGAAAACGATACCGCGATCATTACAGTATGCTTTTGAACAGACCCCGCTGATGAGGTACAGGCATTGTTTCAATTCCTAAACACTGGAGTAATAAGGAAGATAATCCCTCGTTAACCCCTCTGAGCCAAAGAAGTAGGAGTTTTTATTTTCGAAAATCAAAACCCTTAATCATAACCTGGGGCAGGGTAGTCCTCTCAGTTGATCCAAGTGCATAACGAATGGCACCAAAAAGATCTTTACGAAACGAACAAAGACAGTAATGGTTCAGAACAATCAAAAGGACAGGCAGTCACCATCAAAATTCATAAATGAAAAGCCCAAAAAGTCTAAACCTACAAAGGGGACTTACGAAACTGGGGCATCCCGCTGACTGTAATTCCAAAAAAGGGAAACAGTTCAGGCAAAAAAAGAAAGGGATAACAAAAATCAAGAAAGAGGTCTCACAAACCCTCAACAAAAAATGACTGCCTATTCAAAAGAAGTCATCAACGTCTGAACCATTACCAGAAAATCAAAACAAAGACTCGAGCAAGGTCTAACGCACGATCAACTGAGTTTAGGTTTGGAGAACATCACGAAGAGCGGGCGGGTACAAATAATTTGAGCCTTTATCCTTTGTTTCTTAAAACCGTGAACCAGGCCACGATATAACCCTTAAAAGTCCTAGCTGAAGCATGGGTTAGTTCGAAAGCATACTGTTACGAAGGTATCCTGACTCCTGAAGGTTTGCTGTACAATATTGAGTTGATATCGCACCGTATTACAAAAAATGCATTTTCAAAACTCAAAACAGACATAGACTTTTGCATTCTTAAAATAACCTTGTTTGCATATGATTATTTGTTTGAACAACAGGGAACTTCGCACGATGAACACCTTGTGAACAGAAGTACCTCCAATCAAGGGGCACAGTAAGAGCATTGCCCATTATCTGGGGCATGACAAAATACTTCTAACAGGGGCAACTCCCTACATTATGAGAGCGTGGACATAGTCGGAAAAATACTGCGCATAATCAAAGACCCGCTAGGTTGACACACCTAGGCAAAAATAAGGGCTTCCCGGCGAACCAAAAGGGTTCGGGCAAAATGAAGGGATGAAATGAAAAAACATGTACACCCGGCAAGTCGAAAACCTGAAAAGGCGGCTTGGGCAAAAATGGGTATCCCGGTGGACTGAAAACCCGAAAGGGCGGTCCAGGCAAAAGTTAGGGATCAAAGCGTACGACTATGTTCCGGTATCTCATCACTTGTCTACCCGAAGATTTGTCAATCACCCACACACGTATCCTCTTCCCTCACCTCCAAAGCAGGGGCAATAATGAGTTATCCAGGCGATCCAATTGTTCTGTCAACCAAAGTACAAAGGACAGATCAACATAAGAATGATTACCATCTACCTTTACGAATTCCAGATCATGGGCTAACGTCCGAAACCAAACAGGACGATCACCCACTTAATCAAAATCACGCAACCCAACACCGGTTTCTTCTCAACCTTTAGACAAAGTCATACACAGACTCCTCCTCCATAAGATGACCTAACCCTGGTTCATCAAGAAGTTTTTACACGAACTTATCCAGGTAACCTAACCCCGGTTCCTCCTGAAGTCTTACATGGACCTATCTTAAGATGACCTAACCCCGGTTCATCAAAGTTTTTACACAAACTTATCCAAGTAACCTAACCCCGGTTCCTCCTGAAGTCTTACGTGGACCTATCTTAAGATGACCTAACCCCGGTTCATCAAAGTTTTTACACAAACTTATCCAGGTAACCTAACCCCGGTTCCTCCTGAAGTCTTACATGGACCTATCTTAAGATGACCTAACCCCGGTTCATCAAAGTTTTTACACAAACTTATCCAAGTAACCTAACCCCGGTTCCTCCTGAAGTCTTACATGGACCTATCTTAAGATGACCTAACCCCGGTTCATCAAAGTTTTTACACAAACTTATCCAAGTAACCTAACCCCGGTTCCTCCTGAAGTCTTACATGGGCCTACCTGAAGATGACCTAACCCCGGTTCATCAAAAGTTTTACACAAACTCGTCCAAGCAACCTTACCCCGGTTCATCAAGAAATCTCACATGGATTTACCCCAAGGTAACCTAACCCCGGTTCCTCTAGAAGTCTTACATGGATTTAGTTCAAGATAATCTTACCCCGATTCATCAAAAAGTTTTACATGAACTTACCTTACCAAGCAACCCTACACCGGTTCCCCCGATTCAAGATACAATTTTACATGGACTCGTCACCCAGAAACCCTACACCGGTTCCCCCTTTCCAAAAACGAAGTTTTACAAGAACTCATCATCAAAGTAACCCTACCCAGGTTCCTTCTCCATTTCAGATGCGGTTTTACACGAGCTCATCAGCAGGCAACCCTACATAGGCTCCCTCTTTCAACCTACAGCATTACAGTTCAACTTCCCCCAGAAGAGTCCAATCCAGCTTCACCAGCAAAATTGAAAGTCATATCCCCAAGCAATAAGCTTATCCCCAGTAGATTCTGGAAGCTTATCCCCTCGCAGAGCACGAACGCGTCGTCCCGGCTTGATTTAAAGAGTTATTTCCGTAACAGGATATAACTGGGTTATCCTCAGCCAAAAGCCACGGAAAGAGCGTCCTCGGCAAAGTATCTTCCTACCCCCAGCGAAGTCTATCAACACTTCCAGCACAACAAGGATATCCCCAGCATAACTCATCAACGGTATCCCCAGCGGAGTTATCTTCATCAACAATTCAGCAAAGCATCGCTATCCCCACAGAGTAGCACTCCCAAGCATGATTGCTAGAGTATCTTTTCTCCCGCAGAATTATTTCATTTGCCAAGTTTATTCCTCAACGGAGTTATCTTCTCCTACCGGTATTCTTGCAACGAATCATCCACAGCGGAAGCAAAATCTCTTCCTCAACATCAGCCCAGGATATGACTTCCCGGCACCCGTCAAGGATTTATTTTCCTAGACAAAAACATACATGAATCATCACATACATCATTATAGCATGCATGTACGCATCATATCATATAAATCGCATCCGTATTGAGAACATCATTGCTTGATCCATATCATGCATTGCATATGACTGACCTTTACCTTTCAGGAAAGATGCAGTTGAAATTCTCAAATATGTTTCAAGGACTTCTCTAGTCCAGTTAAATCGACTCCAAACAGATTTTTCCGATAAAGACTCAGTAGACATTCTCTTATGGTCCCCTCTCCAACGGCGTGTGAGGTGGTAATTCCTTCTTCAGATGTTTCCCTCTCCGGCATGAGCGTGAGGTGATATTCTCTTATGGTCCCCTCTCCAACGGCGTGTGAGGTGGTAATTCCTTCTTCAGATGTTTCCCTCTCCGGCATGAGCGTGAGGTGATATTCTCTTATGGTCCCCTCTCCAACGGCGTGTGAGGTGGTAATTCCTTCTTCAGATGTTTCCCTCTCCGGCATGAGCGTGAGGTGATATTCTCTTATGGTCCCCTCTCCAACGGCGTGTGAGGTGGTAATTCCTTCTTCAGATGTTCCCCTCTCCGGCATGAGCGTGAGGTGATATTCTCTTATGGTCCCCTCTCCAACGGCGTGTGAGGTGGTAATTCCTTCTTCAGATGTTTCCCTCTCCGGCATGAGCGTGAGGTGATATTCTCTTATGGTCCCCTCTCCAACGGCGTGTGAGGTGGTAATTCCTTCTTCAGATGTTCCCCTCTCCGGCATGAGCGTGAGGTGATATTCTCTTATGGTCCCCTCTCCAACGGCGTGTGAGGTGGTAATTCCTTCTTCAGATGTTTCCCTCTCCGGCATGAGCGTGAGGTGATATTCTCTTATGGTCCCCTCTCCAACGGCGTGTGAGGTGGTAATTCCTTCTTCAGATGTTTCCCTCTCCGGCATGAGCGTGAGGTGATATTCTCTTATGGTCCCCTCTCCAACGGCGTGTGAGGTGGTAATTCCTTCTTCAGATGTTTCCCTCTCCGGCATGAGCGTGAGGTGATATTCTCTTATGGTCCCCTCTCCAACGGCGTGTGAGGTGGTAATTCCTTCTTCAGATGTTCCCCTCTCCGGCATGAGCGTGAGGTGATATTCTCTTATGGTCCCCTCTCCAACGGCGTGTGAGGTGGTAATTCCTTCTTCAGATGTTTCCCTCTCTGGCATGAGCGTGAGGTGATATTCTCTTATGGTCCCCTCTCCAACGGCGTGTGAGGTGGTAATTCCTTCTTCAGATGTTTCCCTCTCCGGCATGAGCGTGAGGTGATATTCTCTTCTGGTCCCCTCTCCAACGGCGAGTGAGGTGGTAATTCCCTTTCAAGATGTTTCCCTCTCCAGCGGCGAGTGAGGTGATATTTCCTTTCAGATTATAATTTCCTATAGTTCCCTCTCCAACGGTGAGTAAGGTGACTCCCTTTGAGATTATAATGTCCTTCGGTTCTCTTCCTGACACTACGAAGATGGTAGTTCTCACCAAGATTTTCTCGACGAGCGTTGTTGAGGTTGAAATCATTCAGGATTCTCTTACCATCCACGCTAAGGCAGTAACCATCCCTGGTTCATTCATCAACGTTTGAAGCTCCAGACCCAGCTCCTGTAACCAGTCAGGACATAGCTATATCAAGCATCTAAAATCAGCTCCTGCGACGTGTCAGGTACTCATTTTTCTGTTTTGCAGGTATACAGGTTCTCGCTAAGGAATCTCCTACGCGATTAACACCCAGATGGCATCTATAAGCCCATCATCCTATCCAGCAATCTCCAAATGGCATCTATAAGCCCATTCCCTCATCATCATTGCTACTATGTGAGCGCAAATTTCTGGGCACTCTAGTGTTCAATCATCTTTTACCCTCGGATTACGAAAGGCACGTCAGCCAATCTGCATCCTCAGGTCTAAGAAGATTGAACAGGGGCAACTGTTGTACCCCAAAATTTGCCCTCCCATATTCATCAAGAATTATCAAAGTCAAGGTCACAAAATTCCCCAAGGGTTGTGCAGCTCAACTGTCTCCTATGCAGTCAAAACTAGGGTTTGAGTTCTGGTCAAGCAAATGAACTTTTCAAAGGCCCAATTAAGTCTCATATGCCTACAAAGATGGTCAAGTGTCTTCATGTCAAGTTTCAAGGCATTCAGCTCAAAATTGCACAGTCAAAACCCTAGATTGCACTACAGTCAACTGTAGGGGCAAAATGGTCATTTGACAGTCAAAAGTTCAAATTTTTGGTCAACATATCATTTTGAAGCCACAAACATCATTTGATCAATGATTGATCATGATTCTCAAAACTTGGCTCAGAAATCATCAAAGATGCAAAAGTTGCTATATTTGGACAGCTGGAAAAGTCAACTGAAATTGACCAGGGCATAACTTTCACATGGATTATCAGAAAAATCCCATCCAAAGCTCATTTTGAAGAGAAGGACATTTCCTACAATTCATCTTCATGTTCCAAGTCCAAGAAATGCTCTCACAAAAAGTTATCAATTTCAACATTATAGGTCATTTTCAAAAGTCAACAAAAAGGGACTTTAAGTCAAAGACCATAACTTGAGATTGGTAAATCAAAATGACATGGGACCAAAGGCATTGGTTAGAGGACTCAAAGACCTTTCCAAAATGTCCAAGAATATGAGAAAAGCTTAAAAATTGAGCAAGTTATGCCTTGTGGAAGTTGGGAAATTTTTGGATATTTTGAAAAGTCAACATTGGTTCAAATGACCTAAAATTGCTAATGGGCCCATTTTTCTTCCACAATTCATCATCCAAGGCATGTGCACGACCATTTGGCCCAAAGGGAAGTTTTTTATCATTTTTATTTATTTATTTGGATTTTTAATTATTAATAATTCATTTAATTAAATTAAATATGTGAAAAATACTAAACCTAGTTTTTGAATCTTTTTGTGCATGAAATAATCTCAAGATTTTGTGTATAATCAGATTTGGAAAGAATCTTGTTAATTAGCCATGATTTGAACTAAGTTTGCATGAAAAGATTAGAAAATGTTTTGCCATTAAAATAAAATATTGGATTCATGGTTACAAGGCTTTTGGACTCAAATCTTTAACCTAATCCATTCATACATAGAGGCATAACAAAAAACCTAATAAAAGGACACGAAAAAGCTGCTCAAGAAAAACCATTTTTTTTTATGCATCACAACTTCCACACCTTACTGTCACGTACATACTCCATTCATCAATTTTATTACCTTGGCCTTCATATATTGTAACCTACTTTTTCTGCACATATCTACCAAGTTTTTCATCTTATTTTATCCATAATTTGTAAACAAAATTACCATTCAAATAGACTCACCCAGACCAAAGTCTTCATAATTTTATGTTGTTGAATCGAGCAAAACCTTAAACCACCACCAATGGTTACAACAACAACTCTCAACAATGAACAAAAAAAAATCAAAAGATTAGAGAAGCAGATAGTGATATGAAATTACAGCGGCAACCACAAGACAACCGACAAAACCGCCACTCCCGAAACCGTCTGGTCCGTCGTCCGCAGCTTCGACAAACCGCAGATCTACAAACACTTCATCAAAAAACTGCCATCTCAAGGACGACTTCCAAATGAAAGTCGGTTGCACCGGAGCCGTCAATGTCATCTCCGGTCTCCCGGCGGAAACCAGCGCCAAGAGAATCGACGTTCTCGATGACGAACGCCGCGCCACCGGATTCAGTATCACCGGCGGAGAACACCGGTTGGGAAACTGCCGTTCTGTTACCTCCATTCACGGCTTTGATGACGGTGACGGCGAGATCCGGACGGTTGTTCTTGAATCTCATATAGTTGATGTGCCGGAAGGTAACACCGAAGATGATACGCGTCTTTTTGCTGATACCGTTGTGAAGCACTTACCTCATCGGTCCCGGCCAATGCTCCACCTTGCTCGCTCAACGAATCCACCGCCTCCGGCCTCCCCGCGTTCCGATTGCTTCCGGCCACCGACCATTTTCACTAATCCAAGGTTTGATTCATCTTGTTTTTTTCGGTTTTAAACAGGGTTATTTGTTGTTATCAGGTGTAGGAAAAGATGGAATGATGAAGGCGAGGAAAAGCAGAATGGTGAAGGAAAGGAAAGAGTGGAACGTGGATAATGGAGAGAGGAAGGTTAAGCTGTTTTGTTCAAAACCTTATTTTATTGTTTGTAATTCCTATTTTTTTTTATTTTCTATTATTTTGATAAGTAATCTGATATGTCCTGATGCCAATATAAAATCTAATAAAAAAATCAAAAAAATGCAAACAATATAAAAACATGTTTTATTCTTTGTAGATATTTGGTATTAATCAATTTTTTTAATTTAGGGTTAAATTTTAATAGTTTTTGTAATAAATTAAAAAAAACATAGAATTAGGGTTTAATTAATTTTTATTTTTTATTTATTTTTATCCCACAGTAATTAATTATTAAAATATTTCCTATTATTTATTTTTATAACTAAATTGCATGTAAAAAAATTTAGGGTTAATTTTAGGTTAAACTTTAATTCTTTTCATAATAAAATAATAAAAAATATAGAATTTAGGTTTAATTGTTAATTTTATTCCTTTTTAATTTTCCCTTTTTACAATAATATTACTTATTTTATAATTAAATTGTACAATAAAATTAGGTTTAATTTAGGTTAAAAACTTTAATATTTTCTTAAAAAAAACTTAAAAAATAATTAGACTTAGGTTTAGTTTTTTTATTTTAATTTTAATTAATTCTTTTCCATTAAATCTCAAAAAAACACAAAAATACTAAAAAACATTTTCTTTTAATCTTTAATTCTAATTAATTAATTCATTAACTTTAATTTTTTGTAAAAGGGTCCAACGCCCATATTTTTAATTGTTAATTTCGCACATTTATTTTATGTCGATTACTATAATTATGTAATTCTCCCAAAGCGTTGTAACAATTTATACTTTTCGCACTTTTACTTCGCTTTATTTATTTTCCGTCAAATCGGGTCCGGTTTAACTTTGGCGATGTGGACCCGCGCCATTTGTAATAGTTGTAGATTTATTTTCCCGCAAATATTAACTGTTAACAAAAAGCATGCAAGAATGAATGGCCCTAATTAAAATCAAGCGTAGATCACAAATAAACATGACAAGACAAATAACTGAAACATGACACACAATTCGCACACACCACCCCTAGGGTACGCCTCACTGTTGCCTTGCCCCTCGAAAGGTGATCGTCGAGTAGAGGATGTTTTAGTAAGTCCTCATGATCCGGGAACCTGGCATGAGGGTAGCTTCTAAGGTGTCTTCCCATTGCTCTGGTGATCACCACGTCCCTAAACTCGAATTGACCCGAACACCTCCAACGGTGGTGCTACCTACCTCTCAATGGTGGGATGGCACTACTTTTAAGGACTTTTACACAGACGAATTCCTTAGGGTAGGTAGGTTCTCAAGGATACTTGCTCTAATCTCAAAACAAACTCAAAAAAGACTTTTCACACTGACACATTTTCAAAAGCTTTCAAAGCAAATTTTTCAAACACTCTGACGTACGAGTCGATCTGAAATTTTTCAAAGAAACTTTTTTTTAACCCACATTGAAAAGCACGCAAAACAATTTTGAAAACACATTGAGCAAGTATCTAAGAGCCCATGGATAACCATGGATAGAAAGGGTGCTAGTACCTTCCCTTTCTATAACCTACCTCCCGAACCGAGAGCAATCTCTTAAAAGGAATTTTTCTGTGCTTTTGTCCTTTCCATTTGGAGAAAATAAAAGACGGTGGCGACTCTTGCTTACCGCGACATTTCGCGAACCAGCGTTAAACAGTCAGTTCCAGATCCACCGATCACATTGACGCTGTTGTTGTTGTTGACGTTGTTGTTGTTGTTTATTTGACGTTGTTGTTGTTGTTGTTTATTTGACGTTGTTGTTGTTTATTTGACGTTTTTGTTGTTGTTGTTGTTGTTGTTGTTGTTTACTTGACGTTGTTGTTGTTATTGATGTTGTTGTTGTTGTTGTTTATTTGACGTTGTTGTTCTTGTTGACATAGTTGTTGTTGTTGTTTATTTGACGTTGTTGTTGTTGTTTATTTGACATTGTTGTTGTTGTTGACAGTGTTGTTGTTGTTGTTGTTTATTTGACATTGTTGTTGTTGTTGTTGACATTGTTGTTGTTGTTTATTTGACGTTGTTGTTGTTGTTGTTGTTGTTTACTTGACGTTGTTGTTGTTGTTTACTTGACGTTGTTGTTGTTGTTGTTGTTGACATAGTTGTTGTTATTGTTGTTTATTTGACATTGTTGTTGTTGTTGTTGACGTTGTTGTTGTTGTTTATTTGACGTTGTTGTTGTTGTTGATATTTATTAGATGTTATTGTTGTTGACGTTGTTGTTGTTATTGTTTATTTGACGTTGTTGTTGTTGTTTATTTGACATTGTTGTTGTTGTTGACAGTGTTGTTGTTGTTGTTGTTGTTTATTTGACATTGTTGTTTGTGTTGTTGACATTGTTGTTGTTGTTTATTTGACGTTGTTGTTGTTGTTGTTGTTGTTTACTTGACGTTGTTGTTGTTATTGACGTTGTTGTTGTTGTTGTTGACATAGTTGTTGTTATTGTTGTTTATTTGACGTTGTTGTTGTTGTTGTTGTTGTTTATTTGACGTAGTTGTTGTTGTTGACGGTGTTATTGTTGTTGTTGTTTATTTGACATTGTTGTTGTTGTTGTTGACGTTGTTGTTGTTGTTTATTTGACGTTGTTGTTGTTGTTGATGTTTATTAGATGTTGTTGTTTTTGACGTTGTTGTTGTTATTGTTTATTTGACGTTGTTGTTG
>OX451735.1:1342675200-1342677700 GCA_948472305.1 Vicia faba | reverse complement strand
CGTAGTTGTTATTGTTGACGTTGTTGTTGTTGTTGACGTTGTTGTTGTTGTTGTTGTTTATTTGACGTTTTTGTTGTTGTTGATGTTGTTGTTGTTGTTTATTTGACGTTGTTGTTGTTGTTGTTTATTTGACGTTGTTGTTGTTATTGTTGTTGTTGTTGTTTATTTGACGTTGTTGTTGTTATTGTTATTGTTGTTGTTGTTGTTGTTGTTGTTTATTTGACGTTGTTGTTGTTGTTGTTGTTTATTTGACGTTGTTGTTGTTGTTTATTTGACATTGTTGTTGTTGTTGATAGTGTTGTTGTTGTTGTTGTTGTTTATTTGACATTGTTGTTGTTGTTGACATTGTTGTTGTTATTTATTTGACGTTGTTGTTGTTGTTGTTGTTTACTTGACGTTGTTGTTGTTATTGACGTTGTTGTTGTTGTTGTTTTGACGTTGTTATTGTTGTTTATTTGACGTTGTTGTTGTTGTTGACATAGTTGTTGTTGTTGTAATTTATTTGACGTTGTTGTTGTTGTTGTTGTTTATTTGACGTAGTTGTTGTTGTTGACGGTGTTATTGTTGTTGTTGTTTATTTGACATTGTTGTTGTTGTTGTTGACGTTGTTGTTGTTGTTTATTTGACGTTGTTGATGTTGTTGTTTATTAGATGTTGTTGTTGTTGACGTTGTTGTTGTTGTTATTGTTTATTTGACGTTGTTGTTGTTGTTTATTTGACGTAGTTGTTGTTGTTGTTGTTTATTTGACGTTTTTGTTGTTGTTGATGCTGTTGTTGTTTTTGTTGTTGTTTATTTGACGTTGTTGTTGTTGTTTAATTGACGTTGTTGTTGTTGTTGTTTATTTGACGTTGTTGTTGTTGTTATTGTTGATGTTGTTGTTGTTGTTTATTTGACGTTGTTGTTGTTGTTGTTGTTGTTTATTTGACGTTGTTGTTGTTGTTGTTGTTGTTGTTGTTGTTTATTTGACGTTGTTGTTGTTGTTGACGTTGTTGCTGTTGTTGTTTATTTGATGTTGTTGTTGTTGTTTATTTGACGTTGTTGTTTTTGTTGACGTTGTTGTTGTTGTTGTTTATTTGATGTTGTTGTTGTTGACATAGTTGTTGTTGTTTATTTCATGTTGTTGTTGTTGTTGATGTTGTTGTTTATTTGACGTTGTTGTTGTTTTTTATTTGACGTTGTTGTTGTTCTTGTTGATGTTGTTGTTGTTGTTGTTTATTTGACGTTGTTGTTGTTCTTTATTTGACATTGTTGTTGTTGTTGACAGTGTTGTTGTTGTTTATTTGACATTGTTGTTGTTGTTGTTGTTGTTGAGGGTGTTGTTGTTGTTTATTTGACATTGTTGTTGTTGATGTTGTTGTTGTTTATTTGACGTTGTTGTTGTTGTTGTTGTTTATTTGACGTTGTTGTTGTTATTGTTGTTGTTGTTGTTGTTTATTTGACGTTGTTGTTGTTATTGTTATTGTTGTTGTTGTTGTTTATTTGACGTTGTTGTTGTTGTTGTTTATTTGACGTTGTTGTTGTTGTTGACGTTGTTGTTATTGTTGTTTATTTGACGTTGTTGCTGTTGTTTATTTGACATTGTTGTTGTTGTTTATTTGACGTTGTTGTTGTTGTTGTTTATTTGACGTTGTTGTTGTTGTTGTTGTTGTTTATTTGACGTTGTTGTTGTTTATTTGACGTTTTTGTTGTTGTTGTTGTTGTTGTTGTTGTTTACTTGACGTTGTTGTTGTTATTGATGTTGTTGTTGTTGTTGTTTATTTGACGTTGTTGTTGTTGTTGACATAGTTGTTGTTGTTGTTTATTTGACGTTGTTGTTGTTGTTTATTTGACATTGTTGTTGTTGTTGACAGTGTTGTTGTTGTTGTTGTTTATTTGACATTGTTGTTGTTGTTGTTGACATTGTTGTTGTTGTTTATTTGACGTTGTTGTTGTTGTTGTTGTTGTTTACTTGACGTTGTTGTTGTTGTTTACTTGACGTTGTTGTTGTTGTTGTTGTTGACATAGTTGTTGTTATTGTTGTTTATTTGACATTGTTGTTGTTGTTGTTGACGTTGTTGTTGTTGTTTATTTGACGTTGTTGTTGTTGTTGATGTTTATTAGATGTTATTGTTGTTGACGTTGTTGTTGTTATTGTTTATTTGACGTTGTTGTTGTTGTTTATTTGACATTGTTGTTGTTGTTGACAGTGTTGTTGTTGTTGTTTATTTGACATTGTTGTTTGTGTTGTTGACATTGTTGTTGTTGTTTATTTGACGTTGTTGTTGTTGTTGTTGTTTACTTGACGTTGTTGTTGTTATTGACGTTGTTGTTGTTGTTGTTGACATAGTTGTTGTTATTGTTGTTTATTTGACGTTGTTGTTGTTGTTGTTGTTTATTTGACGTAGTTGTTGTTGTTGACGGTGTTATTGTTGTTGTTGTTTATTTGACATTGTTGTTGTTGTTGTTGACGTTGTTGTTGTTGTTTATTTGACGTTGTTGTTGTTGTTGATGTTTATTAGA
>OX451735.1:1342670200-1342672700 GCA_948472305.1 Vicia faba | reverse complement strand
TGTTGTTGTTGTTGTTGTTGCTTATTTGACGTTGTTGTTGTTGTTGTTGTTTATTTGACGTTGTTGTTGTTGTTGTTTATTTGACGTTGTTGTTGTTTATTTGACGTTTTTGTTGTTGTTGTTGTTGTTGTTTACTTGACGTTGTTGTTGTTATTGATGTTGTTGTTGTTGTTGTTTATTTGACGTTGTTGTTGTTGTTGACATAGTTGTTGTTGTTGTTTATTTGACGTTGTTGTTGTTGTTTATTTGACATTGTTGTTGTTGTTGACAGTGTTGTTGTTGTTGTTGTTTATTTGACATTGTTGTTGTTGTTGTTGACATTGTTGTTGTTGTTTATTTGACGTTGTTGTTGTTGTTGTTGTTGTTTACTTGACGTTGTTGTTGTTGTTTACTTGACGTTGTTGTTGTTGTTGTTGTTGTTGACATAGTTGTTGTTATTGTTGTTTATTTGACATTGTTGTTGTTGTTGTTGACGTTGTTGTTGTTGTTTATTTGACGTTGTTGTTGTTGTTGATGTTTATTAGATGTTATTGTTGTTGACGTTGTTGTTGTTGTTATTGTTTATTTGACGTTGTTGTTGTTGTTGTTTATTTGACATTGTTGTTGTTGTTGACAGTGTTGTTGTTGTTGTTGTTGTTTATTTGACATTGTTGTTTGTGTTGTTGACATTGTTGTTGTTGTTGTTGTTTATTTGACGTTGTTGTTGTTGTTGTTGTTGTTGTTTAGTTGACGTTGTTGTTGTTATTGACGTTGTTGTTGTTGTTGTTGACATAGTTGTTGTTATTGTTGTTTATTTGACGTTGTTGTTGTTGTTGTTGTTGTTTATTTGACGTAGTTGTTGTTGTTGACGGTGTTATTGTTGTTGTTGTTTATTTGACATTGTTGTTGTTGTTGTTGACGTTGTTGTTGTTGTTTATTTGACGTAATACAAAAGGAAATACCAACGTAATACAAAAATAAAATAGAATAAATAAATAAAAATACTAATATTATCTATGAAAATTAAGCCAAATATGTTATATAAATTCGTGTTATCATTATTATTGTTATTGTTTATTTGTTGTTGTTGTTGTTTATTTGACGTTGTTGTTGTTGTTGTTGACGTTGTTGTTGTTGTTGTTTATTTGATGTTGTTGTTGTTGTTGACGTTGTTAGTGTTGTTTATTTGACGTTGTTGTTGTTGTTGTTTATTTGACGTTGTTGTTGTTGATGTTGTTGTTGTTGTTATAGTTTATTTGACGTTGTTGTTGTTGTTGTTTATTTGACGTAGTTGTTATTGTGGACGCTGTTGTTGTTGTTGACGTTGTTGTTGTTGTTGTTTATTTGACGTTTTTGTTGTTGTTGATGTTGTTGTTGTTGTTTATTTGACGTTGTTGTTGTTATTGTTGTTTATTTGACGTTGTTGTTGTTGTTTATTTGACATTGTTGTTGTTGTTGACAGTGTTGTTGTTGTTGTTGTTGTTTATTTGACATTGTTGTTGTTGTTGTTGACATTGTTGTTGTTGTTTATTTGACGTTGTTGTTGTTGTTTACTTGACGTTGTTGTTGTTATTGACGTTGTTGTTGTTGTTGTTGACACAGTTGTTGTTATTGTTGTTTATTTGACGTTGTTGTTGTTGTTTATTTGACATTGTTGTTGTTGTTATTGTTTATTTGTTGTTGTTGTTGTTTATTTGACGTTGTTGTTGTTGTTGTTGTTTATTTGACGTAGTTGTTATTGTTGACGCTGTTGTTGTTGTTGACGTTGTTGTTGTTGTTGTTTATTTGACGTTTTTGTTGTTGTTGATGTTGTTGTTGTTTATTTGACGTTGTTGTTGTTGTTGTTGTTGTTGTTTCTTTGACGTTGTTGTTGTTATTATTATTGTTGTTGTTGTTGTTTATTTGACGTTGTTGTTGTTATTGTTATTGTTGTTGTTGTTGTTGTTGTTTATTTGACGTTGTTGTTGTTGTTGTTTATTTTACGTTGTTGTTGTTGTTGTTTATTTGACGTTATTGTTGTTGTTGTTGTTGACGTTGTTGTTATTGTTATTTATTTGACGTTGTTGTTGTTGTTTATTTGACATTGTTGTTGTTGTTATTGTTTAATTGACGTTGTTGTTATTTATTTGACGTTTTTGGTGTTGTTGTTGTTGACGTTGTTGTTGTTGTTGTTGTTTATTTGACGTTGTTGTTATTGATGTTGTTGTTGTTGTTGTTTATTTGACGTTGTTGTTGTTGTTGTTGTTGTTTGTTTGACGTTGTTGTTGTTGTTGTTTATTTGACGTTGTTGTTGTTTATTTGACGTTTTGGTTGTTGTTGTTGTTGTTGTTTACTTGACGTTGTTGTTGTTATTGACGTTGTTGTTGTTGTTGTTTATTTGACGTTGTTGTTGTTGTTGACATAGTTGTTGTTGTTGTTTATTTGACGTTGTTGTTGTTGTTTATTTGACATTGTTGTTGTTGTTGACAGTGTTGTTGTTGTTGTTTATTTGACATTATTGTTGTTGTTGTTGACATTGTTG
>OX451735.1:1342662700-1342667700 GCA_948472305.1 Vicia faba | reverse complement strand
TTGTTGTTTATTTGACGTTGTTGTTGTTGTTGTTGACATTGTTGTTGTTGTTGTTTATTTGACGTTGTTGTTGTTGTTGTTTATTTGACGTAGTTGTTATTGTTGACGTTGTTGTTGTTGTTGACGTTGTTGTTGTTGTTGTTGTTGTTTATTTGACGTTTTTTTTGTTGTTGATGTTGTTGTTGTTGTTTATTTGACGTTGTTGTTGTTGTTGTTGTTTATTTGACGTTGTTGTTGTTATTGTTGTTGTTGTTGTTGTTATTTATTTGACGTTGTTGTTGTTATTGTTATTGTTGTTGTTGTTGTTGTTTATTTGACGTTGTTGTTGTTTATTTGACATTGTTGTTGTTGTTGACAGTGTTGTTGTTATTGTTGTTGTTTATTTGACATTGTTGTTGTTGTTGTTGACATTGTTGTTGTTGTTTATTTGACGTTGTTGTTGTTGTTTACTTGACGTTGTTGTTGTTATTGACGTTGTTGTTGTTGTTGACACAGTTGTTGTTATTGTTGTTTATTTGACGTTGTTGTTGTTGTTGTTGTTTACTTGACGTTGTTGTTGTTATTGACGTTGTTGTTGTTGTTGTTGTTGTTGACACAGTTGTTGTTATTGTTGTTTATTTGACGTTGTTGTTGTTGTTGTTGTTTATTTGATGTAGTTGTTGTTGTTGACGGTGTTATTGTTGTTGTTGTTTATTTGACATTGTTGTTGTTGTTGTTGACGTTGTTGTTGTTGTTTATTTGACGTTGTTGTTGTTGACGGTGTTGTTGTTGTTATTGTTTATTTGACGTTGTTGTTGTTGTTGTTTATTTGACGTAGTTGTTATTGTTGACGTTGTTGTTGTTGTTAACGTTGTTGTTGTTGTTGTTTATTTGACGTTGTTGTTGTTGATGTTGTTGTTGTTGTTTATTTGACGTTGTTGTTGTTATTGTTGTTGTTGTTGTTGTTGTTGTTGTTTATTTGACGTTGTTGTTGTTATTGTTATTGTTGTTGTTGTTGTTGTTGTTTATTTGACGTTGTTGTTGTTGTTTATTTGACATTGTTGTTGTTGTTATTGTTTATTTGACATTGTTGTTGTTTATTTGACGTTGTTGTTGTTGTTGTTGACATTGTTGTTGTTGTTGTTTATTTGACGTTGTTGTTGTTGTTGTTTATTTGACGTAGTTGTTATTGTTGACGTTGTTGTTGTTGTTGACGTTGTTGTTGTTGTTGTTGTTTATTTGACGTTTTTGTTGTTGTTAATGTTGTTGTTGTTGTTTATTTGACGTTGTTATTGTTGTTGTTGTTTATTTATCGTTGTTGTTGTTATTGTTGTTGTTGTTGTTGTTGTTGTTATTTATTTGACGTTGTTGTTGTTATTGTTATTGTTGTTGTTGTTGTTGTTTATTTGACGTTGTTGTTGTTTATTTGACATTGTTGTTGTCGTTATTGTTTATTTGACATTGTTGTTGTTTATTTGACGTTGTTGTTGTTGTTGACATTGTTGTTGTTGTTGTTTATTTGACGTTGTTGTTGTTGTTGACGTTGTTGTTGTTGTTGTTTATTTGACGTTGTTGTTGTTGTTGTTGTTTATTTGACGTTGTTGTTGTTGTTTATTTGACGTTGTTGTTGTTTATTTGACGTTGTTGTTGTTGTTGTTTACTTGACGTTGTTGTTGTTATTGACGTTGTTGTTGTTGTTGTTGTTTATTTTACGTTGTTGTTGTTGTTGACATAGTTGTTGTTGTTGTTTATTTGACGTTGTTGTTGTTGTTGTTTATTTGACAATGTTGTTGTTGTTGTTGACATTGTTGTCGTTATTTATTTGACGTTGTTGTTGTTGTTGTTTACTTAAAGTTATTGTTGTTATTGACGTTGTTGTTGTTGTTGTTTTGACGTTGTTATTGTTGTTTATTTGACGTTGTTGTTGTTGTTGACATAGTTGTTGTTGTTGTAATTTATTTGACGTTGTTGTTGTTGTTGTTGTTTATTTGACGTAGTTGTTGTTGTTGACGGTGTTATTGTTGTTGTTGTTTATTTGACATTGTTGTTGTTGTTGTTGACGTTGTTGTTGTTATTTATTTGACGTTGTTGTTGTTGTTGTTTATTAGATGTTGTTATTGTTGACGTTGTTGTTGTTATTGTTTATTTGACGTTGTTGTTGTTGTTTATTTGACGTAGTTGTTGTTGTTGACGTTGTTGTTGTTGTTGTTTATTTGACGTTTTTGTTGTTGTTGATGCTGTTGTTGTTTTTGTTGTTGTTTATTTGACGTTGTTGTTGTTGTTTAATTGACGTTGTTGTTGTTGTTGTTGTTTATTTGACGTTGTTGTTGTTATTGTTGTTGTTGTTGTTGTTGTCTATTTGACGTTGTTGTTGTTTATTTGACGTTGTTGTTGTTGTTGTTTATTTGACGTTGTTGTTGTTGTTGACGTTGTTGTTGTTGTTGTTCATTTGATGTTGTTGTTGTTGACATAGTTGTTGTTGTTTATTTGACGTTGTTGTTGTTGTTGACGTTGTTGTTTATTTGACGTTGTTGTTGTTTTTTATTTGACGTTGTTGTTGTTGATGTTGTTGTTGTTGTTGTTGTTTATTTGACGTTGTTGTTGTTCTTTATTTGACATTGTTGTTGTTGTTAACGATGTTGTTGTTGTTTATTTGACATTGTTGTTGTTGTTGTTGTTGACGGTGTTGTTGTTGTTTATTTGACATTGTTGTTGTTGATGTTGTTGTTGTTGTTTATTTGACGTTGTTGTTGTTGTTGTTGTTGTTTATTTGACGTTGTTGTTGTTTTTGTTGTTGTTGTTGTTGTTGTTTATTTGACGTTGTTGTTGTTATTGTTATTGTTGTTGTTGTTGTTTATTTGATGTTGTTGTTGTTGTTTATTTGACGTTGTTGTTGTTGTTGACGTTGTTGTTATTGTTGTTTATTTGACGTTGTTGTTGTTGTTTATTTGACATTGTTGTTGTTGTTATTGTTTATTTGTTGTTATTGTTGTTTAGTTGACGCTGTTGTTGTTGTTGACGTTGTTGTTGTTGTTGTTTATTTGACGTTTTTGTTGTTGTTGATGTTGTTGTTGTTTATTTGACGTTGTTGTTGTTGTTGTTGTTGTTTCTTTGACGTTGTTGTTGTTATTATTATTGTTGTTGTTGTTGTTGTTTATTTGATGTTGTTGTTGTTATTAATATTGTTGTTGTTGTTGTTGTTTATTTGACGTTGTTGTTGTTGTTGTTTATTTTACGTTGTTGTTGTTGTTGTTTATTTGACGTTATTGTTGTTGTTGTTGTTGACGTTGTTGTTATTGTTATTTATTTGACGTTGTTGTTGTTGTTTATTTGACATTGTTGTTGTTGTTATTGTTTAATTGACGTTGTTGTTGTTTATTTGACGTTTTTGGTGTTGTTGTTGTTGACGTTGTTGTTGTTGTTGTTGTTTATTTGACGTTGTTGTTATTGACGTTGTTGTTGTTGTTTATTTGACGTTGTTGTTGTTGTTGTTGTTGTTGTTTATTTGACGTTGTTGTTGTTGTTGTTTATTTGACGTTGTTGTTGTTTATTTGACGTTTTGGTTGTTGTTGTTGTTGTTGTTTACTTGACGTTGTTGTTGTTATTGACGTTGTTGTTGTTGTTGTTGATTTGACGTTGTTGTTGTTGTTGACATAGTTGTTGTTGTTGTTTATTTGAGGTTGTTGTTGTTGTTTATTTGACATTGTTGTTGTTGTTGACAGTGTTGTTGTTGTTGTTTATTTGACATTGTTGTTGTTGTTGTTGACATTGTTGTTGTTGTTTATTTGACGTTGTTGTTGTTGTTGTTGTTGTTGTTGTTGTTGTTTACTTGACGTTGTTGTTGTTATTGACGTTGTTGTTGTTGTTGTTGTTGTTGTTGACATAGTTGTTGTTATTGTTGTTTATTTGACATTGTTGTTGTTGTTGTTGACGTTGTTGTTGTTGTTTATTTGACGTTGTTGTTGTTGTTGATGTTTATTAGATGTTATTGTTGTTGACGTTGTTGTTGTTATTGTTTATTTGACGTTGTTGTTGTTGTTTATTTGACATTGTTGTTGTTGTTGACAGTGTTGTTGTTGTTGTTGTTGTTTATTTGACATTGTTGTTTGTGTTGTTGACATTGTTGTTGTTGTTTATTTGACGTTGTTGTTGTTGTTGTTTACTTGACGTTGTTGTTGTTATTGACGTTGTTGTTGTTGTTGTTTTTGTTGTTGTTGTTGTTGTTGTTGTTGACATAGTTGTTGTTATTGTTGTTTATTTGACGTTGTTGTTGTTGTTGTTGTTGTTTATTTGACGTAGTTGTTGTTGTTGACGGTGTTATTGTTTTTGTTGTTTATTTGACATTGTTGTTGTTGTTGTTGACGTTGTTGTTGTTGTTTATTTGACGTTGTTGTTGTTGTTGTTGACGTTGTTGTTGTTGTTGTTGTTTATTTGACGTTTTTGTTGTTGTTAATGTTGTTGTTGTTGTTTATTTGACGTTGTTATTGTTGTTGTTGTTTATTTATCGTTGTTGTTGTTATTGTTGTTGTTGTTGTTGTTGTTGTTATTTATTTGACGTTGTTGTTGTTATTGTTATTGTTGTTGTTGTTGTTGTTTATTTGACGTTGTTGTTGTTTATTTGACATTGTTGTTGTCGTTATTGTTTATTTGACATTGTTGTTGTTTATTTGACGTTGTTGTTGTTGTTGACATTGTTGTTGTTGTTGTTTATTTGACGTTGTTGTTGTTGTTGTTGTTTATTTGACGTTGTTGTTGTTGTTTATTTGACGTTGTTGTTGTTTATTTGACGTTGTTGTTGTTGTTGTTTACTTGACGTTGTTGTTGTTATTGACGTTGTTGTTGTTGTTGTTGTTTATTTTACGTTGTTGTTGTTGTTGACATAGTTGTTGTTGTTGTTTATTTGACATTGTTGTTGTTGTTGTTGACATTGTTGTTGTTATTTATTTGACGTTGTTGTTGTTGTTGTTTACTTAAAGTTATTGTTGTTATTGACGTTGTTGTTGTTGTTGTTTTGACGTTGT
>OX451735.1:1342650200-1342657700 GCA_948472305.1 Vicia faba | reverse complement strand
TGTTTATTTGACATTGTTGTTGTTGTTGTTGACGTTGTTGTTGTTGTTGTTGTTGACGTTGTTGTTGTTGTTGTTTATTTGACGTTGTTGTTGTTGACGGTGTTGTTGTTGTTATTGTTTATTTGACGTTGTTGTTGTTGTTGTTGTTTATTTGACGTAGTTGTTATTGTTGACGTTGTTGTTGTTGTTGACGTTGTTGTTGTTGTTGTTGTTTATTTGACGTTTTTGTTGTTGTTGTTTATTTGACGTTTTTGTTGTTGTTGATGTTGTTGTTGTTGTTTATTTGACGTTGTTGTTGTTGTTGTTGTTTATTTGACGTTGTTGTTGTTATTGTTGTTGTTGTTGTTGTTTATTTGACGTTGTTGTTGTTATTGTTATTGTTGTTGTTGTTGTTGTTGTTTATTTGACGTTGTTGTTGTTGTTTATTTGACATTGTTGTTGTTGTTATTGTTTATTTGAGATTGTTGTTGTTTATTTGACGTTGTTGTTGTTGTTGTTGTTGATATTGTTGTTGTTGTTGTTTATTTGACGTAGTTGTTATTGTTGACCTTGTTGTTGTTGTTGACGTTGTTGTTGTTGTTGTTGTTGTTGTTGTTTATTTGACGTTTTTGTTGTTGTTGATGTTGTTGTTGTTGTTGTTTATTTGACGTTGTTATTGTTGTTGTTTATTTGACGTTGTTGTTGTTATTGTTGTTGTTGTTGTTATTTATTTGACGTTGTTGTTGTTATTGTTATTGTTGTTGTTGTTGTTGTTTATTTGATGTTGTTGTTGTTGTTTATTTGACATTGTTGTTGTTGTTATTGTTTATTTGACATTGTTGTTGTTTATTTGACGTTGTTGTTGTTGTTGACATTGTTGTTGTTGTTGTTTATTTGACGTTGTTGTTGTTGTTGACGTTGTTGTTGTTGTTGTTTATTTGACGTTGTTGTTGTTGTTGTTGTTTATTTGACGTTGTTGTTGTTGTTGTTTATTTGACGTTGTTGTTGTTGTTGTTGTTTACTTGACGTTGTTGTTGTTATTGACGTTGTTGTTGTTGTTGTTGTTGTTTATTTGATGTTGTTGTTGTTGTTGACATAGTTGTTGTTGTTGTTTATTTGACGTTGTTGTTGTTGTTTATTTGACATTGTTGTTGTTGCTGACAGTGTTGTTGTTGTTGTTGTTGTTTATTTGACATTGTTGTTGTTGTTGTTGACATTGTTGTTGTTATTTATTTGACGTTGTTGTTGTTGTTGTTGACATAGTTGTTGTTGTTGTAATTTATTTGACGTTGTTGTTGTTGTTGTTGTTGTTTATTTGACGTAGTTGTTGTTGTTGACGGTGTTATTGTTGTTGTTGTTTATTTGACATTGTTGTTGTTGTTGTTGACGTTGTTGTTGTTGTTTATTTGACGTTGTTGTTGTTGTTGTTTATTAGATGTTGTTGTTGTTGACGTTGTTGTTGTTGTTATTGTTTATTTGACGTTGTTGTTGTTGTTTATTTGACGTAGTTGTTGTTGTTGACGTTGTTGTTGTTGTTGTTTATTTGACGTTTTTATTGTTGTTGATGCTGTTGTTGTTTTTGTTGTTGTTTATTTGACGTTGTTGTTGTTGTTTAATTGACGTTGTTGTTGTTGTTGTTTATTTGACGTTGTTGTTGTTGTTATTGTTGTTGTTGTTGTTTATTTGACGTTGTTGTTGTTGTTGTTGTTTATTTGACGTTGTTGTTGTTGTTGTTGTTTATTTGACGTTGTTGTTGTTGTTGACGTTGTTGTTGTTGTTGTTTATTTGATGTTGTTGTTGTTGACATAGTTGTTGTTGTTTATTTCACGTTGTTATTGTTGACGTTGTTGTTTATTTGACGTTGTTGTTGTTTTTTATTTGACGTTGTTGTTGTTGTTGATGTTGTTGTTGTTGTTTATTTGACGTTGTTGTTGTTCTTTATTTGACATTGTTGTTGTTGTTGACGGTGTTGTTGTTGTTTATTTGACATTGTTGTTGTTGTTGTTGTTGTTGTTGACGGTGTTGTTGGTTTTTATTTGACATTGTTGTTGTTGATGTTGTTGTTGTTGTTTATTTGACGTTGTTGTTGTTGTTGTTGTTGTTGTTTATTTGACGTTGTTGTTGTTATTGTTGTTGTTGTTGTTGTTTATTTGACGTTGTTTTTGTTATTGTTATTGTTGTTGTTGTTGTTGTTGTTTATTTGACGTTGTTGTTGTTGTTTATTTGACGTTGTTGTTGTTGTTGACGTTGTTATTATTGTTGTTTATTTGACGTTGTTGTTATTGTTGTTTATTTGACGTTGTTGTTGTTGTTTATTTGACATTGTTGTTGTTGTTGTTTATTTGACGTTGTTGTTGTTGTTGTTGTTGTTTATTTGACGTAGTTGTTATTGTTGACGTTGTTGTTGTTGTTGACGTTGTTGTTGTTGTTTATTTGACGTTTTTGTTGTTGTTGATGTTGTTGTTATTTATTTGACGTTGTTGTTGTTGTTGTTGTTGTTGTTGTTGTTTATTTCACGTTGTTGTTGTTATTATTATTGTTGTTGTTGCTGTTTATTTGACGTTGTTGTTGTTATTGTTATTGTTGTTGTTGTTGTTTATTTGACGTTGTTGTTGTTGTTTATTTTACGTTGTTGTTGTTGTTGTTGTTTATTTGACGTTGTTGTTGTTGTTGTTGTTGACGTTGTTGTTGTTGTTGTTTATTTGACGTTGTTGTTGTTGTTTATTTGACATTGTTGTTGTTGTTATTGTTTATTTGACGTTGTTGTTGTTTATTTGACGTTGTTGGTGTTGTTGTTGTTGACGTTGTTGTTGTTGTTGTTGTTTATTTGACGTTGTTGTTGTTGACGTTGTTGCTGTTGTTGTTTATTTGACGTTGTTGTTGTTGTTGTTGTTTATTTGACGTTGTTATTGTTGTTGTTTATTTTACGTTGTTGTTGTTTATTTGACGTTTTTGTTGTTGTTGTTGTTGTTGTTGTTTACTTGACGTTGTTGTTGTTATTGACGTTGTTGTTGTTGTTGTTTATTTGACGTTGTTGTTGTTGTTGACATAGTTGTTGTTGTTGTTTATTTGACGTTGTTGTTGTTGTTTATTTGAAATTGTTGTTGTTTTTGACAGTGTTGTTGTTGTTGTTTATTGGACATTGTTGTTGTTGTTGTTGACATTGTTGTTGTTGTTTATTTGACGTTGTTGTTGTTGTTGTTTACTTGACGTTGTTGTTGTTATTGACGTTGTTGTTGTTGATGTTGTTGTTGTTGACATAGTTGTTGTTATTGTTGTTTATTTGACCTTGTTGTTGTTGTTGACGTTGTTGTTGTGGTTTATTTGACGTTGTTGTTGTTGTTGATGTTTATTAGATGTTATTGTTGTTGACGTTGTTGTTGTTGTTATTGTTTATTTGACGTTGTTGTTGTTGTTTATTTGACGTAGTTGTTGTTGTTGACGTTGTTGTTGTTGTTTATTTGATGTTGTTGTTATTGACATAGTTGTTGTTGCTTATTTCACGTTGTTGTTATTGTTGACGTTGTTGTTTATTTGACGTTGTTGTTGTTTTTTATTTGACGTTGTTGTTGTTGTTGTTGACGTTGTTGTTGTTGTTTATTTGACGTTGTTGTTGTTGTTTATTTGACATTGTTGTTGTTGTTGACGGTGTTGTTGTTGTTGTTGTTGTTTATTTGACATTGTTGTTGTTGTTGTTGTTGTTGTTGACGTTGTTGTTGTTGTTGTTTATTTGACGTTGTTGTTGTTGTTGTTGTTCTTCTTTATTTGACATTCTTGTTGTTTATTTGACGTTGTTGTTGTTGTTGTTGTTGTTGTTTATTTGATGTTGTTGTTGTTGACGGTGTTGTTGTTGTTATTGTTTATTTGAAGTTGTTGTTGTTGTTGTTTATTTGACGTAGTTGTTATTGTTGACATTGTTGTTGTTGTTGACGTTGTTGTTGTTGTTATTGTTTATTTGACGTTTTTGTTGTTGTCGATGTTGTTGTTGTTGTTGTTTATTTGACGTTGTTGTTGTCGTTGTTGTTGCTTATTTGACGTTGTTGTTGTTATTGTTGTTGTTGTTGTGGTTGTTTATTTGACGTTGTTGTTGTTATTGATATTGTTGTTGTTGTTGTTGTTGTTGTTGTTGTTTATTTGACGTTGTTGTTGTTGTTTATTTGACGTTGTTGTTGTTGTTGTTTATTTGACGTTGTTGTTGTTGTTGTTATTGTTGTTGTTGTTGTTGTTGTTTATTTGACGTTGTTGTTGTTTATTTGACGTTGTTGTTGTTGTTTATTTGACATTGTTGTTGTTGTTGACAGTGTTGTTGTTGTTGTTTATTTGACATTGTTGTTGTTGTTGTTGTTGACATTGTTGTTGTTGTTTATTTGACGTTGTTGTTGTTGTTGTTGTTTACTTGACGTTGTTGTTGTTATTGACGTTGTTGTTGTTGTTGTTGTTGTTGACACAATTGTTGTTATTGTTGTTTATTTGACGTTGTTGTTGTTGTTGTTTATTTGACGTAGTTGTTGTTGTTGTTGACGGTGTTACTATTGTTGTTGTTTATTTGACATTGTTGTTGTTGTTGTTGACGTTGTTCTTGTTGTTTATTTGACGTTGTTGTTGTTGACGGTGTTGTTGTTGTTATTGTTTATTTGACGTTGTTGTTGTTGTTTATTTGACGTAGTTGTTATTGTTGACGTTGTTGTTGTTGTTGACGTTGTTGTGGTTGTTGTTGTTGTTTATTTGACGTTTTTGTTGTTGTTTATGTTGTTGTTGTTGTTTATTTGACGTTGTTGTTGTTGTTGTTTATTTGACATTGTTGTTGTTGTTATTGTTGTTGTTGTTGTTTATTTGACGTTGTTGTTGTTGACATTGTTGTTGTTGTTGTTTATTTGACGTTGTTGTTGTTGTTGACGTTGTTGTTGTTGTTGTTTATTTGACGTTGTTGTTGTTGTTGTTTATTTGACGTTGTTGTTGTTGTTGTTGTTTATTTGACGTTGTTGTTGTTTATTTGACGTTGTTGTTATTGTTGTTGTTTACTTGACGTTGTTGTTGTTATTGACGTTGTTGTTGTTGTTGTTGTTTATTTGACGTAGTTGTTGTTGTTGACGGTGTTATTGTTGTTGTTGTTTATTTGACATTGTTGTTGTTGTTGTTGTTGACGTTGTTGTTGTTGTTGTTTATTTGACGTTGTTGTTGTTGTTTATTTGACATTGTTGTTGTTGTTGACAGTGTTGTTGTTGTTGTTTATTTGACATTGTTGTTGTTGTTGTTGACATTGTTGTTGTTGTTTATTTGACGTTGTTGTTGTTGTTGTTGTTGTTGTTGTTTACTTGACGTTGTTGTTGTTTTTGACGTTGTTGTTGTTGTTGTTGTTGTTGTTGACATAGTTGTTGTTATTGTTGTTTATTTGACATTGTTGTTGTTGTTGTTGACGTTGTTGTTGTTGTTTATTTGACGTTGTTGTTGTTGTTGATGTTTATTAGATGTTATTGTTGTTGACGTTGTTGTTGTTATTGTTTATTTGACGTTGTTGTTGTTGTTTATTTGACGTTGTTGTTGACGTTGTTGTTGTTATTGTGTTGTTGACATTGTTGTTGTTGTTTATTTGACGTTGTTGTTGTTGTTGTTGTTTATTTGACGTTGTTGTTGTCGTTGTTGTTGCTTATTTGACGTTGTTGTTGTTATTGTTGTTGTTGTTGTGGTTGTTTATTTGACGTTGTTGTTGTTATTGATATTGTTGTTGTTGTTGTTGTTGTTGTTGTTGTTTATTTGACGTTGTTGTTGTTGTTTATTTGACGTTGTTGTTGTTGTTGTTTATTTGACGTTGTTGTTGTTGTTGTTATTGTTGTTGTTGTTGTTGTTGTTTATTTGACGTTGTTGTTGTTTATTTGACGTTGTTGTTGTTGTTTATTTGACATTGTTGTTGTTGTTGACAGTGTTGTTGTTGTTGTTTATTTGACATTGTTGTTGTTGTTGTTGTTGACATTGTTGTTGTTGTTTATTTGACGTTGTTGTTGTTGTTGTTGTTTACTTGACGTTGTTGTTGTTATTGACGTTGTTGTTGTTGTTGTTGTTGTTGACACAATTGTTGTTATTGTTGTTTATTTGACGTTGTTGTTGTTGTTGTTTATTTGACGTAGTTGTTGTTGTTGTTGACGGTGTTACTATTGTTGTTGTTTATTTGACATTGTTGTTGTTGTTGTTGACGTTGTTCTTGTTGTTTATTTGACGTTGTTGTTGTTGACGGTGTTGTTGTTGTTATTGTTTATTTGACGTTGTTGTTGTTGTTTATTTGACGTAGTTGTTATTGTTGACGTTGTTGTTGTTGTTGACGTTGTTGTGGTTGTTGTTGTTGTTTATTTGACGTTTTTGTTGTTGTTTATGTTGTTGTTGTTGTTTATTTGACGTTGTTGTTGTTGTTGTTTATTTGACATTGTTGTTGTTGTTATTGTTGTTGTTGTTGTTTATTTGACGTTGTTGTTGTTGACATTGTTGTTGTTGTTGTTTATTTGACGTTGTTGTTGTTGTTGACGTTGTTGTTGTTGTTGTTTATTTGACGTTGTTGTTGTTGTTGTTTATTTGACGTTGTTGTTGTTGTTGTTGTTTATTTGACGTTGTTGTTGTTTATTTGACGTTGTTGTTATTGTTGTTGTTTACTTGACGTTGTTGTTGTTATTGACGTTGTTGTTGTTGTTGTTGTTTATTTGACGTAGTTGTTGTTGTTGACGGTGTTATTGTTGTTGTTGTTTATTTGACATTGTTGTTGTTGTTGTTGTTGACGTTGTTGTTGTTGTTGTTTATTTGACGTTGTTGTTGTTGTTTATTTGACATTGTTGTTGTTGTTGACAGTGTTGTTGTTGTTGTTTATTTGACATTGTTGTTGTTGTTGTTGACATTGTTGTTGTTGTTTATTTGACGTTGTTGTTGTTGTTGTTGTTGTTGTTGTTTACTTGACGTTGTTGTTGTTTTTGACGTTGTTGTTGTTGTTGTTGTTGTTGTTGACATAGTTGTTGTTATTGTTGTTTATTTGACATTGTTGTTGTTGTTGTTGACGTTGTTGTTGTTGTTTATTTGACGTTGTTGTTGTTGTTGATGTTTATTAGATGTTATTGTTGTTGACGTTGTTGTTGTTATTGTTTATTTGACGTTGTTGTTGTTGTTTATTTGACGTTGTTGTTGACGTTGTTGTTGTTATTGTGTTGTTGACATTGTTGTTGTTGTTTATTTGACGTTGTTGTTGTTGTTGTTGTTTACTTGACGTTGTTGTTGTTATTGACGTTGTTGTTGTTGTTGTTGTTGTTGTTGTTGTTGTTGACATAGTTGTTGTTATTGTTGTTTATTTGACGTTGTTGTTGTTGTTGTTGTTGTTTATTTGACGTAGTTGTTGTTGTTGACGGTGTTATTGTTTTTGTTGTTTATTTGACATTGTTGTTGTTGTTGTTGACGTTGTTGTTGTTGTTTATTTGACGTTGTTGTTGTTGTTGTTGACGTTGTTGTTGTTGTTGTTGTTTATTTGACGTTTTTGTTGTTGTTAAT
>OX451735.1:1342642700-1342645200 GCA_948472305.1 Vicia faba | reverse complement strand
TGTTGTTGATGTTGTTGTTGTTGTTTATTTGACGTTGTTGTTGTTATTAGTATTGTTGTTGTTGTTGTTGTTTATTTGACGTTGTTGTTGTTGTTTATTTGACATTGTTGTTGTTGTTATTGTTTATTTGACATTGTTGTTGTTTATTTGACGTTGTTGTTGTTGACATTGTTGTTGTTGTTGTTTATTTGACGTTATTGTTGTTGTTGACGTTGTTGTTGTTGTTGTTTATTTGACGTTGTTGTTGTTGTTGTTTATTTGACGTTGTTGTTGTTGTTGTTGTTGTTGTTTATTTGACGTTGTTGTTGTTTATTTGACGTTGTTGTTATTGTTGTTGTTTACTTGACGTTGTTGTTGTTATTGACGTTGTTGTTGTTGTTGTTTATTTGACGTAGTTGTTGTTGTTGACGGTGTTATTGTTGTTGTTGTTTATTTGACATTGTTGTTGTTGTTGTTGACGTTGTTGTTGTTGTTGTTGTTGACGTTGTTGTTGTTGTTGTTTATTTGACGTTGTTGTTGTTGACGGTGTTGTTGTTGTTGTTGTTTATTTGACGTAGTTGTTGTTGTTGACGGTGTTATTGTTTTTGTTGTTTATTTGACATTGTTGTTGTTGTTGTTGACGTTGTTGTTGTTGTTTATTTGACGTTGTTGTTGTTGTTGTTGACGTTGTTGTTGTTGTTGTTGTTTATTTGACGTTTTTGTTGTTGTTAATGTTGTTGTTGTTGTTTATTTGACGTTGTTATTGTTGTTGTTGTTTATTTATCGTTGTTGTTGTTATTGTTGTTGTTGTTGTTGTTGTTGTTATTTATTTGACGTTGTTGTTGTTATTGTTATTGTTGTTGTTGTTGTTGTTTATTTGACGTTGTTGTTGTTTATTTGACATTGTTGTTGTCGTTATTGTTTATTTGACATTGTTGTTGTTTATTTGACGTTGTTGTTGTTGTTGACATTGTTGTTGTTGTTGTTTATTTGACGTTGTTGTTGTTGTTGACGTTGTTGTTGTTGTTGTTTATTTGACGTTGTTGTTGTTGTTGTTGTTTATTTGACGTTGTTGTTGTTGTTTATTTGACGTTGTTGTTGTTTATTTGACGTTGTTGTTGTTGTTGTTTACTTGACGTTGTTGTTGTTATTGACGTTGTTGTTGTTGTTGTTGTTTATTTTACGTTGTTGTTGTTGTTGACATAGTTGTTGTTGTTGTTTATTTGACATTGTTGTTGTTGTTGTTGACATTGTTGTTGTTATTTATTTGACGTTGTTGTTGTTGTTGTTTACTTAAAGTTATTGTTGTTATTGACGTTGTTGTTGTTGTTGTTTTGACGTTGTTATTGTTGTTTATTTGACGTTGTTGTTGTTGTTGACATAGTTGTTGTTGTTGTAATTTATTTGACGTTGTTGTTGTTGTTGTTGTTGTTTATTTGACGTAGTTGTTGTTGTTGACGGTGTTATTGTTGTTGTTGTTTATTTGACATTGTTGTTGTTGTTGTTGACGTTGTTGTTATTTATTTGACGTTGTTGTTGTTGTTTATTAGATGTTGTTATTGTTGACGTTGTTGTTGTTATTGTTTATTTGACGTTGTTGTTGTTGTTTATTTGACGTAGTTGTTGTTGTTGACGTTGTTGTTGTTGTTGTTTATTTGACGTTTTTGTTGTTGTTGATGCTGTTGTTGTTTTTGTTGTTGTTTATTTGACGTTGTTGTTGTTGTTTAATTGACGTTGTTGTTGTTGTTGTTTATTTGACGTTGTTGTTGTTGTTATTGTTGTTGTTGTTGTTGTTGTTTATTTGACGTTGTTGTTGTTGTTGTTTATTTGACGTTGTTGTTGTTGTTGTTTATTTGATGTTGTTGTTGTTGTTGACGTTGTTGTTGTTGTTCATTTGATGTTGTTGTTGTTGACATAGTTGTTGTTGTTTATTTGACGTTGTTGTTGTTGTTGACGTTGTTGTTTATTTGACGTTGTTGTTGTTTTTTATTTGACGTTGTTGTTATTGTTGATGTTGTTGTTGTTGTTGTTGTTTATTTGACGTTGTTGTTGTTCTTTATTTGACATTGTTGTTGTTGTTGACGATGTTGTTGTTGTTTATTTGACATTGTTGTTGTTGTTGTTGTTGACGGTGTTGTTGTTGTTTATTTGACATTGTTGTTGTTGATGTTGTTGTTGTTGTTTATTTGACGTTGTTGTTGTTGTTGTTGTTGTTTATTTGACGTTGTTGTTGTTTTTGTTGTTGTTGTTGTTGTTGTTTATTTGACGTTGTTGTTGTTATTGTTATTGTTGTTGTTGTTGTTTATTTGACGTTGTTGTTGTTGTTTATTTGACGTTGTTGTTGTTGTTGACGTTGTTGTTATTGTTGTTTATTTGACGTTGTTATTGTTGTTTATTTGACATTGTTGTTGTTGTTATTGTTTATTTGTTGTTGTTGTTGTTTATTTGACGTTGTTGTTGTTGTTGTTTATTTGACGTAGTTGTTATTGTTGACGCTGTTGTTGTTGTTGACGTTGTTGTT
>OX451735.1:1342600200-1342637700 GCA_948472305.1 Vicia faba | reverse complement strand
TGTTGTTGTTTATTTGACGTTTTTATTGTTGTTGATGCTGTTGTTGTTTTTGTTGTTGTTTATTTGACGTTGTTGTTGTTGTTTAATTGACGTTGTTGTTGTTGTTGTTTATTTGACGTTGTTGTTGTTGTTATTGTTGTTGTTGTTGTTTATTTGACGTTGTTGTTGTTGTTGTTTATTTGACGTTGTTGTTGTTGTTGTTGTTTATTTGACGTTGTTGTTGTTGTTGACGTTGTTGTTGTTGTTGTTTATTTGATGTTGTTGTTGTTGACATAGTTGTTGTTGTTTATTTCACGTTGTTATTGTTGACGTTGTTGTTTATTTGACGTTGTTGTTGTTTTTTATTTGACGTTGTTGTTGTTGTTGTTGATGTTGTTGTTGTTGTTTATTTGACGTTGTTGTTGTTCTTTATTTGACATTGTTGTTGTTGTTGACGGTGTTGTTGTTGTTTATTTGACATTGTTGTTGTTGTTGTTGTTGTTGTTGACGGTGTTGTTGGTTTTTATTTGACATTGTTGTTGTTGATGTTGTTGTTGTTGTTTATTTGACGTTGTTGTTGTTGTTGTTGTTGTTGTTGTTTATTTGACGTTGTTGTTGTTATTGTTGTTGTTGTTGTTGTTTATTTGACGTTGTTTTTGTTATTGTTATTGTTGTTGTTGTTGTTGTTGTTTATTTGACGTTGTTGTTGTTGTTTATTTGACGTTGTTGTTGTTGTTGACGTTGTTATTATTGTTGTTTATTTGACGTTGTTGTTATTGTTGTTTATTTGACGTTGTTGTTGTTGTTGTTTATTTGACATTGTTGTTGTTGTTGTTGTTTATTTGACGTTGTTGTTGTTGTTGTTTATTTGACGTAGTTGTTATTGTTGACATTGTTGTTGTTGTTGACGTTGTTGTTGTTGTTTATTTGACGTTTTTGTTGTTGTTGATGTTGTTTTTATTTATTTGACGTTGTTGTTGTTGTTGTTGTTGTTGTTGTTGTTGTTTATTTCACGTTGTTGTT
This sequence comes from Vicia faba, assembly GCA_948472305.1. Taxonomy (NCBI): domain Eukaryota; kingdom Viridiplantae; phylum Streptophyta; class Magnoliopsida; order Fabales; family Fabaceae; genus Vicia; species Vicia faba. Next base: position 1,342,636,698 of record OX451735.1, on the reverse strand, counting down.
GTTATTATTATTGTTGTTGTTGTTGTTTATTTGACGTTGTTGTTGTTATTGTTATTGTTGTTGTTGTTGTTTATTTGACGTTGTTGTTGTTGTTTATTTTACGTTGTTGTTGTTGTTGTTGTTTATTTGACGTTGTTGTTGTTGTTGTTGTTGACGTTGTTGTTGTTGTTGTTTATTTGACGTTGTTGTTGTTGTTTATTTGACATTGTTGTTGTTGTTATTGTTTATTTGACGTTGTTGTTGTTTATTTGACGTTGTTGGTGTTGTTGTTGTTGACGTTGTTGTTGTTGTTGTTGTTTATTTGACGTTGTTGTTGTTGACGTTGTTGCTGTTGTTGTTTATTTGACGTTGTTGTTGTTGTTGTTGTTTATTTGACGTTGTTATTGTTGTTGTTTATTTTACGTTGTTGTTGTTTATTTGACGTTTTTGTTGTTGTTGTTGTTGTTGTTGTTTACTTGACGTTGTTGTTGTTATTGACGTTGTTGTTGTTGTTGTTTATTTGACGTTGTTGTTGTTGTTGACATAGTTGTTGTTGTTGTTTATTTGACGTTGTTGTTGTTGTTTATTTGAAATTGTTGTTGTTTTTGACAGTGTTGTTGTTGTTGTTTATTGGACATTGTTGTTGTTGTTGTTGACATTGTTGTTGTTGTTTATTTGACGTTGTTGTTGTTGTTGTTTACTTGACGTTGTTGTTGTTATTGACGTTGTTGTTGTTGATGTTGTTGTTGTTGACATAGTTGTTGTTATTGTTGTTTATTTGACCTTGTTGTTGTTGTTGACGTTGTTGTTGTGGTTTATTTGACGTTGTTGTTGTTGTTGATGTTTATTAGATGTTATTGTTTTTGACGTTGTTGTTGTTGTTATTGTTTATTTGACGTTGTTGTTGTTGTTTATTTGACGTAGTTGTTGTTGTTGACGTTGTTGTTGTTGTTTATTTGATGTTGTTGTTATTGACATAGTTGTTGTTGTTTATTTCACGTTGTTGTTATTGTTGACGTTGTTGTTTATTTGACGTTGTTGTTGTTTTTTATTTGACGTTGTTGTTGTTGTTGTTGACGTTGTTGTTGTTGTTTATTTGACGTTGTTGTTGTTGTTTATTTGACATTGTTGTTGTTGTTGACGGTGTTGTTGTTGTTGTTGTTGTTTATTTGACATTGTTGTTGTTGTTGTTGTTGTTGTTGTTGTTGTTGACGTTGTTATTGTTGTTGTTTATTTGACGTTGTTGTTGTTGTTGTTGTTCTTCTTTATTTGACATTCTTGTTGTTTATTTGACGTTGTTGTTGTTGTTGTTGTTGTTTATTTGATGTTGTTGTTGTTGACGGTGTTGTTGTTGTTATTGTTTATTTGAAGTTGTTGTTGTTGTTGTTTATTTGACGTAGTTGTTATTGTTGACATTGTTGTTGTTGTTGACGTTGTTGTTGTTGTTATTGTTTATTTGACGTTTTTGTTGTTGTTGATGTTGTTGTTGTTGTTGTTTATTTGACGTTGTTGTTGTCGTTGTTGTTGCTTATTTGACGTTGTTGTTGTTATTGTTGTTGTTGTTGTGGTTGTTTATTTGACGTTGTTGTTGTTATTGATATTGTTGTTGTTGTTGTTGTTGTTGTTGTTTATTTGACGTTGTTGTTGTTGTTTATTTGACGTTGTTGTTGTTGTTGTTTATTTGACGTTGTTGTTGTTGTTGTTGTTATTGTTGTTGTTGTTGTTGTTGTTGTTTATTTGACGTTGTTGTTGTTTATTTGACGTTGTTGTTGTTGTTTATTTGACATTGTTGTTGTTGTTGACAGTGTTGTTGTTGTTGTTTATTTGACATTGTTGTTGTTGTTGTTGTTGACATTGTTGTTGTTGTTTATTTGACGTTGTTGTTGTTGTTGTTGTTTACTTGACGTTGTTGTTGTTATTGACGTTGTTGTTGTTGTTGTTGTTGTTGACACAATTGTTGTTATTGTTGTTTATTTGACGTTGTTGTTGTTGTTGTTTATTTGACGTAGTTGTTGTTGTTGTTGACGGTGTTACTATTGTTGTTGTTTATTTGACATTGTTGTTGTTGTTGTTGACGTTGTTCTTGTTGTTTATTTGACGTTGTTGTTGTTGACGGTGTTGTTGTTGTTATTGTTTATTTGACGTTGTTGTTGTTGTTTATTTGACGTAGTTGTTATTGTTGACGTTGTTGTTGTTGTTGACGTTGTTGTTGTTGTTGTTGTTGTTGTTTATTTGACGTTTTTGTTGTTGTTTATGTTGTTGTTGTTGTTTATTTGACGTTGTTGTTGTTGTTGTTTATTTGACATTGTTGTGGTTGTTATTGTTGTTGTTGTTGTTTATTTGACGTTGTTGTTGTTGACATTGTTGTTGTTGTTGTTTATTTGACGTTGTTGTTGTTGTTGACGTTGTTGTTGTTGTTGTTTATTTGACGTTGTTGTTGTTGTTGTTTATTTGACGTTGTTGTTGTTGTTGTTGTTGTTTATTTGACGTTGTTGTTGTTTATTTGACGTTGTTGTTATTGTTGTTGTTTACTTGACGTTGTTGTTGTTATTGACGTTGTTGTTGTTGTTGTTGTTTATTTGACGTAGTTGTTGTTGTTGACGGTGTTATTGTTGTTGTTGTTTATTTGACATTGTTGTTGTTGTTGTTGTTGACGTTGTTGTTGTTGTTGTTTATTTGACGTTGTTGTTGTTGACGGTGTTGTTGTTGTTATTGTTTATTTGACGTTGTTGTTGTTGTTGTTTATTTGACGTAGTTGTTATTGTTGACGTTGTTATTGTTGTTGACGTTGTTGTTGTTGTTGTTGTTGTTTATTTGACGTTTTTGTTGTTGTTGTTTATTTGACGTTTTTGTTGTTGTTGATGTTGTTGTTGTTGTTTATTTGACGTTGTTGTTGTTGTTGTTTATTTGACGTTGTTGTTGTTATTGTTGTTGTTGTTGTTGTTTATTTGACGTTGTTGTTGTTATTGTTATTGTTGTTGTTGTTGTTGTTGTTGTTTATTTGACGTTGTTGTTGTTGTTTATTTGACATTGTTGTTGTTGTTATTGTTTATTTGACATTGTTGTTGTTTATTTGACGTTGTTGTTGTTGTTGTTGATATTGTTGTTGTTGTTGTTTATTTGACGTAGTTGTTAATGTTGACGTTGTTGTTGTTGTTGACGTTGTTGTTGTTGTTGTTGTTGTTGTTTATTTGACGTTTTTGTTGTTGTTGATGTTGTTGTTGTTGTTTATTTGACGTTGTTGTTGTTGTTGTTTATTTGACGTTGTTGTTGTTATTGTTGTTGTTGTTGTTGTTGTTATTTATTTGACGTTGTTGTTGTTATTGTTATTGTTGTTGTTGTTGTTGTTGTTTATTTGATGTTGTTGTTGTTGTTTATTTGACATTGTTGTTGTTGTTATTGTTTATTTGACATTGTTGTTGTTTATTTGACGTTGTTGTTGTTGTTGACATTGTTGTTGTTGTTGTTTATTTGACGTTGTTGTTGTTGTTGACGTTGTTGTTGTTGTTGTTTATTTGACGTTGTTGTTGTTGTTGTTGTTTATTTGACGTTGTTGTTGTTGTTGTTTATTTGACGTTGTTGTTGTTTATTTGACGTTGTTGTTGTTGTTGTTGTTTACTTGACGTTGTTGTTGTTATTGACGTTGTTGTTGTTATTGTTGTTGTTGTTTATTTGATGTTGTTGTTGTTGTTGACATAGTTGTTGTTGTTGTTTATTTGACATTGTTGTTGTTGCTGACAGTGTTGTTGTTGTTGTTGTTGTTTATTTGACATTGTTGTTATTGTTGTTGACATTGTTGTTGTTATTTATTTGACGTTGTTGTTGTTGTTGTTGACATAGTTGTTGTTGTTGTAATTTATTTGACGTTGTTGTTGTTGTTGTTGTTGTTGTTTATTTGACGTAGTTGTTGTTGTTGACGGTGTTATTGTTGTTGTTGTTTATTTGACATTGTTGTTGTTGTTGTTGACGTTGTTGTTGTTGTTTATTTGACGTTGTTGTTGTTGTTGTTTATTAGATGTTGTTGTTGTTGACGTTGTTGTTGTTGTTATTGTTTATTTGACGTTGTTGTTGTTGTTTATTTGACGTAGTTGTTGTTGTTGACGTTGTTGTTGTTGTTGTTGTTGTTTATTTGACGTTTTTATTGTTGTTGATGCTGTTGTTGTTTTTGTTGTTGTTTATTTGACGTTGTTGTTGTTTATTTGACGTTGTTGTTGTTGTTATTGTTGTTGTTGTTGTTTATTTGACGTTGTTGTTGTTGTTGTTTATTTGACGTTGTTGTTGTTGTTGTTGTTTATTTGACGTTGTTGTTGTTGTTGACGTTGTTGTTGTTGTTGTTTATTTGATGTTGTTGTTGTTGACATAGTTGTTGTTGTTTATTTCACGTTGTTATTGTTGACGTTGTTGTTTATTTGACGTTGTTGTTGTTTTTTATTTGACGTTGTTGTTGTTGTTGTTGATGTTGTTGTTGTTGTTTATTTGACGTTGTTGTTGTTCTTTATTTGACATTGTTGTTGTTGTTGATGGTGTTGTTGTTGTTTATTTGACATTGTTGTTGTTGTTGTTGTTGTTGTTGACGGTGTTGTTGGTTTTTATTTGACATTGTTGTTGTTGATGTTGTTGTTGTTGTTTATTTGACGTTGTTGTTGTTGTTGTTGTTGTTGTTGTTTATTTGACGTTGTTGTTGTTATTGTTGTTGTTGTTGTTGTTTATTTGACGTTGTTTTTGTTATTGTTATTGTTGTTGTTGTTGTTGTTGTTTATTTGACGTTGTTGTTGTTGTTGACGTTGTTGTTATTGTTGTTTATTTGACGTTGTTGTTATTGTTGTTTATTTGACGTTGTTGTTGTTGTTTATTTGACATTGTTGTTGTTGTTGTTGTTTATTTGACGTTGTTGTTGTTGTTGTTGTTTATTTGACGTAGTTGTTATTGTTGACGTTGTTGTTGTTGTTGACGTTGTTGTTGTTGTTTATTTGACGTTTTTGTTGTTGTTGATGTTGTTGTTATTTATTTGACGTTGTTGTTGTTGTTGTTGTTGTTGTTGTTGTTGTTGTTTATTTCACGTTGTTGTTGTTATTATTATTGTTGTTGTTGTTGTTTATTTGACGTTGTTGTTGTTATTGTTATTGTTGTTGTTGTTGTTTATTTGACATTGTTGTTGTTGTTTATTTTACGTTGTTGTTGTTGTTGTTGTTTATTTGACGTTGTTGTTGTTGTTGTTGTTGTTGACGTTGTTGTTGTTGTTGTTTATTTGACGTTGTTGTTGTTGTTTATTTGACATTGTTGTTGTTGTTATTGTTTATTTGACGTTGTTGTTGTTTATTTGACGTTGTTGGTGTTGTTGTTGTTGACGTTGTTGTTGTTGTTGTTGTTGTTTATTTGACGTTGTTGTTGTTGACGTTGTTGCTGTTGTTGTTTATTTGACGTTGTTGTTGTTGTTGTTGTTTATTTGACGTTGTTATTGTTGTTGTTTATTTTACGTTGTTGTTGTTTATTTGACGTTTTTGTTGTTGTTGTTGTTGTTGTTGTTTACTTGACGTTGTTGTTGTTATTGACGTTGTTGTTGCTGTTGTTTATTTGACGTTGTTGTTGTTGTTGACATAGTTGTTGTTGTTGTTTATTTGACGTTGTTGTTGTTGTTTATTTGACATTGTTGTTGTTTTTGACAGTGTTGTTGTTGTTGTTTATTGGACATTGTTGTTGTTGTTGTTGACATTGTTGTTGTTGTTTATTTGACGTTGTTGTTGGTGTTGTTTACTTGACGTTGTTGTTGTTATTGACGTTGTTGTTGTTGATGTTGTTGTTGTTGACATAGTTGTTGTTATTGTTGTTTATTTGACCTTGTTGTTGTTGACGTTGTTGTTGTGGTTTATTTGACGTTGTTGTTGTTGTTGATGTTTATTAGATGTTATTGTTGTTGACGTTGTTGTTGTTGTTATTGTTTATTTGACGTTGTTGTTGTTGTTTATTTGACGTAGTTGTTGTTGTTGACGTTGTTGTTGTTGTTTATTTGATGTTGTTGTTATTGACATAGTTGTTGTTGTTTATTTCACGTTGTTGTTATTGTTGACGTTGTTGTTTATTTGACGTTGTTGTTGTTTTTTATTTGACGTTGTTGTTGTTGTTGTTGACGTTGTTGTTGTTGTTTATTTGACGTTGTTGTTGTTGTTTATTTGACATTGTTGTTGTTGTTGACGGTGTTGTTGTTGTTGTTGTTGTTTATTTGACATTGTTGTTGTTGTTGTTGTTGTTGTTGTTGACGTTGTTGTTGTTGTTGTTTATTTGACGTTGTTGTTGTTGTTGTTGTTCTTCTTTATTTGACATTCTTGTTGTTTATTTGACGTTGTTGTTGTTGTTGTTGTTGTTGTTTATTTGATGTTGTTGTTATTGACGGTGTTGTTGTTGTTATTGTTTATTTGAAGTTGTTGTTGTTGTTGTTTATTTGACGTAGTTGTTATTGTTGACATTGTTGTTGTTGTTGACGTTGTTGTTGTTGTTATTGTTTATTTGACGTTTTTGTTGTTGTTGATGTTGTTGTTGTTGTTGTTTATTTGACGTTGTTGTTGTCGTTGTTGTTGCTTATTTGACGTTGTTGTTGTTATTGTTGTTGTTGTTGTGGTTGTTTATTTGACGTTGTTGTTGTTATTGATATTGTTGTTGTTGTTGTTGTTGTTGTTGTTTATTTGACGTTGTTGTTGTTGTTTATTTGACGTTGTTGTTGTTTATTTGACGTTGTTGTTGTTGTTTATTTGACATTGTTGTTGTTGTTGACAGTGTTGTTGTTGTTGTTGTTTATTTGACATTGTTGTTGTTGTTGTTGACATTGTTGTTGTTGTTTATTTGACGTTGTTGTTGTTGTTGTTGTTTACTTGACGTTGTTGTTGTTATTGACGTTGTTGTTGTTGTTGTTGTTGTTGACACAATTGTTGTTATTGTTGTTTATTTGACGTTGTTGTTGTTGTTGTTTATTTGACGTAGTTGTTGTTGTTGTTGACGGTGTTACTATTGTTGTTGTTTATTTGACATTGTTGTTGTTGTTGTTGACGTTGTTCTTGTTGTTTATTTGACGTTGTTGTTGTTGACGGTGTTGTTGTTGTTATTGTTTATTTGACGTTGTTGTTGTTGTTTATTTGACGTAGTTGTTATTGTTGACGTTGTTGTTGTTGTTGACGTTGTTGTTGTTGTTGTTGTTGTTGTTGTTTATTTGACGTTTTTGTTGTTGTTGATGTTGTTGTTGTTGTTTATTTGACGTTGTTGTTGTTGTTGTTTATTTGACATTGTTGTTGTTGTTATTGTTGTTGTTGTTGTTTATTTGACGTTGTTGTTGTTGACATTGTTGTTGTTGTTGTTTATTTGACGTTGTTGTTGTTGTTGACGTTGTTGTTGTTGTTGTTTATTTGACATTGTTGTTGTTGTTGTTTATTTGACGTTGTTGTTGTTGTTGTTGTTTATTTGACGTTGTTGTTGTTTATTTGACGTTGTTGTTATTGTTGTTGTTTACTTGACGTTGTTGTTGTTATTGATGTTGTTGTTGTTGTTTATTTGACGTAGTTGTTGTTGTTGACGGTGTTATTGTTGTTGTTGTTTATTTGACATTGTTGTTGTTGTTGTTGTTGTTGACGTTGTTGTTGTTGTTGTTTATTTGACGTTGTTGTTGTTGACGGTGTTGTTGTTGTTATTGTTTATTTGACGTTGTTGTTGTTGTTGTTGTTTATTTGACGTAGTTGTTATTGTTGACGTTGTTGTTGTTGTTGACGTTGTTGTTGTTGTTGTTGTTTATTTGACGTTTTTGTTGTTGTTGTTTATTTGACGTTTTTGTTGTTGTTGATGTTGTTGTTGTTGTTTATTTGACGTTGTTGTTGTTGTTGTTTATTTGACGTTGTTGTTGTTATTGTTGTTGTTGTTGTTGTTTATTTGACGTTGTTGTTGTTGTTTATTTGACATTGTTGTTGTTGTTATTGTTTATTTGACATTGTTGTTGTTTATTTGACGTTGTTGTTGTTGTTGTTGATATTGTTGTTGTTGTTGTTTATTTGACGTAGTTGTTATTGTTGACGTTGTTGTTGTTGTTGACGTTGTTGTTGTTGTTGTTGTTGTTGTTTATTTGACGTTTTTGTTGTTGTTGATGTTGTTGTTGTTGTTTATTTGACGTTGTTGTTGTTGTTGTTTATTTGACGTTGTTGTTGTTATTGTTGTTGTTGTTGTTGTTGTTATTTATTTGACGTTGTTGTTGTTATTGTTATTGTTGTTGTTGTTGTTGTTGTTTATTTGATGTTGTTGTTGTTGTTTATTTGACATTGTTGTTGTTGTTATTGTTTATTTGACATTGTTGTTGTTTATTTGACGTTGTTGTTGTTGTTGACATTGTTGTTGTTGTTGTTTATTTGACGTTGTTGTTGTTGTTGTTGACGTTATTGTTGTTGTTGTTTATTTGACGTTGTTGTTGTTGTTGTTGTTTATTTGACGTTGTTGTTGTTGTTGTTTATTTGACGTTGTTGTTGTTTATTTGACGTTGTTGTTGTTGTTGTTGTTGTTGTTTACTTGACGTTGTTGTTGTTATTGACGTTGTTGTTGTTGTTGTTGTTGTTTATTTGACGTTGTTATTGTTGTTGTTTATTTTACGTTGTTGTTGTTTATTTGACGTTTTTGTTGTTGTTGTTGTTGTTGTTGTTTACTTGACGTTGTTGTTGTTATTGACGTTGTTGTTGCTGTTGTTTATTTGACGTTGTTGTTGTTGTTGACATAGTTGTTGTTGTTGTTTATTTGACGTTGTTGTTGTTGTTTATTTGACATTGTTGTTGTTTTTGACAGTGTTGTTGTTGTTGTTTATTGGACATTGTTGTTGTTGTTGTTGACATTGTTGTTGTTGTTTATTTGACGTTGTTGTTGTTGTTGTTTACTTGACGTTGTTGTTGTTATTGACGTTGTTGTTGTTGATGTTGTTGTTGTTGACATAGTTGTTGTTATTGTTGTTTATTTGACCTTGTTGTTGTTGACGTTGTTGTTGTGGTTTATTTGACGTTGTTGTTGTTGTTGATGTTTATTAGATGTTATTGTTGTTGACGTTGTTGTTGTTGTTATTGTTTATTTGACGTTGTTGTTGTTGTTTATTTGACGTAGTTGTTGTTGTTGACGTTGTTGTTGTTGTTTATTTGATGTTGTTGTTATTGACATAGTTGTTGTTGTTTATTTCACGTTGTTGTTATTGTTGACGTTGTTGTTTATTTGACGTTGTTGTTGTTTTTTATTTGACGTTGTTGTTGTTGTTGTTGACGTTGTTGTTGTTGTTTATTTGACGTTGTTGTTGTTGTTTATTTGACATTGTTGTTGTTGTTGACGGTGTTGTTGTTGTTGTTGTTGTTTATTTGACATTGTTGTTGTTGTTGTTGTTGTTGTTGACGTTGTTGTTGTTGTTGTTGTTTATTTGACGTTGTTGTTGTTGTTGTTGTTCTTCTTTATTTGACATTCTTGTTGTTTATTTGACGTTGTTGTTGTTGTTGTTGTTGTTGTTTATTTGATGTTGTTGTTATTGACGGTGTTGTTGTTGTTATTGTTTATTTGAAGTTGTTGTTGTTGTTGTTTATTTGACGTAGTTGTTATTGTTGACATTGTTGTTGTTGTTGACGTTGTTGTTGTTGTTATTGTTTATTTGACGTTTTTGTTGTTGTTGATGTTGTTGTTGTTGTTGTTTATTTGACGTTGTTGTTGTCGTTGTTGTTGCTTATTTGACGTTGTTGTTGTTATTGTTGTTGTTGTTGTGGTTGTTTATTTGACGTTGTTGTTGTTATTGATATTGTTGTTGTTGTTGTTGTTGTTGTTGTTTATTTGACGTTGTTGTTGTTGTTTATTTGACGTTGTTGTTGTTTATTTGACGTTGTTGTTGTTGTTTATTTGACATTGTTGTTGTTGTTGACAGTGTTGTTGTTGTTGTTGTTTATTTGACATTGTTGTTGTTGTTGTTGACATTGTTGTTGTTGTTTATTTGACGTTGTTGTTGTTGTTGTTGTTTACTTGACGTTGTTGTTGTTATTGACGTTGTTGTTGTTGTTGTTGTTGTTGACACAATTGTTGTTATTGTTGTTTATTTGACGTTGTTGTTGTTGTTGTTTATTTGACGTAGTTGTTGTTGTTGTTGACGGTGTTACTATTGTTGTTGTTTATTTGACATTGTTGTTGTTGTTGTTGACGTTGTTCTTGTTGTTTATTTGACGTTGTTGTTGTTGACGGTGTTGTTGTTGTTATTGTTTATTTGACGTTGTTGTTGTTGTTTATTTGACGTAGTTGTTATTGTTGACGTTGTTGTTGTTGTTGACGTTGTTGTTGTTGTTGTTGTTGTTGTTGTTTATTTGACGTTTTTGTTGTTGTTGATGTTGTTGTTGTTGTTTATTTGACGTTGTTGTTGTTGTTGTTTATTTGACATTGTTGTTGTTGTTATTGTTGTTGTTGTTGTTTATTTGACGTTGTTGTTGTTGACATTGTTGTTGTTGTTGTTTATTTGACGTTGTTGTTGTTGTTGACGTTGTTGTTGTTGTTGTTTATTTGACATTGTTGTTGTTGTTGTTTATTTGACGTTGTTGTTGTTGTTGTTGTTTATTTGACGTTGTTGTTGTTTATTTGACGTTGTTGTTATTGTTGTTGTTTACTTGACGTTGTTGTTGTTATTGATGTTGTTGTTGTTGTTTATTTGACGTAGTTGTTGTTGTTGACGGTGTTATTGTTGTTGTTGTTTATTTGACATTGTTGTTGTTGTTGTTGTTGACGTTGTTGTTGTTGTTGTTTATTTGACGTTGTTGTTGTTGACGGTGTTGTTGTTGTTATTGTTTATTTGACGTTGTTGTTGTTGTTGTTGTTTATTTGACGTAGTTGTTATTGTTGACGTTGTTGTTGTTGTTGACGTTGTTGTTGTTGTTGTTGTTTATTTGACGTTTTTGTTGTTGTTGTTTATTTGACGTTTTTGTTGTTGTTGATGTTGTTGTTGTTGTTTATTTGACGTTGTTTTGTTGTTGTTTATTTGACGTTGTTGTTGTTATTGTTGTTGTTGTTGTTGTTTATTTGACGTTGTTGTTGTTGTTTATTTGACATTGTTGTTGTTGTTATTGTTTATTTGACATTGTTGTTGTTTATTTGACGTTGTTGTTGTTGTTGTTGATATTGTTGTTGTTGTTGTTTATTTGACGTAGTTGTTATTGTTGACGTTGTTGTTGTTGTTGACGTTGTTGTTGTTGTTGTTGTTGTTGTTGTTTATTTGACGTTTTTGTTGTTGTTGATGTTGTTGTTGTTGTTTATTTGACGTTGTTGTTGTTGTTGTTTATTTGACGTTGTTGTTGTTATTGTTGTTGTTGTTGTTGTTGTTATTTATTTGACGTTGTTGTTGTTATTGTTATTGTTGTTGTTGTTGTTGTTGTTTATTTGATGTTGTTGTTGTTGTTTATTTGACATTGTTGTTGTTGTTATTGTTTATTTGACATTGTTGTTGTTTATTTGACGTTGTTGTTGTTGTTGACATTGTTGTTGTTGTTGTTTATTTGACGTTGTTGTTGTTGTTGTTGACGTTATTGTTGTTGTTGTTTATTTGACGTTGTTGTTGTTGTTGTTGTTTATTTGACGTTGTTGTTGTTGTTGTTTATTTGACGTTGTTGTTGTTTATTTGACGTTGTTGTTGTTGTTGTTGTTGTTGTTTACTTGACGTTGTTGTTGTTATTGACGTTGTTGTTGTTGTTGTTGTTTATTTGATGTTGTTGTTGTTGACATAGTTGTTGTTGTTGTTTATTTGACGTTGTTGTTGTTGTTTATTTGACATTGTTGTTGTTGCTGACAGTGTTGTTGTTGTTGTTGTTGTTTATTTGACATTGTTGTTGTTGTTGTTGACATTGTTGTTGTTATTTATTTGACGTTGTTGTTGTTGTTGTTGACATAGTTGTTGTTGTTGTAATTTATTTGACGTTGTTGTTGTTGTTGTTGTTTATTTGACGTAGTTGTTGTTGTTGACGGTGTTATTGTTGTTGTTGTTTATTTGACATTGTTGTTGTTGTTGTTGACGTTGTTGTTGTTGTTTATTTGACGTTGTTGTTGTTGTTGTTTATTAGATGTTGTTGTTGTTGACGTTGTTGTTGTTGTTATTGTTTATTTGACATTGTTGTTGTTGTTTATTTGACGTAGTTGTTGTTGTTGACGTTGTTGTTGTTGTTGTTGTTTATTTGACGTTTTTATTGTTGTTGATGCTGTTGTTGTTTTTGTTGTTGTTTATTTGACGTTGTTGTTGTTGTTTAATTGACGTTGTTGTTGTTGTTGTTGTTTATTTGACGTTGTTGTTGTTGTTATTGTTGTTGTTGTTGTTTATTTGACGTTGTTGTTGTTGTTGTTTATTTGACGTTGTTGTTGTTGTTGTTGTTGTTTATTTGACGTTGTTGTTGTTGTTGACGTTGTTGTTGTTGTTGTTTATTTGATGTTGTTGTTGTTGACATAGTTGTTGTTGTTTATTTCACGTTGTTATTGTTGACGTTGTTGTTTATTTGACGTTGTTGTTGTTTTTTATTTGACGTTGTTGTTGTTGTTGTTGATGTTGTTGTTGTTGTTTATTTGACGTTGTTGTTGTTCTTTATTTGACATTGTTGTTGTTGTTGACGGTGTTGTTGTTGTTTATTTGACATTGTTGTTGTTGTTGTTGTTGTTGTTGACGGTGTTGTTGGTTTTTATTTGACATTGTTGTTGTTGATGTTGTTGTTGTTGTTTATTTGACGTTGTTGTTGTTGTTGTTGTTTATTTGACGTTGTTGTTGTTATTGTTGTTGTTGTTGTTGTTTATTTGACGTTGTTGTTGTTATTGTTATTATTGTTGTTGTTGTTGTTTATTTGACGTTGTTGTTGTTGTTTATTTGACGTTGTTGTTGTTGTTGACGTTGTTGTTATTGTTGTTTATTTGACGTTGTTGTTATTGTTGTTTATTTGACGTTGTTGTTGTTGTTTATTTGACATTGTTGTTGTTGTTGTTGTTGTTTATTTGATGTTGTTGTTGTTGTTGTTTATTTGACGTAGTTGTTATTGTTGACGTTGTTGTTGTTGTTGACGTTGTTGTTGTTGTTTATTTGACGTTTTTGTTGTTGTTGATGTTGTTGTTATTTATTTGACGTTGTTGTTGTTGTTGTTGTTTATTTCACGTTGTTGTTGTTATTATTATTGTTGTTGTTGTTGTTGTTTATTTGACGTTGTTGTTGTTATTGTTATTGTTGTTGTTGTTGTTTATTTGACGTTGTTGTTGTTGTTTATTTTACGTTGTTGTTGTTGTTGTTGTTTATTTGACGTTATTGTTGTTGTTGTTGTTGTTGACGTTGTTGTTGTTGTTGTTTATTTGACGTTGTTGTTGTTGTTTATTTGACATTGTTGTTGTTGTTATTGTTTATTTGACGTTGTTGTTGTTTATTTGACGTTGTTGGTGTTGTTGTTGTTGACGTTGTTGTTGTTGTTGTTGTTTATTTGACGTTGTTGTTGTTGACGTTGTTGCTGTTGTTGTTTATTTGACGTTGTTGTTGTTGTTGTTGTTTATTTGACGTTGTTATTGTTGTTGTTTATTTTACGTTGTTGTTGTTTATTTGACGTTTTTGTTGTTGTTGTTGTTGTTGTTGTTGTTGTTTACTTGACGTTGTTGTTGTTGTTGTTTATTTGACGTTGTTGTTGTTGTTGACATAGTTGTTGTTGTTGTTTATTTGACGTTGTTGTTGTTGTTTATTTGACATTGTTGTTGTTTTTGACAGTGTTGTTGTTGTTGTTTATTGGACATTGTTGTTGTTGTAGTTGACATTGTTGTTGTTGTTTATTTGACGTTGTTGTTGTTGTTTACTTGACGTTGTTGTTGTTATTGACGTTGTTGTTGTTGTTGTTGTTGACATAGTTGTTGTTATTGTTGTTTATTTGACCTTGTTGTTGTTGTTGACGTTGTTGTTGTGGTTTATTTGACGTTGTTGTTGTTGTTGATGTTTATTAGATGTTATTGTTGTTGACGTTGTTGTTGTTGTTATTGTTTATTTGACGTTGTTGTTGTTGTTTATTTGACGTAGTTGTTGTTGTTGACGTTGTTGTTGTTGTTTATTTGATGTTGTTGTTATTGACATAGTTGTTGTTGTTTATTTCGCGTTGTTGTTATTGTTGACGTTGTTGTTTATTTGACGTTGTTGTTGTTTTTTATTTGACGTTGTTGTTGTTGTTGTTGACGTTGTTGTTGTTGTTTATTTGACGTTGTTGTTGTTTATTTGACATTGTTGTTGTTGTTGACGGTGTTGTTGTTGTTGTTGTTGTTGTTGTTTATTTGACATTGTTGTTGTTGTTGTTGTTGTTGTTGACGTTCTTGTTGTTGTTGTTGTTGTTGTTGACGTTCTTGTTGTTGTTGTTTATTTGACGTTGTTGTTGTTGTTGTTGTTCTTCTTTATTTGACATTCTTGTTGTTTATTTGACGTTGTTGTTGTTGTTGTTGTTGTTTATTTGATGTTGTTGTTGTTGACGGTGTTGTTGTTGTTATTGTTTATTTGAAGTTGTTGTTGTTGTTGTTTATTTGACGTAGTTGTTATTGTTGACATTGTTGTTGTTGTTGACGTTGTTGTTGTTGTTGTTGTTGTTTATTTGACGTTTTTGTTGTTGTTGATGTTGTTGTTGTTGTTGTTTATTTGACGTTGTTGTTGTCGTTGTTGTTGCTTATTTGACGTTGTTGTTGTTATTGTTGTTGTTGTTGTGGTTGTTTATTTGACGTTGTTGTTGTTATTGATATTGTTGTTGTTGTTGTTGTTGTTTATTTGACGTTGTTGTTGTTGTTTATTTGACGTTGTTGTTGTTGTTTATTTGACGTTGTTGTTGTTGTTGTTGTTTATTTGACGTTGTTGTTGTTGTTGTTATTGTTGTTGTTGTTGTTGTTGTTGTTGTTTATTTGACGTTGTTGTTGTTGTTTATTTGACGTTGTTGTTGTTGTTTATTTGACATTGTTGTTGTTGTTGACAGTGTTGTTGTTGTTGTTGTTGTTGTTTATTTGACATTGTTGTTGTTGTTGTTGTTGACATTGTTGTTGTTGTTTATTTGACGTTGTTGTTGTTGTTGTTGTTTACTTCACGTTGTTGTTGTTATTGACGTTGTTGTTGTTGTTGTTGTTGTTGACACAATTGTTGTTATTGTTGTTTATTTGACGTTGTTGTTGTTGTTGTTTATTTGACGTAGTTGTTGTTGTTGTTGACGGTGTTACTGTTGTTGTTGTTTATTTGACATTGTTGTTGTTGTTGTTGACGTTGTTCTTGTTGTTTATTTGACGTTGTTGTTGTTGACGGTGTTGTTGTTGTTATTGTTTATTTGACGTTGTTGTTGTTGTTGTTTATTTGACGTAGTTGTTATTGTTGACGTTGTTGTTGTTGTTGACGTTGTTGTTGTTGTTGTTGTTGTTTATTTGACGTTTTTGTTGTTGTTGATGTTGTTGTTGTTGTTTATTTGACGTTGTTGTTGTTGTTGTTGTTGTTGTTTATTTGACATTGTTGTTGTTGTTATTGTTGTTGTTGTTGTTTATTTGACGTTGTTGTTGTTATTGTTATTGTTGTTGTTGTTGTTGTTGTTTATTTGACGTTGTTGTTGTTGTTTATTTGACATTGTTGTTGTTGTTATTGTTTATTTGACATTGTTGTTGTTTATTTGACGTTGTTGTTGTTGTTGTTGTTGACATTGTTGTTGTTGTTGTTTATTTGACGTTGTTGTTGTTGTTGTTTATTTGACATAGTTGTTATTGTTGACGTTGTTGTTGTTGTTGACGTTGTTGTTGTTGTTGTTGTTGTTGTTTATTTGACGTTTTTGTTGTTGTTGATGTTGTTGTTGTTGTTTATTTGACGTTGTTGTTGTTGTTGTTTATTTGACGTTGTTGTTGTTATTGTTGTTGTTGTTGTTGTTATTTATTTGACGTTGTTGTTGTTATTGTTATTGTTGTTGTTGTTGTTGTTTATTTGACGTTGTTGTTGTTGTTGTTTATTTGACATTGTTGTTGTTGTTATTGTTTATTTGACATTGTTGTTGTTTATTTGACGTTGTTGTTGTTGTTGACATTGTTGTTGTTGTTGTTTATTTGACGTTGTTGTTGTTGTTGACGTTGTTGTTGTTGTTGTTTATTTGACGTTGTTGTTGTTGTTGTTTATTTGACGTTGTTGTTGTTGTTGTTTATTTGACGTTGTTGTTATTGTTGTTGTTTAATTGACGTTGTTGTTGTTATTGACGTTGTTGTTGTTGTTTATTTGACGTAGTTGTTATTGTTGACGGTGTTATTGTTGTTGTTGTTTATTTGACATTGTTGTTGTTATTGACGTTGTTGTTGTTGTTGTTTATTTGACGTTGTTGTTGGTGACGGTGTTGTTGTTGTTATTGTTTATTTGACGTTGTTGTTGTTGTTGTTTATTTGACGTAGTTGTTATTGTTGACGTTGTTGTTGTTGTTGACGTTGTTGTTGTTGTTGTTGTTTATTTGACGTTTTTGTTGTTGTTGATGTTTTTGTTGTTGTTTATTTGACGTTGTTGTTGTTGTTGTTGTTTATTTGACGTTGTTGTTGTTATTGTTGTTGTTGTTGTTTATTTGACGTTGTTGTTGTTATTGTTATTGTTGTTGTTGTTGTTGTTTAATTGACGTTGTTGTTGTTGTTTATTTGACATTGCTGTTGTTGTTATTGTTTATTTGACATTGTTGTTGTTTATTTGACGTTGTTGTTGTTGTTGTTGTTGTTGACATTGTTGTTGTTGTTATTTATTTGTCGTTGTTGTTGTTGTTGTTTATTTGACGTAGTTGTTATTGTTGACGTTGTTGTTGTTGATGTTGTTGTTGTTGTTGTTGTTTATTTGACGTTGTTGTTGTTGTTGATGTTGTTGTTGTTGTTTATTTGACGTTGTTGTTGTTGTTGTTGTTTATTTGACGTTGTTGTTGTTATTGTTGTTGTTGTTGTTGTTGTTATTTATTTGACGTTGTTGTTGTTATTGTTATTGTTGTTGTTGTTGTTGTTGTTTATTTGACGTTGTTGTTGTTGTTTATTTGACATTGTTGTTGTTGTTTATTTGACATTGTTGTTGTTGTTGATATTGTTGTTGTTGTTGTTGTTGTTGTTTATTTGACATTGTTGTTGTTGTTGTTGACATTGTTGTTGTTGTTTATTTGACGTTGTTGTTGTTGTTGTTTACTTGACGTTGTTGTTGTTATTGACGTTGTTGTTGTTGTTGTTGTTGTTGACACAATTGTTGTTATTGTTGTTTATTTGACGTTGTTGTTGTTTATTTGACGTAGTTGTTGTTGTTGTTGACGGTGTTACTGTTGTTGTTGTTTATTTGACATTGTTGTTGTTGTTGTTGACGTTGTTCTTGTTGTTTATTTGACGTTGTTGTTGTTGACGGTGTTGTTGTTGTTATTGTTTATTTGACGTTGTTGTTGTTGTTGTTTATTTGACGTAGTTGTTATTGTTGACGTTGTTGTTGTTGTTGACGTTGTTGTTGTTGTTGTTGTTGTTTATTTGACGTTTTTGTTGTTGTTGATGTTGTTGTTGTTGTTTATTTGACGTTGTTGTTGTTGTTGTTGTTTATTTGACATTGTTGTTGTTGTTATTGTTGTTGTTGTTGTTTATTTGACGTTGTTGTTGTTATTGTTATTGTTGTTGTTGTTGTTGTTTATTTGACGTTGTTGTTGTTGTTTATTTGACATTGTTGTTGTTGTTATTGTTTATTTGACATTGTTGTTGTTTATTTGACGTTGTTGTTGTTGTTGTTGTTGACATTGTTGTTGTTGTTGTTTATTTGACGTTGTTGTTGTTGTTTATTTGACGTAGTTGTTATTGTTGACGTTGTTGTTGTTGTTGACGTTGTTGTTGTTGTTGTTGTTTATTTGACGTTTTTGTTGTTGTTGATGTTGTTGTTGTTGTTTATTTGACATTGTTGTTGTTGTTGTTTATTTGACGTTGTTGTTGTTATTGTTGTTGTTGTTGTTGTTGTTATTTATTTGACGTTGTTGTTGTTATTGTTATTGTTGTTGTTGTTGTTGTTGTTGTTGTTTATTTGACGTTGTTGTTGTTGTTGTTGTTTATTTGACATTGTTGTTGTTGTTATTGTTTATTTGACATTGTTGTTGTTTATTTGACGTTGTTGTTGTTGTTGACATTGTTGTTGTTGTTGTTTATTTGACGTTGTTGTTGTTGTTGACGTTGTTGTTGTTGTTGTTGTTGTTTATTTGACGTTGTTGTTGTTGTTGTTTATTTGACGTTGTTGTTGTTGTTGTTTATTTGACGTTGTTGTTGTTTATTTGACGTTGTTGTTATTGTTGTTGTTTAATTGACGTTGTTGTTGTTATTGACGTTGTTGTTGTTGTTTATTTGACGTAGTTGTTGTTGTTGACGGTGTTATTGTTGTTGTTGTTTATTTGACATTGTTGTTGTTGTTGACGTTGTTGTTGTTGTTTATTTGACGTTGTTGTTGGTGACGGTGTTGTTGTTGTTATTGTTTATTTGACGTTGTTGTTGTTGTTGTTTATTTGACGTAGTTGTTATTGTAAACGTTGTTGTTGTTGTTGACGTTGTTGTTGTTGTTGTTGTTTATTTGACGTTTTTTTTGTTGTTGATGTTGTTGTTGTTGTTTATTTGACGTTGTTGTTGTTGTTGTTTATTTGACGTTGTTGTTGTTATTGTTGTTGTTGTTGTTGTTTATTTGACGTTGTTGTTGTTATTGTTATTGTTGTTGTTGTTGTTGTTTAATTGACGTTGTTGTTGTTGTTTATTTGACATTGTTGTTGTTGTTATTGTTTATTTGACATTGTTGTTGTTTATTTGACGTTGTTGTTGTTGTTGTTGTTGTTGACATTGTTGTTGTTGTTGTTAATTTGACGTTGTTGTTGTTGTTGTTTATTTGACGTAGTTGTTATTGTTGACGTTGTTGTTGTTAACGTTGTTGTTGTTGTTGTTGTTGTTTATTTGACGTTTTTGTTGTTGTTGATGTTGTTGTTGTTGTTTATTTGACGTTGTTGTTGTTGTTGTTGTTTATTTGACGTTGTTGTTGTTGTTTATTTGACGTAGTTGTTATTGTTGACGTTGTTGTTGTTGTTGACGTTGTTGTTGTTGTTGTTGTTGTTGTTGTTTATTTGACGTTTTTGTTGTTGTTGATGTTGTTGTTGTTGTTTATTTGACGTTGTTGTTGTTGTTGTTGTTTATTTGACATTGTTGTTGTTGTTATTGTTGTTGTTGTTGTTTATTTGACGTTGTTGTTGTTATTGTTATTGTTGTTGTTGTTGTTGTTGTTTATTTGACGTTGTTGTTGTTGTTTATTTGACATTGTTGTTGTTGTTATTGTTTATTTGACATTGTTGTTGTTTATTTGACGTTGTTGTTGTTGTTGTTGTTGACATTGTTGTTGTTGTTGTTTATTTGACGTTGTTGTTGTTGTT
This sequence comes from Vicia faba, assembly GCA_948472305.1. Classification (NCBI taxonomy): domain Eukaryota; kingdom Viridiplantae; phylum Streptophyta; class Magnoliopsida; order Fabales; family Fabaceae; genus Vicia; species Vicia faba. The sequence continues at coordinate 1,342,617,301 of OX451735.1, read as the reverse complement.
GTTTATTTGACGTAGTTGTTATTGTTGACGTTGTTGTTGTTGTTGACGTTGTTGTTGTTGTTGTTGTTTATTTGACGTTTTTGTTGTTGTTGATGTTGTTGTTGTTGTTTATTTGACGTTGTTGTTGTTGTTGTTTATTTGACGTTGTTGTTGTTATTGTTGTTGTTGTTGTTGTTATTTATTTGACGTTGTTGTTGTTATTGTTATTGTTGTTGTTGTTGTTGTTGTTTATTTGACGTTGTTGTTGTTGTTGTTTATTTGACATTGTTGTTGTTGTTATTGTTTATTTGACATTGTTGTTGTTTATTTGACGTTGTTGTTGTTGTTGACATTGTTGTTGTTGTTGTTTATTTGACGTTGTTGTTGTTGTTGACGTTGTTGTTGTTGTTGTTTATTTGACGTTGTTGTTGTTGTTGTTTATTTGACGTTGTTGTTGTTGTTGTTTATTTGACGTTGTTGTTGTTTATTTGACGTTGTTGTTATTGTTGTTGTTTAATTGACGTTGTTGTTGTTATTGACGTTGTTGTTGTTGTTTATTTGAAGTAGTTGTTGTTGTTGACGGTGTTATTGTTGTTGTTGTTTATTTGACATTGTTGTTGTTGTTGACGTTGTTGTTGTTGTTGTTTATTTGACGTTGTTGTTGGTGACGGTGTTGTTGTTGTTATTGTTTATTTGACGTTGTTATTGTTGTTGTTTATTTGACGTAGTTGTTATTGTTGACGTTGTTGTTGTTGTTGTTGACGTTGTTGTTGTTGTTGTTTATTTGACGTTTTTGTTGTTGTTGATGTTTTTGTTGTTGTTTATTTGACGTTGTTGTTGTTGTTGTTGTTTATTTGACGTTGTTGTTGTTATTGTTGTTGTTGTTGTTTATTTGACGTTGTTGTTGTTATTGTTATTGTTGTTGTTGTTGTTGTTTAATTGACGTTGTTGTTGTTGTTTATTTGACATTGTTGTTGTTGTTATTGTTTATTTGACATTGTTGTTGTTTATTTGACGTTGTTGTTGTTGTTGTTGTTGTTGTTGTTGACATTGTTGTTGTTTTGATTTATTTGACGTTGTTGTTGTTGTTGTTTATTTGACGTAGTTGTTATTGTTGACGTTGTTGTTGTTGATGTTGTTGTTGTTGTTGTTTATTTGACGTTTTTGTTGTTGTTGATGTTGTTGTTGTTGTTTATTTGACGTTGTTGTTGTTGTTGTTGTTTATTTGACGTTGTTGTTGTTATTGTTGTTGTTGTTGTTGTTGTTGTTATTTATTTGACGTTGTTGTTGTTATTGTTATTGTTGTTGTTGTTGTTGTTGTTTATTTGACGTTGTTGTTGTTGTTTATTTGACATTGTTGTTGTTGTTTATTTGACATTGTTGTTGTTGTTGACAGTGTTGTTGTTGTTGTTGTTGTTTATTTGACATTGTTGTTGTTGTTGTTGACATTGTTGTTGTTGTTTATTTGACGTTGTTGTTGTTGTTGTTGTTTACTTGACGTTGTTGTTGTTATTGACGTTGTTGTTGTTGTTGTTGTTGTTAACACAATTGTTGTTATTGTTGTTTATTTGACGTTGTTGTTGTTGTTGTTTATTTGACGTAGTTGTTGTTGTTGTTGACGGTGTTACTGTTGTTGTTGTTTATTTGACATTGTTGTTGTTGTTGACGTTGTTCTTGTTGTTTATTTGACGTTGTTGTTGTTGACGGTGTTGTTGTTGTTATTGTTTATTTGACGTTGTTGTTGTTGTTGTTTATTTGACGTAGTTGTTATTGTTGACGTTGTTGTTGTTGTTGTTGTTGTTTATTTGACGTTTTTGTTGTTGTTGATGTTGTTGTTGTTGTTTATTTGACGTTGTTGTTGTTGTTGTTGTTTATTTGACATTGTTGTTGTTGTTATTGTTGTTGTTGTTGTTTATTTGACGTTGTTGTTGTTATTGTTATTGTTGTTGTTGTTTTTGTTGTTTATTTGACGTTGTTGTTGTTGTTTATTTGACATTGTTGTTGTTGTTATTGTTTATTTGACATTGTTGTTGTTTATTTGACGTTGTTGTTGTTGTTGTTGTTGACATTGTTGTTGTTGTTGACATTGTTGTTGTTGTTGTTTATTTGACGTTGTTGTTGTTGTTTATTTGACGTAGTTGTTATTGTTGACGTTGTTGTTGTTGTTGACGTTGTTGTTGTTGTTGTTGTTTATTTGACGTTTTTGTTGTTGTTGATGTTGTTGTTGTTGTTTATTTGACGTTGTTGTTGTTGTTGTTTATTTGACGTTGTTGTTGTTATTGTTGTTGTTGTTGTTGTTATTTATTTGACGTTGTTGTTGTTATTGTTATTGTTGTTGTTGTTGTTGTTGTTTATTTGACGTTGTTGTTGTTGTTGTTTATTTGACATTGTTGTTGTTGTTATTGTTTATTTGACATTGTTGTTGTTTATTTGACGTTGTTGTTGTTGTTGACATTGTTGTTGTTGTTGTTTATTTGACGTTGTTGTTGTTGTTGACGTTGTTGTTGTTGTTGTTGTTGTTTATTTGACGTTGTTGTTGTTGTTGTTTATTTGACGTTGTTGTTGTTGTTGTTGTTTATTTGACGTTGTTGTTGTTTATTTGACGTTGTTGTTATTGTTGTTGTTTAATTGACGTTGTTGTTGTTATTGACGTTGTTGTTGTTGTTTATTTGACGTAGTTGTTGTTGTTGACGGTGTTATTGTTGTTGTTGTTTATTTGACATTGTTGTTGTTGTTGACGTTGTTGTTGTTGTTGTTTATTTGACGTTGTTGTTGGTGACGGTGTTGTTGTTGTTATTGTTTATTTGACGTTGTTGTTGTTGTTGTTTATTTGACGTAGTTGTTATTGTTGACGTTGTTGTTGTTGTTGACGTTGTTGTTGTTGTTGTTGTTTATTTGACGTTTTTGTTGTTGTTGATGTTGTTGTTGTTGTTTATTTGACGTTGTTGTTGTTGTTGTTTATTTGACGTTGTTGTTGTTATTGTTGTTGTTGTTGTTTATTTGACGTTGTTGTTGTTATTGTTATTGTTGTTGTTGTTTAATTGACGTTGTTGTTGTTGTTTATTTGACATTGTTGTTGTTGTTATTGTTTATTTGACATTGTTGTTGTTTATTTGACGTTGTTGTTATTGTTGTTGTTGTTGTTGACATTGTTGTTGTTGTTGTTTATTTGACGTTGTTGTTGTTGTTGTTTATTTGACGTAGTTGTTATTGTTGACGTTGTTGTTGTTAACGTTGTTGTTGTTGTTGTTGTTGTTGTTGTTTATTTGACGTTTTTGTTGTTGTTGATGTTGTTGTTGTTGTTTATTTGACGTTGTTGTTGTTGTTGTTGTTTATTTGACGTTGTTGTTGTTATTGTTGTTGTTGTTGTTGTTGTTGTTGTTATTTATTTGACGTTGTTGTTGTTATTGTTATTGTTGTTGTTGTTGTTGTTGTTTATTTGACGTTGTTGTTGTTGTTTATTTGACATTGTTGTTGTTGTTATTGTTTATTTGACATTGTTGTTGTTTATTTGACGTTGTTGGTGTTGTTGACATTGTTGTTGTTGTTGTTTATTTGACGTTGTTGTTGTTGTTGTTTATTTGACGTTGTTGTTGTTGTTGTTGTTTATTTGACGTTGTTGTTGTTGTTGTTTATTTGACGTTGTTGTTGTTTATTTGACGTTGTTGTTGTTGTTGTTGTTTACTTGACGTTGTTGTTGTTATTGACGTTGTTGTTGTTGTTGTTGTTGTTTATTTGACGTTGTTGTTGTTGTTGTTTATTTGACGTTGTTGTTGTTGTTTATTTGAAATTGTTGTTGTTGTTGACAGTGTTGTTGTTGTTGTTGATGTTTATTTGACATTGTTGTTGTTGTTGTTGACATTGTTGTTGTTATTTATTTGACGTTGTTGTTGTTGTTGTTTACTTGACGTTGTTGTTGTTATTGACGTTGTTGTTGTTGTTGTTTTGACGTTGTTATTGTTGTTTATTTGACGTTGTTGTTGTTGTTGACATAGTTGTTGTTGTTGTAATTTATTTGACGTTGTTGTTGTTGTTGTTGTTGTTTATTTGACGTAGTTGTTGTTGTTGACGGGTTTATTGTTGTTGTTGTTTATTTGACATTGTTGTTGTTGTTGTTGACGTTGTTGTTGTTGTTGTTTATTTGACGTTGTTGTTGTTGTTGTTTATTAGATGTTGTTGTTGTTGACGTTGTTGTTGTTGTTATTGTTTATTTGACGTTGTTGTTGTTGTTTATTTGACGTAGTTGTTGTTGTTGACGTTGTTGTTGTTGTTGTTGTTTATTTGACGTTTTTGTTGTTGTTGATGCTGTTGTTGTTTTTGTTGTTGTTTATTTGATGTTGTTGTTGTTGTTTAATTGACGTTGTTGTTGTTGTTGTTGATTTTACGTTGTTGTTGTTGTTATTGTTGTTGTTGTTGTTGTTGTTTATTTGACGTTGTTGTTGTTGTTGTTTATTTGACGTTGTTGTTGTTGTTTATTTGACGTTGTTGTTGTTGTTGACGTTGTTGTTGTTGTTGTTTATTTGATGTTGTTGTTGTTGACATAGTTGTTGTTGTTTATTTCACGTTGTTGTTGTTGTTGACGTTGTTGTTTATTTGACGTTGTTGTTGTTTTTTATTTGACGTTGTTGTTAGTGTTGTTGATGTTGTTGTTGTTGTTTATTTGACGTTGTTGTTGTTCTTTATTTTACATTGTTGTTGTTGTTGGCGGTGTTGCTGTTGTTTATTTGACATTGTTGTTGTTGTTGTTGTTGTTGTTGTTGACGGTGTTGTTGTTGTTTATTTGACATTGTTGTTGTTGATGTTGTTGTTGTTGTTTATTTGACGTTGTTGTTGTTGTTGTTGTTTATTTGACGTTGTTGTTATTATTGTTGTTGTTGTTGTTGTTTATTTGACGTTGTGATTGTTATTGTTATTGTTGTTGTTTATGTTGTTTATTTGACGTTGTTGTTGTTGTTTATTTGACGTTGTTGTTGTTGTTAACGTTGTTGTTATTGTTGTTTATTTGACGTTGTTGTTATTGTTGTTTATTTGACGTTGTTGTTGTTGTTTATTTGACATTGTTGTTGTTGTTATTGTTTATTTGTTGTTGTTGTTGTTTATTTGACGTTGTAGTTGTTGTTGTTTATTTGACGTAGTTGTTATTGTTGACGCTGTTGTTGTTGTTGACGTTGTTGTTGTTGTTTATTTGACGTTTTTGTTGTTGTTGATGTTGTTGTTGTTTATTTGACGTTGTTGTTGTTGTTGTTGTTATTTATTTGTCGTTGTTGTTGTTATTATTATTGTTGTTGTTGTTGTTGTTGTTTATTTGACGTTGTTGTTGTTATTGTTATTGTTGTTGTTGTTGTTTATTTGACGTTGTTGTTGTTGTTGTTTATTTTATGTTGTTGTTGTTGTTGTTGTTTATTTGACGTTGTTGTTGTTGTTGTTGACGTTGTTGTTATTGTTGTTTATTTGACGTTGTTGTTGTTGTTTATTTGACATTGTTGTTGTTGTTATTGTTTATTGGACGTTGTTGTTGTTTATTTGACGTTGTTGGTGTTGTTGTTGTTGACGTTGTTGTTGTTGTTGTTTATTTGACGTTGTTGTTGTTGACGTTGTTGTTGTTGTTGTTTATTTGACGTTGTTGTTGTTGTTGTTTATTTGACGTTGTTGTTGTTGTTGTTTATTTGACGTTGTTGTTGTTGTTGTTTATTTGACGTTGTTGTTGTTTATTTGACATTTTTGTTGTTGTTGTTGTTGTTTACTTGACGTTGTTGTTGTTGTTGTTTATTTGACGTAGTTGTTATTGTTGACATTGTTGTTGTTGTTGACGTTGTTGTTGTTGTTGTTGTTTATTTGACGTTTTTGTTGTTGTTGATGTTGTTGTTGTTGTTGTTTATTTGACGTTGTTGTTGTCGTTGTTGTTGCTTATTTGACGTTGTTGTTGTTATTGTTGTTGTTGTTGTGGTTGTTTATTTGACGTTGTTGTTGTTATTGATATTGTTGTTGTTGTTGTTGTTGTTTATTTGACGTTGTTGTTGTTGTTTATTTGACGTTGTTATTGTTGTTTATTTGACGTTGTTGTTGTTGTTGTTGTTTATTTGACGTTGTTGTTGTTGTTGTTGTTATTGTTGTTGTTGTTGTTGTTGTTTATTTGACGTTGTTGTTGTTGTTTATTTGACGTTGTTGTTGTTGTTTATTTGACATTGTTGTTGTTGTTGACAGTGTTGTTGTTGTTGTTGTTGTTGTTTATTTGACATTGTTGTTGTTGTTGTTGTTGTTGACATTGTTGTTGTTGTTTATTTGACGTTGTTGTTGTTGTTGTTGTTTACTTCACGTTGTTGTTGTTATTGACGTTGTTGTTGTTGTTGTTGTTGACACAATTGTTGTTATTGTTGTTTATTTGACGTTGTTGTTGTTGTTGTTTATTTGACGTAGTTGTTGTTGTTGTTGACGGTGTTACTGTTGTTGTTGTTTATTTGACATTGTTGTTGTTGTTGTTGACGTTGTTCTTGTTGTTTATTTGACGTTGTTGTTGTTGACGGTGTTGTTGTTGTTATTGTTTATTTGACGTTGTTGTTGTTGTTGTTTATTTGACGTAGTTGTTATTGTTGACGTTGTTGTTGTTGTTGACGTTGTTGTTGTTGTTGTTGTTGTTTATTTGACGTTTTTGTTGTTGTTGATGTTGTTGTTGTTGTTTATTTGACGTTGTTGTTGTTGTTGTTGTTGTTGTTGTTTATTTGACATTGTTGTTGTTGTTATTGTTGTTGTTGTTGTTTATTTGACGTTGTTGTTGTTATTGTTATTGTTGTTGTTGTTGTTGTTGTTTATTTGACGTTGTTGTTGTTGTTTATTTGACATTGTTATTGTTGTTATTGTTTATTTGACATTGTTGTTGTTTATTTGACGTTGTTGTTGTTGTTGTTGTTGACATTGTTGTTGTTGTTGTTTATTTGACGTTGTTGTTGTTGTTGTTTATTTGACGTAGTTGTTATTGTTGACGTTGTTGTTGTTGTTGACGTTGTTGTTGTTGTTGTTGTTGTTTATTTGACGTTTTTGTTGTTGTTGATGTTGTTGTTGTTGTTTATTTGACGTTGTTGTTGTTGTTGTTTATTTGACGTTGTTGTTGTTATTGTTGTTGTTGTTGTTGTTATTTATTTGACGTTGTTGTTGTTATTGTTATTGTTGTTGTTGTTGTTGTTTATTTGACGTTGTTGTTGTTGTTGTTTATTTGACATTGTTGTTGTTGTTATTGTTTATTTGACATTGTTGTTGTTTATTTGACGTTGTTGTTGTTGTTGACATTGTTGTTGTTGTTGTTTATTTGACGTTGTTGTTGTTGTTGACGTTGTTGTTGTTGTTGTTTATTTGACGTTGTTGTTGTTGTTGTTTATTTGACGTTGTTGTTGTTGTTGTTTATTTGACGTTGTTGTTGTTTATTTGACGTTGTTGTTATTGTTGTTGTTTAATTGACGTTGTTGTTGTTATTGACGTTGTTGTTGTTGTTTATTTGACGTAGTTGTTGTTGTTGACGGTGTTATTGTTGTTGTTGTTTATTTGACATTGTTGTTGTTGTTGACGTTGTTGTTGTTGTTGTTTATTTGACGTTGTTGTTGGTGACGGTGTTGTTGTTGTTATTGTTTATTTGACGTTGTTGTTGTTGTTGTTTATTTGACGTAGTTGTTATTGTTGACGTTGTTGTTGTTGTTGACGTTGTTGTTGTTGTTGTTGTTTATTTGACGTTTTTGTTGTTGTTGATGTTTTTGTTGTTGTTTATTTGACGTTGTTGTTGTTGTTGTTGTTTATTTGACGTTGTTGTTGTTATTGTTGTTGTTGTTGTTTATTTGACGTTGTTGTTGTTATTGTTATTGTTGTTGTTGTTGTTGTTTAATTGACGTTGTTGTTGTTGTTTATTTGACATTGTTGTTGTTGTTATTGTTTATTTGACATTGTTGTTGTTTATTTGACGTTGTTGTTGTTGTTGTTGTTGTTGACATTGTTGTTGTTGTTATTTATTTGACGTTGTTGTTGTTGTTGTTTATTTGACGTAGTTGTTATTGTTGACGTTGTTGTTGTTGATGTTGTTGTTGTTGTTGTTGTTTATTTGACGTTTTTGTTGTTGTTGATGTTGTTGTTGTTGTTTATTTGACGTTGTTGTTGTTGTTGTTGTTTATTTGACGTTGTTGTTGTTATTGTTGTTGTTGTTGTTGTTGTTATTTATTTGACGTTGTTGTTGTTATTGTTATTGTTGTTGTTGTTGTTGTTGTTTATTTGACGTTGTTGTTGTTGTTTATTTGACATTGTTGTTGTTGTTTATTTGACATTGTTGTTGTTGTTGACAGTGTTGTTGTTGTTGTTGTTGTTTATTTGACATTGTTGTTGTTGTTGTTGACATTGTTGTTGTTGTTTATTTGACGTTGTTGTTGTTGTTGTTGTTTACTTGACGTTGTTGTTGTTATTGACGTTGTTGTTGTTGTTGTTGTTGTTGACACAATTGTTGTTATTGTTGTTTATTTGACGTTGTTGTTGTTGTTGTTTATTTGACGTAGTTGTTGTTGTTGTTGACGGTGTTACTGTTGTTGTTGTTTATTTGACATTGTTGTTGTTGTTGTTGACGTTGTTCTTGTTGTTTATTTGACGTTGTTGTTGTTGACGGTGTTGTTGTTGTTATTGTTTATTTGACGTTGTTGTTGTTGTTGTTTATTTGACGTAGTTGTTATTGTTGACGTTGTTGTTGTTGTTGACGTTGTTGTTGTTGTTGTTGTTGTTTATTTGACGTTTTTGTTGTTGTTGATGTTGTTGTTGTTGTTTATTTGACGTTGTTGTTGTTGTTGTTGTTTATTTGACATTGTTGTTGTTGTTATTGTTGTTGTTGTTGTTTATTTGACGTTGTTGTTGTTATTGTTATTGTTGTTGTTGTTGTTGTTTATTTGACGTTGTTGTTGTTGTTTATTTGACATTGTTGTTGTTGTTATTGTTTATTTGACATTGTTGTTGTTTATTTGACGTTGTTGTTGTTGTTGTTGTTGACATTGTTGTTGTTGTTATTGTTGTTGTTGTTTATTTGACGTAGTTGTTATTGTTGACGTTGTTGTTGTTGTTGACGTTGTTGTTGTTGTTGTTGTTTATTTGACGTTTTTGTTGTTGTTGATGTTGTTGTTGTTGTTTATTTGACGTTGTTGTTGTTGTTGTTTATTTGACGTTGTTGTTGTTATTGTTGTTGTTGTTGTTGTTATTTATTTGACGTTGTTGTTGTTATTGTTATTGTTGTTGTTGTTGTTGTTGTTTATTTGACGTTGTTGTTGTTGTTGTTTATTTGACATTGTTGTTGTTGTTATTGTTTATTTGACATTGTTGTTGTTTATTTGACGTTGTTGTTGTTGTTGACATTGTTGTTGTTGTTGTTTATTTGACGTTGTTGTTGTTGTTGACGTTGTTGTTGTTGTTGTTGTTTATTTGACGTTGTTGTTGTTGTTGTTGTTGTTTATTTGACGTTGTTGTTGTTGTTGTTTATTTGACGTTGTTGTTGTTTATTTGACGTTGTTGTTATTGTTGTTGTTTAATTGACGTTGTTGTTGTTATTGACGTTGTTGTTGTTGTTTATTTGACGTAGTTGTTGTTGTTGACGGTGTTATTGTTGTTGTTGTTTATTTGACATTGTTGTTGTTGTTGACGTTGTTGTTGTTGTTTATTTGACGTTGTTGTTGGTGACGGTGTTGTTGTTGTTATTGTTTATTTGACGTTGTTGTTGTTGTTGTTTATTTGACGTAGTTGTTATTGTAAACGTTGTTGTTGTTGTTGACGTTGTTGTTGTTGTTGTTGTTTATTTGACGTTTTTGTTGTTGTTGATGTTGTTGTTGTTGTTTATTTGACGTTGTTGTTGTTGTTGTTTATTTGACGTTGTTGTTGTTATTGTTGTTGTTGTTGTTTATTTGATGTTGTTGTTGTTATTGTTATTGTTGTTGTTGTTGTTGTTTAATTGACGTTGTTGTTGTTGTTTATTTGACATTGTTGTTGTTGTTATTGTTTATTTGACATTGTTGTTGTTTATTTGACGTTGTTGTTGTTGTTGTTGTTGTTGTTGACATTGTTGTTGTTGTTGTTTATTTGACGTTGTTGTTGTTGTTGTTTATTTGACGTAGTTGTTATTGTTGACGTTGTTGTTGTTAACGTTGTTGTTGTTGTTGTTGTTGTTTATTTGACGTTTTTGTTGTTGTTGATGTTGTTGTTGTTGTTGTTGTTGTTTATTTGACGTTGTTGTTGTTGTTGTTTATTTGACGTAGTTGTTATTGTTGACGTTGTTGTTGTTGTTGACGTTGTTGTTGTTGTTTATTTGACGTTTTTGTTGTTGTTGATGTTGTTGTTGTTGTTTATTTGACGTTGTTGTTGTTGTTGTTGTTTATTTGACATTGTTGTTGTTGTTATTGTTGTTGTTGTTGTTTATTTGACGTTGTTGTTGTTATTGTTATTGTTGTTGTTGTTGTTGTTGTTTATTTGACGTTGTTGTTGTTGTTTATTTGACATTGTTGTTGTTGTTATTGTTTATTTGACATTGTTGTTGTTTATTTGACGTTGTTGTTGTTGTTGTTGTTGACATTGTTGTTGTTGTTGTTTATTTGACGTTGTTGTTGTTGTTGTTTATTTGACGTAGTTGTTATTGTTGATGTTGTTGTTGTTGTTGACGTTGTTGTTGTTGTTGTTGTTTATTTGACGTTTTTGTTGTTGTTGATGTTGTTGTTGTTGTTTATTTGACGTTGTTGTTGTTGTTGTTGTTTATTTGACGTTGTTGTTGTTATTGTTGTTGTTGTTGTTATTTATTTGACGTTGTTGTTGTTATTGTTATTGTTGTTGTTGTTGTTGTTGTTGTTTATTTGACGTTGTTGTTGTTGTTGTTTATTTGACATTGTTGTTGTTGTTATTGTTTATTTGACATTGTTGTTGTTTATTTGACGTTGTTGTTGTTGTTGACATTGTTGTTGTTGTTATTTATTTGACGTTGTTGTTGTTGTTGACGTTGTTGTTGTTGTTGTTTATTTGAAGTTGTTGTTGTTGTTGTTTATTTGACGTTGTTGTTGTTGTTGTTTATTTGACGTTGTTGTTGTTTATTTGACGTTGTTGTTATTGTTGTTGTTTAATTGACGTTGTTGTTGTTATTGACGTTGTTGTTGTTGTTTATTTGACGTAGTTGTTGTTGTTGACGGTGTTATTGTTGTTGTTGTTTATTTGACATTGTTGTTGTTGTTGACGTTGTTGTTGTTGTTGTTTATTTGACGTTGTTGTTGGTGACGGTGTTGTTGTTGTTATTGTTTATTTGACGTTGTTGTTGTTGTTGTTTATTTGACGTAGTTGTTATTGTTGACGTTGTTGTTGTTGTTGTTGACGTTGTTGTTGTTGTTGTTTATTTGACGTTTTTGTTGTTGTTGATGTTTTTGTTGTTGTTTATTTGACGTTGTTGTTGTTGTTGTTGTTTATTTGACGTTGTTGTTGTTATTGTTGTTGTTGTTGTTTATTTGACGTTGTTGTTGTTATTGTTATTGTTGTTGTTGTTGTTGTTTAATTGACGTTGTTGTTGTTGTTTATTTGACATTGTTGTTGTTGTTATTGTTTATTTGACATTGTTGTTGTTTATTTGACGTTGTTGTTGTTGTTGTTGTTGTTGACATTGTTGTTGTTGTTATTTATTTGACGTTGTTGTTGTTGTTGTTTATTTGACGTAGTTGTTATTGTTGACGTTGTTGTTGTTGATGTTGTTGTTGTTGTTGTTTATTTGACGTTTTTGTTGTTGTTGATGTTGTTGTTGTTGTTTATTTGACGTTGTTGTTGTTGTTGTTGTTTATTTGACGTTGTTGTTGTTATTGTTGTTGTTGTTGTTGTTGTTGTTATTTATTTGACGTTGTTGTTGTTATTGTTATTGTTGTTGTTGTTGTTGTTGTTTATTTGACGTTGTTGTTGTTGTTTATTTGACATTGTTGTTGTTGTTTATTTGACATTGTTGTTGTTGTTGACAGTGTTGTTGTTGTTGTTGTTGTTTATTTGACATTGTTGTTGTTGTTGTTGACATTGTTGTTGTTGTTTATTTGACGTTGTTGTTGTTGTTGTTGTTTACTTAACGTTGTTGTTGTTATTGACGTTGTTGTTGTTGTTGTTGTTGACACAATTGTTGTTATTGTTGTTTATTTGACGTTGTTGTTGTTGTTGTTTATTTGACGTAGTTGTTGTTGTTGTTGACGGTGTTACTGTTGTTGTTGTTTATTTGACATTGTTGTTGTTGTTGTTGACGTTGTTCTTGTTGTTTATTTGACGTTGTTGTTGTTGACGGTGTTGTTGTTGTTATTGTTTATTTGACGTTGTTGTTGTTGTTGTTTATTTGACGTAGTTGTTATTGTTGACGTTGTTGTTGTTGTTGACGTTGTTGTTGTTGTTGTTGTTGTTGTTGTTTATTTGACGTTTTTGTTGTTGTTGATGTTGTTGTTGTTGTTTATTTGACGTTGTTGTTGTTGTTGTTTATTTGACATTGTTGTTGTTGTTATTGTTGTTGTTGTTGTTTATTTGACGTTGTTGTTGTTATTGTTATTGTTGTTGTTGTTTTTGTTGTTTATTTGACGTTGTTGTTGTTGTTTATTTGACATTGTTGTTGTTGTTATTGTTTATTTGACATTGTTGTTGTTTATTTGACGTTGTTGTTGTTGTTGTTGTTGACATTGTTGTTGTTGTTGACATTGTTGTTGTTGTTGTTTATTTGACGTTGTTGTTGTTGTTTATTTGACGTAGTTGTTATTGTTGACGTTGTTGTTGTTGTTGACGTTGTTGTTGTTGTTGTTTATTTGACGTTTTTGTTGTTGTTGATGTTGTTGTTGTTGTTTATTTGACGTTGTTGTTGTTGTTGTTTATTTGACGTTGTTGTTGTTATTGTTGTTGTTGTTGTTGTTATTTATTTGACGTTGTTGTTGTTATTGTTATTGTTGTTGTTGTTGTTGTTGTTTATTTGACGTTGTTGTTGTTGTTGTTTATTTGACATTGTTGTTGTTGTTATTGTTTATTTGACATTGTTGTTGTTTATTTGACGTTGTTGTTGTTGTTGACATTGTTGTTGTTGTTGTTTATTTGACGTTGTTGTTGTTGTTGACGTTGTTGTTGTTGTTGTTGTTGTTTATTTGACATTGTTGTTGTTGTTGTTTATTTGACGTTGTTGTTGTTGTTGTTTATTTGACGTTGTTGTTGTTTATTTGACGTTGTTGTTATTGTTGTTGTTTAATTGACGTTGTTGTTGTTATTGACGTTGTTGTTGTTGTTTATTTGACGTAGTTGTTGTTGTTGACGGTGTTATTGTTGTTGTTGTTTATTTGACATTGTTGTTGTTGTTGACGTTGTTGTTGTTGTTGTTTATTTGACGTTGTTGTTGGTGACGGTGTTGTTGTTGTTATTGTTTATTTGACGTTGTTGTTGTTGTTTATTTGACGTAGTTGTTATTGTTGACGTTGTTGTTGTTGTTGACGTTGTTGTTGTTGTTGTTGTTGTTTATTTGACGTTTTTGTTGTTGTTGATGTTGTTGTTGTTGTTTATTTGACGTTGTTGTTGTTGTTGTTTATTTGACGTTGTTGTTGTTATTGTTGTTGTTGTTGTTTATTTGACGTTGTTGTTGTTATTGTTATTGTTGTTGTTGTTGTTGTTTAATTGACGTTGTTGTTGTTGTTTATTTGACATTGTTGTTGTTGTTATTGTTTATTTGACATTGTTGTTGTTTATTTGACGTTGTTGTTGTTGTTGTTGTTGTTGACATTGTTGTTGTTGTTGTTTATTTGACGTTGTTGTTGTTGTTGTTTATTTGACGTAGTTGTTATTGTTGACGTTGTTGTTGTTAACGTTGTTGTTGTTGTTGTTGTTTATTTGACGTTTTTGTTGTTGTTGATGTTGTTGTTGTTGTTTATTTGACGTTGTTGTTGTTGTTGTTGTTTATTTGACGTTGTTGTTGTTATTGTTGTTGTTGTTGTTGTTATTTATTTGACGTTGTTGTTGTTATTGTTATTGTTGTTGTTGTTGTTGTTTATTTGACGTTGTTGTTGTTGTTTATTTGACATTGTTGTTGTTGTTATTGTTTATTTGACATTGTTGTTGTTTATTTGACGTTGTTGGTGTTGTTGACATTGTTGTTGTTGTTGTTTATTTGACGTTGTTGTTGTTGTTGTTGTTTATTTGACGTTGTTGTTGTTGTTGTTGTTTATTTGACGTTGTTGTTGTTGTTGTTTATTTGACGTTGTTGTTGTTTATTTGACGTTGTTGTTGTTGTTGTTGTTTACTTGACGTTGTTGTTGTTATTGACGTTGTTGTTGTTGTTGTTGTTGTTTATTTGACGTTGTTGTTGTTGTTGTTTATTTGACGTTGTTGTTGTTGTTTATTTGAAATTGTTGTTGTTGTTGACAGTGTTGTTGTTGTTGTTGATGTTTATTTGACATTGTTGTTGTTGTTGTTGACATTGTTGTTGTTATTTATTTGACGTTGTTGTTGTTGTTGTTTACTTGACGTTGTTGTTGTTATTGACGTTGTTGTTGTTGTTGTTTTGACGTTGTTATTGTTGTTTATTTGACGTTGTTGTTGTTGTTAACATAGTTGTTGTTGTTGTAATTTATTTGACGTTGTTGTTGTTGTTGTTGTTGTTTATTTGACGTAGTTGTTGTTGTTGACGGGTTTATTGTTGTTGTTGTTTATTTGACATTGTTGTTGTTGTTGTTGACGTTGTTGTTGTTGTTTATTTGACGTTGTTGTTGTTGTTGTTTATTAGATGTTGTTGTTGTTGACGTTGTTGTTGTTGTTATTGTTTATTTGACGTTGTTGTTGTTGTTTATTTGACGTAGTTGTTGTTGTTGACGTTGTTGTTGTTGTTGTTTATTTGACGTTTTTGTTGTTGTTGATGCTGTTGTTGTTTTTGTTGTTGTTTATTTGATGTTGTTGTTGTTGTTTAATTGACGTTGTTGTTGTTGTTGTTGATTTTACGTTGTTGTTGTTGTTATTGTTGTTGTTGTTGTTGTTGTTGTTTATTTGACGTTGTTGTTGTTGTTGTTTATTTGACGTTGTTGTTGTTGTTTATTTGACGTTGTTGTTGTTGTTGACGTTGTTGTTGTTGTTGTTTATTTGATGTTGTTGTTGTTGACATAGTTGTTGTTGTTTATTTCACGTTGTTGTTGTTGTTGACGTTGTTGTTTATTTGACGTTGTTGTTGTTTTTTATTTGACGTTGTTGTTAGTGTTGTTGATGTTGTTGTTGTTGTTTATTTGACGTTGTTGTTGTTCTTTATTTGACATTGTTGTTGTTGTTGGCGGTGTTGCTGTTGTTTATTTGACATTGTTGTTGTTGTTGTTGTTGTTGTTGTTGTTGACGGTGTTGTTGTTGTTTATTTGACATTGTTGTTGTTGATGTTGTTGTTGTTGTTTATTTGACGTTGTTGTTGTTGTTGTTGTTTATTTGACGTTGTTGTTATTATTGTTGTTGTTGTTGTTGTTTATTTGACGTTGTTATGTTTATTGTTATTGTTGTTGTTTATGTTGTTTATTTGACGTTGTTGTTGTTGTTTATTTGACGTTGTTGTTGTTGTTGACGTTGTTGTTATTGTTGTTTATTTGACGTTGTTGTTATTGTTGTTTATTTGACGTTGTTGTTGTTGTTTATTTGACATTGTTGTTGTTGTTATTGTTTATTTGTTGTTGTTGTTGTTTATTTGACGTTGTTGTTGTTGTTGTTTATTTGACGTAGTTGTTATTGTTGACGCTGTTGTTGTTGTTGACGTTGTTGTTGTTGTTTATTTGACGTTTTTGTTGTTGTTGATGTTGTTGTTGTTTATTTGACGTTGTTGTTGTTGTTGTTATTTATTTGTCGTTGTTGTTGTTATTATTATTGTTGTTGTTGTTGTTGTTGTTTATTTGACGTTGTTGTTGTTATTGTTATTGTTGTTGTTGTTGTTTATTTGACGTTGTTGTTGTTGTTGTTTATTTTATGTTGTTGTTGTTGTTGTTGTTTATTTGACGTTGTTGTTGTTGTTGTTGACGTTGTTGTTATTGTTGTTTATTTGACGTTGTTGTTGTTGTTTATTTGACATTGTTGTTGTTGTTATTGTTTATTTGACGTTGTTGTTGTTTATTTGACGTTGTTGGTGTTGTTGTTGTTGACGTTGTTGTTGTTGTTGTTTATTTGACGTTGTTGTTGTTGACGTTGTTGTTGTTGTTGTTTATTTGACGTTGTTGTTGTTGTTGTTTATTTGACGTTGTTGTTGTTGTTGTTTATTTGACGTTGTTGTTGTTTATTTGACATTTTTGTTGTTGTTGTTGTTGTTTACTTGACGTTGTTGTTGTTGTTGTTGTTTATTTGACGTTGTTGTTGTTTTTGTTGTTTATTTGACGTTGTTGTTGTTGTTGACATAGTTGTTGTTGTTGTTTATTTGACGTTGTTGTTGTTGTTTATTTGACATTGTTGTTGTTGTTGACAGTGTTGTTGTTGTTGTTGTTTATTTGACATTGTTGTTGTTGTTGTTGACATTGTTGTTGTTGTTTATTTGACGTTGTTGTTGTTATTGTTGTTGTTGTTGTTATTTATTTGACGTTGTTGTTGTTATTGTTATTGTTGTTGTTGTTGTTGTTATTTATTTGACGTTGTTGTTGTTGTTTATTTGACATTGTTGTTGTTGTTATTGTTTATTTGACATTGTTGTTGTTTATTTGACGTTGTTGTTGTTGTTGACGTTGTTGTTGTTGTTGACGTTGTTGTTGTTGTTGTTGTTTATTTGACGTTGTTGTTGTTGTTGTTATTTATTTGACGTTGTTGTTGTTGTTGTTTATTTGACGTTGTTGTTGTTTATTTGACGTTGTTGTTATTGTTGTTGTTTACTTGACGTTGTTGTTGTTATTGACGTTGTTGTTGTTGTTGTTAATTTGACGTAGTTGTTGTTGTTGACGGTGTTATTGTTGTTGTTGTTTATTTGACATTGTTGTTGTTGTTGACGTTGTTGTTGTTGTTGTTTATTTGACGTTGTTGTTGGTGACGGCGTTGTTGTTGTTATTGTTTATTTGACGTTGTTGTTGTTGTTGTTTATTTGACGTAGTTGTTATTGTTGACGTTGTTGTTGTTGTTGACGTTGTTGTTGTTGTTGTTGTTT
>OX451735.1:1342595200-1342597700 GCA_948472305.1 Vicia faba | reverse complement strand
ATTTGATGTTTTTGTTGTTGTTGATGTTGTTGTTGTTTATTTGACGTTGTTGTTGTTGTTGTTGTTATTTATTTGACGTTGTTGTTGTTATTATTATTGTTGTTGTTGTTGTTGTTTATTTGACGTTGTTGTTGTTATTGTTATTGTTGTTGTTGTTGTTTATTTGACGTTGTTGTTGTTGTTGTTGTTTATTTTACGTTGTTGTTGTTGTTGTTGTTGTTTATTTGACGTTGTTGTTGTTATTGTTGACGTTGTTGTTATTGTTGTTTATTTGACGTTGTTGTTGTTGTTTATTTGACATTGTTGTTGTTGTTATTGTTTATTTGACGTTGTTGTTGTTTATTTGACGTTGTTGGTGTTGTTGTTGTTGACGTTGTTGGTGTTGTTGTTTATTTGACGTTGTTGTTGTTGACGTTGTTGTTGTTGTTTATTTGACGTTGTTGTTGTTGACGTTGTTGTTGTTGTTGTTTATTTGACGTTGTTGTTGTTGTTGTTATTTATTTGACGTTGTTGTTGTTGTTGTTTATTTGACGTTGTTGTTGTTTATTTGACGTTTTTGTTGTTGTTGTTGTTGTTGTTTACTTGACGTTGTTGTTGTTATTGACGTTGTTGTTGTTGTTTATTTGACGTTGTTGTTGTTGTTGACATAGTTGTTGTTGTTGTTTATTTGACGTTGTTGTTGTTGTTTATTTGACATTGTTGTTGTTGTTGACAGTGTTGTTGGTGTTGTTGTTTATTTGACATTGTTGTTGTTGTTGTTGTTGACATTGTTGTTGTTGTTTATTTGACGTTGTTGTTGTTATTGTTGTTGTTGTTGTTATTTATTTGACGTTGTTGTTGTTATTGTTATTGTTGTTGTTGTTGTTGTTTATTTGACGTTGCTGTTGTTGTTTATTTGACATTGTTGTTGTTGTTATTGTTTATTTGACATTGTTGTTGTTTATTTGACGTTGTTGTTGTTGTTGACATTGTTGTTGTTGTTGTTTATTTGACGTTGTTGTTGTTGTTGACGTTGTTGTTGTTGTTGTTTATTTGACGTTGTTGTTGTTGTTGTTTATTTGACGTTGTTGTTGTTGTTGTTTATTTGACGTTGTTGTTGTTTATTTGACGTTGTTGTTATTGTTGTTGTTTACTTGACGTTGTTGTTGTTATTGACGTTGTTGTTGTTGTTGTTTATTGGACGTAGTTGTTGTTGTTGACGGTGTTATTGTTGTTGTTGTTTATTTGACATTGTTGTTGTTGTTGTTGACGTTGTTGTTGTTGTTTATTTGACGTTGTTGTTGGGGACGACGTTGTTATTGTTATTGTTTATTTGACGTTGTTGTTGTTGTTGTTTATTTGACGTAGTTGTTATTGTTGACGTTGTTGTTGTTGTTGACGTTGTTGTTGTTGTTGTTGTTTATTTGACGTTTTTGTTGTTGTTGATGTTGTTGTTGTTGTTTATTTGACGTTGTTGTTGTTGTTGTTTATTTGACGTTGTTGTTGTTATTGTTGTTGTTGTTGTTGTTTATTTGACGTTGTTGTTGTTATTGTTATTGTTGTTGTTGTTGTTGTTTAATTGACGTTGTTGTTGTTGTTTATTTGACATTGTTGTTGTTGTTATTGTTTATTTGACATTGTTGTTGTTTATTTGACGTTGTTGTTGTTGTTGTTGTTGTTATTGTTGTTGTTGTTGTTGTTTATTTGACGTTGTTGTTGTTATTGTTATTGTTGTTGTTGTTGTTGTTGTTTATTTGACGTTGTTGTTGTTGTTTATGTGACATTGTTGTTGTTGTTATTGTTTATTTGACATTGTTGTTGTTTATTTGACGTTGTTGTTGTTGTTGTTGTTGGTGACATTGTTGTTGTTGTTGTTTATTTGACGTTGTTGTTGTTGTTGTTGTTTATTTGACGTAGTTGTTATTATTGACGTTGTTGTTGTTGTTGACGTTGTTGTTGTTGTTGTTGTTTATTTGACGTTTTTGTTGTTGTTGATGTTGTTGTTGTTGTTTATTTGACGTTGTTGTTGTTGTTGTTGTTTATTTGACGTTGTTGTTGTTATTGTTGTTGTTGTTGTTGTTGTTATTTATTTGACGTTGTTGTTGTTATTGTTATTGTTGTTGTTGTTGTTGTTTATTTGACGTTGTTGTTGTTGTTTATTTGACATTGTTGTTGTTGTTATTGTTTATTTGACATTGTTGTTGTTTATTTGACGTTGTTGTTGTTGACATTGTTGTTGTTGTTGTTTATTTGACGTTGTCGTTGTTGTTGTTTATTTGACGTTGTTGTTGTTGTTGTTGTTTACTTGACGTTGTTGTTGTTATTGACGCTGTTGTTGTTGTTGTTGTTTATTTGACGTTGTTGTTGTTGTTGACATAGTTGTTGTTGTTGTTTATTTGACGTTGTTGTTGTTGTTTATTTGACATTGTTGTTGTTGTTGACAATGTTGTTGTTGTTGTTTATTTGACATTGTTGTTGTTGTTGTTGACATTGTTGTTGTTATTTATTTGACGTTGTTGTT
>OX451735.1:1342577700-1342580200 GCA_948472305.1 Vicia faba | reverse complement strand
ATTGTTGTTGTTGTTGTTTATTTGACGTTGTTGTTTTTTATTTGACGTTTTTGTTGTTGTTGTTGTTGTTGTTTACTTGACGTTGTTGTTGTTATTGACTTTGTTGTTGTTGTTGTTTATTTGACGTTGTTGTTGTTGTTGACATAGTTGTTGTTGTTGTTTATTTGACGTTGTTGTTGTTGTTTATTTGACATTGTTGTTGTTGTTGACAGTGTTGTTGTTGTTGTTGTTGTTGTTGTTTATTTGACATTGTTGTTGTGGTTATTCACATTGTTGTTGTTGTTTATTTGACGTTGTTGTTGTTGTTGTTGTTTACTTGACGTTGTTGTTGTTATTGACGTTGTTGTTGTTGTTGTTGACATAGTTGTTGTTATTGTTGTTTATTTGACATTGTTATTGTTGTTGACGTTGTTGTTGTTGTTTATTTGATGTTGTTGTTGTTGTTGATGTTTATTAGATGTTATTGTTGTTGACGTTGTTGTTGTTGTTATTAATTATTTGACGTTGTTGTTGTTGTTTATTTGACGTAGTTGTTGTTGTTGACGTTGTTGTTGTTGTTTATTTGAGGTTTTTGTTGTTGTTGATGTTGTTGTTGTTTTTGTTGTGGTTTATTTGACGTTGTTGTTGTTGTTTAATTGACGTTGTTGTTGTTGTTGTTGTTTATTTGACGTTGTTGTTGTTGTTGTTATTGTTGTTGTTGTTGTTGTTGTTTATTTGACGTTGTTGTTGTTGTTGTTTATTTGACGTTGTTGTTGTTGTTGTTGTTTATGTTTATTTGACGTTGTTGTTGTTGACGTTGTTGTTGTTGTTGTTTATTTGATGTTGTTGTTGTTGACATAGTTGTTGTTGTTTATTTCACGTTGTTGTTGTTGTTGACGTTGTTGTTTATTTGACGTTGTTGTTGTTTTTTATTTGACGTTGTTGTTGTTGTTGTTGACGTTGTTAATGTTGTTTATTTGACGTTGTTGTTGTTGTTTATTTGACATTGTTGTTGTTGTTGACGGTGTTGTTGTTGTTGTTGTTGTTGTTTATTTGACATTGTTGTTGTTGTTGTTGTTGTTGACGTTGTTGTTATTGTTTATTTGACGTTGTTGTTGTTGTTGTTCTATTTCACGTTCTTCTTGTTTATTTGACGTTGTTGTTGTTGTTTATTTGACGTAGTTGTTGTTGTTGACGTTGTTGTTGTTGTTTATTTGAGGTTTTTGTTGTTGTTGATGTTGTTGTTGTTTTTGTTGTTGTTTATTTGACGTTGTTGTTGTTGTTTAATTGACGTTGTTGTTGTTTATTTGACGTTGTTGTTGTTGTTATTGTTGTTGTTGTTGTTGTTGTTTATTTGACGTTGTTGTTGTTGTTGTTTATTTGACGTTGTTGTTGTTGTTGTTTATGTTTATTTGACGTTGTTGTTGTTGACGTTGTTGTTGTTGTTGTTGTTGACATAGTTGTTGTTGTTTATTTGACGTTGTTGTTGTTGTTGACGTTGTTGTTTATTTGACGTTGTTGTTGTTTTTTATTTGACGTTGTTGTTGTTGTTGTTGTTGACGTTGTTAATGTTGTTTATTTGACGTTGTTGTTGTTGTTTATTTGACATTGTTGTTGCTGTTGACGGTGTTGTTGTTGTTGTTGTTGTTGTTTATTTGACATTGTTGTTGTTGTTGTTGTTGACGTTGTTGTTATTGTTTATTTGACGTTGTTGTTGTTGTTGTTGTTCTTCTTTATTTCACGTTCTTGTTGTTTATTTGACGTTGTTGTTGTTGTTATTGTTTATTTGACGTTGTTATTGTTGACAGTGTTGTTGTTGTTATTGTTTATTTGACGTTGTTGTTGTTGTTGTTTATTTGACGTAGTTGTTATTGTTGACATTGTTGTTGTTGTTGACGTTGTTGTTGTTGTTGTTTATTTGACGTTTTTGTTGTTGTTGATGTTGTTGTTGTTGTTTATTTGACGTTGTTGTTGTTGTTGTTGTTTATTTGACGTTGTCGTTGTTATTGTTGTTGTTGTTGTGGTTGTTTATTTGATGTTGTTGTTGTTATTATTATTGTTGTTGTTGTTGTTGTTGTTTATTTGACGTTGTTGTTGTTGTTTATTTGACGTTGTTGTTGTTGTTGTTTATTTGAAGTTGTTGTTGTTGTTGTTGTTTATTTGACGTTGTTGTTGTTGTTGTTATTGTTGTTGTTGTTGTTGTTGTTGTTGTTTATTTGACGTTGTTGTTGTTGTTGTTGTTTATTTGACGTTGTTGTTGTTGTTGTTTGTTTATTTGACGTTGTTGTTGTTGACGTTGTTGTTGTTGTTGTTTATTTGATGTTGTTGTTGTTGACATAGTTGTTGTTGTTTATTTCACGTTGTTGTTGTTGTTGACGTTGTTGTTTATTTGACGTTGTTGTTGTTTTTTATTTGACGTTGTTGTTGTTGTTGTTGACGTTGTTGTTGTTGTTGTTGTTTATTTGACGTTGTTGTTGTTGTTGTTTATTTGACATTGTTGTTGTTGTTGACGGTGTTATTG
>OX451735.1:1342572700-1342575200 GCA_948472305.1 Vicia faba | reverse complement strand
CATTGTTGTTGTTGTTGACGGTGTTGTTGTTGTTGTTGTTGTTGTTTATTTGACATTGTTGTTGTTGTTGTTGTTGTTGACGTTGTTGTTATTGTTTATTTGACGTTGTTGTTGTTGTTGTTCTTCTTTATTTCACGTTCTTGTTGTTTATTTGACGTTGTTGTTGTTGTTTATTTGACGTAGTTGTTGTTGTTGTTTATTTGAGGTTTTTGTTGTTGTTGATGTTGTTGTTGTTTTTGTTGTTGTTTATTTGACGTTGTTGTTGTTGTTTAATTGACGTTGTTGTTGTTTATTTGACGTTGTTGTTGTTGTTGTTGTTGTTATTGTTGTTGTTGTTGTTGTTTATTTGACGTTGTTGTTGTTGTTGTTTATTTTACGTTGTTGTTGTTGTTGTTTATGTTTATTTGACGTTGTTGTTGTTGACGTTGTTGTTGTTGTTGTTGTTTATTTGATGTTGTTGTTGTTGACATAGTTGTTGTTGTTTATTTCACGTTGTTGTTGTTGTTGACGTTGTTGTTTATTTGACGTTGTTGTTGTTTTTTATTTGACGTTGTTGTTGTTGTTGTTGTTGACGTTGTTAATGTTGTTTATTTGACGTTGTTGTTGTTGTTTATTTGACATTGTTGTTGTTGTTGACAGTGTTGTTGTTGTTGTTGTTGTTGTTTATTTGACATTATTGTTGTTGTTGTTGTTGTTGACGTTGTTGTTATTGTTTATTTGACTTTGTTGTTGTTGTTGTTCTTCTTTATTTCACGTTCTTGTTGTTTATTTGACGTTGTTGTTGTTGTTATTGTTTATTTGACGTTGTTATTGTTGGCAGTGTTGTTGTTGTTATTGTTTATTTGACGTTGTTGTTGTTGTTGTTTATTTGACGTAGTTGTTATTGTTGACATTGTTGTTGTTGTTGACGTTGTTGTTGTTGTTGTTGTTTATTTGACGTTTTTGTTGTTGTTGATGTTGTTGTTGTTGTTTATTTGACGTTGTTGTTGTTGTTGTTGTTTATTTGACGTTGTCGTTGTTATTGTTGTTGTTGTTGTGGTTGTTTATTTGACGTTGTTGTTGTTATTGTTATTGTTGTTGTTGTTGTTGTTTATTTGACGTTGTTGTTGTTGTTTATTTGACGTTGTTGTTGTTGTTGACGTTGTTGTTATTGTTGTTTATTTGACGTTATGTTATTGTTGTTTATTTGACGTTGTTGTTGTTGTTTATTTGACATTGTTGTTGTTATTGTTTATTTGTTGTTGTTGTTGTTGTTTATTTGACGTTGTTGTTGTTGTTGTTTATTTGACGTAGTTGTTATTGTTGACGCTGTTGTTATTGTTGACGCTGTTGTTATTGTTGACGTTGTTGTTGTTGTTTATTTGACGTTTTTGTTGTTGTTGATGTTGTTGTTGTTTATTTGACGTTGTTGTTGTTGTTGTTGTTGTTGTTGTTGTTGTTGTTTATTTGACGTTGTTGTTGTTATTATTATTGTTGTTGTTGTTGTTGTTGTTTATTTGACGTTGTTGTTGTTATTGTTATTGTTGTTGTTGTTGTTTATTTGACGTTGTTGTTGTTGTTGTTTATTTTACGTTGTTGTTGTTGTTGTTGTTGTTTATTTGACGTTGTTGTTGTTGTTGTTGACGTTGTTGTTATTGTTGTTTATTTGACGTTGTTGTTGTTGTTTATTTGACATTGTTGTTGTTGTTATTGTTTATTTGACGTTGTTGTTGTTTATTTGACGTTGTGGTGTTGTTGTTGTTGACGTTGTTGTTGTTGTTGTTTATTTGACGTTGTTGTTGTTGTTGACGTTGTTGTTGTTGTTGTTTATTTGACGTTGTTGTTGTTGTTGTTTATTTGACGTTGTTGTTGTTGTTGTTTATTTGACATTGTTGTTGTTGTTGTTTATTTGACGTTGTTGTTTTTTATTTGACGTTTTTGTTGTTGTTGTTGTTGTTGTTTACTTGACGTTGTTGTTGTTATTGACTTTGTTGTTGTTGTTGTTTATTTGACGTTGTTGTTGTTGTTGACATAGTTGTTGTTGTTGTTTATTTGACGTTGTTGTTGTTGTTTATTTGACATTGTTGTTGTTGTTGACAGTGTTGTTGTTGTTGTTGTTGTTGTTGTTTATTTGACATTGTTGTTGTGGTTATTCACATTGTTGTTGTTGTTTATTTGACGTTGTTGTTGTTGTTGTTGTTTACTTGACGTTGTTGTTGTTATTGACGTTGTTGTTGTTGTTGTTGACATAGTTGTTGTTATTGTTGTTTATTTGACATTGTTATTGTTGTTGACGTTGTTGTTGTTGTTTATTTGATGTTGTTGTTGTTGTTGATGTTTATTAGATGTTATTGTTGTTGACGTTGTTGTTGTTGTTATTAATTATTTGACGTTGTTGTTGTTGTTTATTTGACGTAGTTGTTGTTGTTGACGTTGTTGTTGTTGTTTATTTGAGGTTTTTGTTGTTGTTGATGTTGTTGTTGTTTTTGTTGTGGTTTATTTGACGTTGTTGTTGTTGTTT
>OX451735.1:1342567700-1342570200 GCA_948472305.1 Vicia faba | reverse complement strand
TTGACGTTGTTGTTATTGTTTATTTGACGTTTTTGTTGTTGTTGTTCTTCTTTATTTCACGTTCTTGTTGTTTATTCGACGTTGTTGTTGTTGTTATTGTTTATTTGACGTTGTTATTATTGACAGTGTTGTTGTTGTTGTTGTTTATTTGAGGTTTTTGTTGTTTTTGTTTATTTGACGTAGTTGTTATTGTTGACATTGTTGTTGTTGTTGACGTTGTTGTTGTTGTTGTTGTTTATTTGACGTTTTTGTTGTTGTTGATGTTGTTGTTGTTGTTTATTTGACGTTGTTGTTGTTGTTGTTGTTTATTTGACGTTGTCGTTGTTATTGTTGTTGTTGTTGTGGTTGTTTATTTGACGTTGTTGTTGTTATTATTATTATTGTTGTTGTTGTTGTTGTTTATTTGACGTTGTTGTTGTTGTTTATTTGACGTTGTTGTTGTTGTTTATTTGAAGTTGTTGTTGTTGTTGTTGTTTATTTGACGTTGTTGTTGTTGTTGTTATTGTTGTTGTTGTTGTTGTTGTTTATTTGACGTTGTTGTTGTTGTTGTTTATTTGACGTTGTTGTTGTTGTTGTTTATTTGACGTTGTTGTTGTTGACGTTGTTGTTGTTGTTGTTGTTTATTTGATGTTGTTGTTGTTGACATAGTTGTTGTCGTTTATTTCACGTTGTTGTTGTTGTTGACGTTGTTGTTTATTTGACGTTGTTGTTGTTTTTTATTTCACGTTGTTGTTGTTGTTGTTGACGTTGTTGTTGTTGTTGTTGTTGTTTATTTGACGTTGTTGTTGTTGTTGTTGACGTTGTTGTTGTTGTTGTTGTTTATTTGACGTTGTTGTTGTTGTTGTTTATTTGACATTGTTGTTGTTGTTGACGGTGTTATTGTTGTTGTTGTTGTTTATTTGACATTGTTGTTGTTGTTGTTGACGTTGTTGTGGTTGTTTATTTGACATTGTTGTTGTTGTTCTTCTTCTTTATTTGACTTTGTTGTTGTTTATTTGACATTGTTGTTGTTGTTGTTGTTTATTTGACGTTGTTGTTGTTATTGTTGTTGTTGTTGTTGTTGTTGTTTATTTGACGTTGTTGTTGTTGTTGTTGACTTTGTTGTTGTTTATTTGACGTAGTTTTTGTTGTTGACGTTGTTGTTGTTGTTGTTTATTTGACGTTTTTGTTATTGTTGATGCTGTTGTTGTTTTTGTTGTTGTTTATTTGACGTTGTTGTTGTTGTTTATTTGACGTTGTTGTTGTTGTTATTGTCGTTGTTGTTGTTGTTGTTTATTTGACGTTGTTGTTGTTGTTGTTTATTTGACGTTGTTGTTGTTGTTGTTGTTGTTTATTTGACGTTGTTGTTGTTGTTGACGTTGTTGTTGTTGTTGTTTATTTGATGTTGTTGTTGTTGACATAGTTGTTGTTGTTTATTTCACGTTGTTTTTGTTGTTGACATTGTTGTTTATTTGACGTTGTTGTTGTTTTTTATTTGACGTTGTTGTTGTTGTTGTTGTTGATGTTGTTGTTGTTGTTTATTTGACGTTGTTGTTGTTCTTTATTTGACATTGTTGTTGTTGTTGACGGTGTTGTTGTTGTTTATTTGACATTGTTGTTGTTGTTGTTGTTGACGGTGTTGTTGTTGTTTATTTGACATTGTTGTTGTTGATGTTGTTGTTGTTGTTGTTTATTTGACGTTGTTGTTGTTGTTGTTCTTCTTTATTTCACGTTCTTGTTGTTTATTCGACGTTGTTGTTGTTGTTATTGTTTATTTGACGTTGTTATTATTGACAGTGTTGTTGTTGTTGTTGTTTATTTGAGGTTTTTGTTGTTTTTGTTTATTTGACGTAGTTGTTATTGTTGACATTGTTGTTGTTGTTGACGTTGTTGTTGTTGTTGTTGTTTATTTGACGTTTTTGTTGTTGTTGATGTTGTTGTTGTTGTTTATTTGACGTTGTTGTTGTTGTTGTTGTTTATTTGACGTTGTCGTTGTTATTGTTGTTGTTGTTGTGGTTGTTTATTTGACGTTGTTGTTGTTATTATTATTATTGTTGTTGTTGTTGTTGTTTATTTGACGTTGTTGTTGTTGTTTATTTGACGTTGTTGTTGTTGTTTATTTGAAGTTGTTGTTGTTGTTGTTGTTTATTTGACGTTGTTGTTGTTGTTGTTATTGTTGTTGTTGTTGTTGTTGTTTATTTGACGTTGTTGTTGTTGTTGTTTATTTGACGTTGTTGTTGTTGTTGTTTATTTGACGTTGTTGTTGTTGACGTTGTTGTTGTTGTTGTTGTTTATTTGATGTTGTTGTTGTTGACATAGTTGTTGTCGTTTATTTCACGTTGTTGTTGTTGTTGACGTTGTTGTTTATTTGACGTTGTTGTTGTTTTTTATTTCACGTTGTTGTTGTTGTTGTTGACGTTGTTGTTGTTGTTGTTGTTGTTTATTTGACGTTGTTGTTGTTGTTGTTGACGTTGTTGTTGTTGTTGTTGTTTATTTGACGTTGTTGTTGTTGTTGTTTATT
>OX451735.1:1342545200-1342552700 GCA_948472305.1 Vicia faba | reverse complement strand
TCTTCTTTATTTGACTTTGTTGTTGTTTATTTGACGTTGTTGTTGTTGTTGTTGTTTATTTGACGTTGTTGTTGTTGACGTTTTTGTTGTGGTTATTGTTTATTTGACGTTGTTGTTGTTGTTGTTTATTTCACGTTGTTGTTGTTGTTGACGTTGTTATTTACTTGACGTTTTTGTTGTTGTTGATGTTGTTGTTGTTTATTTGACGTTGTTGTTGTTTATTTGACGTTGTTGTTGTTATTGTTGTTGTTGTTGTTGTTTATTTGACGTTGTTGTTGTTATTGTTATTGTTGTTGTTGTTGTTATTGTTTATTTGACGTTGTTGTTGTTGTTGTTTATTTGACGTTGTTGTTGTTGTTGACGTTGTTGTTATTGTTGTTTATTTGACGTTGTTGTTGTTTATTTGACATTGTTATTGTTGTTATTGTTTATTTGACGTTGTTGTTGTTTATTTGACGTAGTTGTTATTGTGGACGCTGTTGTTGTTGTTGACGTTGTTGTTGTTGTTGTTTATTTGACGTTTTTGTTGTTGTTGATGTTGTTGTTGTTTATTTGACATTGTTGTTGTTGTTGTTGTTTATTTGACGTTGTTGTTGTTATTATTATTGTTGTTGTTGTTGTTGTTTATTTGATGTTGTTGTTGTTATTGTTATTGTTGTTGTTGTTGTTGTTTATTTGACGTTGTTGTTAGTGTTGTTTATTTGACGTTGTTGTTGTTGTTTATTTGACGTTGTTGTTGTTGTTGTTGACGTTGTTGTTATTGTTGTTTATTTGACGTTGTTGTTGTTGTTTATTTGACATTGTTGTTGTTGTTATTGTTTATTTGATGTTGTTGTTGTTTATTTGACGTTGTTGTTGTTTATTTGACGTTGTTGGTGTTGTTGTTGTTGACGTTGTTATTGTTGTTGTTTATTTGACGTTGTTGTTGTTGACGTTGTTGTTGTTGTTGTTTATTTGACGTTGTTGTTGTTGTTTATTTGACGTTGTTGTTGTTGTTTATTTGACGTTGTTGTTGTTGTTGTTTATTTGACGTTGTTGTTGTTGTTTATTTGACGTTGTTGTTGTTTATTTGACGTTTTTGTTGTTGTTGTTTTGTTGTTTACTTGACGTTGTTATTGACGTTGTTGTTGTTGTTGTTTATTTGACGTTGTTGTTGTTGTTGACATAGTTGTTGTTGTTGTTTATTTGACGTTGTTGTTGTTGTTTATTTGACATTGTTGTTGTTGTTGACAGTGTTGTTGTTGTTGTTGTTTATTTGACATTGTTGTTGTTGTTGTTGACATTGTTGTTGTTGTTTATTTGACGTTGTTGTTGTTATTATTATTATTGTTGTTGTTGTTGTTGTTGTTTATTTGACGTTGTTGTTGTTATTGTTATTGTTGTTGTTGTTGTTTATTTGACGTTGTTGTTATTGTTGTTTATTTTACGTTGTTGTTGTTGTTGTTGTTGTTTATTTGACGTTGTTGTTGTTGTTGACGTTGTTGTTATTGTTGTTTATTTGACGTTGTTGTTGTTGTTTATTTGACATTGTTGTTGTTGTTATTGTTTATTTGATGTTGTTGTTATTTATTTGACGTTGTTGGTGTTGTTGTTGTTGACGTTGTTGTTGTTGTTGTTGTTTATTTGACGTTGTTGTTGTTGACGTTGTTGTTGTTGCTGTTGTTTATTTGACGTTGTTGTTGTTGTTTATTTGACGTTGTTGTTGTTGTTGTTTATTTGACGTTGTTGTTGTTTATTTGACGTTTTTGTTGTTGTTGTTGTTATTTACTTGACGTTGTTGTTGTTATTGACGTTGTTGTTGTTGTTGTTTATTTGACGTTGTTGTTGTTGTTGACATAGTTGTTGTTGTTGTTTATTTGACGTTGCTGTTGTTGTTTATTTGACATTGTTGTTGTTGTTGACAGTGTTGTTGTTGTTGTTTATTTGACATTGTTGTTGTTGTTGTTGACATTGTTGTTGTTGTTTATTTGACGTTGTTGTTGTTGTTGTTGTTTACTTGACGTTGTTGTTGTTATTGACGTTGTTGTTGTTGTTGTTGTTGACATAGTTGTTGTTATTGTTGTTTATTTGACATTGTTGTTGTTGTTGACGTTGTTGTTGTTGTTTATTTGACGTTGTTGTTGTTGTTGTTGATGTTTATTAGATGTTATTGTTGTTGACGTTGTTGTTGTTGTTATTGTTTATTTGACGTTGTTGTTGTTGTTTATTTGACGTAGTTGTTGTTGTTGACGTTGTTGTTGTTGTTTATTTGAATTTTTTGTTGTTGTTGATGTTGTTGTTGTTTTTGTTGTTGTTTATTTGACGTTGTTGTTGTTGTTTAATTGACGTTGTTGTTGTTGTTGTTGTTTATTTGACGTTGTTGTTGTTGTTGTTATTGTTGTTGTTGTTGTTGTTTATTTGACGTTGTTGTTGTTGTTGTTTATTTGACGTTGTTGTTGTTGTTGTTTATGTTTATTTGACGTTGTTGTTGTTGACGTTGTTGTTGTTGTTGTTTATTTGATGTTGTTGTTGTTGACATAGTTGTTGTTGTTTATTTCACGTTGTTGTTGTTGTTGACGTTGTTGTTTATTTGACGTTGTTGTTGTTTTTTATTTGACGTTGTTGTTGTTGTTGTTGACGTTGTTAATGTTGTTTATTTGACGTTGTTGTTGTTGACATAGTTGTTGTTGTTTATTTCACGTTGTTGTTGTTGTTGACGTTGTTGTTTATTTGACGTTGTTGTTGTTTTTTATTTGACGTTGTTGTTGTTGTTGTTGACGTTGTTAATGTTGTTTATTTGACGTTGTTGTTGTTGTTTATTTGACATTGTTGTTGTTGTTGACGGTGTTGTTGTTGTTGTTGTTGTTGTTGTTGTTGTTTATTTGACATTGTTGTTGTTGTTGTTGTTGACGTTGTTGTTATTGTTTATTTGACGTTGTTGTTGTTCTTCTTCTTCTTTATTTGACGTTCTTGTTGTTTATTTGACGTTGTTGTTGTTGTTATTGTTTATTTGACGTTGTTATTGTTGACAGTGTTGTTGTTGTTATTATTTATTTGACGTTGTTGTTGTTGTTTATTTGACGTAGTTGTTATTGTTGACATTGTTGTTGTTGTTGACGTTGTTGTTGTTGTTGTTGTTTATTTGACGTTTTTGTTGTTGTTGATGTTGTTGTTGTTGTTTATTTGACGTTGTTGTTGTTGTTGTTGTTTATTTGACGTTGTCGTTGTTATTGTTGTTGTTGTTGTGGTTGTTTATTTGACGTTGTTGTTATTATTATTATTGTTGTTGTTGTTGTTGTTGTTTATTTGACGTTGTTGTTGTTGTTTATTTGACGTTGTTGTTGTTGTTTATTTGAAGTTGTTGTTGTTGTTGTTGTTTATTTGACGTTGTTGTTGTTGTTGTTGTTGTTGTTGTTGTTATTGTTGTTGTTGTTGTTGTTTATTTGACATTGTTGTTGTTGTTGTTGTTTATTTGACGTTGTTGTTGTTGTTGTTTATTTGACGTTGTTGTTGTTGTTGACGTTGTTGTTGTTGTTTATTTGACGTTGTTGTTGTTGTTTATTTGACGTTGTTGTTGTTGTTTATTTGACGTTGTTGTTGTTGTTGTTGTTTATTTGACGTTGTTGTTGTTGTTTATTTGACGTTGTTGTTGTTTATTTGACGTTTTTGTTGTTGTTGTTTTGTTGTTTACTTGACGTTGTTATTGACGTTGTTGTTGTTGTTGTTTATTTGACGTTGTTGTTGTTGTTGACATAGTTGTTGTTGTTGTTTATTTGACGTTGTTGTTGTTGTTTATTTGACATTGTTGTTGTTGTTGACAGTGTTGTTGTTGTTGTTGTTTATTTGACATTGTTGTTGTTGTTGTTGACATTGTTGTTGTTGTTTATTTGACGTTGTTGTTGTTATTATTATTATTGTTGTTGTTGTTGTTGTTGTTTATTTGACGTTGTTGTTGTTATTGTTATTGTTGTTGTTGTTTATTTGACGTTGTTGTTATTGTTGTTTATTTTACGTTGTTGTTGTTGTTGTTGTTGTTTATTTGACGTTGTTGTTGTTGTTGACGTTGTTGTTATTGTTGTTTATTTGACGTTGTTGTTGTTGTTTATTTGACATTGTTGTTGTTGTTATTGTTTATTTGATGTTGTTGTTATTTATTTGACGTTGTTGGTGTTGTTGTTGTTGACGTTGTTGTTGTTGTTGTTGTTTATTTGACGTTGTTGTTGTTGACGTTGTTGTTGTTGCTGTTGTTTATTTGACGTTGTTGTTGTTGTTTATTTGACGTTGTTGTTGTTGTTGTTTATTTGACGTTGTTGTTGTTTATTTGACGTTTTTGTTGTTGTTGTTGTTATTTACTTGACGTTGTTGTTGTTATTGACGTTGTTGTTGTTGTTGTTTATTTGACGTTGTTGTTGTTGTTGACATAGTTGTTGTTGTTGTTTATTTGACGTTGCTGTTGTTGTTTATTTGACATTGTTGTTGTTGTTGACAGTGTTGTTGTTGTTGTTTATTTGACATTGTTGTTGTTGTTGTTGACATTGTTGTTGTTGTTTATTTGACGTTGTTGTTGTTGTTGTTGTTTACTTGACGTTGTTGTTGTTATTGACGTTGTTGTTGTTGTTGTTGTTGACATAGTTGTTGTTATTGTTGTTTATTTGACATTGTTGTTGTTGTTGACGTTGTTGTTGTTGTTTATTTGACGTTGTTGTTGTTGTTGTTGATGTTTATTAGATGTTATTGTTGTTGACGTTGTTGTTGTTGTTATTGTTTATTTGACGTTGTTGTTGTTGTTTATTTGACGTAGTTGTTGTTGTTGACGTTGTTGTTGTTGTTTATTTGAATTTTTTGTTGTTGTTGATGTTGTTGTTGTTTTTGTTGTTGTTTATTTGACGTTGTTGTTGTTGTTTAATTGACGTTGTTGTTGTTGTTGTTGTTTATTTGACGTTGTTGTTGTTGTTGTTATTGTTGTTGTTGTTGTTGTTTATTTGACGTTGTTGTTGTTGTTGTTTATTTGACGTTGTTGTTGTTGTTGTTTATGTTTATTTGACGTTGTTGTTGTTGACGTTGTTGTTGTTGTTGTTTATTTGATGTTGTTGTTGTTGACATAGTTGTTGTTGTTTATTTCACGTTGTTGTTGTTGTTGACGTTGTTGTTTATTTGACGTTGTTGTTGTTTTTTATTTGACGTTGTTGTTGTTGTTGTTGACGTTGTTAATGTTGTTTATTTGACGTTGTTGTTGTTGACATAGTTGTTGTTGTTTATTTCACGTTGTTGTTGTTGTTGACGTTGTTGTTTATTTGACGTTGTTGTTGTTTTTTATTTGACGTTGTTGTTGTTGTTGTTGACGTTGTTAATGTTGTTTATTTGACGTTGTTGTTGTTGTTTATTTGACATTGTTGTTGTTGTTGACGGTGTTGTTGTTGTTGTTGTTGTTGTTGTTGTTGTTTATTTGACATTGTTGTTGTTGTTGTTGTTGACGTTGTTGTTATTGTTTATTTGACGTTGTTGTTGTTCTTCTTCTTCTTTATTTGACGTTCTTGTTGTTTATTTGACGTTGTTGTTGTTGTTATTGTTTATTTGACGTTGTTATTGTTGACAGTGTTGTTGTTGTTATTATTTATTTGACGTTGTTGTTGTTGTTTATTTGACGTAGTTGTTATTGTTGACATTGTTGTTGTTGTTGACGTTGTTGTTGTTGTTGTTGTTTATTTGACGTTTTTGTTGTTGTTGATGTTGTTGTTGTTGTTTATTTGACGTTGTTGTTGTTGTTGTTGTTTATTTGACGTTGTCGTTGTTATTGTTGTTGTTGTTGTGGTTGTTTATTTGACGTTGTTGTTATTATTATTATTGTTGTTGTTGTTGTTGTTTATTTGACGTTGTTGTTGTTGTTTATTTGACGTTGTTGTTGTTGTTTATTTGAAGTTGTTGTTGTTGTTGTTG
This sequence comes from Vicia faba, assembly GCA_948472305.1. Lineage (NCBI taxonomy): Eukaryota > Viridiplantae > Streptophyta > Magnoliopsida > Fabales > Fabaceae > Vicia > Vicia faba. Next base: position 1,342,546,784 of record OX451735.1, on the reverse strand, counting down.
TTTATTTGACGTTGTTGTTGTTGTTGTTGTTGTTGTTGTTGTTATTGTTGTTGTTGTTGTTGTTTATTTGACATTGTTGTTGTTGTTGTTGTTTATTTGACGTTGTTGTTGTTGTTGTTTATTTGACGTTGTTGTTGTTGTTGACGTTGTTGTTGTTGTTTATTTGATGTTGTTATTGTTGACATAGTTGTTGTTGTTTATTTCACGTTGTTGTTGTTGTTGACGTTGTTGTTTATTTGACGTTGTTGTTGTTTTTTATTTGACATTGTTGTTGTTGTTGTTGTTTATTTGACGTTGTTGTTGTTGTTTATTTGACATTGTTGTTGTTGTTGACGGTGTTATTGTTGTTGTTGTTGTTTATTTGACATTGTTGTTGTTGTTGTTGTTGACGTTGTTGTGGTTGTTTATTTGACATTGTTGTTCTTCTTCTTCTTCTTTATTTGACTTTGTTGTTGTTTATTTGACGTTGTTGTTGTTGTTGTTGTTTATTTGACGTTGTTGTTGTTGGCGTTTTTGTTGTTGTTATTGTTTATTTGACGTTGTTGTTGTTGTTGTTTATTTGACGTAGTTGTTATTGTTGACGTTGTTGTTGTTGTTGACGTTGTTGTTTTTGTTGTTGTTTACTTGACGTTTTTGTTGTTGTTGATGTTGTTGTTGTTTATTTGACGTTGTTGTTGTTGTTGTTTATTTGACGTTGTTGTTGTTATTGTTGTTGTTGTTGTTGTTTATTTGACGTTGTTGTTGTTATTGTTATTGTTGTTGTTGTTGTTATTGTTTATTTGACGTTGTTGTTGTTGTTGTTGACGTTGTTGTTATTGTTGTTTATTTGACGTTGTTGTTGTTGTTGTTTATTTGACATAGTTATTGTTGTTATTGTTTATTTGACGTTGTTGTTGTTTATTTGACGTAGTTGTTATTGTGGACGATGTTGTTGTTGTTGACGTTGTTGTTGTTGTTGTTTATTTGACGTTTTTGTTGTTGTTGATGTTGTTGTTGTTGTTTATTTGACGTTGTTGTTGTTGTTGTTGTTTATTTGACGTTGTTGTTGTTATTATTATTGTTGTTGTTGTTGTTGTTTATTTGACGTTGTTGTTGTTATTGTTATTGTTGTTGTTGTTGTTTATTTGACGTTGTTGTTGTTGTTTATTTGACGTTGTTGTTGTTGTTTTTTATTTGACGTTGTTGTTGTTGTTGTTGACGTTGTTGTTATTGTTGTTTATTTGACGTTGTTGTTGTTGTTTATTTGACATTGTTGTTGTTGTTATTGTTTATTTGACGTTGTTGTTGTTTATTTGACGTTGTTGGTGTTGTTGTTGTTGACGTTGTTATTGTTGTTGTTTATTTGACGTTGTTGTTGTTGACGTTGTTGGTGTTGTTGTTTATTTGACGTTGTTGTTGTTGTTGTTGTTTATTTGACGTTGTTGTTGTTGTTGTTGTTGTTTATTTGACGTTGTTGTTGTTTATTTGACGTTTTTGTTGTTGTTGTTTTGTTGTTTACTTGACGTTGTTATTGTTATTGACGTTGTTGTTGTTGTTGTTGTTTATTTGACGTTGTTGTTGTTGTTGACATAGTTGTTGTTGTTA
>OX451735.1:1342537700-1342540200 GCA_948472305.1 Vicia faba | reverse complement strand
TGTTTATTTGACATTGTTGTTGTTGTTATTGTTTATTTGACGTTGTTGTTGTTTATTTGACGTTGTTGGTGTTGTTGTTGTTGACGTTGTTGTTGTTGTTGTTTATTTGACGTTGTTGTTGTTGACGTTGTTGTTGTTGTTGTTTATTTCACGTTGTTTTTGTTGTTGTTGTTTATTTGACGTTGTTGTTGTTGTTGTTTATTTGACGTTGTTGTTGTTGTTTATTTGACGTTTTTGTTGTTGTTGTTGTTGTTGTTTACTTGACGTTGTTGTTGTTATTGACGTTGTTGTTGTTGTTGTTTATTTGACGTTGTTGTTGTTGTTGACATAGTTGTTGTTGTTGTTTATTTGACGTTGTTGTTGTTGTTTATTTGACATTGTTGTTGTTGTTGACAGTGTTGTTGTTGTTGTTGTTTATTTGACATTGTTGTTGTGGTTGTTCACATTGTTGTTGTTGTTTATTTGACGTTGTTGTTGTTGTTGTTGTTTACTTGACGTTGTTGTTGTTATTGACGTTGTTGTTGTTGTTGTTGTTGTTGTTGACATAGTTGTTGTTATTGTTGTTTATTTGACATTGTTGTTGTTGACGTTGTTGTTGTTGTTGTTTATTTGACGTTGTTGATGTTGTTGATGTTTATTAGATGTTATTGTTGTTGACGTTGTTGTTGTTGTTATTGTTTATTTGACGTAGTTGTTGTTGTTGACGTTGTTGTTGTTGTTTATTTGAGGTTTTTGTTGTTGTTGATGTTGTTGTTGTTTTTGTTGTTGTTTATTTGACGTTGTTGTTGTTGTTTAATTGACGTTATTGTTGTTGTTGTTGTTGTTTATTTGACGTTGTTGTTGTTGTTATTATTGTTGTTGTTGTTGTTGTTGTTTATTTGACGTTGTTGTTGTTGTTGTTTATTTGACGTTGTTGTTGTTGTTGTTTATGTTTATTTGACGTTGTTGTTATTGACGTTGTTGTTGTTGTTGTTTATTTGATGTTGTTGTTGTTGACATAGTTGTTGTTGTTTATTTCACGTTGTTGTTGTTGTTGACGTTGTTGTTTATTTGACGTTGTTGTTGTTGTTGTTGACGTTGTTAATGTTGTTTATTTGACGTTGTTGTTGTTGTTTATTTGACATTGTTGTTGTTGTTGACGGTGTTGTTGTTGTTGTTGTTGTTGTTTATTTGACATTGTTGTTGTTGTTGTTGTTGTTGACGTTGTTGTTATTGTTTATTTGACGTTGTTGTTGTTGTTGTTCTTCTTTATTTCACGTTCTTGTTGTTTATTTGACGTTGTTGTTGTTGTTTATTTGACGTAGTTGTTGTTGTTGACGTTGTTGTTGTTGTTTATTTGAGGTTTTTGTTGTTGTTGATGTTGTTGTTGTTTTTGTTGTTGTTTATTTGACGTTGTTGTTGTTGTTTAATTGACGTTGTTGTTGTTGTTGTTGTTTATTTGACGTTGTTGTTGTTGTTGTTATTGTTGTTGTTGTTGTTGTTGTTGTTTATTTGACGTTGTTGTTGTTGTTTATTTGACGTTGTTGTTGTTGTTGTTTATGTTTATTTGACGTTGTTGTTGTTGACGTTGTTGTTGTTGTTGTTGTTGACATAGTTGTTGTTGTTTATTTCACGTTGTTGTTGTTGTTGACGTTGTTGTTTATTTGACGTTGTTGTTGTTTTTTATTTGACGTTGTTGTTGTTGTTGTTGACGTTGTTAATGTTGTTTATTTGACGTTGTTGTTGTTGTTTATTTGACATGGTTGTTGTTGTTGACGGTGTTGTTGTTGTTGTTGTTTATTTGACATTGTTGTTGTTGTAGTTGTTGTTGACGTTGTTGTTATTGTTTATTTGACGTTGTTGTTGTCGTTGTTCTTCTTTATTTCACGTTCTTGTTGTTTATTTGACGTTGTTGTTGTTGTTATTGTTTATTTGACGTTGTTATTATTGACAGTGTTGTTGTTGTTATTGTTTATTTGACGTTGTTGTTGTTGTTGTTTATTTGACGTAGTTGTTATTGTTGACATTGTTGTTGTTGTTGACGTTGTTGTTGTTGTTGTTTATTTGACGTTTTTGTTGTTGTTGATGTTGTTGTTGTTGTTTATTTGACGTTGTTGTTGTTGTTGTTGTTGTTGTTTATTTGACGTTGTCGTTGTTATTGTTGTTGTTGTTGTGGTTGTTTATTTGACGTTGTTGTTGTTATTATTATTGTTGTTGTTGTTGTTGTTTATTTGACGTTGTTGTTGTTTATTTGACGTTGTTGTTGTTGTTTATTTGAAGTTGTTGTTGTTGTTGTTATTGTTGTTGTTGTTGTTGTTGTTGTTGTTTATTTGACGTTGTTGTTGTTGTTGTTTATTTGACGTTGTTGTTGTTGTTGTTTATTTGACGTTGTTGTTGTTGACGTTGTTGTTGTTGTTGTTTATTTGATGTTGTTGTTGTTGACATAGTTGTTGTTGTTTATTTCACGTTGTTGTTGTTGTTGACGTTGTTGTTTATTTGACGTTGTTGTTGTTTTTTATTT
>OX451735.1:1342512700-1342532700 GCA_948472305.1 Vicia faba | reverse complement strand
GTTGTTGTTGTTGTTGTTTATTTGACATTGTTGTTGTTGTTATTGTTTATTTGATGTTGTTGTTATTTATTTGACGTTGTTGGTGTTGTTGTTGTTGACGTTGTTGTTGTTGTTGTTTATTTGACGTTGTTGTTGTTGACGTTGTTGTTGTTGCTGTTGTTTATTTGACGTTGTTGTTGTTGTTTATTTGACGTTGTTGTTGTTGTTGTTTATTTGACGTTGTTGTTGTTTATTTGACGTTTTTGTTGTTGTTGTTGTTGTTTACTTGACGTTGTTGTTGTTATTGACGTTGTTGTTGTTGTTGTTTATTTGACGTTGTTGTTGTTGTTGACATAGTTGTTGTTGTTGTTTATTTGACGTTGCTGTTGTTGTTTATTTGACATTGTTGTTGTTGTTGACAGTGTTGTTGCTGTTGTTTATTTGACGTTGTTGTTGTTGTTGACATTGTTGTTGTTGTTTATTTGACGTTGTTGTTGTTGTTGTTGTTTACTTGACGTTGTTGTTGTTATTGACGTTGTTGTTGTTGTTGTTGTTGTTGTTGACATAGTTGTTGTTATTGTTGTTTATTTGACATTGTTGTTGTTGTTGACGTTGTTGTTGTTGTTTATTTGACGTTGTTGTTGTTGTTGTTGATGTTTATTAGATGTTATTGTTGTTGACGTTGTTGTTGTTGTTATTGTTTATTTGACGTTGTTGTTGTTGTTTATTTGACGTAGTTGTTGTTGTTGACGTTGTTGTTGTTGTTTATTTGAGGTTTTTGTTGTTGTTGATGTTGTTGTTGTTTTTGTTGTTGTTTATTTGACGTTGTTGTTGTTGTTTAATTGACGTTGTTGTTGTTGTTGTTTATTTGACGTTGTTATTGTTGTTGTTATTGTTGTTGTTGTTGTTGTTGTTTATTTGACATTGTTGTTGTTGTTGTTTATTTGACGTTGTTGTTGTTGTTGTTTATGTTTATTTGACGTTGTTGTTGTTGACGTTGTTGTTGTTGTTGTTTATTTGATGTTGTTGTTGTTGACATAGTTGTTGTTGTTTATTTCACGTTGTTGTTGTTGTTGACGTTGTTGTTTATTTGACGTTGTTGTTGTTTTTTATTTGACGTTGTTGTTGTTGTTGTTGACGTTGTTAATGTTGTTTATTTGACGTTGTTGTTGTTGACATAGTTGTTGTTGTTTATTTCACGTTGTTGTTGTTGTTGACGTTGTTGTTTATTTGACGTTGTTGTTGTTTTTTATTTGACGTTGTTGTTGTTGTTGTTGACGTTGTTAATGTTGTTTATTTGACGTTGTTGTTGTTGTTTATTTGACATTGTTGTTGTTGTTGACGGTGTTGTTGTTGTTGTTGTTGTTGTTTATTTGACATTGTTGTTGTTGTTGTTGTTGTTGACGTTGTTGTTATTGTTTATTTGACGTTGTTGTTGTTCTTCTTCTTCTTTATTTGACGTTCTTGTTGTTTATTTGACGTTGTTGTTGTTGTTATTGTTTATTTGACGTTGTTATTGTTGACAGTGTTGTTGTTGTTATTATTTATTTGACGTTGTTGTTGTTGTTGTTTATTTGACGTAGTTGTTATTGTTGACATTGTTGTTGTTGTTGACGTTGTTGTTGTTGTTGTTGTTGTTTATTTGACGTTTTTATTGTTGTTGATGTTGTTGTTGTTGTTTATTTGACGTTGTTGTTGTTGTTGTTGTTTATTTGACGTTGTCGTTGTTATTGTTGTTGTTGTTGTGGTTGTTTATTTGACGTTGTTGTTATTATTATTATTGTGGTTGTTGTTGTTGTTGTTTATTTGACGTTGTTGTTGTTGTTTATTTGACGTTGTTGTTGTTGTTTATTTGAAGTTGTTGTTGTTGTTGTTTATTTGACGTTGTTGTTGTTGTTGTTGTTGTTGTTATTGTTGTTGTTGTTGTTGTTGTTTATTTGACATTGTTGTTGTTGTTGTTGTTTATTTGACGTTGTTGTTGTTGTTGTTTATTTGACGTTGTTGTTGTTGTTGACGTTGTTGTTGTTGTTGTTTATTTGATGTTGTTATTGTTGACATAGTTGTTGTTGTTTATTTCACGTTGTTGTTGTTGTTGACGTTGTTGTTTATTTGACGTTGTTGTTGTTGTTGACGTTGTTGTTTATTTGACGTTGTTGTTGTTTTTTATTTGACGTTGTTGTTGTTGTTGTTGTTGTTTATTTGACGTTGTTGTTGTTGTTTATTTGACATTGTTGTTGTTGTTGACGGTGTTATTGTTGTTGTTGTTGTTTATTTGACATTGTTGTTGTTGTTGTTGTTGACGTTGTTGTGGTTGTTTATTTGACATTGTTGTTCTTCTTCTTCTTCTTTATTTGACTTTGTTGTTGTTTATTTGACGTTGTTGTTGTTGTTGTTTATTTGACGTTGTTGTTGTTGACGTTTTTGTTGTTGTTATTGTTTATTTGACGTTGTTGTTGTTGTTGTTTATTTGACGTAGTTGTTATTGTTGACGTTGTTGTTGTTGTTGACGTTGTTGTTTTTGTTGTTGTTTACTTGACGTTTTTGTTGTAGTTGATGTTGTTGTTGTTTATTTGACGTTGTTGTTGTTGTTGTTTATTTGACGTTGTTGTTGTTATTGTTGTTGTTGTTGTTGTTTATTTGACGTTGTTGTTGTTATTGTTATTGTTGTTGTTGTTGTTATTGTTTATTTGACGTTGTTGTTGTTGTTGTTGACGTTGTTGTTATTGTTGTTTATTTGACGTTGTTGTTGTTGTTGTTTATTTGACATTGTTATTGTTGTTATTGTTTATTTGACGTTGTTGTTGTTTATTTGACGTAGTTGTTATTGTGGACGCTGTTGTTGTTGTTGACGTTGTTGTTGTTGTTGTTTATTTGACGTTTTTGTTGTTGTTGATGTTGTTGTTGTTGTTGTTTATTTGACGTTGTTGTTGTTGTTGTTGTTTATTTGACGTTGTTGTTGTTATTATTATTGTTGTTGTTGTTGTTGTTTATTTGACGTTGTTGTTGTTATTGTTATTGTTGTTGTTGTTGTTTATTTGACGTTGTTGTTGTTGTTGTTTATTTGACGTTGTTGTTGTTGTTGTTTATTTGACGTTGTTGTTGTTGTTGTTGACGTTGTTGTTATTGTTGTTTATTTGACGTTGTTGTTGTTGTTTATTTGACATTGTTGTTGTTGTTATTGTTTATTTGACGTTGTTGTTGTTTATTTGACGTTGTTGGTGTTGTTGTTGTTGACGTTGTTATTGTTGTTGTTTATTTGACGTTGTTGTTGTTGACGTTGTTGGTGTTGTTGTTTATTTAACGTTGTTGTTGTTGTTGTTGTTGTTGTTTATTTGACGTTGTTGTTGTTTATTTGACGTTTTTGTTGTTGTTGTTTTGTTGTTTACTTGACGTTGTTGTTGTTATTGACGTTGTTGTTGCTGTTGTTTATTTGACGTTGTTGTTGTTGTTGACATAGTTGTTGTTGTTATTTATTTGACATTGTTGTTGTTGTTTATTTGACATTGTTGTTGTTGTTGTTTATTTGACGTTGTTGTTGTTGTTGTTGTTTATGTTTATTTGACGTTGTTGTTGTTGACGTTGTTGTTATTGTTGTTTATTTGATGTTGTTGTTGTTGACATAGTTGTTGTTGTTTATTTCACGTTGTTGTTGTTGTTGACGTTGTTGTTTATTTGACGTTGTTGTTGTTTTTTATTTGACGTTGTTGTTGTTGTTGTTGACGTTGTTAATGTTGTTTATTTGACGTTGTTGTTGTTGACATAGTTGTTGTTGTTTATTTCACGTTGTTGTTGTTGTTGACGTTGTTGTTTATTTGACGTTGTTGTTGTTTTTTATTTGACGTTGTTGTTGTTGTTGTTGACGTTGTTAATGTTGTTTATTTGACGTTGTTGTTGTTGTTTATTTGACATTGTTGTTGTTGTTGACGGTGTTGTTGTTGTTGTTGTTGTTTATTTGACATTGTTGTTGTTGTTGTTGTTGTTGACGTTGTTGTTATTGTTTATTTGACGTTGTTGTTGTTGTTCTTCTTCTTTATTTGACGTTCTTGTTGTTTATTTGACGTTGTTGTTGTTGTTATTGTTTATTTGACGTTGTTATTGTTGACAGTGTTGTTGTTATTATTTATTTGACGTTGTTGTTGTTGTTGTTTATTTGACGTAGTTGTTATTGTTGACATTGTTGTTGTTGTTGACGTTGTTGTTGTTGTTGTTGTTGTTTATTTGACGTTTTTATTGTTGTTGATGTTGTTGTTGTTGTTTATTTGACGTTGTTGTTGTTATTGTTATTGTTGTTGTTGTTGTTGTTGTTTATTTGACGTAGTTGTTATTGTTGACATTGTTGTTGTTGTTGACGTTGTTGTTGTTGTTGTTTATTTGACGTTTTTGTTGTTGTTGGTGTTGTTGTTGTTGTTTATTTGACGTTGTTGTTGTTGTTGTTGTTGTTTATTTGACGTTGTCGTTGTTATTGTTGTTGTTGTTGTGGTTGTTTATTTGACGTTGTTGTTGTTATTATTATTGTTGTTGTTGTTGTTGTTTATTTGACGTTGTTGTTGTTGTTTATTGTTTATTTGACGTTGTTATTATTGACAGTGTTGTTGTTGTTATTGTTTATTTGACGTTGTTGTTGTTGTTGTTTATTTCACGTTGTTGTTATTGTTGACATTGTTGTTGTTGTTGACGTTGTTGTTGTTGTTGTTTATTTGACGTTTTTGTTGTTGTTGATGTTGTTGTTGTTGTTTATTTGACGTTGTTGTTGTTGTTGTTGTTGTTTATTTGACGTTGTCGTTGTTATTGTTGTTGTTGTTGTGGTTGTTTATTTGACGTTGTTGTTGTTATTATTATTGTTGTTGTTGTTGTTGTTGTTTATTTGACGTTGTTGTTGTTGTTTATTTGACGTTGTTGTTGTTGTTGTTATTGTTGTTGTTGTTGTTGTTGTTGTTGTTGTTTATTTGACGTTGTTGTTGTTGTTGTTTATTTGACGTTGTTGTTGTTGTTGTTTATTTGACGTTGTTGTTGTTGACGTTGTTGTTGTTGTTGTTTATTTGATGTTGTTGTTGTTGACATAGTTGTTGTTGTTTATTTCACGTTGTTGTTGTTGTTGACGTTGTTGTTTATTTGACGTTGTTGTTGTTTTTTATTTGACGTTGTTGTTGTTGTTGTTGACGTTGTTGTTGTTGTTGTTTATTTGACGTTGTTGTTGTTGTTGTTTATTTGACATTGTTGTTGTTGTTGACGGTGTTATTGTTGTTGTTGTTGTTTATTTGACATTGTTGTTGTTGTTGTTGACGTTGTTGTGGTTGTTTATTTGACATTGTTGTTGTTCTTCTTCTTCTTTATTTGACTTTGTTGTTGTTTATTTGACGTTGTTGTTGTTGTTGTTTATTTGACGTTGTTGTTGTTGACGTTTTTGTTGTGGTTATTGTTTATTTGACGTTGTTGTTGTTGTTGTTTATTTCACGTTGTTGTTGTTGTTGACATTGTTGTTTACTTGACGTTTTTGTTGTTGTTGATGTTGTTGTTGTTTATTTGACGTTGTTGTTGTTGTTGTTTATTTGACGTTGTTGTTGTTATTGTTGTTGTTGTTGTTGTTGTTTATTTGACGTTGTTGTTGTTATTGTTATTGTTGTTGTTGTTGTTGTTATTGTTTATTTGACGTTGTTGTTGTTGTTTATTTGACGTTGTTGTTGTTGTTGACGTTGTTGTTATTGTTGTTTATTTGACGTTGTTGTTGTTTATTTGACATTGTTATTGTTGTTATTGTTTATTTGACGTTGTTGTTGTTTATTTGACATAGTTGTTATTGTGGACGCTGTTGTTGTTGTTGACGTTGTTGTTGTTGTTGTTTATTTGACGTTTTTGTTGTTGTTGATGTTGTTGTTGGTGTTTATTTGACATTGTTGTTGTTGTTGTTGTTTATTTGACGTTGTTGTTGTTATTATTATTGTTGTTGTTGTTTATTTGATGTTGTTGTTGTTATTGTTATTGTTGTTGTTGTTGTTGTTTATTTGACGTTGTTGTTGTTGTTTATTTGACGTTGTTGTTGTTGTTGTTGACGTTGTTGTTATTGTTGTTTATTTGACGTTGTTGTTGTTGTTTATTTGACATTGTTGTTGTTGTTATTGTTTATTTGACGTTGTTGTTGTTTATTTGACGTTGTTGGTGTTGTTGTTGTTGACGTTGTTATTGTTGTTGTTTATTTGACGTTGTTGTTGTTGACATTGTTGTTGTTGTTGTTTATTTGACGTTGTTGTTGTTGTTTATTTGACGTTGTTGTTGTTGTTGTTTATTTGACGTTGTTGTTGTTGTTGTTTATTTGACGTTGTTGTTGTTGTTTATTTGACGTTGTTGTTGTTTATTTGACGTTTTTGTTGTTGTTGTTTTGTTGTTTACTTGACGTTGTTATTGACGTTGTTGTTGTTGTTGTTTATTTGACGTTGTTGTTGTTGTTGACATAGTTGTTGTTGTTGTTTATTTGACGTTGTTGTTGTTGTTTATTTGACATTGTTGTTGTTGTTGACAGTGTTGTTGTTGTTGTTGTTTATTTGACATTGTTGTTGTTGTTGACATTGTTGTTGTTGTTTATTTGACATTGTTGTTGTTATTATTATTATTGTTGTTGTTGTTGTTGTTGTTGTTTATTTGACGTTGTTGTTGTTATTGTTATTGTTGTTGTTGTTGTTTATTTGACGTTGTTGTTGTTGTTGTTTATTTTACGTTGTTGTTGTTGTTGTTGTTGTTTATTTGACGTTGTTATTGTTGTTGTTGACGTTGTTGTTATTGTTGTTTATTTGACGTTGTTGTTGTTGTTGTTTATTTGACATTGTTGTTGTTGTTATTGTTTATTTGATGTTGTTGTTATTTATTTGACGTTGTTGGTGTTGTTGTTGTTGACGTTGTTGTTGTTGTTGTTTATTTGACGTTGTTGTTGTTGACGTTGTTGTTGTTGCTGTTGTTTATTTGACGTTGTTGTTGTTGTTTATTTGACGTTGTTGTTGTTGTTGTTTATTTGACGTTGTTGTTGTTTATTTGACGTTTTTGTTGTTGTTGTTGTTGTTTACTTGACGTTGTTGTTGTTATTGACGTTGTTGTTGTTGTTGTTTATTTGACGTTGTTGTTGTTGTTGACATAGTTGTTGTTGTTGTTTATTTGACGTTGCTGTTGTTGTTTATTTGACATTGTTGTTGTTGTTGACAGTGTTGTTGCTGTTGTTTATTTGACATTGTTGTTGTTGTTGACATTGTTGTTGTTGTTTATTTGACGTTGTTGTTGTTGTTGTTGTTTACTTGACGTTGTTGTTGTTATTGACGTTGTTGTTGTTGTTGTTGTTGTTGTTGTTGACATAGTTGTTGTTATTGTTGTTTATTTGACATTGTTGTTGTTGTTGACGTTGTTGTTGTTGTTTATTTGACGTTGTTGTTGTTGTTGTTGATGTTTATTAGATGTTATTGTTGTTGACGTTGTTGTTGTTGTTATTGTTTATTTGACGTTGTTGTTGTTGTTTATTTGACGTAGTTGTTGTTGTTGACGTTGTTGTTGTTGTTTATTTGAGGTTTTTGTTGTTGTTGATGTTGTTGTTGTTTTTGTTGTTGTTTATTTGACGTTGTTGTTGTTGTTTAATTGACGTTGTTGTTGTTGTTGTTTATTTGACGTTGTTATTGTTGTTGTTATTGTTGTTGTTGTTGTTGTTGTTTATTTGACATTGTTGTTGTTGTTGTTTATTTGACGTTGTTGTTGTTGTTGTTGTTTATGTTTATTTGACGTTGTTGTTGTTGACGTTGTTGTTGTTGTTGTTTATTTGATGTTGTTGTTGTTGACATAGTTGTTGTTGTTTATTTCACGTTGTTGTTGTTGTTGACGTTGTTGTTTATTTGACGTTGTTGTTGTTTTTTATTTGACGTTGTTGTTGTTGTTGTTGACGTTGTTAATGTTGTTTATTTGACGTTGTTGTTGTTGACATAGTTGTTGTTGTTTATTTCACGTTGTTGTTGTTGTTGACGTTGTTGTTTATTTGACGTTGTTGTTGTTTTTTATTTGACGTTGTTGTTGTTGTTGTTGACGTTGTTAATGTTGTTTATTTGACGTTGTTGTTGTTGTTTATTTGACATTGTTGTTGTTGTTGACGGTGTTGTTGTTGTTGTTGTTGTTGTTTATTTGACATTGTTGTTGTTGTTGTTGTTGTTGACGTTGTTGTTATTGTTTATTTGACGTTGTTGTTGTTCTTCTTCTTCTTTATTTGACGTTCTTGTTGTTTATTTGACGTTGTTGTTGTTGTTATTGTTTATTTGACGTTGTTATTGTTGACAGTGTTGTTGTTGTTATTATTTATTTGACGTTGTTGTTGTTGTTGTTTATTTGACGTAGTTGTTATTGTTGACATTGTTGTTGTTGTTGACGTTGTTGTTGTTGTTGTTGTTGTTTATTTGACGTTTTTATTGTTGTTGATGTTGTTGTTGTTGTTTATTTGACGTTGTTGTTGTTGTTGTTGTTTATTTGACGTTGTCGTTGTTATTGTTGTTGTTGTTGTGGTTGTTTATTTGACGTTGTTGTTATTATTATTATTGTGGTTGTTGTTGGTGTTGTTTATTTGACGTTGTTGTTGTTGTTTATTTGACGTTGTTGTTGTTGTTTATTTGAAGTTGTTGTTGTTGTTGTTGTTTATTTGACGTTGTTGTTGTTGTTGTTGTTGTTATTGTTGTTGTTGTTGTTGTTGTTTATTTGACATTGTTGTTGTTGTTGTTGTTTATTTGACGTTGTTGTTGTTGTTGTTTATTTGACGTTGTTGTTGTTGTTGACGTTGTTGTTGTTGTTGTTTATTTGATGTTGTTATTGTTGACATAGTTGTTGTTGTTTATTTCACGTTGTTGTTGTTGTTGACGTTGTTGTTTATTTGACGTTGTTGTTGTTGTTGACGTTGTTGTTTATTTGACGTTGTTGTTGTTTTTTATTTGACGTTGTTGTTGTTGTTGTTGTTGTTTATTTGACGTTGTTGTTGTTGTTTATTTGACATTGTTGTTGTTGTTGACGGTGTTATTGTTGTTGTTGTTGTTTATTTGACATTGTTGTTGTTGTTGTTGTTGACGTTGTTGTGGTTGTTTATTTGACATTGTTGTTCTTCTTCTTCTTCTTTATTTGACTTTGTTGTTGTTTATTTGACGTTGTTGTTGTTGTTGTTTATTTGACGTTGTTGTTGTTGACGTTTTTGTTGTTGTTATTGTTTATTTGACGTTGTTGTTGTTGTTGTTTATTTGACGTAGTTGTTATTGTTGACGTTGTTGTTGTTGTTGACGTTGTTGTTTTTGTTGTTGTTTACTTGACGTTTTTGTTGTAGTTGATGTTGTTGTTGTTTATTTGACGTTGTTGTTGTTGTTGTTTATTTGACGTTGTTGTTGTTATTGTTGTTGTTGTTGTTGTTTATTTGACGTTGTTGTTGTTATTGTTATTGTTGTTGTTGTTGTTATTGTTTATTTGACGTTGTTGTTGTTGTTGTTGACGTTGTTGTTATTGTTGTTTATTTGACGTTGTTGTTGTTGTTTATTTGACATTGTTATTGTTGTTATTGTTTATTTGACGTTGTTGTTGTTTATTTGACGTAGTTGTTATTGTGGACGCTGTTGTTGTTGTTGACGTTGTTGTTGTTGTTGTTTATTTGACGTTTTTGTTGTTGTTGATGTTGTTGTTGTTGTTGTTTATTTGACGTTGTTGTTGTTGTTGTTGTTTATTTGACGTTGTTGTTGTTATTATTATTGTTGTTGTTGTTGTTGTTTATTTGACGTTGTTGTTGTTATTGTTATTGTTGTTGTTGTTGTTTATTTGACGTTGTTGTTGTTGTTGTTTATTTGACGTTGTTGTTGTTGTTGTTTATTTGACGTTGTTGTTGTTGTTGTTGACGTTGTTGTTATTGTTGTTTATTTGACGTTGTTGTTGTTGTTTATTTGACATTGTTGTTGTTGTTATTGTTTATTTGACGTTGTTGTTGTTTATTTGACGTTGTTGGTGTTGTTGTTGTTGACGTTGTTATTGTTGTTGTTTATTTGACGTTGTTGTTGTTGACGTTGTTGGTGTTGTTGTTTATTTGACGTTGTTGTTGTTGTTGTTGTTGTTGTTTATTTGACGTTGTTGTTGTTTATTTGACGTTTTTGTTGTTGTTGTTTTGTTGTTTACTTGACGTTGTTGTTGTTATTGACGTTGTTGTTGCTGTTGTTTATTTGACGTTGTTGTTGTTGTTGACATAGTTGTTGTTGTTATTTATTTGACATTGTTGTTGTTGTTTATTTGACATTGTTGTTGTTGTTGTTTATTTGACGTTGTTGTTGTTGTTGTTGTTGTTTATGTTTATTTGACGTTGTTGTTGTTGAGGTTGTTGTTATTGTTGTTTATTTGATGTTGTTGTTGTTGACATAGTTGTTGTTGTTTATTTCACGTTGTTGTTGTTGTTGTTGACGTTGTTGTTTATTTGACGTTGTTGTTGTTTTTTATTTGACGTTGTTGTTGTTGTTGTTGACGTTGTTAATGTTGTTTATTTGACGTTGTTGTTGTTGACATAGTTGTTGTTGTTTATTTCACGTTGTTGTTGACGTTGTTGTTTATTTGACGTTGTTGTTGTTTTTTATTTGACGTTGTTGTTGTTGTTGTTGACGTTGTTAATGTTGTTTATTTGACGTTGTTGTTGTTGTTTATTTGACATTGTTGTTGTTGTTGACGGTGTTGTTGTTGTTGTTGTTGTTTATTTGACATTGTTGTTGTTGTTGTTGTTGACGTTGTTGTTATTGTTTATTTGACGTTGTTGTTGTTGTTCTTCTTCTTTATTTGACGTTCTTGTTGTTTATTTGACGTTGTTGTTGTTGTTATTGTTTATTTGACGTTGTTATTGTTGACAGTGTTGTTGTTATTATTTATTTGACGTTGTTGTTGTTGTTGTTTATTTGACGTAGTTGTTATTGTTGACATTGTTGTTGTTGTTGACGTTGTTGTTGTTGTTGTTGTTGTTTATTTGACGTTTTTATTGTTGTTGATGTTGTTGTTGTTGTTTATTTGACGTTGTTGTTGTTATTGTTATTGTTGTTGTTGTTGTTGTTGTTTATTTGACGTAGTTGTTATTGTTGACATTGTTGTTGTTGTTGACGTTGTTGTTGTTGTTGTTTATTTGACGTTTTTGTTGTTGTTGGTGTTGTTGTTGTTGTTTATTTGACGTTGTTGTTGTTGTTGTTGTTGTTTATTTGACGTTGTCGTTGTTATTGTTGTTGTTGTTGTGGTTGTTTATTTGACGTTGTTGTTGTTATTATTATTGTTGTTGTTGTTGTTGTTTATTTGACGTTGTTGTTGTTGTTTATTGTTTATTTGACGTTGTTATTATTGACAGTGTTGTTGTTGTTATTGTTTATTTGACGTTGTTGTTGTTGTTGTTTATTTGACGTAGTTGTTATTGTTGACATTGTTGTTGTTGTTGACGTTGTTGTTGTTGTTGTTTATTTGACGTTTTTGTTGTTGTTGATGTTGTTGTTGTTGTTTATTTGACGTTGTTGTTGTTGTTGTTGTTGTTTATTTGACGTTGTCGTTGTTATTGTTGTTGTTGTTGTGGTTGTTTATTTGACGTTGTTGTTGTTATTATTATTGTTGTTGTTGTTGTTGTTGTTTATTTGACGTTGTTGTTGTTGTTTATTTGACGTTGTTGTTGTTGTTGTTATTGTTGTTGTTGTTGTTGTTGTTGTTGTTGTTGTTTATTTGACGTTGTTGTTGTTGTTGTTTATTTGACGTTGTTGTTGTTGTTGTTTATTTGACGTTGTTGTTGTTGACGTTGTTGTTGTTGTTGTTTATTTGATGTTGTTGTTGTTGACATAGTTGTTGTTGTTTATTTCACGTTGTTGTTGTTGTTGACGTTGTTGTTTATTTGACGTTGTTGTTGTTTTTTATTTGACGTTGTTGTTGTTGTTGTTGACGTTGTTGTTGTTGTTGTTGTTTATTTGACGTTGTTGTTGTTGTTGTTTATTTGACATTGTTGTTGTTGTTGACGGTGTTATTGTTGTTGTTGTTGTTTATTTGACATTGTTGTTGTTGTTGTTGACGTTGTTGTGGTTGTTTATTTGACATTGTTGTTGTTCTTCTTCTTCTTTATTTGACTTTGTTGTTGTTTATTTGACGTTGTTGTTGTTGTTGTTGTTGTTTATTTGACGTTGTTGTTGTTGACGTTTTTGTTGTGGTTATTGTTTATTTGACGTTGTTGTTGTTGTTGTTTATTTCACGTTGTTGTTGTTGTTGACATTGTTGTTTACTTGACGTTTTTGTTGTTGTTGATGTTGTTGTTGTTTATTTGACGTTGTTGTTGTTGTTGTTTATTTGACGTTGTTGTTGTTATTGTTGTTGTTGTTGTTGTTGTTTATTTGACGTTGTTGTTGTTATTGTTATTGTTGTTGTTGTTGTTGTTATTGTTTATTTGACGTTGTTGTTGTTGTGTATTTGACGTTGTTGTTGTTGTTGACGTTGTTGTTATTGTTGTTTATTTGACGTTGTTGTTGTTTATTTGACATTGTTATTGTTGTTATTGTTTATTTGACGTTGTTGTTGTTTATTTGACATAGTTGTTATTGTGGACGCTGTTGTTGTTGTTGACGTTGTTGTTGTTGTTGTTTATTTGACGTTTTTGTTGTTGTTGATGTTGTTGTTGGTGTTTATTTGACATTGTTGTTGTTGTTGTTGTTTATTTGACGTTGTTGTTGTTATTATTATTGTTGTTGTTGTTGTTGTTGTTTATTTGATGTTGTTGTTGTTATTGTTATTGTTGTTGTTGTTGTTGTTTATTTGACGTTGTTGTTGTTGTTTATTTGACGTTGTTGTTGTTGTTGTTGACGTTGTTGTTATTGTTGTTTATTTGACGTTGTTGTTGTTCTTTATTTGACATTGTTGTTGTTGTTATTGTTTATTTGACGTTGTTGTTGTTTATTTGACGTTGTTGGTGTTGTTGTTGTTGACGTTGTTATTGTTGTTGTTTATTTGACGTTGTTGTTGTTGACGTTGTTGTTGTTGTTGTTTATTTGACGTTGTTTTTGTTGTTTATTTGACGTTGTTGTTGTTGTTGTTTATTTGACGTTGTTGTTGTTGTTGTTTATTTGACGTTGTTGTTGTTGTTTATTTGACGTTGTTGTTGTTTATTTGACGTTTTTGTTGTTGTTGTTTTGTTGTTTACTTGACGTTGTTATTGACGTTGTTGTTGTTGTTGTTTATTTGACGTTGTTGTTGTTGTTGACATAGTTGTTGTTGTTGTTTATTTGACGTTGTTGTTGTTGTTTATTTGACATTGTTGTTGTTGTTGACAGTGTTGTTGTTGTTGTTGTTTATTTGACATTGTTGTTGTTGTTGACATTGTTGTTGTTGTTTATTTGACATTGTTGTTGTTATTATTATTATTGTTGTTGTTGTTGTTGTTGTTTATTTGACGTTGTTGTTGTTATTGTTATTGTTGTTGTTGTTGTTTATTTGACGTTGTTGTTGTTGTTGTTTATTTTACGTTGTTGTTGTTGTTGTTGTTGTTTATTTGACGTTGTTATTGTTGTTGTTGACGTTGTTGTTATTGTTGTTTATTTGACGTTGTTGTTGTTGTTGTTTATTTGACATTGTTGTTGTTGTTATTGTTTATTTGATGTTGTTGTTATTTATTTGACGTTGTTGGTGTTGTTGTTGTTGACGTTGTTGTTGTTGTTGTTTATTTGACGTTGTTGTTGTTGACGTTGTTGTTGTTGCTGTTGTTTATTTGACGTTGTTGTTGTTGTTTATTTGACGTTGTTGTTGTTGTTGTTTATTTGACGTTGTTGTTGTTTATTTGACGTTTTTGTTGTTGTTGTTGTTGTTTACTTGACGTTGTTGTTGTTATTGACGTTGTTGTTGTTGTTGTTTATTTGACGTTGTTGTTGTTGTTGACATAGTTGTTGTTGTTGTTTATTTGACGTTGCTGTTGTTGTTTATTTGACATTGTTGTTGTTGTTGACAGTGTTGTTGCTGTTGTTTATTTGACATTGTTGTTGTTGTTGACATTGTTGTTGTTGTTTATTTGACGTTGTTGTTGTTGTTGTTGTTTACTTGACGTTGTTGTTGTTATTGACGTTGTTGTTGTTGTTGTTGTTGTTGTTGACATAGTTGTTGTTATTGTTGTTTATTTGACATTGTTGTTGTTGTTGACGTTGTTGTTGTTGTTTATTTGACGTTGTTGTTGTTGTTGTTGATGTTTATTAGATGTTATTGTTGTTGACGTTGTTGTTGTTGTTATTGTTTATTTGACGTTGTTGTTGTTGTTTATTTGACGTAGTTGTTGTTGTTGACGTTGTTGTTGTTGTTTATTTGAGGTTTTTGTTGTTGTTGATGTTGTTGTTGTTTTTGTTGTTGTTTATTTGACGTTGTTGTTGTTGTTTAATTGACGTTGTTGTTGTTGTTTATTTGACGTTGTTATTGTTGTTGTTATTGTTGTTGTTGTTGTTGTTGTTTATTTGACATTGTTGTTGTTGTTGTTTATTTGACGTTGTTGTTGTTGTTGTTGTTTATGTTTATTTGACGTTGTTGTTGTTGACGTTGTTGTTGTTGTTGTTTATTTGATGTTGTTGTTGTTGACATAGTTGTTGTTGTTTATTTCACGTTGTTGTTGTTGTTGACGTTGTTGTTTATTTGACGTTGTTGTTGTTTTTTATTTGACGTTGTTGTTGTTGTTGTTGACGTTGTTAATGTTGTTTATTTGACGTTGTTGTTGTTGACATAGTTGTTGTTGTTTATTTCACGTTGTTGTTGTTGACGTTGTTGTTTATTTGACGTTGTTGTTGTTTTTTATTTGACGTTGTTGTTGTTGTTGTTGACGTTGTTAATGTTGTTTATTTGACGTTGTTGTTGTTGTTTATTTGACATTGTTGTTGTTGTTGACGGTGTTGTTGTTGTTGTTGTTGTTGTTTATTTGACATTGTTGTTGTTGTTGTTGTTGTTGACGTTGTTGTTATTGTTTATTTGACGTTGTTGTTGTTCTTCTTCTTCTTTATTTGACGTTCTTGTTGTTTATTTGACGTTGTTGTTGTTGTTATTGTTTATTTGACGTTGTTATTGTTGACAGTGTTGTTGTTGTTATTATTTATTTGACGTTGTTGTTGTTGTTGTTTATTTGACGTAGTTGTTATTGTTGACATTGTTGTTGTTGTTGACGTTGTTGTTGTTGTTGTTGTTTATTTGACGTTTTTATTGTTGTTGATGTTGTTGTTGTTGTTTATTTGACGTTGTTGTTGTTGTTGTTGTTTATTTGACGTTGTCGTTGTTATTGTTGTTGTTGTTGTGGTTGTTTATTTGACGTTGTTGTTATTATTATTATTGTGGTTGTTGTTGTTGTTGTTTATTTGACGTTGTTGTTGTTGTTTATTTGACGTTGTTGTTGTTGTTTATTTGAAGTTGTTGTTGTTGTTGTTGTTTATTTGACGTTGTTGTTGTTGTTGTTGTTGTTGTTATTGTTGTTGTTGTTGTTGTTGTTTATTTGACATTGTTGTTGTTGTTGTTGTTTATTTGACGTTGTTGTTGTTGTTGTTTATTTGACGTTGTTGTTGTTGTTGACGTTGTTGTTGTTGTTGTTTATTTGATGTTGTTATTGTTGACATAGTTGTTGTTGTTTATTTCACGTTGTTGTTGTTGTTGACGTTGTTGTTTATTTGACGTTGTTGTTGTTGTTGACGTTGTTGTTTATTTGACGTTGTTGTTGTTTTTTATTTGACGTTGTTGTTGTTGTTGTTGTTGTTTATTTGACGTTGTTGTTGTTGTTTATTTGACATTGTTGTTGTTGTTGACGGTGTTATTGTTGTTGTTGTTGTTTATTTGACATTGTTGTTGTTGTTGTTGTTGACGTTGTTGTGGTTGTTTATTTGACATTGTTGTTCTTCTTCTTCTTCTTTATTTGACTTTGTTGTTGTTTATTTGACGTTGTTGTTGTTGTTGTTTATTTGACGTTGTTGTTGTTGACGTTTTTGTTGTTGTTATTGTTTATTTGACGTTGTTGTTGTTGTTGTTTATTTGACGTAGTTGTTATTGTTGACGTTGTTGTTGTTGTTGACGTTGTTGTTTTTGTTGTTGTTTACTTGACGTTTTTGTTGTAGTTGATGTTGTTGTTGTTTATTTGACGTTGTTGTTGTTGTTGTTTATTTGACGTTGTTGTTGTTATTGTTGTTGTTGTTGTTGTTTATTTGACGTTGTTGTTGTTATTGTTATTGTTGTTGTTGTTGTTATTGTTTATTTGACGTTGTTGTTGTTGTTGTTGACGTTGTTGTTATTGTTGTTTATTTGACGTTGTTGTTGTTGTTGTTTATTTGACATTGTTATTGTTGTTATTGTTTATTTGACGTTGTTGTTGTTTATTTGACGTAGTTGTTATTGTGGACGCTGTTGTTGTTGTTGACGTTGTTGTTGTTGTTGTTTATTTGACGTTTTTGTTGTTGTTGATGTTGTTGTTGTTGTTGTTTATTTGACGTTGTTGTTGTTGTTGTTGTTTATTTGACGTTGTTGTTGTTATTATTATTGTTGTTGTTGTTGTTGTTTATTTGACGTTGTTGTTGTTATTGTTATTGTTGTTGTTGTTGTTTATTTGACGTTGTTGTTGTTGTTGTTTATTTGACGTTGTTGTTGTTGTTGTTTATTTGACGTTGTTGTTGTTGTTGTTGACGTTGTTGTTATTGTTGTTTATTTGACGTTGTTGTTGTTGTTTATTTGACATTGTTGTTGTTGTTATTGTTTATTTGACGTTGTTGTTGTTTATTTGACGTTGTTGGTGTTGTTGTTGTTGACGTTGTTATTGTTGTTGTTTATTTGACGTTGTTGTTGTTGACGTTGTTGGTGTTGTTGTTTATTTGACGTTGTTGTTGTTGTTGTTGTTGTTGTTTATTTGACGTTGTTGTTGTTTATTTGACGTTTTTGTTGTTGTTGTTTTGTTGTTTACTTGACGTTGTTGTTGTTATTGACGTTGTTGTTGCTGTTGTTTATTTGACGTTGTTGTTGTTGTTGACATAGTTGTTGTTGTTATTTATTTGACATTGTTGTTGTTGTTTATTTGACATTGTTGTTGTTGTTGTTTATTTGACGTTGTTGTTGTTGTTGTTGTTGTTTATGTTTATTTGACGTTGTTGTTGTTGACGTTGTTGTTATTGTTGTTTATTTGATGTTGTTGTTGTTGACATAGTTGTTGTTGTTTATTTCACGTTGTTGTTGTTGTTGACGTTGTTGTTTATTTGACGTTGTTGTTGTTTTTTATTTGACGTTGTTGTTGTTGTTGTTGACGTTGTTAATGTTGTTTATTTGACGTTGTTGTTGTTGACATAGTTGTTGTTGTTTATTTCACGTTGTTGTTGTTGTTGACGTTGTTGTTTATTTGACGTTGTTGTTGTTTTTTATTTGACGTTGTTGTTGTTGTTGTTGACGTTGTTAATGTTGTTTATTTGACGTTGTTGTTGTTGTTTATTTGACATTGTTGTTGTTGTTGACGGTGTTGTTGTTGTTGTTGTTGTTTATTTGACATTGTTGTTGTTGTTGTTGTTGTTGACGTTGTTGTTATTGTTTATTTGACGTTGTTGTTGTTGTTCTTCTTCTTTATTTGACGTTCTTGTTGTTTATTTGACGTTGTTGTTGTTGTTATTGTTTATTTGACGTTGTTATTGTTGACAGTGTTGTTGTTATTATTTATTTGACGTTGTTGTTGTTGTTGTTTATTTGACGTAGTTGTTATTGTTGACATTGTTGTTGTTGTTGACGTTGTTGTTGTTGTTGTTGTTGTTTATTTGACGTTTTTATTGTTGTTGATGTTGTTGTTGTTGTTTATTTGACGTTGTTGTTGTTATTGTTATTGTTGTTGTTGTTGTTATTGTTTATTTGACGTTGTTGTTGTTGTTGTTGACGTTGTTGTTATTGTTGTTTATTTGACGTTGTTGTTGTTGTTGTTTATTTGACATTGTTATTGTTGTTATTGTTTATTTGACGTTGTTGTTGTTTATTTGACGTAGTTGTTATTGTGGACGCTGTTGTTGTTGTTGACGTTGTTGTTGTTGTTGTTTATTTGACGTTTTTGTTGTTGTTGATGTTGTTGTTGTTGTTGTTTATTTGACGTTGTTGTTGTTGTTGTTGTTTATTTGACGTTGTTGTTGTTATTATTATTGTTGTTGTTGTTGTTGTTTATTTGACGTTGTTGTTGTTATTGTTATTGTTGTTGTTGTTGTTTATTTGACGTTGTTGTTGTTGTTGTTTATTTGACGTTGTTGTTGTTGTTGTTTATTTGACGTTGTTGTTGTTGTTGTTGACGTTGTTGTTATTGTTGTTTATTTGACGTTGTTGTTGTTGTTTATTTGACATTGTTGTTGTTGTTATTGTTTATTTGACGTTGTTGTTGTTTATTTGACGTTGTTGGTGTTGTTGTTGTTGACGTTGTTATTGTTGTTGTTTATTTGACGTTGTTGTTGTTGACGTTGTTGGTGTTGTTGTTTATTTGACGTTGTTGTTGTTGTTGTTGTTTATTTGACGTTGTTGTTGTTTATTTGACGTTTTTGTTGTTGTTGTTTTGTTGTTTACTTGACGTTGTTGTTGTTATTGACGTTGTTGTTGCTGTTGTTTATTTGACGTTGTTGTTGTTGTTGACATAGTTGTTGTTGTTATTTATTTGACATTGTTGTTGTTGTTTATTTGACATTGTTGTTGTTGTTGTTTATTTGACGTTGTTGTTGTTGTTGTTGTTTATGTTTATTTGACGTTGTTGTTGTTGACGTTGTTGTTGTTGTTGTTTATTTGATGTTGTTGTTGTTGACATAGTTGTTGTTGTTTATTTCACGTTGTTGTTGTTGTTGACGTTGTTGTTTATTTGACGTTGTTGTTGTTTTTTATTTGACGTTGTTGTTGTTGTTGTTGACGTTGTTAATGTTGTTTATTTGACGTTGTTGTTGTTGACATAGTTGTTGTTGTTTATTTCACGTTGTTGTTGTTGTTGACGTTGTTGTTTATTTGACGTTGTTGTTGTTTTTTATTTGACGTTGTTGTTGTTGTTGTTGACGTTGTTAATGTTGTTTATTTGACGTTGTTGTTGTTGTTTATTTGACATTGTTGTTGTTGTTGACGGTGTTGTTGTTGTTGTTGTTGTTTATTTGACATTGTTGTTGTTGTTGTTGTTGTTGACGTTGTTGTTATTGTTTATTTGACGTTGTTGTTGTTGTTCTTCTTCTTTATTTGACGTTCTTGTTGTTTATTTGACGTTGTTGTTGTTGTTATTGTTTATTTGACGTTGTTATTGTTGACAGTGTTGTTGTTGTTATTATTTATTTGACGTTGTTGTTGTTGTTGTTTATTTGACGTAGTTGTTATTGTTGACATTGTTGTTGTTGTTGACGTTGTTGTTGTTGTTGTTGTTGTTTATTTGACGTTTTTATTGTTGTTGATGTTGTTGTTGTTGTTTATTTGACGTTGTTGTTGTTGTTGTTGTTTATTTGACGTTGTCGTTGTTATTGTTGTTGTTGTTGTGGTTGTTTATTTGACGTTGTTGTTATTATTATTATTGTTGTTGTTGTTGTTGTTGTTTATTTGACGTTGTTGTTGTTGTTTATTTGACGTTGTTGTTGTTGTTTATTTGAAGTTGTTGTTGTTGTTGTTGTTTATTTGACGTTGTTGTTGTTGTTGTTGTTGTTGTTATTGTTGTTGTTGTTGTTGTTGTTTATTTGACATTGTTGTTGTTGTTGTTGTTTATTTGACGTTGTTGTTGTTGTTGTTTATTTGACGTTGTTGTTGTTGTTGACGTTGTTGTTGTTGTTGTTTATTTGATGTTGTTATTGTTGACATAGTTGTTGTTGTTTATTTCACGTTGTTGTTGTTGTTGACGTTGTTGTTTATTTGACGTTGTTGTTGTTGTTGACGTTGTTGTTTATTTGACGTTGTTGTTGTTTTTTATTTGACGTTGTTGTTGTTGTTGTTGTTGTTTATTTGACGTTGTTGTTGTTGTTTATTTGACATTGTTGTTGTTGTTGACGGTGTTATTGTTGTTGTTGTTG
>OX451735.1:1342505200-1342507700 GCA_948472305.1 Vicia faba | reverse complement strand
TAATTGACATTGTTGTTGTTGTTATTGTTTATTTGACGTTGTTGTTGTTTATTTGACGTTGTTGGTGTTGTTGTTGTTGACGTTGTTATTGTTGTTGTTTATTTGACGTTGTTGTTGTTGACGTTGTTATTGTTGTTGTTTATTTGACGTTGTTGTTGTTGTTGTTGTTTATTTGACGTTGTCGTTGTTATTGTTGTTGTTGTTGTGGTTGTTTATTTGACGTTGTTGTTATTATTATTATTGTTGTTGTTGTTGTTGTTGTTTATTTGACATTGTTGTTGTTGTTTATTTGACGTTGTTGTTGTTGTTTATTTGAAGTTGTTGTTGTTGTTGTTGTTTATTTGACGTTGTTGTTGTTGTTGTTGTTGTTGTTATTGTTGTTGTTGTTGTTGTTGTTTATTTGACATTGTTGTTGTTGTTGTTGTTTATTTGACGTTGTTGTTGTTGTTGTTTATTTGACGTTGTTGTTGTTGTTGACGTTGTTGTTGTTGTTGTTTATTTGATGTTGTTATTGTTGACATAGTTGTTGTTGTTTATTTCACGTTGTTGTTGTTGTTGACGTTGTTGTTTATTTGACGTTGTTGTTGTTGTTGACGTTGTTGTTTATTTGACGTTGTTGTTGTTTTTTATTTGACGTTGTTGTTGTTGTTGTTGTTTATTTGACGTTGTTGTTGTTGTTTATTTGACATTGTTGTTGTTGTTGACGGTGTTATTGTTGTTGTTGTTGTTTATTTGACATTGTTGTTGTTGTTGTTGTTGACGTTGTTGTGGTTGTTTATTTGACATTGTTGTTCTTCTTCTTCTTCTTTATTTGACTTTGTTGTTGTTTATTTGACGTTGTTGTTGTTGTTGTTTATTTGACGTTGTTGTTGTTGACGTTTTTGTTGTTGTTATTGTTTATTTGACGTTGTTGTTGTTGTTGTTTATTTGACGTAGTTGTTATTGTTGACGTTGTTGTTGTTGTTGACGTTGTTGTTTTTGTTGTTGTTTACTTGACGTTTTTGTTGTTGTTGATGTTGTTGTTGTTTATTTGACGTTGTTGTTGTTGTTGTTTATTTGACGTTGTTGTTGTTATTGTTGTTGTTGTTGTTGTTTATTTGACGTTGTTGTTGTTATTGTTATTGTTGTTGTTGTTGTTATTGTTTATTTGACGTTGTTGTTGTTGTTGACGTTGTTGTTATTGTTGTTTATTTGACATTGTTGTTGTTGTTGTTTATTTGACATTGTTATTGTTGTTATTGTTTATTTGACGTTGTTGTTGTTTATTTGACGTAGTTGTTATTGTGGACGCTGTTGTTGTTGTTGACGTTGTTGTTGTTGTTGTTTATTTGACGTTTTTGTTGTTGATGATGTTGTTGTTGTTGTTGTTTATTTGACGTTGTTGTTGTTGTTGTTTATTTGACGTTGTTGTTGTTATTATTATTGTTGTTGTTGTTGTTGTTTATTTGACGTTGTTGTTGTTATTGTTATTGTTGTTGTTGTTGTTTATTTGACGTTGTTGTTGTTGTTGTTTATTTGACGTTGTTGTTGTTGTTGTTTATTTGACGTTGTTGTTGTTGTTGTTGACGTTGTTGTTATTGTTGTTTATTTGACGTTGTTGTTGTTGTTTATTTGACATTGTTGTTGTTGTTATTGTTTATTTGACGTTGTTGTTGTTTATTTGACGTTGTTGGTGTTGTTGTTGTTGACGTTGTTATTGTTGTTGTTTATTTGACGTTGTTTTTGTTGACGTTGTTGGTGTTGTTGTTTATTTGACGTTGTTGTTGTTGTTGTTGTTTATTTGACGTTGTTGTTGTTTATTTGACGTTTTTGTTGTTGTTGTTTTGTTGTTTACTTGACGTTGTTGTTGTTATTGACGTTGTTGTTGTTGTTGTTTATTTGACGTTGTTGTTGTTGTTGACATAGTTGTTGTTGTTGTTTATTTGACGTTGTTGTTGTTGTTTATTTGACATTGTTGTTGTTGTTGTTTATTTGACGTTGTTGTTGTTGTTGTTGTTTATGTTTATTTGACGTTGTTGTTGTTGACGTTGTTGTTGTTGTTGTTTATTTGATGTTGTTGTTGTTGACATAGTTGTTGTTGTTTATTTCACGTTGTTGTTGTTGTTGACGTTGTTGTTTATTTGACGTTGTTGTTGTTTTTTATTTGACGTTGTTGTTGTTGTTGTTGACGTTGTTAATGTTGTTTATTTGACGTTGTTGTTGTTGACATAGTTGTTGTTGTTTATTTCACGTTGTTGTTGTTGTTGACGTTGTTGTTTATTTGACGTTGTTGTTGTTTTTTATTTGACGTTGTTGTTGTTGTTGTTGACGTTGTTAATGTTGTTTATTTGACGTTGTTGTTGTTGTTTATTTGACATTGTTGTTGTTGTTGACGGTGTTGTTGTTGTTGTTGTTGTTGTTTATTTGACATTGTTGTTGTTGTTGTTGTTGTTGACGTTGTTGTTATTGTTTATTTGACGTTGTTGTTGTTGTTCTTCTTCTTTATTTGACGTTCTTGTTG
>OX451735.1:1342497700-1342500200 GCA_948472305.1 Vicia faba | reverse complement strand
TGTTGTTGTTTATTTGACATTGTTATTGTTGTTATTGTTTATTTGACGTTGTTGTTGTTGTTTATTTGACATTGTTGTTGTTGACGTTTTTGTTGTGGTTATTGTTTATTTGACGTTGTTGTTGTTGTTGTTTATTTCACGTTGTTGTTGTTGTTGACGTTGTTGTTTACTTGACGTTTTTGTTGTTGTTGTTTATTTGACGTTGTTGTTGTTGTTGTTTATTTGACGTTGTTGTTGTTATTGTTGTTGTTGTTGTTGTTTATTTGACGTTGTTGTTGTTATTGTTATTGTTGTTGTTGTTGTTATTGTTTATTTGACGTTGTTGTTGTTGTTTATTTGACGTTGTTGTTGTTGTTGACGTTGTTGTTATTGTTGTTTATTTGACGTTGTTGTTGTTTATTTGACATTGTTATTGTTGTTATTGTTTATTTAACGTTGTTGTTGTTTATTTGACGTAGTTTTTATTGTGGACGCTGTTGTTGTTGTTGACGTTGTTGTTGTTGTTGTTTATTTGACGTTTTTGTTGTTGTTGATGTTGTTGTTGTTGTTTATTTGACATTGTTGTTATTGTTGTTGTTTATTTGACGTTGTTGTTGTTATTATTATTATTGTTGTTGTTGTTGTTGTTGTTTATTTGATGTTGTTGTTGTTATTGTTATTGTTGTTGTTGTTGTTGTTTATTTGACATTGTTGTTGTTGTTGTTTATTTGACGTTGTTGTTGTTGTTTATTTGACGTTGTTGTTGTTGTTGTTGACGTTGTTGTTATTGTTGTTTATTTGACGTTGTTGTTGTTGTTTAATTGACATTGTTGTTGTTGTTATTGTTTATTTGACGTTGTTGTTGTTTATTTGACGTTGTTGGTGTTGTTGTTGTTGACGTTGTTATTGTTGTTGTTTATTTGACGTTGTTGTTGTTGACGTTGTTATTGTTGTTGTTTATTTGACGTTGTTGTTGTTGTTGTTGTTTATTTGACGTTGTCGTTGTTATTGTTGTTGTTGTTGTGGTTGTTTATTTGACGTTGTTGTTATTATTATTATTGTTGTTGTTGTTGTTGTTGTTTATTTGACATTGTTGTTGTTGTTTATTTGACGTTGTTGTTGTTGTTTATTTGAAGTTGTTGTTGTTGTTGTTGTTTATTTGACGTTGTTGTTGTTGTTGTTGTTGTTGTTATTGTTGTTGTTGTTGTTGTTGTTTATTTGACATTGTTGTTGTTGTTGTTGTTTATTTGACGTTGTTGTTGTTGTTGTTTATTTGACGTTGTTGTTGTTGTTGACGTTGTTGTTGTTGTTGTTTATTTGATGTTGTTATTGTTGACATAGTTGTTGTTGTTTATTTCACGTTGTTGTTGTTGTTGACGTTGTTGTTTATTTGACGTTGTTGTTGTTGTTGACGTTGTTGTTTATTTGACGTTGTTGTTGTTTTTTATTTGACGTTGTTGTTGTTGTTGTTGTTTATTTGACGTTGTTGTTGTTGTTTATTTGACATTGTTGTTGTTGTTGACGGTGTTATTGTTGTTGTTGTTGTTTATTTGACATTGTTGTTGTTGTTGTTGTTGACGTTGTTGTGGTTGTTTATTTGACATTGTTGTTCTTCTTCTTCTTCTTTATTTGACTTTGTTGTTGTTTATTTGACGTTGTTGTTGTTGTTGTTTATTTGACGTTGTTGTTGTTGACGTTTTTGTTGTTGTTATTGTTTATTTGACGTTGTTGTTGTTGTTGTTTATTTGACGTAGTTGTTATTGTTGACGTTGTTGTTGTTGTTGACGTTGTTGTTTTTGTTGTTGTTTACTTGACGTTTTTGTTGTTGTTGATGTTGTTGTTGTTTATTTGACGTTGTTGTTGTTGTTGTTTATTTGACGTTGTTGTTGTTATTGTTGTTGTTGTTGTTGTTTATTTGACGTTGTTGTTGTTATTGTTATTGTTGTTGTTGTTGTTATTGTTTATTTGACGTTGTTGTTGTTGTTGACGTTGTTGTTATTGTTGTTTATTTGACGTTGTTGTTGTTGTTGTTTATTTGACATTGTTATTGTTGTTATTGTTTATTTGACGTTGTTGTTGTTTATTTGACGTAGTTGTTATTGTGGACGCTGTTGTTGTTGTTGACGTTGTTGTTGTTGTTGTTTATTTGACGTTTTTGTTGTTGATGATGTTGTTGTTGTTGTTGTTTATTTGACGTTGTTGTTGTTGTTGTTTATTTGACGTTGTTGTTGTTATTATTATTGTTGTTGTTGTTGTTGTTTATTTGACGTTGTTGTTGTTATTGTTATTGTTGTTGTTGTTGTTTATTTGACGTTGTTGTTGTTGTTGTTTATTTGACGTTGTTGTTGTTGTTGTTTATTTGACGTTGTTGTTGTTGTTGACGTTGTTGTTATTGTTGTTTATTTGACGTTGTTGTTGTTGTTTATTTGACATTGTTGTTGTTGTTATTGTTTATTTGACGTTGTTGTTGTTTATTTGACGTTGTTGGTGTTGTTGTTGTTGACGTTGTTATTGTTGTTGT
>OX451735.1:1342485200-1342492700 GCA_948472305.1 Vicia faba | reverse complement strand
GACGTTGTTGTTGTTATTGACATTGTTGTTGTTGTTGTTTATTTGACGTTGTTGTTGTTGTTGACATAGTTGTTGTTGTTGTTTATTTGACGTTGCTGTTGTTGTTTATTTGACATTGTTGTTGTTGTTGACAGTGTTGTTGTTGTTGTTTATTTGACATTGTTGTTGTTGTTGTTGACATTGTTGTTGTTGTTTATTTGACGTTGTTGTTGTTGTTGTTGTTTACTTGACGTTGTTGTTGTTATTGACGTTGTTGTTGTTGTTGTTGTTGTTGTTGACATAGTTGTTGTTATTGTTGTTTATTTGACATTGTTGTTGTTGTTGACGTTGTTGTTGTTGTTTATTTGACGTTGTTGTTGTTGTTGTTGATGTTTATTAGATGTTATTGTTGTTGACGTTGTTGTTGTTGTTATTGTTTATTTGACGTTGTTGTTGTTGTTTATTTGACGTAGTTGTTGTTGTTGACGTTGTTGTTGTTGTTTATTTGAGGTTTTTGTTGTTGTTGATGTTGTTGTTGTTTTTGTTGTTGTTTATTTGACGTTGTTGTTGTTGTTTAATTGACGTTGTTGTTGTTGTTGTTGTTGTTTATTTGACGTTGTTGTTGTTATTGTTGTTGTTGTTGTTATTGTTTATTTGACGTTGTTGTTGTTGTTGTTTATTTGACGTTGTTGTTGTTGTTGTTTATGTTTATTTGACGTTGTTGTTGTTGACGTTGTTGTTGTTGTTGTTTATTTGATGTTGTTGTTGTTGACATAGTTGTTGTTGTTTATTTCACGTTGTTGTTGTTGTTGACGTTGTTGTTTATTTGACGTTGTTGTTGTTTTTTATTTGACGTTTTTGTTGTTGTTGTTGACGTTGTTAATGTTGTTTATTTGACGTTGTTGTTGTTGTTTATTTGACATTGTTGTTGTTGTTGACGGTGTTGTTGTTGTTGTTGTTGTTGTTGTTTATTTGACATTGTTGTTGTTGTTGTTGTTGACGTTGTTGTTATTGTTTATTTGACGTTGTTGTTGTTGTTCTTCTTCTTTATTTGACGTTCTTGTTGTTTATTTGACGTTGTTGTTGTTGTTATTGTTTATTTGACGTTGTTATTGTTGACAGTGTTGTTGTTGTTATTGTTTATTTGACGTTGTTGTTGTTGTTGTTTATTTGACGTAGTTGTTATTGTTGACATTGTTGTTGTTGTTGACGTTGTTGTTGTTGTTGTTGTTTATTTGACGTTTTTGTTGTTGTTGATGTTGTTGTTGTTGTTTATTTGACATTGTTGTTGTTGTTGTTGTTTATTTGACGTTGTTGTTGTTATTATTATTGTTGTTGTTGTTGTTGTTGTTTATTTGATGTTGTTGTTGTTATTGTTATTGTTGTTGTTGTTGTTGTTTATTTGACGTTGTTGTTGTTGTTGTTTATTTGACGTTGTTGTTGTTGTTTATTTGACGTTGTTGTTGTTGTTGTTGACGTTGTTGTTATTGTTGTTTATTTGACGTTGTTGTTGTTGTTTAATTGACATTGTTGTTGTTGTTATTGTTTATTTGACGTTGTTGTTGTTTATTTGACGTTGTTGGTGTTGTTGTTGTTGACGTTGTTATTGTTGTTGTTTATTTGACGTTGTTGTTGTTGACGTTGTTGTTGTTGTTGTTTATTTGACGTTGTTGTTGTTGTTTATTTGACGTTGTTGTTGTTGTTTATTTGACGTTGTTGTTGTTGTTGTTTATTTGACGTTGTTGTTGTTGTTTATTTGACGTTGTTGTTGTTTATTTGACGTTTTTGTTGTTGTTGTTTTGTTGTTTACTTGACGTTGTTATTGACGTTGTTGTTGTTGTTGTTTATTTGACGTTGTTGTTGTTGTTGACATAGTTGTTGTTGTTGTTTATTTGACGTTGTTGTTGTTGTTTATTTGACATTGTTGTTGTTGTTGACAGTGTTGTTGTTGTTGTTGTTTATTTGACATTGTTGTTGTTGTTGTTGACATTGTTGTTGTTGTTTATTTGACGTTGTTGTTGTTATTATTATTATTGTTGTTGTTGTTGTTGTTGTTTATTTGACATTGTTGTTGTTATTGTTATTGTTGTTGTTGTTGTTTATTTGACGTTGTTGTTGTTGTTGTTTATTTTACGTTGTTGTTGTTGTTGTTGTTGTTTATTTGACGTTGTTGTTGTTGTTGTTGACGTTGTTGTTATTGTTGTTTATTTGACGTTGTTGTTGTTGTTTATTTGACATTGTTGTTGTTGTTATTGTTTATTTGATGTTGTTGTTATTTATTTGACGTTGTTGGTGTTGTTGTTGTTGACGTTGTTGTTGTTGTTGTTTATTTGACGTTGTTGTTGTTGACGTTGTTGTTGTTGTTGTTGTTTATTTGACGTTGTTGTTGTTGTTGTTTATTTGACGTTGTTGTTGTTGTTGTTTATTTGACGTTGTTGTTGTTTATTTGACGTTTTTGTTGTTGTTGTTGTTGTTGTTATTTACTTGACGTTGTTGTTGTTATTGACGTTGTTGTTGTTGTTGTTTATTTGACGTTGTTGTTGTTGTTGACATAGTTGTTGTTGTTGTTTATTTGACGTTGCTGTTGTTGTTTATTTGACATTGTTGTTGTTGTTGACAGTGTTGTTGTTGTTGTTTATTTGACATTGTTGTTGTTGTTGTTGACATTGTTGTTGTTGTTTATTTGACGTTGTTGTTGTTGTTGTTGTTTACTTGACGTTGTTGTTGTTATTGACGTTGTTGTTGTTGTTGTTGTTGTTGACATAGTTGTTGTTATTGTTGTTTATTTGACATTGTTGTTGTTGTTGACGTTGTTGTTGTTGTTTATTTGACGTTGTTGTTGTTGTTGTTGATGTTTATTAGATGTTATTGTTGTTGACGTTGTTGTTGTTGTTATTGTTTATTTGACGTTGTTGTTGTTGTTTATTTGACGTAGTTGTTGTTGTTGACGTTGTTGTTGTTGTTTATTTGAGGTTTTTGTTGTTGTTGATGTTGTTGTTGTTTTTGTTGTTGTTTATTTGACGTTGTTGTTGTTGTTTAATTGACGTTGTTGTTGTTGTTGTTGTTGTTTATTTGACGTTGTTGTTGTTATTGTTGTTGTTGTTGTTATTGTTTATTTGACGTTGTTGTTGTTGTTGTTTATTTGACGTTGTTGTTGTTGTTGTTTATGTTTATTTGACGTTGTTGTTGTTGACGTTGTTGTTGTTGTTGTTTATTTGATGTTGTTGTTGTTGACATAGTTGTTGTTGTTTATTTCACGTTGTTGTTGTTGTTGACGTTGTTGTTTATTTGACGTTGTTGTTGTTTTTTATTTGACGTTTTTGTTGTTGTTGTTGACGTTGTTAATGTTGTTTATTTGACGTTGTTGTTGTTGTTTATTTGACATTGTTGTTGTTGTTGACGGTGTTGTTGTTGTTGTTGTTGTTGTTGTTTATTTGACATTGTTGTTGTTGTTGTTGTTGACGTTGTTGTTATTGTTTATTTGACGTTGTTGTTGTTGTTCTTCTTCTTTATTTGACGTTCTTGTTGTTTATTTGACGTTGTTGTTGTTGTTATTGTTTATTTGACGTTGTTATTGTTGACAGTGTTGTTGTTGTTATTGTTTATTTGACGTTGTTGTTGTTGTGGTTTATTTGACGTAGTTGTTATTGTTGACATTGTTGTTGTTGTTGACGTTGTTGTTGTTGTTGTTGTTTATTTGACGTTTTTGTTGTTGTTGATGTTGTTGTTGTTGTTGATTTGACGTTGTTGTTGTTGTTGTTGTTTTGACGTTGTTGTTTATTTGTTGTTGTTATTGTTATTGTTGTTGTTGTTGTTGTTTATTTGACGTTGTTGTTGTTGTTGTTTATTTGACGTTGTTGTTGTTGTTTATTTGACGTTGTTGTTGTTGTTGTTGACGTTGTTGTTATTGTTGTTTATTTGACGTTGTTGTTGTTGTTTAATTCACATTGTTGTTGTTGTTATTGTTTATTTGACGTTGTTGTTGTTTATTTGACGTTGTTGGTGTTGTTGTTGTTGACGTTGTTATTGTTGTTGTTTATTTGACGTTGTTGTTGTTGACGTTGTTGTTGTTGTTGTTTATTTGACGTTGTTGTTGTTGTTGTTGTTTATTTGACGTTGTCGTTGTTATTGTTGTTGTTGTTGTGGTTGTTTATTTGACGTTATTGTTATTATTATTATTGTTGTTGTTGTTGTTGTTGTTTATTTGACATTGTTGTTGTTGTTTATTTGACGTTGTTGTTGTTGTTTATTTGACGTTATTGTTGTTGTTATTGTTGTTGTTGTTGTTGTTGTTTATTTGACATTGTTGTTGTTGTTGTTGTTTATTTGACGTTGTTGTTGTTGTTGTTGTTGTTATTCTTGTTGTTGTTGTTGTTGTTTATTTGACATTGTTGTTGTTGTTGTTGTTTATTTGACGTTGTTGTTGTTGTTGTTTATTTGACGTTGTTGTTGTTGTTGACGTTGTTGTTGTTGTTGTTTATTTGATGTTGTTATTGTTGACATAGTTGTTGTTGTTTATTTCACGTTGTTGTTGTTGTTGACGTTGTTGTTTATTTGACGTTGTTGTTGTTGTTGACGTTGTTGTTTATTTGACGTTGTTGTTGTTTTTTATTTGACGTTGTTGTTGTTGTTGTTGTTGTTTATTTGACGTTGTTGTTGTTGTTTATTTGAAATTGTTGTTGTTGTTGACGGTGTTATTGTTGTTGTTGTTGTTTATTTGACATTGTTGTTGTTGTTGTTGTTGACGTTGTTGTGGTTGTTTATTTGACATTGTTGTTCTTCTTATTCTTCTTTATTTGACTTTGTTGTTGTTTATTTGACGTTGTTGTTGTTGTTGTTTATTTGACGTTGTTGTTGTTGACGTTTTTGTTGTTGTTATTGTTTATTTGACGTTGTTGTTGTTGTTGTTTATTTGACGTAGTTGTTATTGTTGACGTTGTTGTTGTTGTTGACGTTGTTGTTTTTGTTGTTGTTTACTTGACGTTTTTGTTGTTGTTGATGTTGTTGTTGTTTATTTGACGTTGTTGTTGTTGTTGTTTATTTGACGTTGTTGTTGTTATTGTTGTTGTTGTTGTTGTTTATTTGACGTTGTTGTTGTTATTGTTATTGTTGTTGTTGTTATTGTTTATTTGACGTTGTTATTGTTGTTGTTGACGTTGTTGTTATTGTTGTTTATTTGACGTTGTTGTTGTTGTTGTTTATTTGACATTGTTATTGTTGTTATTGTTTATTTGACGTTGTTGTTGTTTATTTGACGTAGTTGTTATTGTGGACGCTGTTGTTGTTGTTGACGTTGTTGTTGTTGTTGTTTATTTGACGTTTTTGTTGTTGATGATGTTGTTGTTGTTGTTGTTTATTTGACGTTGTTGTTGTTGTTGTTTATTTGACGTTGTTGTTGTTATTATTATTGTTGTTTATTTGACGTTGTTGTTGTTATTGTTATTGTTGTTGTTGTTGTTTATTTGACGTTGTTGTTGTTGTTGTTTATTTGACGTTGTTGTTGTTGTTGTTTATTTGACGTTGTTGTTGTTGTTGTTGACGTTGTTGTTATTGTTGTTTATTTGACGTTGTTGTTGTTGTTTATTTGACATTGTTGTTGTTGTTATTGTTTATTTGACGTTGTTGTTGTTTATTTGACGTTGTTGGTGTTGTTGTTGTTGACGTTGTTATTGTTGTTGTTTATTTGACGTTGTTGTTGTTGACGTTGTTGGTGTTGTTGTTTATTTGACGTTGTTGTTGTTGTTGTTGTTGTTTATTTGACGTTGTTGTTGTTTATTTGACGTTTTTGTTGTTGTTGTTTTGTTGTTTACTTGACGTTGTTGTTGTTATTGACGTTGTTGTTATTGTTGTTTATTTGACGTTGTTGTTGTTGTTGACATAGTTGTTGTTGTTGTTTATTTGACGTTGTTGTTGTTGTTTATTTGACATTGTTGTTGTTGTTGACAGTGTTGTTGTTGTTGTTGTTTATTTGACATTGTTGTTGTTGTTGTTGTTGACATTGTTGTTGTTGTTGTTTATTTGACGTTGTTGTTGTTATTATTATTTTTGTTGTTGTTGTTGTTGTTGTTGTTTATTTGACGTTGTTGTTGTTATTGTTATTATTGTTGTTGTTGTTTATTTGACGTTGTTGTTGTTGTTGTTTATTTTACGTTGTTGTTGTTGTTGTTGTTGTTTATTTGACGTTGTTGTTGTTGTTGACGTTGTTGTTATTGTTGTTTATTTGACGTTGTTGTTGTTTATTTGACATTGTTGTTGTTGTTATTGTTTATTTGACGTTGTTGTTGTTTATTTGACGTTGTTGGTGTTGTTGTTGTTGACATTGTTGTTGTTGTTGTTTATTTGACGTTGTTGTTGTTGACGTTGTTGTTGTTGTTGTTTATTTGACGTTGTTGTTGTTGTTTATTTGACGTTGTTGTTGTTGTTGTTTATTTGACGTTGTTGTTGTTTATTTGACGTTTTTGTTGTTGTTGTTGTTGTTGTTTACTTGACGTTGTTGTTGTTATTGACGTTGTTGTTGTTGTTGTTTATTTGACGATGTTGTTGTTGTTGACATAGTTGTTGTTGTTGTTTATTTGACGTTGTTGTTGTTGTTTATTTGACATTGTTGTTGTTGTTGACAGTGTTGTTGTTGTTGTTTATTTGACATTGTTGTTGTTGTTGTTGACATTGTTTTTGTTGTTTATTTGACGTTGTTGTTGTTGTTGTTTACTTGACGTTGTTGTTGTTATTGACGTTGTTGTTGTTGTTGTTGTTGACATAGTTGTTGTTGTTGTTGTTTATTTGACATTGTTGTTGTTGTTGACGTTGTTGTTGTTGTTGTTTATTTGATGTTGTTGTTGTTGACATAGTTGTTGTTGTTTATTTCACGTTGTTGTTGTTGTTGACGTTGTTGTTTATTTGACGTTGTTGTTGTTGTTGTTGACGTTGTTAATGTTGTTTATTTGACGTTGTGGTTGTTGTTTATTTGACATTGTTGTTGTTGTTGACGGTGTTGTTGTTGTTGTTGTTGTTGTTGTTGTTTATTTGACATTGTTGTTGTTGTTGTTGTTGTTGACGTTGTTGTTATTGTTTATTTGACGTTGTTGTTGTTGTTGTTCTTCTTTATTTCACGTTCTTGTTGTTTATTTGACGTTGTTGTTGTTGTTTATTTGACGTAGTTGTTGTTGTTGACGTTGTTGTTGTTGTTTATTTGAGGTTTTTGTTGTTGTTGATGTTGTTGTTGTTTTTGTTGTTGTTTATTTGACGTTGTTGTTGTTGTTTAATTGACGTTGTTGTTGTTGTTGTTGTTGTTTATTTGACGTTGTTGTTGTTGTTGTTATTGTTGTTGTTGTTGTTGTTGTTTATTTGACGTTGTTGTTGTTGTTTATTTGACGTTGTTGTTGTTGACGTTGTTGTTGTTGTTGTTGTTTATTTGATGTTGTTGTTGTTGACATAGTTGTTGTTGTTTATTTCACGTTGTTGTTGTTGTTGACGTTGTTGTTTATTTGACGTTGTTGTTGTTTTTTATTTGACGTTGTTGTT
>OX451735.1:1342477700-1342480200 GCA_948472305.1 Vicia faba | reverse complement strand
GTTGTTTATTTGACGTTGTTGTTGTTGTTGACATAGTTGTTGTTGTTGTTTATTTGACGTTGTTGTTGATGTTTATTTGACATTGTTGTTGTTGTTGACAGTGTTGTTGTTGTTGTTGTTTATTTGACATTGTTGTTGTTGTTGTTGACATTGTTGTTGTTGTTTATTTGACGTTGTTGTTGTTATTATTATTATTGTTGTTGTTGTTGTTGTTGTTTATTTGACGTTGTTGTTGTTATTGTTATTGTTGTTGTTGTTGTTTATTTGACGTTGTTGTTGTTGTTGTTTATTTTACGTTGTTGTTGTTGTTGTTGTTGTTGTTTATTTGACGTTGTTGTTGTTGTTGTTATTGTTGTTTATTTGACGTTGTTGTTGTTGTTTATTTGACATTGTTGTTGTTGTTATTGTTTATTTGATGTTGTTGTTATTTATTTGACGTTGTTGGTGTTGTTGTTGTTGACGTTGTTGTTGTTGTTGTTTATTTGACGTTGTTGTTGTTGACGTTGTTGTTGTTGTTGTTGTTTATTTGACGTTGTTGTTGTTGTTGTTGTTTATTTGACGTTGTTGTTGTTGTTGTTTATTTGACGTTGTTGTTGTTTATTTGACGTTTTTGTTGTTGTTGTTGTTGTTGTTGTTGTTTACTTGACGTTGTTGTTGTTATTAACGTTGTTGTTGTTGTTGTTTATTTGACGTTGTTGTTGTTGTTGACATAGTTGTTGTTGTTGTTTATTTGACGTTGCTGTTGTTGTTTATTTGACATTGTTGTTGTTGTTGACAGTGTTGTTGTTGTTGTTTATTTGACATTGTTGTTGTTGTTGACATTGTTGTTGTTGTTTATTTGACGTTGTTGTTGTTGTTGTTGTTTACTTGACGTTGTTGTTGTTATTGACGTTGTTGTTGTTGTTGTTGTTGTTGTTGTTGACATAGTTGTTGTTATTGTTGTTTATTTGACATTGTTGTTGTTGTTGACGTTGTTGTTGTTGTTTATTTGACGTTGTTGTTGTTGTTGTTGATGTTTATTAGATGTTATTGTTGTTGACGTTGTTGTTGTTGTTATTGTTTATTTGACGTTGTTGTTGTTGTTTATTTGACGTAGTTGTTGTTGTTGACGTTGTTGTTTTTGTTTATTTGAGGTTTTTGTTGTTGTTGATGTTGTTGTTGTTTTTGTTGTTGTTTATTTGACGTTGTTGTTGTTGTTTAATTGACGTTGTTGTTGTTGTTGTTGTTGTTTATTTGACGTTGTTGTTGTTATTGTTGTTGTTGTTGTTATTGTTTATTTGACGTTGTTGTTGTTGTTGTTTATTTGACGTTGTTGTTGTTGTTGTTTATGTTTATTTGACGTTGTTGTTGTTGACGTTGTTGTTGTTGTTGTTTATTTGATGTTGTTGTTGTTGACATAGTTGTTGTTGTTTATTTCACGTTGTTGTTGTTGTTGACGTTGTTGTTTATTTGACGTTGTTGTTGTTTTTTATTTGACGTTTTTGTTGTTGTTGTTGACGTTGTTAATGTTGTTTATTTGACGTTGTTGTTGTTGTTTATTTGACATTGTTGTTGTTGTTGACGGTGTTGTTGTTGTTGTTGTTGTTGTTGTTTATTTGACATTGTTGTTGTTGTTGTTGTTGACGTTGTTGTTATTGTTTATTTGACGTTGTTGTTGTTGTTCTTCTTCTTTATTTGACGTTCTTGTTGTTTATTTGACGTTGTTGTTGTTGTTATTGTTTATTTGACGTTGTTATTGTTGACAGTGTTGTTGTTGTTATTGTTTATTTGACGTTGTTGTTGTTGTTGTTTATTTGACGTAGTTGTTATTGTTGACATTGTTGTTGTTGTTGATGTTGTTGTTGTTGTTGTTTATTTGACGTTTTTGTTGTTGTTGATGTTGTTGTTGTTGTTTATTTGACGTTGTTGTTGTTGTTGTTGTTTATTTGACGTTGTCGTTGTTATTGTTGTTATTGTTGTTGTTGTTTATTTGACGTTGTTGTTATTATTATTATTGTTGTTGTTGTTGTTGTTGTTTATTTGACGTTGTTGTTGTTGTTTATTTGACGTTATTGTTGTTGTTTATTTGAAGTTGTTGTTGTTGTTGTTGTTTATTTGACGTTGTTGTTGTTGTTGTTGTTATTGTTGTTGTTGTTGTTGTTGTTTATTTGACGTTGTCGTTGTTATTGTTGTTATTGTTGTTGTTGTTTATTTGACGTTGTTGTTATTATTATTATTGTTGTTGTTGTTGTTGTTTATTTGACGTTGTTGTTGTTGTTTATTTGACGTTGTTGTTGTTGTTTATTTGAAGTTGTTGTTGTTGTTGTTGTTTATTTGACGTTGTTGTTGTTGTTGTTGTTATTGTTGTTGTTGTTGTTGTTGTTTATTTGACATTGTTGTTGTTGTTGACGTTGTTGTTTATTTGACGTTGTTGTTGTTTTTTCTTTGACGTTGTTGTTGTTGTTGTTGTTGTTTATTTGACGTTGTTGTTGTTGTTTATTTGACATTGTTGTTGTTGTTG
>OX451735.1:1342437700-1342475200 GCA_948472305.1 Vicia faba | reverse complement strand
GTTTATTTGACGTTGTTGTTGT
This sequence comes from Vicia faba, assembly GCA_948472305.1. Taxonomy (NCBI): domain Eukaryota; kingdom Viridiplantae; phylum Streptophyta; class Magnoliopsida; order Fabales; family Fabaceae; genus Vicia; species Vicia faba. The sequence goes on along the minus strand of OX451735.1, from coordinate 1,342,475,178 downwards.
TGTTTAATTGACGTTGTTGTTGTTTATTTGACGTTGTTGTTGTTTATTTGACGTTGTTGTTGTTGTTTAATTGACGTTGTTGTTGTTGTTGTTTATTTGACGTTGTTGTTGTTGTTGTTATTGTTGTTGTTGTTGTTGTTGTTGTTTATTTGACGTTGTTGTTGTTGTTGTTTATTTGACGTTGTTGTTGTTGTTGTTTATGTTTATTTGACGTTGTTGTTGTTGACGTTGTTGTTGTTGTTTATTTGATGTTGTTGTTGTTGACATAGTTGTTGTTGTTTATTTCACGTTGTTGTTGTTGTTGACGTTGTTGTTTATTTGACGTTGTTGTTGTTTTTTATTTGACGTTGTTGTTGTTGTTGTTGACGTTGTTAATGTTGTTTATATGACGTTGTTGTTGTTGTTTATTTGACATTGTTGTTGTTGTTGACGGTGTTGTTGTTGTTGTTGTTGTTTATTTGACATTGTTGTTGTTGTTGTTGTTGACGTTGTTGTTATTGTTTATTTGACGTTGTTGTTGTTGTTCTTCTTCTTTATTTGACGTTCTTGTTGTTTATTTGACGTTGTTGTTGTTGTTATTGTTTATTTGACGTTGTTATTGTTGACAGTGTTGTTGTTGTTATTATTTATTTGACGTTGTTGTTGTTGTTGTTTATTTGACGTAGTTGTTATTGTTGACATTGTTGTTGTTGTTGACGTTGTTGTTGTTGTTGTTGTTGTTGTTTATTTGACGTTTTTGTTGTTGTTGATGTTGTTGTTGTTGTTTATTTGACGTTGTTGTTTATTTGACGTTGTCGTTGTTATTGTTGTTGTTGTTGTGGTTGTTTATTTGACGTTGTTGTTATTATTATTGTTGTTGTTGTTGTTGTTGTTGTTTATTTGACGTTGTTGTTGTTGTTTATTTGACGTTATTGTTGTTGTTTATTTGAAGTTGTTGTTGTTGTTGTAATTTATTTGATGTTGTTGTTGTTGTTGTTGTTATTGTTGTTGTTGTTGTTGTTGTTTATTTGACATTGTTGTTGTTGTTGTTGTTTATTTGACGTTGTTGTTGTTGTTGTTTATTTGACGTTGTTGTTGTTGTTGACGTTGTTGTTGTTGTTGTTTATTTGATGTTGTTATTGTTGACATAGTTGTTGTTGTTTATTTCACGTTGTTGTTGTTGTTGACGTTGTTGTTTATTTGACGTTGTTGTTGTTGTTGTTGTTGTTTATTTGACGTTTTTGTTGTTGTTTATTTGACATTGTTGTTGTTGTTGACGGTGTTATTGTTGTTGTTGTTGTTTATTTGACATTGTTGTTGTTGTTGTTGTTGACGTTGTTGTGGTTGTTTATTTGACATTGTTGTTGTTCTTCTTCTTCTTTATTTGACTTTGTTGTTGTTTATTTGACGTTGTTGTTGTTGTTGTTGTTTATTTGACGTTGTTGTTGTAGACGTTTTTGTTGTTGTTATTGTTTATTTGACGTTGTTGTTGTTGTTGTTTATTTGACGTAGTTGTTATTGTTGACGTTGTTGTTGTTGTTGACGTTGTTGTTTTTGTTGTTGTTTACTTGACGTTTTTGTTGTTGTTGATGTTGTTGTTGTTTATTTGACGTTGTTGTTGTTGTTGTTTATTTGACGTTGTTGTTGTTATTGTTGTTGTTGTTGTTGTTTATTTGACGTTGTTGTTGTTATTGTTATTGTTGTTGTTGTTGTTATTGTTTATTTGACGTTGTTGTTGTTGTTGTTGTTGACGTTGTTGTTATTGTTGTTTATTTGACGTTGTTGTTGTTGTTGTTTATTTGACATTGTTATTGTTGTTATTGTTTATTTGACGTTGTTGTTGTTTATTTGACGTAGTTGTTATTGTGGACGCTGTTGTTGTTGTTGACGTAGTTGTTGTTGTTGTTTATATGACGTTTTTGTTGTTGTTGATGTTGTTGTTGTTGTTTATTTGACGTTGTTGTTGTTGTTGTTGTTTATTTGACGTTGTTGTTGTTATTATTATTGTTGTTGTTGTTGTTGTTTATTTGACGTTGTTGTTGTTATTGTTATTGTTGTTTATTTGACGTTGTTGTTGTTTATTTGACATTGTTGTTGTTGTTATTGTTTATTTGACGTTGTTGTTGTTTATTTGACGTTGTTGGTGTTGTTGTTGTTGACATTGTTGTTGTTGTTGTTTATTTGACGTTGTTGTTGTTGACGTTGTTGTTGTTGTTGTTGTTTATTTGACGTTGTTGTTGTTGTTTATTTGACGTTGTTGTTGTTGTTGTTTATTTGACGTTGTTGTTGTTTACTTGACGTTTTTGTTGTTGTTGTTGTTGTTGTTGTTTACTTGACGTTGTTGTTGTTATTGACGTTGTTGTTGTTGTTGTTTATTTGACGATGTTGTTGTTGTTGACATAATTGATGTTGTTGTTTATTTGACGTTGTTGTTGTTGTTTATTTGACATTTCATTGTTGTTGACAGTGTTGTTGTTGTTGTTTATTTGACATTGTTGTTTTTGTTGTTGACATTGTTGTTGTTGTTTATTTGACGTTGTTGTTGTTGTTGTTTACTTGACGTTGTTGTTGTTATTGACGTTGTTGTTGTTGTTGTTGACATAGTTGTTGTTATTGTTGTTTATTTGACATTGTTGTTGTTGTTGACGTTGTTGTTGTTGTTGTTTATTTGACATTGTTGTTGTTGTTGATGTTTATTAGATGTTATTGTTGTTGACGTTGTTGTTGTTATTGTTTATTTGACATTGTTGTTGTTGTTTATTTGACGTAGTTGTTGTTGTTGACGTTGTTGTTGTTGTTTATTTGAGGTTTTTGTTGTTGTTGATGTTGTTGTTTTTTTTGTTGTTGTTTATTTGACGTTGTTGTTGTTGTTTAATTGACGTTGTTGTTGTTGTTGTTGTTTATTTGACGTTGTTGTTGTTGTTGTTGTTGTTATTGTTGTTGTTGTTGTTTATTTGACGTTGTTGTTGTTGTTGTTTATTTGACGTTGTTGTTGTTGTTGTTTATGATTATGTGACGTTGTTGTTGTTGTTGTTTATTTGATGTTGTTGTTGTTGACATAGTTATTGTTGTTTATTTCACGTTGTTGTTGTTGTTGACGTTGTTGTTTATTTGACGTTGTTGTTGTTTTTTATTTGACGTTGTTGTTGTTGTTGTTGACGTTGTTAATGTTGTTTATTTGACGTTGTTGTTGTTGTTGTTTATTTGACATTGTTGTTGTTGTTGACGGTGTTATTGTTGTTGTTGTTGTTATTTATTTGACATTGTTGTTGTTGTTGTTGTTGTTGACATTGTTGTTATTGTTTATTTGACGTTGTTGTTGTTGTTCTTCTTCTTTATTTGACGTTCTTGTTGTTTATTTGACGTTGTTGTTGTTGTTATTGTTTATTTGACGTTGTTATTGTTGACAGTGTTGTTGTTGTTATTGTTTATTTGACGTTGTTGTTGTTGTTGTTTATTTGACGTAGTTGTTATTGTTGACATTGTTGTTGTTGTTGACATTGTTGTTGTTGTTGTTGTTTATTTGACGTTTTTGTTGTTGTTGATGTTGTTGTTGTTGTTTATTTGACGTTGTTGTTGTTGTTGTTTATTTGACGTTGTCGTTGTTATTGTTGTTGTTGTTGTGGTTGTTTATTTGACGTTGTTGTTGTTATTATTATTGTTGTTGTTGTTGTTGTTGTTTATTTGACGATGTTGTTGTACTTTATTTGACGTTGTTGTTGTTGTTTATTTGAAGTTGTTGTTGTTGTTGTTGTTTATTTGACGTTGTTGTTGTTATTGTTGTTGTTGTTGTTGTTGTTGTTGTTGTTGTTTATTTGACGTTGTTGTTGTTGTTGTTTATTTGACGTTGTTGTTGTTGTTGTTGTTTATTTGACGTTGTTGTTGTTGTTGACGTTGTTGTTGTTGTTGTTGTTTATTTGATGTTGTTGTTGTTGACATAGTTGTTGTTGTTTATTTCACGTTGTTGTTGTTGTTGACGTTGTTGTTTATTTGATGTTGTTGTTGTTTTTTATTTGACGTTGTTGTTGTTGTTGACGTTGTTGTTGTTGTTGTTGTTTATTTGACGTTGTTGTTGTTGTTGTTTATTTGACATTGTTGTTGTTGTTGACGGTGTTATTGTTGTTGTTGTTGTTTATTTGACATTGTTGTTGTTGTTGTTGTTGACGTTGTTGTGGTTGTTTATTTGACATTGTTATTGTTGTTCTTCTTCTTGATTTGACTTTGTTGTTGTTTATTTGACGTTGTTGTTGTTGTTGTTGTTTATTTGACGTTGTTGTTGTTGACGTTTTTATTGTTGTTATTGTTTATTTGACGTTGTTGTTATTGTTGTTTATTTGACGTAGTTGTTATTGTTGACGTTGTTGTTGTTGTTGACGTTGTTGTTTTTGTTGTTGTTTACTTGACGTTTTTGTTGTTGTTGATGTTGTTGTTGTTTATTTGACGTTGTTGTTGTTGTTGTTGTTTATTTGACGTTGTTGTTGTTATTGTTGTTGTTGTTGTTGTTGTTTATTTGACGTTGTTGTTGTTATTGTTATTGTTGTTGTTGTTGTTATTGTTTATTTGACGTTGTTGTTGTTGTTTATTTGACGTTGTTGTTGTTGTTGACGTTGTTGTTATTGTTGTTTATTTGACGTTGTTGTTATTGTTGTTTATTAGATGTTGTTGTTGTTGACGTTGTTGTTGTTGTTATTGTTTATTTGACGTTGTTGTTGTTGTTTATTTGACGTAGTTGTTGTTGTTGACGTTGTTGTTGTTGTTGTTGTTTATTTGACGTTTTTGTTGTTGTTGATGTTGTTGTTGTTTTTGTTGTTGTTTATTTGACGTTGTTGTTGTTGTTTAATTGACGTTGTTGTTGTTTATTTGACGTTGTTGTTGTTGTTGTTGTTGTTTATTTGACGTTGTTGTTGTTGTTTATTTGACGTTGTTGTTGTTGTTGTTTATTTGACGTTGTTGTTATTGACGTTGTTGTTGTTGTTGTTTATTTGATGTTGTTGTTGTTGACATAGTTGTTGTTGTTTATTTCACGTTGTTGTTGTTGTTGACGTTGTTGTTGTTTTTTATTTGACGTTGTTGTTGTTGTTGACGTTGTTGTTGTTGTTGTTTATTTCACGTTGTTGTTGTTGTTTATTTGACATTGTTGTTGTTGTTGACGGTGTTGTTGTTGTTGTTGTTTATTTGACATTGTTGTTGTTGTTGTTGACGTTGTTGTTGTTGTTGTTGTTTATTTGACGTTGTTGTTGTTGTTCTTCTTCTTTATTTGACGTTCTTGTTGTTTATTTGACGTTGTTGTTGTTGTGGTTGTTTATTTGAAGTTGTTGTTGTTGACGGTGTTGTTGTTGTTATTGTTTATTTGACGTTATTGTTGTTGTTGTTTATTTGACGTAGTTGTTATTGTTGACGTTGTTGTTACTGTTGATGTTGTTGTTGTTGTTGTTTATTTGACGTTTTTGTTGTTGTTGATGTTGTTGTTGTTGTTTATTTGACGTTGTTGTTGTTGTTGTTTATTTGACGTTGTTGTTGTTATTGTTGTTGTTGTTGTGGTTGTTTATTTGACGTTGTTGTTGTTATTGTTATTGTTGTTGTTGTTGTTGTTGTTTATTTGACGTTGTTGTTGTTGTTGTTTATTTGCGTTGTTGCTGTTGTTTATTTGACGTTGTTGTTGTTGTTGACGTTGTTGTTGTTGTTGTTTATTTGACGTTGTTGTTGTTGTCTATTTGACATTGTTGTTGTTGTTATTGTTTATTTGTTGTTGTTGTTGTTTATTTGACGTTGTTGTTGTTGTTGTTGTTTTTGTTGACGTTGTTGTTGTTGTTGTTTATTTGACGTTGTTGTTGTTGTTGACGTTGTTGTTGTTGTTGTTGTTGTTTATTTGACGTTGTTGTTGTTTATTTGACGTTGTTGTTGTTGTTGATGTTGTTGTTTATTTGACGTTGTTGTTGTTGTTGTTGTTTACTTGACGTTGTTGTTGTTATTGACGTTGTTGTTGTTATTGACGTTGGTGTTGTTGTTGTTGACGTTGTTGTTGATGTTTATTTGACGTTGTTGTTGTTGTTGTTGTTTATTTGACGTTATTGTTGTTGTTGTTTTTTTGACGTTGTTGTTGTTGTTTATTTGACGTTGTTGTTGTTGTTTATTTGACGTTGTTGTTGTTGTTGACATAGTTGTTGTTGTTGTTTATTTGACGTTTTGGTTGTTGTTGATGTTGTTGTTGTTTTTGTTGTTGTTTATTTGACGTTGTTGTTGTTGTTTAATTGACGTTGTTGTTGTTGTTGTTGTTGTTTATTTGACGTTGTTGTTATTGTTGTTATTGTTGTTGTTGTTGTTTATTTAACGTTGTTGTTGTTGTTGTTTATTTGACGTTGTTGTTGTTGTTGTTTATTTGACGTTGTTGTTGTTGTTTATTTCACGTTGTTGTTATTGATGACGTTGTTGTTGTTTTTTATTTAACGTTGTTGTTGTTGTTGTTGACGTTGTTGTTGTTGTTATTTATTTGACGTTGTTGTTTTTGTTGTTTATTTGACATTGTTGTTGTTGTTGACGGTGTTGTTGTGGTTGTTGTTGTTTATTTGACATTGTTGTTGTTGTTTATTTGACGTTGTTGTTGTTGTTGTTGTTTATTTGACGTTGTTGTTGTTGTTGTTGTTGTTGTTGTTGTTTATTTGACGTTGTTGTTGTTGTTTATTTGACATTGTTGTTGTTGTTGTTATTGTTTATTTGACGTTGTTGTTGTTGTTGTTTATTTGACATTGTTGTTGTTGTTGTTGTTGACGTTGTTGTGGTTGTTTATTTGACATTGTTGTTGTTCTTCTTCTTCTTTATTTGACTTTGTTGTTGTTTATTTGACGTTGTTGTTGTTGTTGTTTATTTGACGTTGTTGTTGTTGACGTTTTTGTTGTTGTTATTATTTATTTGACGTTGTTGTTGTTTTTTATTTGACGTAGTTGTTATTGTTGACGTTGTTGTTGTTGTTGACGTTGTTGTTTTTGTTGTTGTTTACTTGACGTTTTTGTTTTTGTTGATGTTGTTGTTGTTTATTTGACGTTGTTGTTGTTGTTGTTTATTTGACGTTGTTCTTGTTGTTGTTGTTGTTGTTGTTTATTTGACGTTGTTGTTGTTATTGTTATTGTTGTTGTTGTTATTGTTTATTTGGTGTTGTTGTTGTTGTTTATTTGACAGTGTTGTTGTTGTTGACGTTGTTGTTATTGTTGTTTATTTGACGTTGTTATTGTTGTTTATTTGACATTGTTATTGTTGTTATTGTTTATTTGACGTTGTTGTTGTTTATTTGACGTAGTTGTTATTGTGGACGCTGTTGTTGTTGTTGACGTTGTTGCTGTTGTTGTTTATTTTACGTTTTTGTTGTTGTTGATGTTGTTGTTGTTGTTTATTTGACGTTGTTGTTGTTGTTGTTTATTTGACGTTGTTGTTATTATTATTATTGTTGTTGTTGTTGTTGTTGTTGTTTATTTGGCGTTGTTGTTGTTATTGTTATTGTTGTTGTTGTTGTTTATTTGACGTTGTTGTTGTTGTTGTTGACGTTGTTGTTATTGTTGTTTATTTGACATTGTTGTTGTTGTTAATGTTTATTTGACGTTTTTGTTGTTTATTTGACGTTGTTGTTGTTGTTGTTGTTGACGTTGTTGTTGTTGTTGTTGTTGTTTATTTGACGTTGTTGTTGTTGTTGACGTTGTTGTTGTTGTTGTTTATTTGACGTTGTTGTTGTTGTTGTTGTTTATTTGACGTTGTTGTTGTTGTTTAATTGACGTATTGTTGTTTATTTGACGTTTTTGTTTCTGTTGTTGTTGTTGTTGTTTACTTGACGTTGTTGTTGTTATTGACGTTGTTGTTGTTGTTGTTGTTATTTATTTGACGTTGTTGTTGTTATTGACATAGTTGTTGTTGTTGTTTATTTGACGTTGTTGTTGTTTATTTGACATTGTTGTTGTTGTTGACAGTGTTGTTGTTGTTGTTGTTTATTTGACATTGTTGTTGTTGTTGTTGACATTGTTGTTGTTGTTTATTTGACGTTGTTGTTGTTGTTGTTGTTTACTTGACGTTGTTGTTGTTGTTGTTGTTGACATAGTTGTTGTTATTGTTGTTTATTTGACGTTGTTGTTGTTGTTGTTGTTTATTTGACGTAGTTGTTGTTGTTGACGGTGTTATTGTTGGTGTTGTTTATTTGACATTGTTGTTGATGTTGTTGACGTTGTTGTTGTTGTTTATTTGACGTTGTTGTTGTTGTTGTTGTTGTTTATTAGATGTTGTTGTTGTTGACGTTGTTGTTGTTGTTATTGTTTATTTGACGTTGTTGTTGTTGTTTATTTGACGTAGTTGTTGTTGTTGACGTTGTTGTTGTTGTTTATTTGACGTTTTTGTTGTTGTTGATGTTGTTGTTGTTTTTGTTGTTGTTTATTTGACGTTGTTGTTGTTGTTTAATTGACGTTGTTGTTGTTGTTGTTGTTTTTTTAACGTTGTTGTTGTTGTTGTTATTGTTGTTGTTGTTGTTGTTGTTGTTGTTTATTTGACGTTGTTGTTGTTGTTGTTGTTTATTTGACGTTGTTGTTGTTGTTTATTTGACGTTGTTGTTGTTGTTGACGTTGTTGTTGTTGTTGTTGTTTATTTGATGTTCTTGTTGTTGACATAGTTGTTGTTGTTTATTTCACGTTGTTGTTGTTGTTGACGTTGTTGTTTATTTGACGTTGTTGTTGTTTTTTATTTGACGTTGTTGTTGTTGTTGTTGACGTTGTTGTTATTGTTGTTTATTTGACGTTGTTGTTGTTGTTTATTTGACATTGTTGTTGTTGTTGACGGTGTTGTTGTTGTTGTTGTTGTTGTTTATTTGACATTATTGTTGTTGTTGTTGACGTTGTTGTTGTTGTTTATTTGACGTTGTTGTTGTTGTTCTTCTTCTTTATTTGACGTTCTTGTTGTTTATTTGACGTTGTTGTTGTTGACGGTGTTATTGTTGTTATTGTTTATTTGACGTTATTGTTGTTGTTGTTTATTTGACGTATTTGTTATTGTTGACGTTGTTGTTACTGTTGACGTTGTTGTTGTTATTGTTGTTGTTGTTGTGGTTGTTTATTTGACGTTGTTGTTGTTATTGTTATTGTTGTTGTTGCTGTTGTTGTTTATTTGACGTTGTTGTTGTTGTTGTTTATTTGACGTTGTTGCTGTTGTTTATTTGACGTTGTTGTTGTTGTTGACGTTGTTGTTGTTGTTGTTGTTTATTTGACGTTGTTGTTGTTGTTTATTTGACATTGTTGTTGTTGTTATTGTTTATTTGTTGTTGTTGTTGTTTATTTGATGTTGTTGTTGTTGTTGTTGTTTTTGTTGACGTTGTTATTGTTGTTGTTTATTTGACGTTGTTGTTGTTGTTGTTGATGTTGTTGTTGTTGTTGTTTATTTGACGTTGTTGTTGTTGCTGTTGTTGTTTATTTTACGTTGTTGTTGTTGTTGACGTTGTTGTTGTTGTTTATTTGATGTTGTTGTTGTTGACATAGTTGTTGTTGTTTATTTCACGTTGTTGTTGTTGTTGACATTGTTGTTTATTTGACGTTGTTGTTGTTTTTTATTTGACGTTGTTGTTGTTGTTGTTGACGTTGTTGTTGTTGTTGTTTATTTGACGTTGTTGTTGTTGTTTATTTGACATTGTTGTTGTTGTTGACGGTGTTGTTGTTGTTGTTATTGTTGTTTATTTGACATTGTTGTTGTTGTTGTTGTTGTTGACGTTGTTGTTGTTGTTTATTTGACGTTGTTGTTGTTCTTCTTCTTCTTTATTTGATGTTCTTGTTGTTTATTTGACGTTGTTGTTGTTGTTGTTGTTGTTGTTGTTTATTTGACGTTGTTGTGGTTGACGATGTTGTTGTTGTTATTGTTTATTTGACGTTATTGTTGTTGTTGTTTATTTGACGTAGTTGTTATTGTTGACGTTGTTGTTACTGTTGACGTTGTTGTGGTTGTTGTTGTTATTTGACGTTTTTGTTGTTGTTGATGTTGTTGTTGTTGTTTATTTGACGTTGTTGTTGTTGTTGTTGTTGTTTATTTGACGTTGTTGTTGTTATTGTTGTTGTTGTTGTGGTTGTTTATTTGACGTTGTTGTTGTTATTGTTATTGTTGTTGTTGTTGTTATTGTTTATTTGACGTTGTTGTTGTTGTTGTTGTTTATTTGACGTTGTTGTTGTTGTTTATTTGACGTTTTTGTTGTTGTTGACGTTGTTGTTATTGTTGTTATTTTTTTGACGTTGTTGTTGTTGTTTATTTGACGTTGTTGTTGTTGTGGTTGTTATTGTTGTTGTTGTTGTTGTTTATTTGACGTTGTTGTTGTTGTTGTTGTTGTTGTTTATTTGATGTTGTTGTTGTTGTTGTTTATTTGACGTTGTTGTTGTTGTTTATTTGGCGTTGTTGTTGTTATTGACGTTGTTGTTGTTGTTGTTGTTGTTGACATAGTTGTTGTTATTGTTGTTTATTTGACGTTGTTGTTGTGGTTGTTGTTGTTTATTTGACGTAGTTGTTGTTGTTGACGGTGTTATTGTTGTTGTTGTTTATTTGACATTGTTGTTGTTGTTGACGTTGTTGTTGTTGTTTATTTGACGTTGTTGTTGTTGTTGTTTATTAGATGTTGTTGTTGTTGACGTTGTTGTTGTTGTTATTGTTTATTTGACGTTGTTGTTGTTGTTTATTTGACGTAGTTGTTGTTGTTGACGTTGTTGTTGTTGTTGTTTATTTGACGTTTTTGTTGTTGTTGATGTTGTTGTTGTTTTTGTTGTTGTTTATTTGACGTTGTTGTTGTTGTTGTTTAATTGACGTTGTTGTTGTTGTTGTTTATTTGACGTTGTTGTTGTTGTTGTTGTTGTTATTGTTGTTGTTGTTGTTGTTGTTTATTTGACGTTGTTGTTGTTTATTTGACGTTGTTGTTGTTGTTGTTTATTTGACGTTGTTGTTGTTGTTGACGTTGTTGTTGTTGTTGTTGTTTATTTGATGTTGTTGTTGTTGACATAGTTGTTGTTGTTTATTTCACGTTGTTGTTGTTGTTGACGTTGTTGTTTATTTGACGTTGTTGTTGTTTTTTATTTGACGTTGTTGTTGTTGTTGACGTTGTTGTTGTTGTTGTTTATTTGACGTTGTTGTTGTTGTTGTTGTTTATTTGACATTGTTGTTGTTGTTGACGGTGTTGTTGTTGTTGTTGTTGTTGTTGTTGTTGTTGTTGTTTATTTGACATTGTTGTTGTTGTTGTTGACGTTGTTGTTGTTGTTTATTTGACGTTGTTGTTGTTGTTCTTCTTCTTTATTTGACGTTCTTGTTGTTTATTTGACGTTGTTGTTGTTGTTGTTGTTTATTTGACGTTGTTGTTGTTGACGGTGTTGTTGTTGTTATTGTTTATTTGACGTTATTGTTGTTGTTGTTTATTTGACGTAGTTGTTATTGTTGACGTTGTTGTTACTGTTGACGTTGTTGTGGTTGTTGTTGTTTATTTGACGTTTTTGTTGTTGTTGATGTTGTTGTTGTTGTTTATTTGACGTTGTTGTTGTTGTTGTTGTTGTTGTTGTTGTTTATTTGACGTTGTTGTTGTTATTGTTGTTGTTGTTGTGGTTGTTTATTTGACGTTGTTGTTGTTATTGTTAATGTTGTTGTTGTTGTTGTTTATTTGACGTTGTTGTTGTTGTTTATTTGACGTTGTTGTTGTTGTTGTTTATTTGACGTTGTTGTTGTTGTTGACGTTGTTGTTATTGTTGTTATTTTTTTGACGTTGTTGTTGTTGTTGTGGTTGTTATTGTTGTTGTTGTTGTTGTTTATTTGACGTTGTTGTTGTTGTTGTTGTTGTTTATTTGATGTTGTTGTTGTTGTTGTTGTTTATTTGACGTTGTTGTTGTTGTTTATTTGGCGTTGTTGTTGTTATTGACGTTGTTGTTGTTGTTGTTGTTGTTGTTGTTGACATAGTTGTTGTTATTGTTGTTTATTTGACGTTGTTGTTGTTGTTGTTGTTTATTTGACGTAGTTGTTGTTGTTGACGGTGTTATTGTTGTTGTTGTTTATTTGACATTGTTGTTGTTGTTGTTGACATTTTTGTTGTTGTTTATTTGATGTTGTTGTTGTTGTTGTTTATTTGACGTAGTTGTTGTTGTTGACGGTGTTATTGTTGTTGTTGTTTATTTGACATTGTTGTTGTTGTTGTTGACGTTGTTGTTGTTGTTGACGTTTTTGTTGTTGTTGTTGTTTATTTGACGTTTTTGTTGTTGTTGATGTTGTTGTTGTTTTTGTTGTTGTTTATTTGACGTTGTTGTTGTTGTTTAATTGACGTTGTTGTTGTTGTTGTTGTTGTTTATTTGACGTTGTTGTTATTGTTGTTGTTGTTATTGCTGTTGTTGTTGTTGTTGTTGTTATTTATTTGACGTTGTTGTTGTTGTTGTTGTTTATTTGACGTTGTTGTTGTTGTTGTTTATTTGACGTTGTTGTTGTTGACTTTGTTGTTGTTGTTGTTGTTTTTTGATGTTGTTGTTGTTGACATAGTTGTTGTTGTTTATTTCACGTTGTTGTTGTTGTTGACGTTGTTGTTTATTTGACGTTGTTGTTGTTTTTTATTTGACGTTGTTGTTGTTGTTGTTGTTGACGTTGTTGTTGTTGTTGTTTATTTGACGTTGTTGTTGTTGTTTATTTGACATTGTTGTTGTTGTTGACGGTGTTGTTGTTGTTGTTGTTGTTGTTGTTTATTTGACATTGTTGTTGTTGTTGTTGACGTTGTTGTTGTTGTTTATTTGACGTTGTTTTTGTTGTTCTTCTTCTTTATTTGACGTTCTTGTTGTTTATTTGACGTTGTTGTTGTTGTTGTTTATTTGACGTTGTTGTTGTTGACGGTGTTGTTGTTGTTATTGTTTATTTGACGTTATTGTTGTTGTTGTTTATTTGACGTAGTTGTTATTGGTGACGTTGTTGTTACTGTTGACGTTGTTGTTGTTATTGTTGTTGTTGTTGTGGTTGTTTATTTGACGTTGTTGTTGTTATTGTTATTGTTGTCGTTGTTGTTATTGTTTATTTGACGTTGTTGTTGTTGTTGTTTATTTGACGTTGTTGCTGTTGTTTATTTGACGTTGTTGTTGTTGTTGACGTTGTTGCTGTTGTTGTTTATTTGACGTTGTTGTTGTTGTTTATTTGACATTGTTGTTGTTGTTATTGTTTATTTGTTGTTGTTGTTGTTGTTTATTTGACGTTGTTGTTGTTGTTGTTGTGGTTTTTGTTGACGTTGTTGTTGTTGTTGTTGTTTATTTGAGGTTGTTGTTGTTGTTGTTGACGTTGTTGTTGTTGTTGTTTATTTGACGTTGTTGTTGTTGTTGTTGTTGTTGACGTTGTTGTTGTTGTTGTTTATTTGATGTTGTTGTTGTTGACATAATTGTTGTTGTTTATTTCACGTTGTTGTTGTTGTTGACATTGTTGTTTATTTAACGTTGTTGTTGTTTTTTATTTACCGTTGTTGTTGTTGTTGTTGTTGACGTTGTTGTTGTTGTTGTTTATTTGATGTTGTTGTTGTTTTTTATTTGACATTGTTGTTGTTGTTGACGGTGTTGTTGTTGTTGTTGTTGTTGTTTATTTGACATTGTTGTTGTCGTTGTTGTTGACGTTGTTGTTGTTGTTTATTTGACGTTGTTGTTGTTGACGGTGTTGTTGTTGTTATTGTTTATTTGACATTATTATTGTTGTTGTTTATTTGACGTAGTTGTTATTGTTGACGTTGTTGTTACTGTTGACGTTGTTGTGGTTGTTGTTATTTATTTGACGTTTTTGTTGTTGTTGATGTTGTTGTTGTTGTTTATTTGACGTTGTTGTTGTTGTTGTTGTTGTTTATTTGACGTTGTTGTTGTTATTGTTGTTGTTGTTGTGGTTGTTTATTTGACGTTGTTGTTGTTATTGTTATTGATGTTGTTGTTGTTGTTGTTGTTATTTATTTGACGTTGCTGTTGTTGTTGTTTATTTGACGTTGTTGTTGTTGTTTATTTGACGTTGTTGTTGTTGTTGACGTTGTTGTTATTGTTGTTATTTTTTTGACGTTGTTGTTGTTGTTTATATGACGTTGTTGTTGTTGTTGTTGTTGTTATTGTTGTTGTTGTTGTTGTTTATTTGACGTTGTTGTTGTTGTTGTTGTTTATTTGATGTTGTTATTGTTGTTGTTTATTTGACGTTGTTGTTGTTGTTTATTTGGCGTTGTTGTTGTTATTGACGTTGTTGTTGTTGTTGACATAGTTGTTATTATTGTTGTTTATTTGACGTTGTTGTTGTTGTTGTTGTTGTTTATTTGACGTAGTTGTTGTTGTTGACGGTGTTATTGTTATTGTTGTTTATTTGACATTGTTGTTGTTGTTGTTGACGTTGTTGTTGTTGTTTATTTGACGTTGTTGTTGTTGTTGTTGTTTATTAGATGTTGTTGTTGTTGACGTTGTTATTGTTGTTATTGTTTATTTGACGTTGTTGTTGTTGTTTATTTGACGTAGTTGTTGTTGTTGACGTTGTTGTTGTTGTTGTTGTTTATTTCACGTTTTTGTTGTTGTTGATGTTGTTGTTGTTTTTGTTGTTGTTTATTTGACGTTGTTGTTGTTGTTTAATTGACGTTGTTGTTGTTGTTGTTGTTTATTTGACGTTGTTCTTGTTGTTGTTGTTATTGTTGTTGTTGTTGTTTATTTGACGTTGTTGTTGTTGTTTATTTGACGTTGTTGTTGTTGTTGTTGTTGTTTATTTGACGTTGTTGTTGTTGTTGTTGTTGTTGTTTATTTGACGTTGTTGTTGTTGACGTTGTTGTTGTTGTTTATTTGATGTTGTTGTTGTTGTTGTTGTTGTTGTTTATTTGACGTAGTTGTTGTTTATTTGACGTTGTTGTTGTTTTTTATTTGACGTTGTTGTTGTTGTTGTTGACGTTGTTGTTGTTGTTGTTGTTGTTTATTTGACGTTGTTGTTGTTGTTTATTTGACATTGTTGTTGTTGTTGACGGTGTTGTTGTTGTTGTTGTTGTTGTTGTTTATTTGACATTGTTGTTGTTGTTGTTGTTGACGTTGTTGTTGTTGTTTATTTGACGTTGTTGTTGTTGTTCTTCTTCTTTATTTGACGTTCTTGTTGTTTATTTGACGTTCTTGTTGTTGTTGTTTATTTGACGTTGTTGTTGTTTGTGGTGTTGTTGTTGTTATTGTTTATTTGACGTTATTGTTGTTGTTGTTTATTTGACGTAGTTGTTATTGTTGACGTTGTTGTTACTGTTGACGTTGTTGTGGTTGTTGTTGTTTATTTGACGTTTTTGTTGTTGTTGATGTTGTTGTTGTTGTTTATTTGACGTTGTTGTTGTTGTTGTTGTTGTTGTTTATTTGACGTTATTGTTGTTATTGTTGTTGTTGTTGTGGTTGTTAATTTGACGTTGTTGTTGTTATTGTTATTGTTGTTGTTGTTGTTTATTTGACGTTGCTGTTGTTGTTGTTTATTTGACGTTGTTGTTGTTGTTTATTTGACGTTGTTGTTGTTGACGTTGTTGTTATTGTTGTTGTTTTTTTGACGTTGTTGTTGTTGTTTATTTGACGTTGTTGTTGTTGTTGACATAGTTGTTGTTGTTGTTGTTGTTTCTTTGACGTTGTTGTTGTTTATTTGACGTAGTTGTTGTTGTTGACGGTGTTATTGTTGTTGTTGTTTATTTGACATTGTTGTTGTTGTTGTTGACGTTGTTGTTGTTGTTGTTGTTGTTTATTTGACGTTGTTGTTGTTGTTTATTAGATGTTGTTGTTGTTGACGTTGTTGTTGTTGTTATTGTTTATTTGACGTTGTTGTTGTTGTTTATTTGACGTAGTTGTTGTTGTTGACGTTGTTGTTGTTGTTTATTTGACGTTTTTGTTATTGTTGATATTGTTGTTGTTTTTGTTGTTGTTTATTTGACATTGTTGTTGTTGTTTAATTGACGTTGTTATTGTTGTTGTTGTTGTTTATTTGACGTTGTTGTTGTTGTTGTTATTGTTGTTGTTGTTGTTGTTGTTGTTTATTTGACGTTGTTGTTATTGTTGTTGTTGTTGTTTATTTGACGTTGTTGTTGTTGTTGTTGTTTATTTGACGTTGTTGTTGTTGTTGACGTTGTTGTTGTTGTTGTTGTTGTTTATTTGACATTGTTGTTGTTGTTGTTGTTATTGTTTATTTGACGTTGTTGTTGTTGCTGTTTATTTGACGTTGTTGTTGTTGTTGTTGTTTATTTGACGTTGTTGTTATTGTTGTTGTTGTTGTTTATTTGACGTTGTTGTTATTGTTGTTGTTGTTGTTTATTTGACGTTGTTGTTCTTATTGTTATTGTTATTGTTGTTGTTGTTGTTTATTTGGCCTTGTTGTTGTTGTTGTTTATTTGACGTTGTTGTTGTTGACGTTGTTATTGTTGTTTATTTGACGTTGTTGCTGTTGTTGTTGTTTATTTGACATTGATGTTATTGTTGTTTATTTGACGTTGTTGTTGTTGTTGTTGTTTAGTTGACGTGGTTGTTGTTGTTGTTGTGGTTTATTTGACGTTGTTGTTCTTATTGTTGTTGTTGTTGTTGTTGTTTATTTGACGTTGTTGTTGTTATTGGTATTGTTGTTGTTGTTGTTGTTGTTGTTTATTTGACGTTGTTGTTGTTGTTTAGTTGACGTTGTTGTTGTTGTTGACGTTGTTGTTATTGTTGTTTATTTGACGTTGTTGTTGTTGTTTATTTGACATTGTTGTTGTTCTTATTGTTTATTTGTTGTTGTTGTTGTTTATTTGACGTTGTTGTTGTTGTTGACGTTGTTGTTGTTGTTGTTGTTGTGGTTTATTTGATGTTGTTGTTGTTGTTGTTGTTTATTGGACGTTGTTGTTGTTGTTGTTTATTTGACGTTGTTGTTGTTGTTGTTGTTTATTTGACGTTGTTGTTGTTGTTGTTGTTTACTTGACGTTGTTGTTGTTATTGACGTTGTTGTTGTTGTTGTTGTTGTTTATTTGATGTTGTTGTTGTTGTTGACATAGTTGTTGTTGTTGTTTATTTGACGTTGTTGTTGTTGTTGTTTATTTGACATTGTTGTTGTTGTTGACGGTGTTGTTGTTGTTGTTGTTTATTTGACATTGTTGTTGTTGTTGTTGACATTGTTGTTGTTGTTTATTTGACATTGTTGTTGTTGTTATTTACTTGACGTTGTTGTTATTGTTGTTTTTTTGACGTTGTTGTTGTTGTTTATTTGACGTTGTTGTTGTTGTTGACATAGTTGTTGTTGTTGTTGTTTATTAGACGTTGTTGTTGTTGTTGTTTATTTGACGTAGTTGTTGGTGTTGACGGTGTTATTGTTGTTGTTGTTTATTTGACATTGTTGTTGTTGTTGTTGACGTTGTTGTTGTTGTTTATTTGACGTTGTTGCTGTTGTTGTTTATTAGATGTTGTTGTTGTTGACATTGTTGTTGTTGTTATTATTTATTTGACGTTGTTGTTGTTGTTTATTTGACATAGTTGTTGTTATTGACGTTGTTGTTGTTGTTGTTGTTGTTTATTTGACATTTTTGTTGTTGTTGATGTTGTTGTTGTTTTTGTTGTTGTTTATTTGACGTTGTTGTTGTTGTTTAATTGACGTTGTTGTTGTTGTTTATTTGACGTTGTTGTTGTTGTTGTTGTTATTGTTGTTGTTGTTGTTTATTTGACGTTGTTGTTGTTGTTGTTTATTTGACGTTGTTGTTGTTGTTGTTTATTTGACGTTGTTGTTGTTGTTTATTTGACGTTGTTGTTGTTGTTTATTTGACATTGTTGTTGTTGTTGTTGTTGTTATTGTTTATTTGACGTTGTTGTTGTTGTTGTTGTTTATTTGACGTTGTTGTTGTTGTTGTTGACGTTGTTGTTGTTGTTGTTGTTGTTGTTGTTGTTTATTTGACGTTGTTGTTGTTGTTGACGTTGTTTTTGTTATTGTTTATTTGACGTTGTTGTTGGTGTTGTTTATTAGACGTTGTTGTTGTTGTTGTTTATTTGACGTTGTTGTTGTTGTTTATTTGGCGTTGTTGTTGTTGTTATTTATTTGACATTGTTGTTGTTGTTGACGTTGTGGTTGTTGTTGACATAGTTGTTGTTGTTGTTTATTTGACGTTGTTGTTGTTGTTGTTGTTGACGTTGTTGTTGTTGTTGTTTATTTGACATTGTTGTTGTTGTTTATTTGACGTTGTTGTTGTTTATTTGACGTTGTTGTTGTTATTTATTTGACATTGTTATTGTTGTTATTGTTTATTTGACGTTGTTGTTGTTTATTTGACGTTGTTGTTGTTGTTGTTGACGTTGTTGTTGTTGTTGCATTGTTGTTGTTGTTGTTGTTTATTTGACGTTGTTGTTGTTGTTATTTATTTGACGTTGTTGTTGTTGTTGTTTATTTGACGTTGTTGTTGTTGTTGTTGTTGTTGTTGTTTACTTGACGTTGTTGTTGTTGTTGTTGTTGTTTACATGATGTTTTTGTTGTTATTGATGTTGTTGTTGTTGTTGTTGACATAGTTGTTGTTGTTGTTTATTTGACGTTGTTGTTTATTTGACATTGTTGTTGTTGTTGACGGTGTTGTTGTTGTTGTTGTTTATTTGACATTGGTGTTGTTGTTGTTGACGTTGTTGTTGTTGTTTATTTGACGTTGTTGTTGTTGTTTAGTTGACGTTGTTGTTGTTGTTGACGTTGTTGTTATTGTTGTTTATTTGACGTTGTTGTTGTTGTTTATTTGACATTGTTGTTGTTGTTATTGTTTATTTGTTGTTGTTGTTGTTTATTTGACGTTGTTGTTGTTGTTGACGTTGTTGTTGTTGTTGTTGTTTATTTGATGTTGTTGTTGTTGTTGTTGTTGTTTATTGGACGTTGTTGTTGTTGTTGTTTATTTGACGTTGTTGTTGTTGTTGTTGTTGTTTATTTGACGTTGTTGTTGTTGTTGTTGTTGTTTACTTGACGTTGTTGTTGTTATTGACGTTGTTGTTGTTGTTGTTGTTTATTTGATGTTGTTGTTGTTGTTGACATAGTTGTTGTTGTTGTTTATTTGACGTTGTTGTTGTTGTTGTTGTTTATTTGACATTGTTGTTGTTGTTGACGGTGTTGTTGTTGTTGTTGTTTATTTGACATTGTTGTTGTTGTTGTTGACATTGTTGTTGTTGTTTATTTGACATTGTTGTTGTTGTTGTTGTTGTTTACTTGACGTTGTTGTTATTGTTGTTTTTTTGACGTTGTTGTTGTTGTTTATTTGACGTTGTTGTTGTTGTTGACATAGTTGTTGTTGTTGTTGTTTATTAGACGTTGTTGTTGTTGTTGTTTATTTGACGTAGTTGTTGGTGTTGACGGTGTTATTGTTGTTGTTGTTTATTTGACATTGTTGTTGTTGTTGTTGACGTTGTTGTTGTTGTTTATTTGACGTTGTTGCTGTTGTTGTTTATTAGATGTTGTTTTTGTTGACATTGTTGTTGTTGTTATTATTTATTTGACGTTGTTGTTGTTGTTTATTTGACGTAGTTGTTGTTATTGACGTTGTTGTTGTTGTTGTTGTTTATTTGACATTTTTGTTGTTGTTGATGTTGTTGTTGTTTTTGTTGTTGTTTATTTGACGTTGTTGTTGTTGTTGTTTAATTGACGTTGTTGTTGTTGTTTATTTGACGTTGTTGTTGTTGTTGTTGTTATTGTTGTTGTTGTTGTTGTTTATTTGACGTTGTTGTTGTTGTTGTTTATTTGACGTTGTTGTTGTTGTTGTTTATTTGACGTTGTTGTTGTTGTTGTTTATTTGACGTTGTTGTTGTTGTTGTTTATTTGACGTTGTTGTTGTTGTTTATTTGACATTGTTGTTGTTGTTGTTGTTATTGTTTATTTGACGTTGTTGTTGTTGTTGTTTATTTGACGTTGTTGTTGTTGTTGTTGACGTTGTTGTTGTTGTTGTTGTTGTTGTTGTTGTTGTTGTTTATTTGACGTTGTTGTTGTTGTTGACGTTGTTTTTGTTATTGTTTATTTGACGTTGTTGTTGTTGTTTATTTGACGTTGTTGTTGGTGTTGTTTATTTGACGTTGTTGTTGTTGTTGTTTATTTGACGTTGTTGTTGTTGTTTATTTGGCATTGTTGTTGTTGTTATTTATTTGACGTTGTTGTTGTTGTTGACGTTGTGGTTGTTGTTGACATAGTTGTTGTTGTTGTTTATTTGACGTTGTTGTTGTTGTTGTTGTTGACGTTGTTGTTGTTGTTGTTTATTTGACATTGTTGTTGTTGTTTATTTGACGTTGTTGTTGTTGTTGTTTATTTGACGTTGTTGTTGTTATTTATTTGACATTGTTATTGTTGTTATTGTTTATTTGACGTTGTTGTTGTTTATTTGACGTTGTTGTTGTTGTTGTTGACGTTGTTGTTGTTGCATTGTTGTTGTTGTTGTTGTTTATTTGACGTTGTTGTTGTTGTTATTTATTTGACGTTGTTGTTGTTGTTGTTGTTGTTTATTTGACGTTGTTGTTGTTGTTGTTGTTTACTTGACGTTGTTGTTGTTGTTGTTGTTTACATGATGTTTTTGTTGTTATTGATGTTGTTGTTGTTGTTGTTGACATAGTTGTTGTTGTTGTTTATTTGACGTTGTTGTTTATTTGACATTGTTGTTGTTGTTGACGGTGTTGTTGTTGTTGTTGTTTATTTGACATTGGTGTTGTTGTTGTTGACGTTGTTGTTGTTGTTTATTTGACGTTGTTGTTGTTGTTGTTGTTTACTTGACGTTGTTGTTGTTATTGACGTTGTTGTTATTGTTGTTTATTTGACGTTGTTGTTGTTGTTTAATTGACGTTGTTGTTGTTGTTGTTTATTTGACGTTGTTGTTGTTGTTTAATTGACGTTGTTGTTGTTGTTTATTTGACGTTGTTGTTGTTGTTGTTGTTATTGTTGTTGTTGTTGTTGTTTATTTGACGTTGTTGTTGTTGTTTATTTGACGTTGTTGTTGTTGTTTATTTGACGTTGTTGTTGTTGTTTATTTGACGTTGTTGTTGTTGTTGTTGACGTTGTTGTTGTTGTTATTGTTTATTTGTCGTTGTTGTTGTTGTTTATTTGACATTGTTGTTGTTGTTGTTATTGTTTATTTGACGTTGTTGTTGTTGTTTATTTGACGTTGTTGTTGTTGTTGTTTATTTGACGTTGTTGTTGTTTAATTGACGTTGTTGTTGTTGATGTTGTTTATTTGACGTTGTTGTTGTTGTTATTGTTGTTGTTGTTGTTGTTGTTTATTTGACGTTGTTGTTGTTGTTGTTTATTTGACGTTGTTGTTGTTGTTTATTTGACGTTTTTGTTGTTGTTGACATTGTTGTTGTTGTTGACGGTATTGTTGTTGTTGTTGTTTATTTGACGTTGTTGTTGTTGTTGTTTATTTGAGATTGTTGTTGTTGTTGTTATTGTTTATTTGACGTTGTTGTTGTTGTTGTTGTTGTTTATTTGACGTTGTTGTTGTTGTTGTTAACGTTGTTGTTCTTGTTGTTTATTTGACGTTGTTGTTGTTGACGTTGTTTTTGTTGTTGTTTATTTGACGTTGTTGTTGTTGTTGTTTATTTGACGTTGTTTTTGTTGTTGTTTATTTGACGTTGTTGTTGTTGTTGTTTATTTGACGTTATTGTTATTGTTTATTTGGCGTTATTGTTGTTGTTATTTATTTGACGTTGTTGTTGTTGTTGACGTTGTTGTTGTTGTTGACATAGCTGTTGTTATTGACATAGTTGTTGTTGTTGTTTATTTGACATTGTTGTTGTTGTTGTTGTTGACGTTGTTGTTGTTGTTGTTTATTTGACATTGTTGTTGTTGTTTATTTGACGTTGTTGTTGTTGTTGTTTATTTGACGTTGTTGTTGTTGTTTATTTGGCGTTGTTGTTGTTGTTATTTATTTGACGTTGTTGTTGTTGTTGACGTTGTGGTTGTTGTTGACATAGTTGTTGTTGTTGTTTATTTGACGTTGTTGTTGTTGTTGTTGACGTTGTTGTTGTTGTTTATTTGACATTGTTGCTGTTGTTTATTTGACGTTGTTGTTGTTGTTGTTGTTTATTTGACGTTGTTGTTGTTATTTATTTGACATTGTTATTGTTGTTATTGTTTATTTGACATTGTTGTTGTTGTTGTTGACGTTGTTGTTGTTGTTGCATTGTTGTTGTTGTTGTTGTTTATTTGACGTTGTTGTTGTTGTTATTTATTTGACGTTGTTGTTGTTGTTGTTGTTGTTTACTTGACGTTGTTGTTGTTGTTTACTTGATGTTGTTGTTGTTATTGATGTTGTTGTTGTTGTTGACATAGTTGTTGTTGTTGTTTATTTGACGTTGTTGTTTATTTGACATTGTTGTTGTTGTTGACGGTGTTGTTGTTGTTGTTATTTATGTGACATTGGTGTTGTTGTTGTTGACGTTGTTGTTGTTGTTTATTTGACGTTGTTGTTGTTGTTGTTGTTTACTTGACGTTGTTGTTGTTATTGACGTTGTTGTTGTTTTTGTTTAATTGACGTTGTTGTTGTTGTTGTTTATTTGACGTTGTTGTTGTTGTTGTTGTTATTGTTGTTGTTGTTGTTGTTTATTTGACGTTGTTGTTGTTGTTGTTTATTTGACGTTGTTGTTGTTGTTTATTTGACGTTGTTGTTGTTGACGTTGTTGTTGTTGTTATTGTTTATTTGACGTTGTTGTTGTTGTTTATTTGACATTGTTGTTGTTGTTGTTATTGTTTATTTGACGTTGTTGTTGTTGTTTATTTGACGTTGTTGTTGTTGTTGTTTATTTGACGATGTTGTTGTTGTTTAATTGACGTTGTTGTTGTTGTTGTTGTTGTTGTTTATTTGACGTTGTTGTTGTTGTTGTTATTGTTGTTGTTGTTGTTGTTGTTTATTTGACGTTGTTGTTGTTGTTGTTTATTTGACGTTGTTGTTGTTGTTGTTTATTTGACGTTGTTGTTGTTGTTGACATTGTTGTTGTTGTTGACAGTATTGTTGTTGTTGTTGTTTATTTGACGTTGTTGTTGTTGTTTATTTGACATTGTTGTTGTTGTTGTTATTGTTTATTTGACGTTGTTGTTGTTGTTGTTGTTGTTTATTTGACGTTGTTGTTGTTGTTGTTGACGTTGTTGTTCTTGTTGTTTATTTGACGTTGTTGTTGTTGACGTTGTTTTTGTTGTTGTTTATTTGACGTTGTTGTTGTTGTTGTTGTTTATTTGACGTTGTTTTTGTTGTTGTTTATTTGACGTTGTTGTTGTTGTTTATTTGACGTTATTGTTGTTGTTTATTTGGCGTTATTGTTGTTGTTGTTTATTTGACGTTGTTGTTGTTGTTGACGTTGTTGTTGTTGTTGACATAGTTGTTGTTGTTGACATAGTTGTTGTTGTTGACATAGTTGTTGTTGTTGTTTATTTGACATTGTTGTTGTTATTGTTGACGTTGTTGTTGTTGTTGTTTATTTGACATTGTTGTTGTTGTTTATTTGACGTTGTTGTTGTTGTTGTTTATTTGACGTTGTTGTTGTTGTTTATTTGACGTTGTTGTTGTTGTTTATTTGACATTGCTGTTGTTGTTGTTATTGTTTATTTGACGTTGTTGTTGTTTATTTGACGTTGTTGTTGTTGTTGTTTATTTGACGTTGTTGTTGTTGTTTAATTGACGTTGTTGTTGTTGTTGTTTATTTGACGTTGTTGTTGTTGTTGTTATTGTTGTTGTTGTTGTTGTTTATTTGACGTTGTTGTTGTTGTTGTTTATTTGACGTTGTTGTTGTTGTTGTTGTTATTGTTGTTGTTGTTGTTGTTTATTTGACGTTGTTGTTGTTGTTATTTATTTGACGTTGTTGTTGTTGTTTATTTGACGTTGTTGTTGTTGACGTTGTTGTTGTTGTTATTGTTTATTTGACGTTGTTGTTGTTGTTTATTTGACATTGTTGTTGTTGTTGTTATTGTTTATTTGACGTTGTTGTTGTTGTTTATTTGACGTTGTTGTTGTTGTTGTTTATTTGACGATGTTGTTGTTGTTTAATTGACGTTGTTGTTGTTGTTGTTGTTGTTGTTTATTTGACGTTGTTGTTGTTGTTGTTATTGTTGTTGTTGTTGTTGTTGTTTATTTGACGTTGTTGTTGTTGTTGTTTATTTGACGTTGTTGTTGTTGTTGTTTATTTGACGTTGTTGTTGTTGTTGACATTGTTGTTGTTGTTGACAGTATTGTTGTTGTTGTTGTTTATTTGACGTTGTTGTTGTTGTTTATTTGACATTGTTGTTGTTGTTGTTATTGTTTATTTGACGTTGTTGTTGTTGTTGTTGTTTATTTGACGTTGTTGTTGTTGTTGTTGACGTTGTTGTTCTTGTTGTTTATTTGACGTTGTTGTTGTTGACGTTGTTTTTGTTGTTGTTTATTTGACGTTGTTGTTGTTGTTGTTGTTTATTTGACGTTGTTTTTGTTGTTGTTTATTTGACGTTGTTGTTGTTGTTTATTTGACGTTATTGTTGTTGTTTATTTGGCGTTATTGTTGTTGTTGTTTATTTGACGTTGTTGTTGTTGTTGACGTTGTTGTTGTTGTTGACATAGTTGTTGTTGTTGACATAGTTGTTGTTGTTGACATAGTTGTTGTTGTTGTTTATTTGACATTGTTGTTGTTATTGTTGACGTTGTTGTTGTTGTTGTTTATTTGACATTGTTGTTGTTGTTTATTTGACGTTGTTGTTGTTGTTGTTTATTTGACGTTGTTGTTGTTGTTTATTTGACGTTTTTGTTGTTGTTTATTTGACATTGCTGTTGTTGTTGTTATTGTTTATTTGACGTTGTTGTTGTTTATTTGACGTTGTTGTTGTTGTTGTTTATTTGACGTTGTTGTTGTTGTTTAATTGACGTTGTTGTTGTTGTTGTTTATTTGACGTTGTTGTTGTTGTTGTTATTGTTGTTGTTGTTGTTGTTTATTTGACGTTGTTGTTGTTGTTGTTTATTTGACGTTGTTGTTGTTGTTTATTTGGCGTTGTTGTTGTTGTTATTTATTTGACGTTGTTGTTGTTGTTGACGTTGTGGTTGTTGTTGACATAGTTGTTGTTGTTGTTTATTTGACGTTGTTGTTGTTGTTGACGTTGTTGTTGTTGTTGTTGTTTATTTGACATTGTTGTTGTTGTTTATTTGACGTTGTTGTTGTTGTTGTTGTTTATTTGATGTTGTTGTTGTTATTTATTTGACATTGTTATTGTTGTTATTGTTTATTTGACGTTGTTGTTGTTTATTTGACGTTGTTGTTGTTGTTGTTGACGTTGTTGTTGTTGTTGCATTGTTGTTGTTGTTGTTGTTTATTTGACATTGTTGTTGTTGTTATTTATTTGACGTTGTTGTTGTTGTTGTTATTGTTTACTTGACGTTGTTGTTGTTGTTTACTTGATGTTGTTGTTGTTATTGATGTTGTTGTTGTTGTTGACATAGTTGTTGTTGTTGTTTATTTGACGTTGTTGTTTATTTGACATTGTTGTTGTTGTTGACGGTGTTGTTGTTGTTGTTATTTATGTGACATTGGTGTTGTTGTTGTTGTTTATTTGACGTTGTTGTTGTTGTTGTTGTTTACTTGACGTTGTTGTTGTTATTGACGTTGTTGTTGTTTTTGTTTAATTGACGTTGTTGTTGTTGTTGTTTATTTGACGTTGTTGTTGTTGTTGTTGTTATTGTTGTTGTTGTTGTTGTTTATTTGATGTTGTTGTTGTTGTTGTTTATTTGACGTTGTTGTTGTTGTTTATTTGACGTTGTTGTTGTTGACGTTGTTGTTGTTGTTATTGTTTATTTGACGTTGTTGTTGTTGTTTATTTGACATTGTTGTTGTTGTTGTTATTGTTTATTTGACGTTGTTGTTGTTGTTTATTTGACGTTGTTGTTGTTGTTGTTTATTTGACGATGTTGTTGTTGTTTAATTGACGTTGTTGTTGTTGTTGTTGTTTATTTGACGTTGTTGTTGTTGTTGTTATTGTTGTTGTTGTTGTTGTTGTTTATTTGACGTTGTTGTTGTTGTTGTTTATTTGACGTTGTTGTTGTTGTTGTTTATTTGACGTTGTTGTTGTTGTTGACATTGTTGTTGTTGTTGACAGTATTGTTGTTGTTGTTGTTTATTTGACGTTGTTGTTGTTGTTTATTTGACATTGTTGTTGTTGTTGTTATTGTTTATTTGACGTTGTTGTTGTTGTTGTTGTTTATTTGACGTTGTTGTTGTTGTTGACGTTGTTGTTCTTGTTGTTTATTTGACGTTGTTGTTGTTGACGTTGTTTTTGTTGTTGTTTATTTGACGTTGTTGTTGTTGTTGTTTATTTGACGTTGTTTTTGTTGTTGTTTATTTGACGTTGTTGTTGTTGTTTATTTGACGTTATTGTTGTTGTTTATTTGGCGTTATTGTTGTTGTTGTTTATTTGACGTTGTTGTTGTTGTTGACGTTGTTGTTGTTGTTGACATAGTTGTTGTTGTTGACATAGTTGTTGTTGTTGTTTATTTGACATTGTTGTTGTTATTGTTGACGTTGTTGTTGTTGTTGTTTATTTGACATTGTTGTTGTTGTTTATTTGACGTTGTTGTTGTTGTTGTTTATTTGACGTTGTTGTTGTTGTTTATTTGACGTTGTTGTTGTTGTTTATTTGACATTGTTGTTGTTGTTGTTATTGTTTATTTGACGTTGTTGTTGTTTATTTGACGTTGTTGTTGTTGTTGTTTATTTGACGTTGTTGTTGTTGTTTAATTGACGTTGTTGTTGTTGTTGTTTATTTGACGTTGTTGTTGTTGTTGTTGTTATTGTTGTTGTTGTTGTTGTTTATTTGACGTTGTTGTTGTTGTTGTTTATTTGACGTTGTTGTTGTTGTTTATTTGACGTTGTTGTTGTTGTTGTTGTTGACGTTGTTGTTGTTGTTATTGTTTATTTGACGTTGTTGTTGTTGTTTATTTGACATTGTTGTTGTTGTTGTTATTGTTTATTTGACGTTGTTGTTGTTGTTTATTTGACGTTGTTGTTGTTGTTGTTTATTTGACGTTGTTGTTGTTTAATTGACGTTGTTGTTGTTGTTGTTGTTGTTGTTTATTTGACGTTGTTGTTGTTGTTGTTATTGTTGTTGTTGTTGTTGTTGTTTATTTGACGTTGTTGTTGTTGTTGTTTATTTGACATTGTTGTTGTTGTTGTTTATTTGACGTTGTTGTTGTTGTTGACATTGTTGTTGTTGTTGACAGTATTGTTGTTGTTGTTGACAGTATTGTTGTTGTTGTTGTTTATTTGACGTTGTTGTTGTTGTTTATTTGACATTGTTGTTGTTGTTGTTATTGTTTATTTGACATTGTTGTTGTTGTTGTTTATTTGACGTTGTTGTTGTTGTTGTTGACGTTGTTGTTCTTGTTGTTTATTTGACGTTGTTGTTGTTGACGTTGTTTTTGTTGTTGTTTATTTGACGTTGTTGTTGTTGTTGTTTATTTGACGTTGTTTTTGTTGTTGTTTATTTGACGTTGTTGTTGTTGTTTATTTGACGTTATTGTTGTTGTTTATTTGGCGTTATTGTTGTTGTTATTTATTTGACGTTGTTGTTGTTGTTGACGTTGTTGTTGTTGTTGACATAGTTGTTGTTGTTGACATAGTTGTTGTTGTTGTTTATTTGACATTGTTGTTGTTGTTGTTGACGTTGTTGTTGTTGTTGTTTATTTGACATTGTTGTTGTTGTTTATTTGACGTTGTTGTTGTTGTTGTTTATTTGACGTTGTTGTTGTTGTTTATTTGACGTTGTTGTTGTTGTTTATTTGACATTGTTGTTGTTGTTGTTATTGTTTATTTGACGTTGTTGTTGTTTATTTGACGTTGCTGTTGTTGTTGACGTTGTTGTTGTTGTTGTTTATTTAACGTTGTTGTTGTTGTTGTTGTTGACGTTGTTGTTGTTGTTGTTGTTTATTTGACGTTGTTGTTGTTGTTTATTTGACGTTATTGTTGTTGTTGTTTATTTGACGTTGTTGTTGTTGTTGTTTATTTGACGTTGTTGTTGTTGTTGTTTATTTGACGTTGTTGTTGTTGTTGTTGTTGACGTGGTTTTTGTTATTGTTTATTTGACGTTGTTGTTGTTGTTGTTTATTTGACGTTGTTGTTGGTGTTGTTTATTTGACGTTGTTGTTGTTGTTGTTGTTTATTTGACGTTGTTGTTGTTGTTTATTTGGCGTTGTTGTTGTTGTTATTTATTTGACGTTGTTGTTGTTGTTGACGTTGTGGTTGTTGTTGTTTATTTGACGTTGTTGTTGTTGTTGTTGACGTTGTTGTTGTTGTTGTTGTTTATTTGACATTGTTGTTGTTGTTTATTTGACGTTGTTGTTGTTGTTGTTTATTTGACGTTGTTGTTGTTATTTATTTGACATTGTTGTTGTTGTTATTGTTTATTTGACGTTGTTGCTGTTGTTGTTGACGTTGTTGTTGTTGTTGCATTGTTGTTGTTGTTTATTTGACGTTGTTGTTGTTGTTGTTGTTGTTTATTTGACGTTGTTGTTGTTGTTGTTGTTTATTTGACGTTGTTGTTGTTGTTGTTGTTGTTGTTTACTTGACGTTGTTGTTGTTGTTGTTGTTGTTGTTTACTTGATGTTGTTGTTGTTATTGATGTTGTTGTTGTTGTTGTTGACATAGTTGTTGTTGTTGTTTATTTGACGTTGTTGTTTATTTGACATTGTGGTTGTTGTTGACGGTGTTGTTGTTGTTGTTTATTTGACATTGGTGTTGTTGTTGTTGACGTTGTTGTTGTTGTTTATTTGACGTTGTCGTTGTTGTTGTTATTGACGTTGTTGTTGTTTTTGTTGTTGTTGTTGTTTATTTGACGTTGTTGTTTTTGTTTAATTGACGTTGTTGTTGTTGTTGTTGTTTATTTGACGTTGTTGTTGTTGTTGTTATTATTGTTGTTGTTGTTGTTGTTTATTTGACGTTGTTATTGTTGTTGTTTATTTGACGTTGTTGTTGTTGTTGACGTTGTTGTTGTTGTTGTTGTTTATTTGACGTTGTTGTTGTTGTTTATTTGACATTGTTGTTGTTGTTGTTATTGTTTATTTGACGTTGTTGTTGTTGTTTATTTGACGTTGTTGTTGTTGTTGTTGTTTATTTGACGTTGTTGTTGTTGTTTAATTGACGTTTTTGTTGTTGTTGATGTTGTTTATTTGACGTTGTTGTTGTTGTTTAATTGACGTTGTTGTTGTTGTTTAATTGACGTTTTTGTTGTTGTTGATGTTGTTGTTGTTGTTTATTTGACGTTGTTGTTGTTGTTGTTGTTTATTTGACGTTGTTGTTCTTATTGTTGTTGTTGTTGTGGTTGTTTATTTGACGTTGTTGTTATTATTGTTATTGATGTTGTTGTTGTTGTTGTTGTTTATTTGACGTTGCTGTTGTTGTTGTTTATTTGACGTTGTTGTTGTTGTTTATTTGACGTTGTTGTTGTTGTTGTTTATTTGACGTTGTTGTTGTTGTTGACGTTGTTGTTGTTGTTGTTTATTTGACGTTGTTGTTGTTGTTGTTTATTTGACATTGTTGTTGTTGTTGTTATTGTTTATTTGACATTGTTGTTGTTGTTTATTTGACGTTGTTGTTGTTGTTGTTTATTTGACGTTGTTGTTGTTGTTTAATTGACGTTTTTGTTGTTGTTGATGTTGTTTATTTGACGTTGTTGTTGTTGTTTAATTGACGTTTTTGTTGTTGTTGATGTTGTTGTTGTTGTTTATTTGACGTTGTTGTTGTTGTTGTTGTTGTTTATTTGACGTTGTTGTTCTTACTGTTGTTGTTGTTGTGGTTGTTTATTTGACGTTGTTGTTGTTATTGTTATTGATGTTGTTGTTGTTGTTGTTGTTTATTTGACGTTGCTGTTGTTGTTGTTTATTTGACGTTGTTGTTGTTGTTTATTTGACGTTGTTGTTGTTGTTGACGTTGTTGTTATTGTTGTTATTTTTTTGACGTTGTTGTTGTTGTTTATTTGACGTTGTTGTTGTTGTTGTTATTGTTGTTGTTGTTGTTTATTTGACGTTGTTGTTGTTGTTGTTGTTTATTTGATGTTGTTGTTGTTGTTGTTTATTTGACGTTGTTGTTGTTGTTTATTTGGCGTTGTTGTTGTTATTAACGTTGTTGTTGTTGTTGTTGACATAGTTGTTATTATTGTTGTTTATTTGACGTTGTTGTTGTTGTTGTTGTTTATTTGACGTAGTTGTTGTTGTTGACGGTGTTATTGTTGTTGTTGTTTATTTGACATTGTTGTTGTTGTTGTTGACGTTGTTGTTGTTGTTGTTGTTTATTAGATGTTGTTGTTGTTGACGTTGTTGTTGTTGTTATTGTTTATTTGACGTTGTTGTTGTTGTTTATTTGACGTAGTTGTTGTTGTTGACGTTGTTGTTGTTGTTGTTGTTTATTTCACGTTTTTGTTGTTGTTGATGTTGTTGTTGTTTTTGTTGTTGTTTATTTGACGTTGTTGTTGTTGTTTAATTGACGTTGTTGTTGTTGTTGTTTATTTGACGTTGTTGTTGTTGTTGTTGTTATTGTTGTTGTTGTTGTTGTTTATTTGACGTTGTTGTTGTTGTTTATTTGACGTTGTTGTTGTTGTTGTTGTTGTTTATTTGACGTTGTTGTTGTTGTTGACGTTGTTGTTGTTGTTTATTTGATGTTGTTGTTGTTGTTGTTGTTGTTGTTGTTGTTGTTGTTTATTTGACGTAGTTGTTGTTTATTTGACGTTGTTGTTGTTTTTTATTTGATGTTGTTGTTGTTGTTGTTGACGTTGTTGTTGTTGTTGTTGTTTATTTGACGTTGTTGTTGATGTTTATTTGACATTGTTGTTGTTGTTGACGGTGTTGTTGTTGTTGTTGTTGTTGTTGTTTATTTGACATTGTTGTTGTTGTTGTTGACGTTGTTGTTGTTGTTTATTTGACGATGTTGTTGTTGTTCTTCTTCTTTATTTGACGTTCTTGTTGTTTATTTGACGTTGTTGTTGTTGTTGTTGTTTATTTGACGTTGTTGTTGTTGACGGTGTTGTTGTTGTTATTGTTTATTTGACGTTATTGTTGTTGTTGTTTATTTGACGTAGTTATTATTGTTGACGTTGTTGTTACTGTTGACGTTGTTGTGGTTGTTGTTGTTTATTTGACGTTTTTGTTGTTGTTGATGTTGTTGTTGTTGTTTATTTGACGTTGTTGTTGTTGTTGTTGTTGTTGTTGTTGTTTATTTGACGTTGTTGTTGTTATTAATGTTGTTGTTGTGGTTGTTAATTTGACGTTGTTGTTGTTATTGTTATTGTTGTTGTTGTTGTTGTTGTTTATTTGACGTTGCTGTTGTTGTTGTTTATTTAACGTTGTTGTTGTTGTTTATTTGACGTTGTTGTTGTTGTTGACGTTGTTGTTATTGTTGTTGTTTTTTTGACGATGTTGTTGTTGTTTATTTGACGTTGTTGTTGTTGTTGACATAGTTGTTATTGTTGTTGTTGTTTATTTGACGTTGTTGTTGTTGTTGACGGTGTTATTGTTGTTGTTGTTTATTTGACATTGTTGTTGTTGTTGACGTTGTTGTTGTTGTTGTTTATTTGACGTTGTTGTTTTTGTTTATTAGATGTTGTTGTTGTTGACGTTGTTGTTGTTGTTATTGTTTATTTGACGTTGTTGTTGTTGTTTATTTGACGTAGTTGTTGTTGTTGTTGTTTATTTGACGTTTTTGTTGTTGTTGATATTGTTGTTGTTTTTGTTGTTGTTTATTTGACATTGTTGTTGTTGTTTAATTGACGTTGTTATTGTTGTTGTTGTTTATTTGACGTTGTTGTTGTTGTTGTTATTGTTGTTGTTGTTGTTGTTGTTTATTTGACGTTGTTGTTGTTGTTGTTTATTTGACGTTGTTGTTGTTGTTGTTTATTTGACGTTGTTGTTGTTGTTGACGTTGTTGTTGTTGTTGTTGTTGTTGTTGTTGTTATTGTTTATTTGACGTTGTTGTTGTTGCTGTTTATTTGACGTTGTTGTTGTTGTTGTTTATTTGACGTTGTTGTTATTGTTGTTGTTGTTGTTTATTTGACGTTGTTGTTGTTATTGTTATTGTTGTTGTTGTTGTTGTTGTTGTTTATTTGGCGTTGTTGTTGTTGTTTATTTGACGTTGTTGTTGTTGACGTTGTTATTGTTGTTTATTTGACGTTGTTGCTGTTGTTGTTGTTTATTTGACATTGTTGTTGTTGTTGTTTATTTGACGTTGTTGTTGTTGTTGTTGTTTAGTTGACGTGGTTGTTGTTGTTGTTGTGGTTTATTTGACGTTGTTGTTCTTATTGTTGTTGTTGTTGTTGTTGTTGTTGTTGTTGTTTATTTGACGTTGTTGTTGTTATTGGTATTGTTGTTGTTGTTGTTGTTGTTTATTTGACGTTGTTGTTGTTGTTTAGTTAACGTTGTTGTTGTTGTTGTTGACCTTGTTGTTATTGTTGTTTATTTGACGTTGTTGTTGTTGTTTATTTGACATTGTTGTTGTTGTTATTGTTTATTTGTTGTTGTTGTTGTTGTTTATTTGACGTTGTTGTTATTGTTGACGTTGTTGTTGTTGTTTATTTGATGTTGTTGTTGTTGTTGTTTATTGGACGTTGTTGTTGTTGTTGTTTATTTGACGTTGTTGTTGTTGTTGTTGTTTATTTGACGTTGTTGTTGTTTACTTGACGTTGTTGTTGTTATTGACGTTGTTGTTGTTGTTGTTTATTTGATGTTGTTGTTGTTGTTGACATAGTTGTTGTTGTTGTTTATTTGACGTTGTTGTTGTTGTTGTTTATTTGACATTGTTGTTGTTGTTGACGGTGTTGTTGTTGTTGTTGTTGTTTATTTGACATTGTTGTTGTTGTTGTTGACATTGTTGTTGTTGTTTATTTGACATTGTTGTTGTTGTTGTTTACTTGACGTTGTTGTTATTGTTGTTTTTTTGACGTTGTTGTTGTTGTTTATTTGACGTTGTTGTTGTTGTTGTTGTTGTTGTTGTTTATTTGACGTTGTTGTTGTTATTGTTGTTGTTGTTGTGGTTGTTAATTTGACGTTGTTGTTGTTATTGTTATTGTTGTTGTTGTTGTTGTTGTTTATTTGACGTTGCTGTTGTTGTTGTTTATTTAACGTTGTTGTTGTTGTTGTTTATTTGACGTTGTTGTTGTTGTTGACGTTGTTGTTATTGTTGTTGTTTTTTTGACGTTGTTGTTGTTGTTTATTTGACGTTGTTGTTGTTGTTGACATAGTTGTTGTTGTTGTTGTTGTTTATTTGACGTTGTTGTTGTTTATTTGACGTAGTTGTTGTTGTTGACGGTGTTATTGTTGTTGTTGTTTATTTGACATTGTTGTTGTTGTTGTTGACGTTGTTGTTGTTGTTTATTTGACGTTGTTGTTTTTGTTTATTAGATGTTGTTGTTGTTGACGTTGTTGTTGTTGTTATTGTTTATTTGACGTTGTTGTTGTTGTTTATTTGACGTAGTTGTTGTTGTTGACGTTGTTGTTGTTGTTTATTTGACGTTTTTGTTGTTGTTGATATTGTTGTTGTTTTTGTTGTTGTTTATTTGACATTGTTGTTGTTGTTTAATTGACGTTGTTATTGTTGTTGTTGTTTATTTGACGTTGTTGTTGTTGTTGTTATTGTTGTTGTTGTTGTTGTTGTTGTTTATTTGACGTTGTTGTTGTTGTTGTTGTTTATTTGACGTTGTTGTTGTTGTTGTTTATTTGACGTTGTTGTTGTTGTTGACGTTGTTGTTGTTGTTGTTGTTTATTTGACATTGTTGTTGTTGTTGTTGTTGTTATTGTTTATTTGACGTTGTTGTTGTTGCTGTTTATTTGACGTTGTTGTTGTTGTTGTTTATTTGACGTTGTTGTTATTGTTGTTGTTGTTGTTTATTTGACGTTGTTGTTGTTATTGTTATTGTTGTTGTTGTTGTTGTTGTTTATTTGGCGTTGTTGTTGTTGTTTATTTGGCGTTGTTGTTGTTGTTGTTTATTTGACGTTGTTGTTGTTGACGTTGTTATTGTTGTTTATTTGACGTTGTTGCTGTTGTTGTTGTTTATTTGACATTGTTGTTGTTGTTGTTTATTTGACGTTGTTGTTGTTGTTGTTGTTTAGTTGACGTGGTTGTTGTTGTTGTTGTGGTTTATTTGACATTGTTGTTCTTATTGTTGTTGTTGTTGTTGTTGTTGTTTATTTGATGTTGTTGTTGTTATTGGTATTGTTGTTGTTGTTGTTGTTTATTTGACGTTGTTGTTGTTGTTTAGTTGACGTTGTTGTTGTTGTTGTTGACGTTGTTGTTATTGTTGTTTATTTGACGTTGTTGTTGTTGTTTATTTGACATTATTGTTGTTGTTATTGTTTATTTGTTGTTGTTGTTGTTTATTTGACGTTGTTGTTGTTGTTGACGTTGTTGTTGTTGTTGTTGTTTATTTGATGTTGTTGTTGTTGTTGTTTATTGGACGTTGTTGTTGTTGTTGTTTATTTGACGTTGTTGTTGTTGTTGTTTATTTGACGTTGTTGTTGTTGTTGTTGTTGTTTACTTGACGTTGTTGTTGTTATTGACGTTGTTGTTGTTGTTGTTTATTTGATGTTGTTGTTGTTGTTGACATAGTTGTTGTTGTTGTTTATTTGACGTTGTTGTTGTTGTTGTTTATTTGACATTGTTGTTGTTGTTGACGGTGTTGTTGTTGTTGTTGTTTACTTGACGTTGTTGTTATTGTTGTTTTTTTGACGTTGTTGTTGTTGTTTATTTGACGTTGTTGTTGTTGTTGACATAGTTGTTGTTGTTGTTGTTTATTAGACGTTGTTGTTGTTATTGTTTATTTGACGTAGTTGTTGGTGTTGACGGTGTTATTGTTGTTGTTGTTTATTTGACATTGTTGTTGTTGTTGTTGTTGACGTTGTTGTTGTTGTTGTTTATTTGACGTTGTTGCTGTTGTTGTTTATTAGATGTTGTTGTTGTTGACATTGTTGTTGTTGTTATTATTTATTTGACGTTGTTGTTGTTGTATATTTGACGTAGTTGTTGTTATTGACGTTGTTGTTGTTGTTGTTTATTTGACATTTTTGTTGTTGTTGATGTTGTTGTTGTTTTTGTTGTTGTTTATTTGACGTTGTTGTTGTTGTTTAATTGACGTTGTTGTTGTTGTTTATTTGACGTTGTTGTTGTTGTTGTTGTTGTTGTTATTGTTGTTGTTGTTGTTGTTTATTTGACGTTGTTGTTGTTGTTGTTTATTTGACGTTGTTGTTGTTGTTGTTTATTTGACATTGTTGTTGTTGTTGTTTATTTGACGTTGTTGTTGTTGTTGTTTATTTGACGTTGTTGTTGTTGTTTATTTGACATTGTTGTTGTTGTTGTTGTTATTGTTTATTTGACGTTGCTGTTGTTGTTGTTGTTGTTGTTTATTTGACGTTGTTGTTGTTGTTGTTGACGTTGTTGTTGTTGTTGTTGTTGTTGTTTATTTGACGTTGTTGTTGTTGTTGACGTTGTTTTTGTTATTGTTTATTTGACGTTGTTGTTGTTATTTATTTGACGTTGTTGTTGGTGTTGTTTATTTGACGTTGTTGTTGTTGTTGTTTATTTGACGTTGTTGTTGTTGTTTACTTGGCGTTGTTGTTGTTGTTATTTATTTGACGTTGTTGTTGTTGTTGACGTTGTGGTTGTTGTTGACATAGTTGTTGTTGTTGTTTATTTGACGTTGTTGTTGTTGTTGTTGTTGTTGACGTTGTTGTTGTTGTTGTTTATTTGACATTGTTGTTGTTGTTTATTTGACGTTGTTGTTGTTATTTATTTGACATTGTTATTGTTGTTATTGTTTATTTGATGTTGTTGTTGTTTATTTGACGTTGTTGTTGTTGTTGTTGACGTTGTTGTTGTTGTTGTTGTTGTTTATTTGACGTTGTTGTTGTTGTTATTTATTTGACGTTGTTGTTGTTGTTGTTGTTTATTTGACGTTGTTGTTGTTGTTGTTGTTGTTTACTTGACGTTGTTGTTGTTGTTGTTGTTTACATGATGTTTTTGTTGTTATTGATGTTGTTGTTGTTGACATAGTTGTTGTTGTTGTTTATTTGACGTTGTTGTTTATTTGACATTGTTGTTGTTGTTGACGGTGTTGTTGTTGTTGTTTATTTGACATTGGTGTTGTTGTTGTTGACGTTGTTGTTGTTGTTTATTTGACGTTGTTGTTGTTGTTGTTTACTTGACGTTGTTGTTGTTATTGACGTTGTTGTTGTTGTTGTTTATTTGACGTTGTTGTTGTTGTTTAATTGACGTTGTTGTTGTTGTTGTTTATTTGACGTTGTTGTTGTTGTTTAATTGACGTTGTTGTTGTTGTTGTTTATTTGACGTTGTTGTTGTTGTTGTTGTTGTTATTGTTGTTGTTGTTGTTGTTTATTTGACGTTGTTGTTGTTGTTTATTTGACGTTGTTGTTGTTGTTGTTGACGTTGTTGTTGTTGTTATTGTTTATTTGACGTTGTTGTTGTTGTTTATTTGACTTTGTTGTTGGTGTTGTTATTGTTTATTTGACGTTGTTGTTGTTGTTTATTTGACGTTGTTGTTGTTGTTGTTTATTTGACGTTGTTGTTGTTTAATTGACGTTGTTGTTGTTGTTGTTGTTGTAATTTATTTGACGTTGTTGTTGTTGTTATTGTTGTTGTTGTTGTTGTTGTTTATTTGACGTTGTTGTTGTTTATTTGACGTTGTTGTTGTTGTTATTGTTGTTGTTGTTGTTGTTTATTTGACGTTGTTGTTGTTGTTTATTTGACGTTGTTGTTGTTGTTGTTTATTTGACGTTTTTGTTGTTGTTGACATTGTTGTTGTTGTTGACGGTATTGTTGTTGTTGTTGTTTATTTGACGTTGTTGTTGTTGTTGTTTATTTGAGATTGTTGTTGTTGTTGTTATTGTTTATTTGACGTTGTTGTTGTTGTTGTTGTTTATTTGACGTTGTTGTTGTTGTTGTTAACGTTGTTGTTCTTGTTGTTTATTTGACGTTGTTGTTGTTGACGTTGTTGTTGTTGTTTATTTGACGTTGTTGTTTTTGTTTATTAGATGTTGTTGTTGTTGACGTTGTTGTTGTTGTTATTGTTTATTTGACGTTGTTGTTGTTGTTTATTTGACGTAGTTGTTGTTGTTGACGTTGTTGTTGTTGTTTATTTGACGTTTTTGTTGTTGTTGATATTGTTGTTGTTTTTGTTGTTGTTTATTTGACATTGTTGTTGTTGTTTAATTGACGTTGTTATTGTTGTTGTTGTTTATTTGACGTTGTTGTTGTTGTTGTTGTTTATTTGACGTTGTTGTTGTTGTTGTTTATTTGACGTTGTTGTTGTTGTTGTTGTTTATTTGACGTTGTTGTTGTTGTTGTTTATTTGACGTTGTTGTTGTTGACGTTGTTGTTGTTGTTGTTGTTTATTTGACATTGTTGTTGTTGTTGTTGTTGTTATTGTTTATTTGACGTTGTTGTTGTTGCTGTTTATTTGACGTTGTTGTTGTTGTTGTTTATTTGACGTTGTTGTTATTGTTGTTGTTGTTGTTTATTTGACGTTGTTGTTGTTATTGTTATTGTTATTGTTGTTATTGTTATTGTTGT
>OX451735.1:1342400200-1342407700 GCA_948472305.1 Vicia faba | reverse complement strand
TGTTGTTGTTGTTGTTTATTTGACGTTGTTGTTGTTGTTGTTGTTTATTTGACGTTGTTGTTGTTGTTGTTGTTGTTGTTTACTTGACGTTGTTGTTGTTGTTGTTGTTGTTGTTTACTTGATGTTGTTGTTGTTATTGATGTTGTTGTTGTTGTTGTTGACATAGTTGTTGTTGTTGTTTATTTGACGTTGTTGTTTATTTGACATTGTTGTTGTTGTTGACGGTGTTGTTGTTGTTGTTTATTTGACATTGGTGTTGTTGTTGTTGACGTTGTTGTTGTTGTTTATTTGACGTTGTTGTTGTTGTTGTTTACTTGTCGTTGTTGTTGTTATTGGCGTTGTTGTTGTTTTTGTTGTTGTTATTGTTTATTTGACGTTGTTGTTGTTGTTTAATTGACGTTGTTGTTGTTGTTGTTTATTTGACGTTGTTGTTGTTGTTGTTGTTATTGTTGTTGTTGTTGTTGTTGTTTATTTGACGTTGTTGTTGTTGTTGTTTATTTGACGTTGTTGTTGTTGTTGACGTTGTTGTTGTTGTTGTTGTTTATTTGACGTTGTTGTTGTTGTTTATTTGACATTGTTGTTGTTGTTGTTATTGTTTATTTGACGTTGTTGTTGTTGTTTATTTGACGTTGTTGTTGTTGTTGTTGTTTATTTGACGTTGTTGTTGTTGTTAAATTGACATTGTTGTTGTTGTTGTTGTTTATTTGATGTTGTTGTTGTTGTTGTTATTGTTGTTGTTGTTGTTGATGTTTATTTGACGTTGTTGTTGTTGTTGTTTATTTGACGTTGTTGTTGTTGTTGTTTATTTGACGTTGTTATTGTTGTTGACGTTGTTTTGTTGTTGACGGTATTGTTGTTGTTGTTGTTTATTTGACGTTGTTGTTATTGTTTATTTGACATTGTTGTTGTTGTTGTTATTGTTTATTTGACAATGTTGTTGTTGTTGTTGTTTATTTGACGTTGTTGTTGTTGTTGTTGACGTTGTTGTTCTTGTTGTTTATTTGACGTTGTTGTTGTTGTTGACGTTGTTGTTGTTGTTTATTTGACGTTGTTGTTGTTGTTGTTATTGTTGTTGTTGTTGTTGTTGTTGTTGTTTATTTGACGTTGTTGTTGTTGTTGTTTATTTGACGTTGTTGTTGTTGTTGTTGTTTATTTGATGTTGTTGTTGTTGTTGTTGACATTGTTGTTGTTGTTGACGGTATTGTTGTTGTTGTTGTTGTTTATTTGACGTTGTTGTTGTTGTTTATTTGACATTGTTGTTGTTGTTGTTATTGTTTATTTGACGTTGTTGTTGTTGTTGTTATTTATTTGACGTTGTTGTTGTTGTTGACGTTGTTGTTCTTGTTGTTTATTTGACGTTGTTCTTGTTGACGTTGTTTTTGTTGTTGTTTATTTGACGTTGTTGTTGTTGTTGTTGTTTATTTGACGTTGTTGTTGTTGTTGTTTATTTGACGTTGTTGTTGTTGTTTATTTGACGTTGTTGTTGTTGTTTATTTGGCGTTATTGTTGTTGTTATTTATTTGACGTTGTTGTTGTTGTTGACGTTGTTGTTGTTGTTGACATAGTTGTTGTTGTTGTTTATTTGACATTGTTGTTGTTGTTGTTGTTGTTGACGTTGTTGTTGTTGTTGTTTATTTGACATTGTTGTTGTTGTTTATTTGACGTTGTGGTTGTTGTTGTTAATTTGACGTTGTTGTTGTTATTTATTTGACGTTGTTGTTGTTGTTTATTTGACATTGTTGTTGTTGTTGTTATTGTTTATTTGACGTTGTTGTTGTTTATTTGACGTTGTTGTTGTTGTTGTTGACGTTGTTGTTGTTGTTGTTTATTTGACGTTGTTGTTGTTGTTGTTGACGTTGTTGTTGTTGTTGTTGTTTATTTGACGTTGTTGTTGTTGTTTATTTGACGTTGTTGTTGTTGTTTATTTGACGTTGTTGTTGTTGTTGTTGTTTATTTGACGTTGTTGTTGTTGTTTATTTGACGTTGTTGTTGTTGTTGTTTATTTGACGTTGTTGTTGTTGTTGTTGTTGTTTATTTGACGTTGTTGTTGTTGTTGTTGACGTTGTTTTTGTTATTGTTTATTTGACGTTGTTGTTGTTGTTTATTTGACGTTGTTGTTGGTGTTGTTTATTTGACGTTGTTGTTATTGTTGTTTATTTGACGTTGTTGTTGTTGTTTATTTGGCGTTATTGTTGTTGTTATTTATTTGACGTTGTTGTTGTTGTTGACGTTGTGGTTGTTGTTGTTTATTTGACGTTGTTGTTGTTGTTGTTGTTGACGTTGTTGTTGTTGTTGTTTATTTGACATTGTTGTTGTTGTTTATTTGACGTTGTTGTTGTTGTTGTTGTTTATTTGACGTTGTTGTTGTTATTTATTTGACATTGTTGTTGTTGTTATTGTTTATTTGACGTTGTTGTTGTTGTTGTTGACGTTGTTGTTGTTGTTGCATTGTTGTTGTTGTTTATTTGACGTTGTTGTTGTTGTTGTTTTTTATTTGACATTGTTGTTGTTGTTGTTGTTTATTTGACGTTGTTGTTGTTGTTGTTGTTGTTTACTTGACGTTGTTGTTGTTGTTGTTTACTTGATGTTGTTGTTATTATTGATGTTGTTGTTGACATAGTTGTTGTTGTTGTTTATTTGACGTTGTTGTTTATTTGACATTGTTGTTGTTGTTGACGGTGTTGTTGTTGTTGTTGTTGTTTATTTGACATTGGTGTTGTTGTTGTTGACGTTATTGTTGTTGTTTATTTGACGTTGTTGTTGTTGTTGTTGTTTACTTGTCGTTGTTGTTGTTATTGACGTTGTTGTTGTTTTTGTTGTTGTTGTTGTTTATTTGACGTTGTTGTTGTTGTTTAATTGACGTTGTTGTTGTTGTTGTTTATTTGACGTTGTTGTTGTTGTTGTTGTTATTGTTGTTGTTGTTGTTGTTGTTGTTTATTTGACGTTGTTGTTGTTGTTGTTTATTTGACGTTGTTGTTGTTGTTGTTTATTTGACGTTGTTGTTGTTGTTGACGTTGTTGTTGTTGTTGTTGTTTATTTGACGTTGTTGTTGTTGTTTATTTGACATTGTTGTTGTTGTTGTTATTGTTTATTTGACGTTGTTGTTGTTGTTTATTTGACGTTGTTGTTGTTGTTGTTTATTTGACATTGTTGTTGTTGTTTAATTGACGTTGTTGTTGTTGTTTAATTGACGTTGTTGTTGTTGTTGTTGTTTATTTGACCTTGTTGTTGTTGTTGTTGTTGTTGTTGCTATTGTTGTTGTTGTTGTTGTTGTTTATTTGACGTTGTTGTTGCTTATTTGACGTTGTTGTTGTTGTTGTTTATTTGACGTTGTTGTTGTTGTTGACGTTGTTGTTGTTGTTGACGGTATTGTTGTTGTTGTTGTTTATTTGACGTTGTTGTTGTTGTTTATTTGACATTGTTGTTGTTGTTGTTGTTATTGTTTATTTGACAATGTTGTTGTTGTTGTTGTTTATTTGACGTTGTTGTTGTTGTTGTTGACGTTGTTGTTCTTGTTATTTATTTGACGTTGTTGTTGTTGTTGACGTTGTTTTTGTTGTTGTTTATTTGACGTTGTTGTTGTTGTTGTTTATTTGACGTTGTTGTTGTTGTTGTTTATTTGACGTTGTTGTTGTTGTTGTTTATTTGATGTTGTTGTTGTTTATTTGGCGTTATTGTTGTTGTTATTTATTTGACGTTGTTGTTGTTGTTGACGTTGTTGTTGTTGTTGACATAGTTGTTGTTGTTGACATAGTTGTTGTTGTTGTTTATTTGACATTGTTGTTGTTGTTGTTGTTGACGTTGTTGTTGTTGTTGTTTATTTGACATTGTTGTTGTTGTTTATTTGACGTAGTTGTTGTTGTTGTTGTTTATTTGACGTTGTTGTTGTTGTTTATTTGACGTTGTTGTTGTTGTTTATTTGACATTGTTGTTGTTGTTGTTGTTGTTGTTTATTTGACGTTGTTGTTGTTGTTGTTGACTTTGTTGTTGTTGTTGTTGGCGTTGTTGTTGTTGTTGTTGTTTATTTGACATTGTTGTTGTTGTTGTTGACGTTGTTGTTGTTGTTGTTTATTTGACGTTGTTGTTGTTGTTGTTGTTTATTTGACGTTGTTGTTGTTGTTGTTGTTGTTTATTTGACGTTGTTGTTGTTGTTGTTGTTGTTGTTGTTGTTGTTTATTTGACGTTGTTGTTGTTGTTGTTGTTGTTATTGTTGTTGTTGTTGTTGTTTATTTGACGTTGTTGTTGTTGTTGTTTATTTGACGTTGTTGTTGTTGTTGACGTTGTTGTTGTTGTTGTTGTTTATTTGACGTTGTTGTTGTTGTTTATTTGACATTGTTGTTGTTGTTGTTATTGTTTATTTGACGTTGTTGTTGTTGTTGTTTATTTGACGTTGTTGTTGTTGTTGTTGTTTATTTGACGTTGTTGTTGTTGTTTAATTGACATTGTTGTTGTTGTTGTTGTTTATTTGATGTTGTTGTTGTTGTTGTTATTGTTGTTGTTGTTGTTGTTGTTGTTGTTGTTTATTTGACGTTGTTGTTGTTGTTGTTTATTTGACATTGTTGTTGTTGTTGTTGTTTATTTGACGTTGTTGTTGTTGTTGACGTTGTTTTGTTGTTGATGGTATTGTTGTTGTTGTTGTTTATTTGACGTTGTTGTTATTGTTTATTTGACATTGTTGTTGTTGTTGTTATTGTTTATTTGACAATGTTGTTGTTGTTGTTGTTTATTTGACGTTGTTGTTGTTGTTGTTGACGTTGTTGTTCTTGTTGTTTATTTGACGTTGTTGTTGTTGTTGACGTTGTTGTTGTTGTTGTTTATTTGACGTTGTTGTTGTTGTTGTTATTGTTGTTGTTGTTGTTGTTGTTTATTTGACGTTGTTGTTGTTGTTGTTTATTTGACGTTGTTGTTGTTGTTGTTGTTTATTTGACGTTGTTGTTGTTGTTGTTGACATTGTTGTTGTTGTTGACGGTATTGTTGTTGTTGTTTATTTGATGTTGTTGTTGTTGTTTATTTGACATTGTTGTTGTTGTTGTTATTGTTTATTTGACGTTGTTGTTGTTGTTGTTATTTATTTGACGTTGTTGTTGTTGTTGACGTTGTTGTTCTTGTTGTTTATTTGACGTTGTTGTTGTTGACGTTGTTTTTGTTGTTGTTTATTTGACGTTGTTGTTGTTGTTGTTGTTTATTTGACGTTGTTGTTGTTGTTGTTTATTTGACGTTGTTGTTGTTGCTTATTTGACGTTGTTGTTGTTGTTTATTTGGCGTTATTGTTGTTGTTATTTATTTGACGTTGTTGTTGTTGTTGACGTTGTTGTTGTTGTTGACATAGTTGTTGTTGTTGTTTATTTGACATTGTTGTTGTTGTTGTTGTTGTTGACGTTGTTGTTGTTGTTGTTTATTTGACATTGTTGTTGTTGTTTATTTGACGTTGTGGTTGTTGTTGTTAATTTGACGTTGTTGTTGTTATTTATTTGACGTTGTTGTTGTTGTTTATTTGACATTGTTGTTGTTGTTGTTATTGTTTATTTGACGTTGTTGTTGTTTATTTGACGTTGTTGTTGTTGTTGTTGACGTTGTTGTTGTTGTTGTTTATTTGACGTTGTTGTTGTTGTTGTTGACGTTGTTGTTGTTGTTGTTGTTTATTTGACGTTGTTGTTGTTGTTTATTTGACGTTGTTGTTGTTGTTGTTTATTTGACGTTGTTGTTGTTGTTTATTTGACGTTGTTGTTGTTGTTGTTTATTTGACGTTGTTGTTGTTGTTGTTGTTTATTTGACGTTGTTGTTGTTGTTGTTGACGTTGTTTTTGTTATTGTTTATTTGACGTTGTTGTTGTTGTTTATTTGACGTTGTTGTTGGTGTTGTTTATTTGACGTTGTTGTTATTGTTGTTTATTTGACGTTGTTGTTGTTGTTTATTTGGCGTTATTGTTGTTGTTATTTATTTGACGTTGTTGTTGTTGTTGACGTTGTGGTTGTTGTTGTTTATTTGACGTTGTTGTTGTTGTTGTTGTTGACGTTGTTGTTGTTGTTGTTTATTTGACATTGTTGTTGTTGTTTATTTGACGTTGTTGTTGTTATTGTTGTTTATTTGACATTGTTGTTGTTATTTATTTGACATTGTTGTTGTTGTTATTGTTTATTTGACGTTGTTGTTGTTGTTGTTGACGTTGTTGTTGTTGTTGCATTGTTGTTGTTGTTTATTTGACGTTGTTGTTGTTGTTGTTTTTTATTTGACATTGTTGTTGTTGTTGTTGTTTATTTGACGTTGTTGTTGTTGTTGTTGTTGTTTACTTGACGTTGTTGTTGTTGTTGTTTACTTGATGTTGTTGTTGTTATTGATGTTGTTGTTGACATAGTTGTTGTTGTTGTTTATTTGACGTTGTTGTTTATTTGACATTGTTGTTGTTGTTGACGGAGTTGTTGTTGTTGTTGTTGTTTATTTGACATTGGTGTTGTTGTTGTTGACGTTATTGTTGTTGTTTATTTGACGTTGTTGTTGTTGTTGTTGTTTACTTGTCGTTGTTGTTGTTATTGACGTTATTGTTGTTTTTGTTGTTGTTGTTGTTTATTTGACGTTGTTGTTGTTGTTTAATTGACGTTGTTGTTGTTGTTGTTGTTTATTTGACGTTGTTGTTGTTATTTATTTGACGTTGTTTTTGTTGTTGTTATTGTTGTTGTTGTTGTTGTTGTTTATTTGACGTTGTTGTTGTTGTTGTTTATTTGACGTTGTTGTTGTTGTTGTTTATTTGACGTTGTTGTTGTTGTTGACGTTGTTGTTGTTGTTGTTGTTGTTTATTTGACGTTGTTGTTGTTGTTTATTTGACATTGTTGTTGTTGTTGTTATTGTTTATTTGACGTTGTTGTTGTTGTTTATTTGACGTTGTTGTTGTTGTTGTTTATTTGACGTTGTTGTTGTTGTTTAATTGACGTTGTTGTTGTTGTTTAATTGACGTTGTTGTTGTTGTTGTTGTTTATTTGACGTTGTTGTTGTTGTTGCTATTGTTGTTGTTGTTGTTGTTGTTTATTTGACGTTGTTGTGTCTTATTTGACGTTGTTGTTGTTGTTGTTTATTTGACGTTGTTGT
Source organism: Vicia faba (assembly GCA_948472305.1). NCBI lineage: Eukaryota > Viridiplantae > Streptophyta > Magnoliopsida > Fabales > Fabaceae > Vicia > Vicia faba. The sequence goes on along the minus strand of OX451735.1, from coordinate 1,342,400,617 downwards.
TGTTGTTGACGTTGTTGTTGTTGTTGACGGTATTGTTGTTGTTGTTGACGTTGTTGTTGTTGTTGACGGTATTGTTGTTGTTGTTGTTTATTTGACGTTGTTGTTGTTGTTTATTTGACATTGTTGTTGTTGTTGTTGTTATTGTTTATTTGACAATGTTGTTGTTGTTGTTGTTTATTTGACGTTGTTGTTGTTGTTGTTGACGTTGTTGTTCTTGTTATTTATTTGACGTTGTTGTTGTTGTTGACGTTGTTTTTGTTGTTGTTTATTTGACGTTGTTGTTGTTGTTGTTTATTTGACGTTGTTGTTGTTGTTGTTTATTTGACGTTGTTGCTGTTGTTGTTTATTTGATGTTGTTGTTGTTTATTTGGCGTTATTGTTGTTGTTATTTATTTGACGTTGTTGTTGTTATTGACG
>OX451735.1:1342387700-1342392700 GCA_948472305.1 Vicia faba | reverse complement strand
TGTTGTTGTTGTTGTTGTTATTGTTGTTGTTGTTGTTGTTGTTTATTTGACGTTGTTGTTGTTGTTGTTTATTTGACGTTGTTGTTGTTGTTGACGTTGTTGTTGTTGTTGTTGTTTATTTGACGTTGTTGTGGTTGTTTATTTGACATTGTTGTTGTTGTTGTTATTGTTTATTTGACGTTGTTGTTGTTGTTTATTTGACGTTGTTGTTGTTGTTGTTGTTTATTTGACGTTGTTGTTGTTGTTTAATTGACATTGTTGTTGTTGTTGTTGTTTATTTGATGTTGTTGTTGTTATTGTTGTTATTGTTGTTGTTGTTGTTGTTGTTGTTTATTTGACGTTGTTGTTGTTGTTGTTTATTTGACGTTGTTGTTGTTGTTGTTTATTTGACGTTGTTGTTGTTGTTGACGTTGTTTTGTTGTTGACGGTATTGTTGTTGTTGTTGTTTATTTGACGTTGTTGTTATTGTTTATTTGACATTGTTGTTGTTGTTGTTATTGTTTATTTGACAATGTTGTTGTTGTTGTTGTTTATTTGACGTTGTTGTTGTTGTTGTTGACGTTGTTGTTCTTGTTGTTTATTTGACGTTGTTGTTGTTGTTGACGTTGTTGTTTTGTTTTGTTTATTTGACGTTGTTGTTGTTGTTGTTATTGTTGTTGTTGTTGTTGTTGTTTATTTGACGTTGTTGTTGTTGTTGTTTATTTGACGTTGTTGTTGTTGTTGTTGTTGTTGTTTATTTGACGTTGTTGTTGTTGTTGTTGACATTGTTGTTGTTGTTGACGGTATTGTTGTTGTTGTTGTTTATTTGACGTTGTTGTTGTTGTTTATTTGACATTGTTGTTGTTGTTGTTATTGTTTATTTGACGTTGTTGTTGTTGTTGTTATTTATTTGACGTTGTTGTTGTTGTTGACGTTGTTGTTCTTGTTGTTTATTTGACGTTGTTGTTGTTGACGTTGTTTTTGTCGTTGTTTATTTGACGTTGTTGTTGTAGATGTTGTTTATTTGACGTTGTTGTTGTTGTTGTTTATTTGACGTTGTTGTTGTTGTTTATTTGACGTTGTTGTTGTTGTTTATTTGGCGTTATTGTTGTTGTTATTTATTTGACGTTGTTGTTGTTGTTGACGTTGTTGTTGTTGTTGACATAGTTGTTGTTGTTTATTTGGCGTTATTGTTGTTGTTATTTATTTGACGTTGTTGTTGTTGTTGACGTTGTTGTTGTTGTTGACATAGTTGTTGTTGTTGTTTATTTGACATTGTTGTTGTTGTTGTTGTTGTTGACGTTGTTGTTGTTGTTGTTGTTGTTGTTTATTTGACGTTGTTGTTGTTGTTTATTTGACGTTGTTGTTGTTGTTGTTGTTTATTTGACGTTGTTGTTGTTGTTTATTTGACGTTGTTGTTGTTGTTGTTTATTTGACGTTGTTGTTGTTGTTGTTGTTTATTTGACGTTGTTGTTGTTGTTGTTGACGTTGTTTTTGTTATTGTTTATTTGAAGTTGTTGTTGTTGTTTATTTGATGTTGTTGTTGGTGTTGTTTATTTGACGTTGTTGTTATTGTTGTTTATTTGACGTTGTTGTTGTTGTTTATTTGGCGTTATTGTTGTTGTTATTTATTTGACGTTGTTGTTGTTGTTGACGTTGTGGTTGTTGTTGTTTATTTGACGTTGTTGTTGTTGTTGTTGTTGACGTTGTTGTTGTTGTTGTTTATTTGACATTGTTGTTGTTGTTTATTTGACGTTGTTGTTGTTGTTGTTGTTTATTTGACGTTGTTGTTGTTATTTATTTGATATTGTTGTTGTTGTTATTGTTTATTTGACGTTGTTGTTGTTGTTGTTGACGTTGTTGTTGTTGTTGCATTGTTGTTGTTGTTTATTTGACGTTGTTGTTGTTGTTTTTTATTTGACATTGTTGTTGTTGTTGTTGTTTATTTGACAATGTTGTTGTTGTTGTTGTTTACTTGACGTTGTTGTTGTTGTTGTTTACTTGATGTTGTTGTTGTTATTGATGTTGTTGTTGACATAGTTGTTGTTGTTGTTTATTTGACGTTGTTGTTTATTTGACATTGTTGTTGTTGTTGACGGTGTTGTTGTTGTTGTTGTTGTTTATTTGACATTGGTGTTGTTGTTGTTGACGTTATTGTTGTTGTTTATTTGACGTTGTTGTTGTTGTTGTTGTTTACTTGTCGTTGTTGTTGTTATTGACGTTATTGTTGTTTTTGTTGTTGTTGTTGTTTATTTGACGTTGTTGTTGTTGTTTAATTGACGTTGTTGTTGTTGTTGTTTATTTGACGTTGTTGTTGTTATTTATTTGACGTTGTTTTTGTTGTTGTTATTGTTGTTGTTGTTGTTGTTGTTGTTTATTTGACGTTGTTGTTGTTGTTGTTTATTTGACGTTGTTGTTGTTGTTGTTTATTTGACGTTGTTGTTGTTGTTGACGTTGTTGTTGTTTATTTGACGTTGTTGTTGTTGTTTATTTGACATTGTTGTTGTTGTTGTTATTGTTTATTTGACGTTGTTGTTGTTGTTTATTTGACGTTGTTGTTGTTGTTGTTTATTTGACGTTGTTGTTGTTGTTTAATTGACGTTGTTGTTGTTGTTTAATTGACGTTGTTGTTGTTGTTTAATTGACGTTGTTGTTGTTGTTGTTGTTTATTTGACGTTGTTGTTGTTGTTGCTATTGTTGTTGTTGTTGTTGTTGTTTATTTGACGTTGTTGTTGCTTATTTGACGTTGTTGTTGTTGTTGTTTATTTGACGTTGTTGTTGTTGTTGACGTTGTTGTTGTTGTTGACGGTATTGTTATTGTTGTTGTTTATTTGACGTTGTTGTTGTTGTTTATTTGACATTGTTGTTGTTGTTGTTGTTATTGTTTATTTGACAATGTTGTTGTTGTTGTTGTTTATTTGACGTTGTTGTTGTTGTTGTTGACGTTGTTGTTCTTGTTATTTATTTGACGTTGTTGTTGTTGTTGACGTTGTTTTTGTTGTTGTTTATTTGACGTTGTTGTTGTTGTTGTTTATTTGACGTTGTTGTTGTTGTTGTTTATTTGACGTTGTTGTTGTTGTTGTTTATTTGATGTTGTTGTTATTTATTTGGCGTTATTGTTGTTGTTATTTATTTGACGTTGTTGTTGTTGTTGACGTTGTTGTTGTTGTTGACATAGTTGTTGTTGTTGACATAGTTGTTGTTGTTGTTTATTTGACATTGTTGTTGTTGTTGTTGTTGACGTTGTTGTTGTTGTTATTTATTTGACATTGTTGTTGTTGTTTATTTGACGTAGTTGTTGTTGTTGTTGTTTATTTGACGTTGTTGTTGTTGTTTATTTGACGTTGTTGTTGTTGTTTATTTGACATTGTTGTTGTTGTTGTTGTTTATTTGACGTTGTTGTTGTTGTTGTTGACGTTGTTGTTGTTGTTGTTGTTTATTTGACGTTGTTGTTGTTGTTTATTTGACGTTGTTGTTGTTGTTATTTATTTGACGTTGTTGTTGTTGTTGTTTATTTGACGTTGTTGTTGTTGTTTATTTGACGTTGTTGTTGTTGTTGTTGTTGTTTATTTGACGTTGTTGTTGTTGTTTACTTGACATTGTTGTTGTTGTTGTTTACTTGACATTGTTGTTGTTGTTGACATAGTTGTTGTTGTTGTTTATTTGACATTGTTGTTGTTGTTGACGGTGTTGTTGTTGTTGTTGTTTATTTGACATTGTTGTTGTTGTTGTTGTTGACGTTGTTGTTGTTGTTTATTTGACGTTGTTGTTGTTGTTGTTGTTTACTTGACGTTGTTGTTGTTATTGACGTTGTTGTTGTTGTTGTTGTTGTTGTTGTTTATTTGACGTTGTTGTTGTTGTTGTTTATTTGACGTTGTTGTTGTTGTTTATTTGACGTTGTTGTTGTTGTTTATTTGGCGTTATTGTTGTTGTTATTTATTTGACGTTGTTGTTGTTGTTGACGTTGTTGTTGTTGTTGACATAGTTGTTGTTGTTGTTTATTTGACATTGTTGTTGTTGTTGTTGTTGACGTTGTTGTTGTTGTTGTTTATTTGACATTGTTGTTGTTGTTTATTTGACGTTGTTGTTGTTGTTGTTAATTTGACGTTGTTGTTGTTATTTATTTGACGTTGTTGTTGTTGTTTATTTCACATTGTTGTTGTTGTTGTTATTGTTTATTTGACGTTGTTGTTGTTTATTTGACGTTGTTGTTGTTGTTGTTGACGTTGTTGTTGTTGTTGTTGTTGTTTATTTGACGTTGTTGTTGTTGTTGTTGACGTTGTTGTTGTTGTTGTTGTTTATTTGACGTTGTTGTTGTTGTTTATTTGACGTTGTTGTTGTTGTTGTTTATTTGACGTTGTTGTTGTTGTTTATTTGACGTTGTTGTTGTTGTTTATTTGACGTTGTTGTTGTTGTTGACATTGTTGTTGTTGTTGTTTATTTGACGTTGTTGTTGTCGTTGTTGTTATTGTTGTTGTTGTTGTTGTTGTTTATTTGACGTTGTTGTTGTTGTTGTTTATTTGACGTTGTTGTTGTTGTTTATTTGACGTTGTTGTTGTTGTTGTTGACGTTGTTGTTGTTGTTATTGTTTATTTGACGTTGTTGTTATTGTTTATTTGACATTGTTGTTGTTGTTGTTATTGTTTATTTGACGTTCTTATTGTTGTTTATTTGACGTTGTTGTTGTTGTTTATTTGACGTTGTTGTTGTTTAATTGACGTTGTTGTTGTTGTTGTTGTTGTTGTTTATTTGACGTTGTTGTTGTTGTTATTGTTGTTGTTGTTGTTGTTGTTTATTTGACGTTGTTGTTGTTTATTTGACGTTGTTGTTGTTGTTATTATTGTTGTTGTTGTTGTTGTTTATTTGACGTTGTTGTTGTTGTTTATTTGACGTTGTTGTTGTTGTTGTTTATTTGACGTTTTTGTTGTTGTTGACATTGTTGTTGTTGTTGACGGTATTGTTGTTGTTGTTTATTTGACGTTGTTGTTGTTGTTGTTTATTTGAGATTGTTGTTGTTGTTG
>OX451735.1:1342312700-1342382700 GCA_948472305.1 Vicia faba | reverse complement strand
GTTTATTTGACGTTGTTGTTGTTGTTGTTTACTTGTCGTTGTTGTTGTTATTGACGTTGTTGTTGTTTTTGTTGTTGTTATTGTTTATTTGACGTTGTTGTTGTTGTTTAATTGACGTTGTTGTTGTTTTTGTTTAGTTGACGTTGTTGTTGTTGTTGTTGTTTATTTGACGTTGTTGTTGTTGTTGTTTATTTGACGTTGTTGTTGTTGTTGACGTTGTTGTTGTTGTTGTTGTTTATTTGACGTTGTTGTTGTTGTTTATTTGACATTGTTGTTGTTGTTGTTATTGTTTATTTGACGTTGTTGTTGTTGTTTATTTGACGTTGTTGTTGTTGTTGTTGTTTATTTGACGTTGTTGTTGTTGTTTAATTGACATTGTTGTTGTTGTTGTTGTTTATTTGACGTTGTTGTTGTTGTTGTTGTTATTGTTGTTGTTGTTGTTGTTGTTGTTGTTTATTTGACGTTGTTGTTGTTGTTGTTTATTTGACGTTGTTGTTGTTGTTGTTTATTTGACGTTGTTGTTGTTGTTGACGTTGTTTTGTTGTTGACGGTATTGTTGTTGTTGTTGTTTATTTGACGTTGTTGTTATTGTTTATTTGACATTGTTGTTGTTGTTGTTATTGTTTATTTGACAATGTTGTTGTTGTTGTTGTTTATTTGACGTTGTTGTTGTTGTTGTTGACGTTGTTGTTCTTGTTGTTTATTTGACGTTGTTGTTGTTGTTGACGTTGTTGTTGTTGTTGTTGTTTATTTGACGTTGTTATTGTTGTTGTTATTGTTGTTGTTGTTGTTGTTGTTTATTTGACGTTGTTGTTGTTGTTGTTGTTTATTTGACGTTGTTGTTGTTGTTGTTGTTTATTTGACGTTGTTGTTGTTGTTGTTGACATTGTTGTTGTTGTTGACGGTATTGTTGTTGTTGTTGTTTATTTGACGTTGTTGTTGTTGTTTATTTGACATTGTTGTTGTTGTTGTTATTGTTTATTTGACGTTGTTGTTGTTGTTGTTATTTATTTGACGTTGTTGTTGTTGTTGACGTTGTTGTTCTTGTTGTTTATTTGATGTTGTTGTTGTTGACGTTGTTTTTGTTGTTGTTTATTTGACGTTGTTGTTGTTGTTGTTGTTTATTTGACGTTGTTGTTGTTGTTGTTTATTTGACGTTGTTGTTGTTGTTTATTTGACGTTGTTATTGTTGTTTATTTGGCGTTATTGTTGTTGTTATTTATTTGACGTTGTTGTTGTTGTTGACGTTGTTGTTGTTGTTGACATAGTTGTTGTTGTTGTTTATTTGACATTGTTGTTGTTGTTGTTGACGTTGTTGTTGTTGTTTATTTGACATTGTTGTTGTTATTTATTTGACGTTGTTGTTGTTGTTTATTTGACATTGTTGTTGTTGTTGTTATTGTTTATTTGACGTTGTTGTTGTTTATTTGACGTTGTTGTTGTTGTTGTTGACGTTGTTGTTGTTGTTGTTGTTTATTTGACGTTGTTGTTGTTGTTGTTGACGTTGTTGTTGTTGTTGTTGTTGTTTATTTGACGTTGTTGTTGTTGTTTATTTGACGTTGTTGTTGTTGTTGTTTATTTGACGTTGTTGTTGTTGTTTATTTGACGTTGTTGTTGTTGTTGTTTATTTGACGTTGTTGTTGTTGTTGTTGTTTATTTGACGTTGTTGTTGTTGTTGTTGACGTTGTTTTTGTTATTGTTTATTTGACGTTGTTGTTGTTGTTTATTTGACGTTGTTGTTGGTGTTGTTTATTTGACGTTGTTGTTGTTGTTGTTTATTTGACGTTGTTGTTGTTGTTTATTTGGCGTTATTGTTGTTGTTATTTATTTGACGTTGTTGTTGTTGTTGACGTTGTGGTTGTTGTTGTTTATTTGACGTTGTTGTTGTTGTTGTTGTTGACGTTGTTGTTGTTGTTGTTTATTTGACATTGTTGTTGTTGTTTATTTGACGTTGTTGTTGTTGTTGTTTATTTGACGTTGTTGTTGTTATTTATTTGACATTGTTGTTGTTGTTATTGTTTATTTGACGTTGTTGTTGTTGTTGTTGACGTTGTTGTTGTTGTTGTTGTTTACTTGACGTTGTTGTTGTTGTTGTTGTTTACTTGATGTTGTTGTTGTTATTGATGTTGTTGTTGACATAGTGGTTGTTGTTGTTTATTTGACGTTGTTGTTTATTTGACATTGTTGTTGTTGTTGACGGTGTTGTTGTTGTTGTTGTTTATTTGACATTGGTGTTGTTGTTGTTGACGTTATTGTTGTTGTTTATTTGACGTTGTTGTTGTTGTTGTTTACTTGTCGTTGTTGTTGTTATTGACGTTGTTGTTGTTTTTGTTGTTGTTGTTGTTTATTTGACGTTGTTGTTGTTGTTTAATTGACGTTGTTGTTGTTGTTGTTGTTGTTTATTTGACGTTGTTGTTGTTGTTGTTGTTGTTGTTATTGTTGTTGTTGTTGTTGTTGTTTATTTGACGTTGTTGTTGTTGTTGTTTATTTGACGTTGTTGTTGTTGTTGTTTATTTGACGTTGTTGTTGTTGTTGACGTTGTTGTTGTTGTTGTTGTTGTTTATTTGACGTTGTTGTTGTTGTTTATTTGACATTGTTGTTGTTGTTGTTATTGTTTATTTGACGTTGTTGTTGTTGTTTATTTGACGTTGTTGTTGTTGTTGTTTATTTGACGTTGTTGTTGTTGTTTAATTGACGTTGTTGTTGTTGTTTAATTGACGTTGTTGTTGTTGTTGTTGTTGTTTATTTGACGTTGTTGTTGTTGTTGTTGTTGTTGTTATTGTTGTTGTTGTTGTTGTTGTTTATTTGACGTTGTTGTTGCTTATTTGACGTTGTTGTTGTTGTTTATTTGACGTTGTTGTTGTTGTTGACGTTGTTGTTGTTGTTGACGGTATTGTTGTTGTTGTTGTTTATTTGACGTTGTTGTTGTTGTTTATTTGACATTGTTTGTTGTTGTTGTTGTTATTGTTTATTTGACAATGTTGTTGTTGTTGTTGTTTATTTGACGTTGTTGTTGTTGTTGTTGACGTTGTTGTTCTTGTTATTTATTTGACGTTGTTGTTGTTGTTGACGTTGTTTTTGTTGTTGTTTATTTGACGTTGTTGTTGTTGTTGTTTATTTGACGTTGTTGTTGTTGTTGTTTATTTGACGTTGTTGTTGTTGTTGTTTATTTGATGTTGTTGTTGTTTATTTGGCGTTATTGTTGTTGTTATTTATTTGACGTTGTTGTTTTTGTTGACGTTGTTGTTGTTGTTGACATAGTTGTTGTTGTTGACATAGTTGTTGTTGTTGTTTATTTGACATTGTTGTTGTTGTTGTTGACGTTGTTGTTGTTGTTGTTTATTTGACATTGTTGTTGTTGTTTATTTGACGTAGTTGTTGTTGTTGTTGTTTATTTGACGTTGTTGTTGTTGTTTATTTGACGTTGTTGTTGTTGTTTATTTGACATTGTTGTTGTTGTTGTTGTTGTTGTTTATTTGACGTTGTTGTTGTTGTTGTTGACGTTGTTGTTGTTGTTGTTGGCGTTGTTGTTGTTGTTGTTTATTTGACGTTGTTGTTGTTGTTGTTGACGTTGTTGTTGTTGTTGTTGTTTATTTGACGTTGTTGTTGTTGTTTATTTGACGTTGTTGTTGTTGTTATTTATTTGACGTTGTTGTTGTTGTTGTTTATTTGACGTTGTTGTTGTTGTTTATTTGACGTTGTTGTTGTTGTTGTTGTTGTTTATTTGACGTTGTTGTTGTTGTTGTTTACTTGACATTGTTGTTGTTGTTGTTGTTTACTTGACATTGTTGTTGTTGTTGACATAGTTGTTGTTGTTGTTTATTTGACATTGTTGTTGTTGTTGACGGTGTTGTTGTTGTTGTTGTTTATTTGACATTGTTGTTGTTGTTGTTGACGTTGTTGTTGTTGTTTATTTGACGTTGTTGTTGTTGTTGTTGTTTACTTGACGTTGTTGTTGTTATTGACGTTGTTGTTGTTGTTGTTTATTTGACGTTGTTGTTGTTGTTGTTTATTTGACGTTGTTGTTGTTGTTTATTTGACGTTGTTGTTGTTGTTTATTTGGCGTTATTGTTGTTGTTATTTATTTGACGTTGTTGTTGTTGTTGACGTTGTTGTTGTTGTTGACATAGTTGTTGTTGTTGTTGTTTATTTGACATTGTTGTTGTTGTTGTTGTTGACGTTGTTGTTGTTGTTGTTTATTTGACATTGTTGTTGTTGTTTATTTGACGTTGTTGTTGTTGTTGTTAATTTGACGTTGTTGTTGTTATTTATTTGACGTTGTTGTTGTTGTTTATTTGACATTGTTGTTGTTGTTGTTATTGTTTATTTGACGTTGTTGTTGTTTATTTGACGTTGTTGTTGTTGTTGTTGACGTTGTTGTTGTTGTTGTTGTTTATTTGACGTTGTTGTTGTTGTTGTTGACGTTGTTGTTGTTGTTGTTGTTTATTTGACGTTGTTGTTGTTGTTTATTTGACGTTGTTGTTGTTGTTTATTTGACGTTGTTGTTGTTGTTTATTTGACGTTGTTGTTGTTGTTGTTTATTTGACGTTGTTGTTGTTGTTGTTGTTTATTTGACGTTGTTGTTGTTGTTGTTGACGTTGTTTTTGTTATTGTTTATTTGACGTTGTTGTTGTTGTTTATTTGACGTTGTTGTTGGTGTTGTTTATTTGACGTTGTTGTTGTTGTTGTTTATTTGACGTTGTTGTTGTTGTTTATTTGGCGTTATTGTTGTTGTTATTTATTTGACGTTGTTGTCGTTGTTGACGTTGTGGTTGTTGTTGTTTATTTGACGTTGTTGTTGTTGTTGTTGTTGACGTTGTTGTTGTTGTTTATTTGACATTGTTGTTGTTGTTTATTTGACGTTGTTGTTGTTGTTGTTGTTTATTTGACGTTGTTGTTGTTATTTATTTGACATTGTTGTTGTTGTTATTGTTTATTTGATGTTGTTGTTGTTGTTGTTGTTGACGTTGTTGTTGTTGTTGCATTGTTGTTGTTGTTTATTTGACGTTGTTGTTGTTGTTGTTTTTTATTTGACATTGTTGTTGTTGTTGTTGTTTATTTGACGTTGTTGTTGTTGTTGTTGTTTACTTGACGTTGTTGTTGTTGTTGTTGTTTACTTGATGTTGTTGTTGTTATTGATGTTGTTGTTGACATAGTTGTTGTTGTTGTTTATTTGACGTTGTTGTTTATTTGAAATTGTTGTTGTTGTTTACGGTGTTGTTGTTGTTGTTGTTTATTTGACATTGGTGTTGTTGTTGTTGACGTTATTGTTGTTGTTTATTTGACGTTGTTGTTGTTGTTGTTGTTTACTTGTCGTTGTTGTTGTTATTGACGTTGTTGTTGTTTTTGTTGTTGTTGTTGTTGTTTATTTGACGTTGTTGTTGTTGTTTAATTGACGTTGTTGTTGTTGTTGTTGTTTATTTGACGTTGTTGTTGTTGTTGTTATTGTTGTTGTTGTTGTTGTTGTTGTTGTTTATTTGACGTTGTTGTTGTTGTTGTTTATTTGACGTTGTTGTTGTTGTTGTTTATTTGACGTTGTTGTTGTTGTTGACGTTGTTGTTGTTGTTGTTGTTTATTTGACGTTGTTGTTGTTGTTTATTTGACATTGTTGTTGTTGTTGTTATTGTTTATTTGACGTTGTTGTTGTTGTTTATTTGACGTTGTTGTTGTTGTTGTTTATTTGACGTTGTTGTTGTTGTTTAATTGACGTTGTTGTTGTTGTTTAATTGACGTTGTTGTTGTTGTTGTTTATTTGACGTTGTTGTTGTTGTTGTTGTTGTTGTTATTGTTGTTGTTGTTGTTGTTGTTTATTTGACGTTGTTGTTGCTTATTTGACGTTGTTGTTGTTGTTGTTTATTTGACGTTGTTGTTGTTGTTGACGTTGTTGTTGTTGTTGACGGTATTGTTGTTGTTGTTGTTTATTTGACGTTGTTGTTGTTGTTTATTTGACATTGTTGTTGTTGTTGTTGTTATTGTTTATTTGACAATGTTGTTGTTGTTGTTGTTTATTTGACGTTGTTGTTGTTGTTGTTGACGTTGTTGTTCTTGTTATTTATTTGACGTTGTTGTTGTTGTTGACGTTGTTTTTGTTGTTGTTTATTTGACGTTGTTGTTGTTTGATGTTTATTTGACGTTGTTGTTGTTGTTGTTTATTTGACGTTGTTGTTGTTGTTGTTTATTTGATGTTGTTGTTTTTTATTTGGCGTTATTGTTGTTGTTATTTATTTGACGTTGTTGTTGTTGTTGACGTTGTTGTTGTTGTTTATTTGACATTGTTGTTGTTGTTGTTGACGTTGTTGTTGTTGTTGTTTATTTGACATTGTTGTTGTTGTTTATTTGACGTAGTTGTTGTTGTTGTTGTTTATTTGACGTTGTTGTTGTTGTTTATTTGACATTGTTGTTGTTGTTGTTGTTGTTTATTTGACGTTGTTGTTGTTGTTGTTGACGTTGTTGTTGTTGTTGTTTATTTGACGTTGTTGTTGTTGTTGTTGACGTTGTTGTTGTTGTTGTTGTTTATTTGACGTTGTTGTTGTTGTTTATTTGACGTTGTTGTTGTTGTTATTTATTTGACGTTGTTGTTGTTGTTGTTGTTTATTTGACGTTGTTGTTGTTGTTGTTTATTTGACGTTGTTGTTGTTGTTGTTGTTGTTGTTTATTTGACGTTGTTGTTGTTGTTGTTTACTTGACATTGTTGTTGTTGTTGTTGTTTACTTTACATTGTTGTTGTTGTTGACATAGTTGTTGTTGTTGTTTATTTGACATTGTTGTTGTTGTTGATGGTGTTGTTGTTGTTGTTGTTTATTTGACATTGTTGTTGTTGTTGTTGACGTTGTTGTTGTTGTTTATTTGACGTTGTTGTTGTTGTTGTTTACTTGACGTTGTTGTTGTTATTGACGTTGTTGTTGTTGTTGTTGTTTCGACGTTGTTGTTGTTGTTGTTTATTTGACGTTGTTGTTGTTGTTTATTTGACGTTGTTGTTGTTGTTGACATAGTTGTTGTTGTTGTTTATTTGACGTTGTTGTTGTTGTTTATTTGAGGTTGTTGTTGTTGTTGTTGACGTTGTTGTTGTTGTTTATTTGACGTTGTTGTTGTTGTTGTTGACGTTGTTCTTGTTGTTGTTGTTTATTTGACGTTGTTCTTGTTGTTTATTTGACGTTGTTGTTGTTGTTTATTTGACGTTGTTGTTGTTGTTTATTTGACGTTGTTGTTGTTGTTGACGTTGTTCTTCTTGTTGTTGTTTATTTGACGTTGTTGTTGTTGTTTATTTGACGTTGTTGTTGTTGTTTATTTGACGTTGTTGTTGTTGTTTATTTGACGTTGTTGTTGTTGTTATTTATTTGACGTTGTTGTTGTTGTTGTTTATTTGACGTTGTTGTTGTTGTTTATTTGACGTTGTTGTTGTTGTTTATTTGACGTTGTTGTTGTTGTTATTTATTTGACGTTGTTGTTGTTGTTGTTTATTTGACGTTGTTGTTGTTGTTTATTTGGCGTTGTTGTTGTTGTTGTTGTTGTTTATTTGACGTTGTTGTTGTTGTTGTTGTTTACTTGACATTGTTGTTGTTGTTGTTGTTTACTTGACATTGTTGTTGTTGTTGACATAGTTGTTGTTGTTGTTTATTTCACATTGTTGTTGTTGTTGACGGTGTTGTTGTTGTTGTTGTTTATTTGACATTGTTGTTGTTGTTGTTGACGTTTTTGTTGTTGTTGTTTATTTGACGTTGTTGTTGTTGTTGTTGTTTACTTGACGTTGTTGTTGTTATTGACGTTGTTGTTGTTGTTGTTGTTTATTTGACGTTGTTGTTGTTGTTTATTTGACGTTGTTGTTGTTGTTTATTTGGCGTTATTGTTGTTGTTATTTATTTGACGTTGTTGTTGTTGTTGACGTTGTTGTTGTTGTTGACATAGTTGTTGTTGTTGTTTATTTGACATTGTTGTTGTTGTTGTTGTTGACGTTGTTGTTGTTGTTGTTTATTTGACATTGTTGTTGTTGTTTATTTGACGTTGTTGTTGTTGTTGTTAATTTGACGTTGTTGTTGTTATTTATTTGACGTTGTTGTTGTTGTTTATTTGACATTGTTGTTGTTGTTGTTATTGTTTATTTGACGTTGTTGTTGTTTATTTGACGTTGTTGTTGTTGTTGTTGACGTTGTTGTTGTTGTTGTTGTTTATTTGACGTTGTTGTTGTTGTTGTTGACGTTGTTGTTGTTGTTGTTGTTTATTTGACGTTGTTGTTGTTGTTTATTTGACGTTGTTGTTGTTGTTTATTTGACGTTGTTGTTGTTGTTTATTTGACGTTGTTGTTGTTGTTGTTTATTTGACGTTGTTGTTGTTGTTGTTGTTTATTTGACGTTGTTGTTGTTGTTGTTGACAGTGTTTTTGTTATTGTTTATTTGACGTTGTTGTTGTTGTTTATTTGACGTTGTTGTTGGTGTTGTTTATTTGACGTTGTTGTTGTTGTTGTTTATTTGACGTTGTTGTTGTTGTTTATTTGGCGTTATTGTTGTTGTTATTTATTTGACGTTGTTGTCGTTGTTGACGTTGTGGTTGTTGTTGTTTATTTGACGTTGTTGTTGTTGTTGTTGTTGACGTTGTTGTTGTTGTTTATTTGACATTGTTGTTGTTGTTTATTTGACGTTGTTGTTGTTGTTGTTGTTTATTTGACGTTGTTGTTGTTATTTATTTGACATTGTTGTTGTTGTTATTGTTTATTTGACGTTGTTGTTGTTGTTGTTGACGTTGTTGTTGTTGTTGCATTGTTGTTGTTATTTATTTGACGTTGTTGTTGTTGTTGTTTTTTATTTGACATTGTTGTTGTTGTTGTTGTTTATTTGACGTTGTTGTTGTTGTTGTTTACTTGACGTTGTTGTTGTTGTTGTTGTTTACTTGATGTTGTTGTTGTTATTGATGTTGTTGTTGACATAGTTGTTGTTGTTGTTGTTGTTTATTTGACGTTGTTGTTTATTTGAAATTGTTGTTGTTGTTGACGGTGTTGTTGTTGTTGTTGTTTATTTGACATTGGTGTTGTTGTTGTTGACGTTATTGTTGTTGTTTATTTGACGTTGTTGTTGTTGTTGTTGTTTACTTGTCGTTGTTGTTGTTATTGACGTTGTTGTTGTTTTTGTTGTTGTTGTTGTTGTTTATTTGACGTTGTTGTTGTTGTTTAATTGACGTTGTTGTTGTTGTTGTTGTTTATTTGACGTTGTTGTTGTTGTTGTTATTGTTGTTGTTGTTGTTGTTGTTGTTGTTTATTTGACGTTGTTGTTGTTGTTGTTTATTTGACGTTGTTGTTGTTGTTGTTTATTTGACGTTGTTGTTGTTGTTGACGTTGTTGTTGTTGTTGTTGTTGTTTATTTGACGTTGTTGTTGTTGTTTATTTGACATTGTTGTTGTTGTTGTTATTGTTTATTTGACGTTGTTGTTGTTGTTTATTTGACGTTGTTGTTGTTGTTGTTTATTTGACGTTGTTGTTGTTGTTTAATTGACGTTGTTGTTGTTGTTTAATTGACGTTGTTGTTGTTGTTGTTGTTATTTATTTGACGTTGTTGTTGTTGTTGTTGTTGTTGTTATTGTTGTTGTTGTTGTTGTTTATTTGACGTTGTTGTTGCTTATTTGACGTTGTTGTTGTTGTTGTTTATTTGACGTTGTTGTTGTTGTTGACGTTGTTGTTGTTGTTGACGGTATTGTTGTTGTTGTTGTTTATTTGACGTTGTTGTTGTTGTTTATTTGACATTGTTGTTGTTGTTGTTGTTATTGTTTATTTGACAATGTTGTTGTTGTTGTTGTTTATTTGACGTTGTTGTTGTTGTTGTTGACGTTGTTGTTCTTGTTATTTATTTGACGTTGTTGTTGTTGTTGACGTTGTTTTTGTTGTTGTTTATTTGACGTTGTTGTTGTTTGATGTTTATTTGACGTTGTTGTTGTTGTTATTTATTTGACGTTGTTGTTGTTGTTGTTTATTTGATGTTGTTGTTTTTTATTTGGCGTTATTGTTGTTGTTATTTATTTGACGTTGTTGTTGTTGTTGACGTTGTTGTTGTTGTTTATTTGACATTGTTGTTGTTGTTGTTGACGTTGTTGTTGTTGTTGTTTATTTGACATTGTTGTTGTTGTTTATTTGACGTAGTTGTTGTTGTTGTTGTTTATTTGACGTTGTTGTTGTTGTTTATTTGACATTGTTGTTGTTGTTGTTGTTGTTTATTTGACGTTGTTGTTGTTGTTGTTGACGTTGTTGTTGTTGTTGTTGTTTATTTGACGTTGTTGTTGTTGTTGTTGACGTTGTTGTTGTTGTTGTTGTTTATTTGACGTTGTTGTTGTTGTTTATTTGACGTTGTTGTTGTTGTTATTTATTTGACGTTGTTGTTGTTGTTTATTTGACGTTGTTGTTGTTGTTGTTTATTTGACGTTGTTGTTGTTGTTGTTGTTTATTTGACGTTGTTGTTGTTGTTGTTTACTTGACATTGTTGTTGTTGTTGTTGTTTACTTTACATTGTTGTTGTTGTTGACATAGTTGTTGTTGTTGTTTATTTGACATTGTTGTTGTTGTTGACGGTGTTGTTGTTGTTGTTGTTTATTTGACATTGGTGTTGTTGTTGTTGACGTTGTTGTTGTTGTTTATTTGACGTTGTTGTTGTTGTTGTTTACTTGACGTTGTTGTTGTTATTGACGTTGTTGTTGTTGTTGTTGTTTCGACGTTGTTGTTGTTGTTGTTTATTTGACGTTGTTGTTGTTGTTTATTTGACGTTGTTGTTGTTGTTGACATAGTTGTTGTTGTTGTTTATTTGACGTTGTTGTTGTTGTTTATTTGAGGTTGTTGTTGTTGTTGTTGACGTTGTTGTTGTTGTTTATTTGACGTTGTTGTTGTTGTTGTTGACGTTGTTCTTGTTGTTGTTGTTTATTTGACGTTGTTCTTGTTGTTTATTTGACGTTGTTGTTGTTGTTTATTTGACGTTGTTGTTGTTGTTTATTTGACGTTGTTGTTGTTGTTGACGTTGTTCTTCTTGTTGTTGTTTATTTGACGTTGTTGTTGTTGTTTATTTGACGTTGTTGTTGTTGTTTATTTGACGTTGTTGTTGTTGTTTATTTGACGTTGTTGTTGTTGTTGTTGTTTATTTGACGTTGTTGTTGTTGTTGTTTATTTGACGTTGTTGTTTACTTGACGTTGTTGTTGTTGTTATTGACGTTGTTGTTGTTGTTGTTATTTATTTGACGTTGTTGTTGTTGACATAGTTGTTGTTGTTGTTTATTTGACGTTGTTGTTTATTTGACATTATTGTTGTTGTTGACGGTGTTGTTGTTGTTGTTGTTTATTTGACATTGTTGTTGTTGTTGTTGACGTTGTTGTTGTTGTTTATTTGACGTTGTTGTTGTTGTTGTTGTTTACTTGACGTTGTTGTTGTTATTGACGTTGTTGTTGTTGTTTTTTTGACGTTGTTGTTGTTGTTTATTTGACATTGTTGTTGTTGTTGTTTATTTGACGTTGTTGTTGTTGTTGACATAGTTGTTGTTGTTGTTGTTTATTTGACGTTGTTGGTGTTCTTTATTTGACGAAGTTGTTGTTGTTGACGGTGTTATTGTTGTTGTTGTTGTTTATTTGACATTGTTGTTGTTGTTGTTGACGTTGTTGTTGTTGTTTATTTGACGTTGTTGTTGTTGTTATTGTTTATTTGACGTTGTTGTTGTTTATTTAACGTTGTTGTTGTTGACATTGTTGTTGTTGTTATTGTTTATTAGACGTTGTTGTTGTTGTTATTGTTTATTTGACGTTGTTTTTGTTGTTTATTTGACGTAGTTGTTGTTGTTGACGTTGTTGTTGTTGTTGTTTATTTGACGTTTTTGTTGTTGTTGATGTTGTTGTTGTTTTTGTTGTTGTTTATTTGACGTTGTTGTTGTTGTTTATTTGACGTTGTTCTTGTTGTTGTTTATTTGACGTTGTTGTTGTTGTTATTGTTGTTGTTGTTTATTTGACGTTGTTGTTGTTGTTGTTTATTTGACGTTGTTGTTGTTGTTGACGTTGTTGTTGTTGTTGTTGTTTATTTGACGTTGTTGTTGTTGTTTATTTGACATTGTTGTTGTTGTTGTTATTGTTTATTTGACGTTGTTGTTGTTGTTTATTTGACGTTGTTGTTGTTGTTGTTGACGTTGTTGTTGTTGTTTATTTGACGTTGTTGTTGTTGTTGACGTTGTTTTTGTTGTTGTTTATTTGACGTTGTTGTTGTTGCTGTTGTTTATTTGACGTTGTTGTTGTTGTTTATTTGACATTGTTGTTGTTGTTGTTTATTTGTTGTAATTTATTTGGAGTTGTTGTTGTTGTTGTTTATTTGACGTTGTTGTTGTTGTTGACGTTGTTTTTGTTGTTGTTTATTTGACGTTGTTGTTGTTGCTGTCGTTTATTTGACGTTGTTGTTGTTGTTTATTTGACGTTGTTGTTGTTGTTGTTGTTTATTTGGTGTTGTTGTTGTTGTTTATTTGACGTTGTTGTTGTTGACGTTGTTGTTGTTGTTGTTTATTTGACGTTGTTGTTGATGTTGACATGGTTGTTGTTGTAGTTTATTTGACGTTCTTGTTGTTGTTGTTGACGTTGTTGTTGTTGTTGTTGTTGTTTATTTAACGTTGTTGTTGTTGTTGTTTATTTGATGTTGTTGTTGTTGTTGTTGTTTATTTGACGTTGTTGTTGTTGTTTATTTGATGGTGTTGTTGTTGTTGTTGTTGTTTATTTGACGTTGTTATTGTTGTTGTTGTTTATTTGACGTTGTTGTTGTTGTTGACGTTGTTGTTGTTGTTGTTTATTTGATGTTGTTGTTGTTATTGACATAGTTATTGTTGTTTATTTCACGTTGTTGTTGTTGTTGTTGACGTTGTTGTTTATTTGACGTTGTTGTTGTTGTTGTTGTTTATTTCACGTTGTTGTTTTTGTTGACGTTGTTGTTGTTGTTTATTTGACGTTGTTGTTGTTGTTTATTTGACATTGTTGTTATTGTTGACAGTGTTGTTGTTGTTGTTGTTTATTTGACATTGTTGTTGTTGTTGACGTTGTTGTTGTTTATTTGACGTTGTTGTTGTTGTTGTTGTTGTACTTTATTTGACGTTGTTGTTGTTGTTTATTTGACGTTGTTGTTATTGACGTTGTTGTTCTTGTTATTGTTTATTTGACGTTGTTGTTGTTGTTTATTTGACGTAGTTGTTGTTGTTGACGTTGTTGTTGTAGTTGATGTTGTTGTTGTTGTTGTTTATTTGACATTGTTGTTGTTTATTTGACGGTGTTGTTGTTGTTGTTTATTTGACGTTGTTATTGTTGTTGTTGTTTATTTGATGTTGTTGTTGTTGTTGACGTTGTTGTTGTTGTTTATTTGGTGTTGTTGTTGTTGACATGGTTGTTGTTGTTTATTTCATATTGTTGTTGTTGTTGACGTTGTTGTTTATTTGACGTTGTTGTTGTTGTTGTTTATTTGACGTTGTTGTTGTTGATGTTGACTTTGTTGTTGTTGTTGTTTATTCGACGTTGTTGTTGTTGTTTATTTGACATTGTTGTTGTTGTTGTTGTTTATTTGACGTTGTTGTTGTTGTTGTTTATTTGACGATGTTGTTATTGTTGTTATTTATTTGACGTTGTTGTTGTTGTTGTTTATTTGACGTTGTTGTTGTTGTTGATGTTGTTGTTGTTGTTGTTTATTTCACGTTTTTGTTGTTGTTGACATAGTTATTGTTGTTGTTGTTGTTTATTTGACGTTGTTGTTGTTGTTGAGGTTGTTGTTGTTGTTGTTGTTTATTTGACGTTGTTGTTGTTGTTTATTTGACGTTGTTGTTGTTGTTTATTTGACATTGTTGTTGTTATTATTGTTTATTTGACGTTGTTGTTGTTTATTTGACGTTGTTGTTGTTGTTGACGTTGTTGTTGTTGTTGTTTATTTGACGTTGTTGTTGTTGACGTTGTTGTTGTTGTTGGTTATTTGTAGTTGTTGTTGTTGTTGTTTATTTGACGTTGTTGCTGTTGTTATTTATTTGACGTTGTTGTTATTGTTGTTGTTTATTTGACGTTGTTGTTGTTGTTGACGTTGTTGTTGTTGTTGTTTATTTGATGTTGTTGTTGTTGACATAGTTATTGTTGTTTATTTCACGTTGTTGTTGTTGTTGACGTTGTTGTTTATTTGACGTTGTTGTTGTTGTTTATTTGACTTTGTTGTTGTTGTTGACGTTGTTGTTGTTGTTGTTTATTTGACGTTGTTGTTGTTGTTTAGTTGATATTGTTGTTGTTGTCAATGTTGTTGTTGTTGTTGTTTATTTGACATTGTTGTTGTTGTTGACGTTTTTGTTGTTTATTTGACGTTGTTGTTGTTGTTATTGTTGTTGTTCTTTATTTGACGTTGTTGTTGTTTATTTGACGTTGTTGTTGTTGTTTATTTGACGTTATTGTTATTGACGTTGTTGTTGTTATTGTTTATTTAACGTTGTTGTTGTTGTTTATTTGACGTAGTTGTTGTTGTTGACGTTGTTGTTTATTTGACATTGTTGTTGTTTATTTGACGGTGTTGTTGTTGTTGTTTATTTGACGTTGTTATTGTTGTTGTTGTTTATTTGATGTTATTGTTGTTGTTGACGTTGTTGTTGTTGTTTATTTGATGTTGTTGTTGTTGACATGGTTGTTGTTGTTTATTTCACATTGTTGTTGTTGACGTTGTTGTTTATTTGACGTTGTTGTTGTTGTTTATTTGACGTTGTTGTTGTTGATGTTGACGTTGTTGTTGTTGTTGTTTATTGGACGTTGTTGTTGTTGTTTATTTGACATTGTTGTTGTTGTTGTTGTTGTTGTTTATTTGACGTTGTTGTTGTTGTTGTTGTTGTTTATTTGACGATGTTGTTATTGTTGTTATTTATTTGACGTTGTTTTTGTTGTTGTTTATTTGACGTTGTTGTTGTTGTTGACGTTGTTGTTGTTGTTGTTGTTGTTTATTTAACGTTGTTGTTGTTGTTTATTTAACGTTGTTGTTGTTGTTTATTTGACAATGTTGTTGTTGTTATTGTTTATTTGACGTTGTTGTTGTTTATTTGACGTTGTTGTTGTTGTTGTTGTTTATTTGACGTTGTTGTTGTTGTTGACGTTGTTGTTGTTATTGTTTATTTGACATTGTTGTTGTTGTTTATTTGACGTTGTTGTTGTTGTTGTTGTTTATTTGACGTTGTTGTTGTTGTTGTTTATTTGACGTTGTTGTTGTTGTTGTTGTTTATTTGACGTTGTTGTTGTTGTTGTTGTTTACTTGACGTTGTTGTTGTTGTTGACGTTGTTGTTGTTGTTGTTTATTTGACGTTGTTGCTGTTGTTGACATAGTTGTTTTTGTTGTTTATTTGACGTTGTTGTTGTTGTTGTTTATTTGACATTGTTGTTGTTGTTGACGGTGTTGTTGTTGTTGTTTATTTGACATTGTTGTAGTTGTTGTTGACGTTGTTGTTTATTTGAAGTTGTTGTTGTTGTTGTTTACTTGACGTTGTTGTTGTTATTGACGTTGTTGTTGTTGTTTTTTTGACATTGTTGTTGTTGTTGTTTATTTGACGTTGTTGTTGTTGTTGACATAGTTGTTATTGTTGTTATTTATTTGACGTTGTTGTTGTTGCTTTTATTTATTTGATGTAGTTGTTGTTGTTGATGGTGTTATTGTTGTTGTTGTTTATTTGACATTGTTGTTGTTGTTGTTGACGTTGTTGTTGTTGTTTATTTGACGTTGTTGTTGTTGTTGTTTATTTGACGTTGTTGTTGTTTATTTGACGTTGTTGTTGTTGACATTGTTGTTGTTGTTATTGTTTATTTGACGTTGTTGTTGTTGTTGTTTATTTGACGTTGTTGTTGTTGTTGACGTTGTTGTTGTTGTTGTTTATTTGACGTTTTTGTTGTTGTTGATGTTGTTGTTGTTTTTGTTGTTGTTCATTTGACGTTGTTGTTGTTGTTGTTTAATTGACGTTGTTGTTGTTGTTGTTGTTTATTTGACGTTGTTGTTGTTGTTGTTGTTGTTATTGTTGTTGTTGTTGTTGTTGTTTATTTGACGTTGTTGTTGTTGTTGTTTATTTGACGTTGTTGTTGTTGTTGTTGTTGTTGTTTATTTGACGTTGTTGTTGTTGTTGACGTTGTTGTTGTTGTTGTTTATTTGACGTTGTTGTTGTTGTTGACGTTGTTGTTGTTGTTGTTTATTTGACGTTGTTGTTGTTGTTTATTTGACATTGTTGTTGTTGTTATTGTTTATTTGACGTTGTTGTTGTTGTTGTTGTTTATTTGACGTTGTTGTTGTTGTTGTTGACGTTGTTGTTCTTGTTGTTTATTTGACGTTGTTGTTGTTGTTGACGTTATTTTTGTTGTTGTTTATTTGACATTTTTGTTGTTGTTTATTTGACGTTGTTGTTAGTGTTGTTGTTTATTTGACGTTGTTGTTGTTGTTTATTTGACGTTGTTGTTGTTTATTTGGCGTTATTGTTGTTGTTATTTATTTGACGTTGTTGTTGTTGTTGTTTATTTGACGTTGTTGTTGTTTATTTGGCGTTATTGTTGTTGTTATTTATTTGACGTTGTTGTTGTTGTTGTTGACGTTGTTGTTGTTGTTGACATAGTTGTTATTGTTGTTTATTTGACGTTGTTGTTGTTGTTGACGTTGTTGTTGTTGTTTATTTGACATTGTTGTTGTTGTTTATTTGACGTTGTTGTTGTTGTTGTTTATTTGACGTTGTTGTTGTTGTTATTTATTTGACATTGTTGTTGTTGTTATTGTTTATTTGACATTGTTGTTGTTTATTTGACGTTGTTGTTGTTTTTGTTGACGTTGTTGTTGTTGTTGTTGTTTATTTGACGTTGTTGTTGACGTTGTTGTTGTTGTTGTTGTTTATTTGACGTTGTTGTTGTTGTTTATTTGACGTTGTTGTTGTTGTTGTTTATTTGACGTTGTTGTTGTTGTTTATTTGACGTTGTTGTTGTTGTTGTTGTTTATTTGACGTTGTTGTTGTTGTTGTTGTTTATTTGACATTGTTGTTGTTGTTGTTTACTTGACATTGTTGTTGTTATTGACGTTGTTGTTGTTGTTGTTTATTTGACGTTGTTGTTGTTGTTGACATAGTTATTGTTGTTGTTTATTTGACATTGTTGTTGTTGTTGACGGTGTTGTTGTTGTTGTTGTTTATTTGACATTGTTGTTGTTGTTGTTGACGTTGTTGTTGTTGTTTATTTGACATTGTTGTTGTTGTTGTTGTTTACTTGACGTTGTTGTTGTTATTGACGTTGTTGTTGTTGTTGTTGTTTTGACGTTGTTGTTGTTGTTGTTTATTTGACGTTGTTGTTGTTGTTTATTTGACGTTGTTGTTGTTGTTGTTGTTTATTTGACGTTGTTGTTGTTGTTGTTATTTATTTGACGTTGTTGTTGTTGTTTATTTGACGTTGTTGTTGTTGTTGACGTTGTTGTTGTTGTTGTTTATTTGACGTTGTTGTTGTTGTTGACGTTGTTCTTGTTGTTGTTGTTTATTTGACGTTGTTGTTGTTTATTTGACGTTGTTGTTGTTGTTGATGTTTATTTGACGTTGTTGTTGTTGTTGTTGTTATTTATTTGACGTTGTTTTTATTGTTGTTTATTTGACGTTGTTGTTGTTGTTGACGTTGTTGTTGTTGTTGTTGTTGTTTATTTGACGTTGTTGTTGTTGTTTATTTGACGTTGTTGTTGTTGTTTATTTGACATTGTTGTTGTTGTTATTGTTTATTTGACGTTGTTGTTGTTTATTTAATGTTGTTGTTGTTGTTGTTGTTTATTTGACGTTGTTGTTGTTGTTTATTTGACGTTGTTGTTGTTGTTGTTTACTTGACGTTGTTGTTGTTATTGACGTTGTTGTTGTTATTGACGTTGTTGTTGTTGTTGTTTATTTGACGTTGTTGCTGTTGTTGACATAGTTGTTGTTGTTGTTTATTTGACGTTATTTTTGTTGTTGTTTATTTGACGTTGTTGTTGTAATTGACGTTGTTGTTGTTGTTGTTGTTTATTTGACGTTGTTCTTGTTGTTTATTTGACGTTGTTGTTGTTGTTTATTTGACATTGTTGTTGTTGTTATTGTTTATTTGACGTTGTTGTTATTTATTTGACGTTGTTGTTGTTGTTGTTGTTGTTTATTTGACGTTGTTGTTGTTGTTGTTTATTTGACGTTGTTGTTGTTGTTGTTGTTGTTTAATTGACGTTGTTGTTGTTATTGACGTTGTTGTTGTTATTGACGTTGTTGTTGTTGTTGTTTATTTGACGTTGTTGCTGTTGTTGTTTATTTGACGTTGTTGTTGTTGTTGTTGTTGTTTATTTGACGTTGTTGTTGTTGTTGACGTTGTTGTTGTTGTTGTTTATTTGACGTTGTTGTTGTTGTTTATTTGACATTGTTGTTGTTGTTATTGTTTATTTGACGTTGTTGTTGTTGTTGTTGTTTATTTGACGTTGTTGTTGTTGTTGTTGACGTTGTTGTTCTTGTTGTTTATTTGACGTTGTTGTTGTTGTTGACGTTATTTTTGTTGTTGTTTATTTGACGTTTTTGTTGTTGTTTATTTGACGTTGTTGTTAGTGTTGTTGTTTATTTGACGTTGTTGTTGTTGTTTATTTGACGTTGTTGTTGTTTATTTGGCGTTATTGTTGTTGTTATTTATTTGACGTTGTTGTTGTTGTTGTTTATTTGACGTTGTTGTTGTTTATTTGGCGTTATTGTTGTTGTTATTTATTTGACGTTGTTGTTGTTGTTGTTGACGTTGTTGTTGTTGTTGACATAGTTGTTATTGTTGTTTATTTGACGTTGTTGTTGTTGTTGACGTTGTTGTTGTTGTTTATTTGACATTGTTGTTGTTGTTTATTTGACGTTGTTGTTGTTGTTGTTTATTTGACGTTGTTGTTGTTGTTATTTATTTGACATTGTTGTTGTTGTTATTGTTTATTTGACATTGTTGTTGTTTATTTGACGTTGTTGTTGTTTTTGTTGACGTTGTTGTTGTTGTTGTTTATTTGACGTTGTTGTTGACGTTGTTGTTGTTGTTGTTGTTTATTTGACGTTGTTGTTGTTGTTTATTTGACGTTGTTGTTGTTGTTGTTTATTTGACGTTGTTGTTGTTGTTTATTTGACGTTGTTGTTGTTGTTGTTGTTTATTTGACGTTGTTGTTGTTGTTGTTTATTTGACATTGTTGTTGTTGTTGTTTACTTGACATTGTTGTTGTTATTGACGTTGTTGTTGTTGTTGTTTATTTGACGTTGTTGTTGTTGTTGACATAGTTATTGTTGTTGTTTATTTGACATTGTTGTTGTTGTTGACGGTGTTGTTGTTGTTGTTGTTTATTTGACATTGTTGTTGTTGTTGTTGACGTTGTTGTTGTTGTTTATTTGACATTGTTGTTGTTGTTGTTGTTTACTTGACGTTGTTGTTGTTATTGACGTTGTTGTTGTTGTTGTTGTTGTTTTGACGTTGTTGTTGTTGTTTATTTGACGTTGTTGTTGTTGTTGTTTATTTGACGTTGTTGTTGTTGTTGTTTATTTGACGTTGTTGTTGTTGTTATTTATTTGACGTTGTTGTTGTTGTTTATTTGACGTTGTTGTTGTTGTTGGCGTTGTTGTTGTTGTTGTTTATTTGACGTTGTTGTTGTTGTTCTTGTTGTTGTTGTTTATTTGACGTTGTTGTTGTTTATTTGACGTTGTTGTTGTTGTTGATGTTTATTTGACGTTGTTGTTGTTGTTGTTGTTATTTATTTGACGTTGTTTTTATTGTTGTTTATTTGACGTTGTTGTTGTTGTTGACGTTGTTGTTGTTGTTGTTGTTTATTTGACGTTGTTGTTGTTGTTTATTTGACGTTATTGTTGTTGTTTATTTGACATTGTTGTTGTTGTTATTGTTTATTTGACGTTGTTGTTGTTTATTTGATGTTGTTGTTGTTGTTGTTGTTTATTTGACGTTGTTGTTGTTGTTTATTTGACGTTGTTGTTGTTGTTGTTGTTGTTTACTTGACGTTGTTGTTGTTATTGACGTTGTTGTTGTTATTGACGTTGTTGTTGTTGTTGTTTATTTGACGTTGTTGCTGTTGTTGACATAGTTGTTGTTGTTGTTTATTTGACGTTATTTTTGTTGTTGTTTATTTGACGTTGTTGTTGTAATTGACGTTGTTGTTGTTGTTGTTGTTTATTTGACGTTGTTGTTGTTGTTTATTTGACATTGTTGTTGTTGTTATTGTTTATTTGACGTTGTTGTTATTTATTTGACGTTGTTGTTGTTGTTGTTGTTGTTGTTGTTTATTTGACGTTGTTGTTGTTGTTGTTTATTTGACGTTGTTGTTGTTGTTGTTGTTGTTTAATTGACGTTGTTGTTGTTATTGACGTTGTTGTTGTTATTGACGTTGTTGTTGTTGTTGTTTATTTGACGTTGTTGCTGTTGTTGACATAGTTGTTGTTGTTGTTTATTTGACGTTGTTGTTGTTGTTGTTTATTTGACATTGTTGTTGTTGTTGACGGTGTTGTTGTTGTTGTTGTTTATTTGACATTGTTGTAGTTGTTGTTGACGTTGTTGTTTATTTGACGTTGTTGTTGTTGTTGTTGTTGTTGTTTACTTGACGTTGTTGTTGTTGTTGACGTTGTTGTTGTTGTTGTTGTTGTTTTGACATTGTGGTTGTTGTTTATTTGACGTTGTTGTTGTTGTCGACATAGTTGTTGTTGTTGTTGTTGTTTATTTGACGTTGTTATTGTTGTTTATTTGATGTAGTTGTTGTTGTTGACGGTGTTATTGCTGTTGTTGTTTATTTGACATTGTTGTTGTTGTTGGTGACGTTGTTGTTGTTGTTTATTTGACGTTGTTGTTGTTGTTGTTGACGTTGTTGTTGTTGTTGTTTATTTGACATTGTTGTTGTTGTTTATTTGACGTTGTTGTTGTTGTTGTTTATTTGACGTTGTTGTTGTTGTTTATTTGACGTTGTTGTTGTTGTTTATTTGACATTGTTGTTGTTGTTATTGTTTATTTGACGTTGTTGTTGTTTATTTGACGTTGTTGTTGTTGTTGTTTATTTGACGTTGTTGTTGTTGTTGTTGTTTATTTGACGTTGTTGTTGACGTTGTTGTTGTTGTTGTTTATTTGACATTGTTGTTGTTGTTATTGTTTATTTGACGTTGTTGTTGTTTATTTGACGTTGTTGTTGTTGTTGTTGACGTTGTTGTTGTTGTTTATTTGACGTTGTTGTTGACGTTGTTGTTGTTGTTGTTTATTTGACGTTGTTGTTGACGTTGTTGTTGTTGTTGTTGTTTATTTGACGTTGTTGTTGTTGTTGTTTATTTGACGTTGTTGTTGTTGTTTATTTGACGTTGTTGTTGTTGTTTATTTGACGTTGTTGTTGTTGTTGTTGTTTATTTGACTTTGTTGTTGTTGTTGTTGTTGTTTATTTGACGTTGTTGTTGTTGTTTATTTGACGTTGTTGTTGTTGTTGTTTACTTGACATTGTTGTTGTTATTGACGTTGTTGTTGTTGTTGTTTATTTGACGTTGTTGTTGTTGTTGACATAGTTGTTGTTGTTGTTTATTTGACATTGTTGTTGTTGTTGACGGTGTTGTTGTTGTTGTTTATTTGACATTGTTGTTGTAGTTGTTGACGTTGTTGTTGTTGTTTATTTGACGTTGTTGTTGTTGTTATTGTTTACTTGACGTTGTTTTTGTTGTTGTTGTTGTGACGTTGTTGTTGTTGTTGTTTATTTGACGTTGTTGTTGT
This sequence comes from Vicia faba, assembly GCA_948472305.1. Classification (NCBI taxonomy): domain Eukaryota; kingdom Viridiplantae; phylum Streptophyta; class Magnoliopsida; order Fabales; family Fabaceae; genus Vicia; species Vicia faba. Next base: position 1,342,360,976 of record OX451735.1, on the reverse strand, counting down.
TGTTTATTTGACGTTGTTGTTGTTGTTGACATAGTTGTTGTTGTTGTTGTTTATTTGACGTTGTTGTTGTTGTTTATTTGACATTGTTGTTGTTGTTGTTGACGTTGTTGTTGTTTATTTGACGTTGTTGACGTTGTTGTTGTTTATTTGACGTTGTTGTTGTTGTTGTTGTTTATTTGACGTTGTTGTTGTTGTTGTTGTTTATTTGACGTTGTTGTTGTTGTTGTTATTTATTTGACGTTGTTTTTGTTGTTGTTTATTTGACGTTGTTGTTGTTGTTGACGTTGTTGTTGTTGTTGTTTATTTGACGTTGTTGTTGTTGTTTTTTTGACGTTGTTGTTGTTGTTTATTTGACATTGTTGTTGTTATTGTTTATTTGACGTTGTTGTTGTTGTTGTTGTTTATTTGACGTTGTTGTTGTTCTTGACGTTGTTGTTGTTATTGTTTATTTGACGTTGTTGTTGTTGTTTATTTGACGTTGTTGTTGTTGTTGTTTATTTGACGTTGTTGTTGTTGTTGTTTATTTGACGTTGTTGTTGTTGTTTATTTGGCGTTGTTGTTGTTGTTTATTTGACGTTGTTGTTGTTGTTGACGTTGTTGTTGTTGTTGTTTATTTGACGTTGGTGTTGTTGTTGACATGGTTGTTGTTGTTGTTTATTTGACGTTGTTGTTGTTGTTGTTGTTTACTTGACGTTGTTGTTGTTATTGACGTTGTTGTTGTTATTGACGTTGTTGTTGTTGTTGTTTATTTGACGTTGTTGTTGTTGTTGACATAGTTGTTGTTGTTGGTTATTTGACGTTGTTGTTGTTGTTGTTTATTTGACATTGTTGTTGTTGTTGACAGTGTTGTTGTTGTTGTTGTTTATTTGACATAGTTGTAGTTGTTGTTGACGTTGTTGTTTATTTGACGTTGTTGTTGTTGTTGTTTACTTGACGTTGTTGTTGTTGTTGTTGTTTTGACATTGTTGTTGGTGTTTTATCGACGCTGTTGTTGTTGTTGACATAGTTGTTGTTGTTGTTGTTTATTTGACGTTATTGTTGTTGTTGTTTATTTGATGTAGTTGTTGTTGTTGACGGTGTTATTGTTGTTGTTGTTTATTTGACATTGTTGTTGTTGTTGTTGACGTTGTTGTTGTTGTTTATTTGACGTTGTTGTTGTTGTTGTTTATTTGACGTTGTTGTTGTTGTTGACATTGTTGTTGTTGTTATTGTTTATTTGACGTTGTTGTTGTTGTTGACGTTGTTGTTGTTGTTGACATAGTTGTTGTTGTTGTTTATTTGACGTTGTTGTTGTTGTTGTTGACGTTGTTGTTGTTGTTGTTTATTTGACATTGTTGTTGTTGTTTATTTGACGTTGTTGTTGTTGTTTATTTGACGTTGTTGTTGTTGTTTATTTGACATTGTTGTTGTTGTTATTGTTTATTTGACGTTGTTGTTGTTTATTTGACGTTGTTGTTGTTTTTGTTGACGTTGTTGTTGTTGTTGTTTATTTGACGTTGTTGTTGACGTTGTTGTTGTTGTTGTTGTTTATTTGACGTTGTTGTTGTTGTTTATTTGACGTTGTTGTTGTTGTTTATTTGACGTTGTTGTTGTTGTTGTTTATTTGATGTTGTTGTTGTTGTTGTTGTTCATTTGACGTTGTTGTTGTTGTTGTTGTTGTTTATTTGACATTGTTGTTGTTGTTGTTTACTTGACATTGTTGTTGTTATTGACCTTGTTGTTGTTGTTGTTTATTTGACGTTGTTGTTGTTGTTGACATAGTTATTGTTGTTGTTTATTTGACATTGTTGTTGTTGTTGACGGTGTTGTTGTTGTTGTTGTTTATTTGACATTGTTGTTGTTGTTGTTGACGTTGTTGTTGTTGTTTATTTGACGTTGTTGTTGTTGTTGTTGTTTACTTGACGTTGTTGTTGTTATTGACGTTGTTGTTGTTGTTGTTGTTTTGACGTTGTTGTTGTTGTTGTTTATTTGACGTTGTTGTTGTTGTTTATTTGACGTTGTTGTTGTTGTTGTTGTTGTTTATTTGACGTTGTTGTTGTTGTTGTTATTTATTTGACGTTGTTGTTGTTGTTTATTTGACGTTGTTGTTGTTGTTGTTGACGTTGTTGTTGTTGTTGTTGTTTATTTGACGTTGTTGTTGTTGTTGACGTTGTTCTTGTTGTTGTTGTTTATTTGACGTTGTTGTTGTTTATTTGACGTTGTTGTTGTTGTTGTTGTTATTTATTTGACGTTGTTTTTGTTGTTGTTTATTTGACGTTGTTGTTGTTGTTGACGTTGTTGTTGTTGTTGTTGTTTATTTGACGTTGTTGTTGTTGTTTATTTGACGTTGTCGTTGTTGTTTATTTGACATTGTTGTTGTTGTTATTGTTTATTTGACGTTGTTGTTGTTTATTTGATGTTGTTGTTGTTGTTGTTGTTTATTTGACGTTGTTGTTGTTGTTCTTTATTTGACGTTGTTCTTGTTGTTGTTGTTTACTTGACGTTGTTGTTGTTATTGACGTTGTTGTTGTTATTGACGTTGTTGTTGTTGTTGTTTATTTGACGTTGTTGCTGTTGTTGACATAGTTGTTGTTGTTGTTGTTTATTTGACGTTGTTTTTGTTGTTGTTTATTTGACGTTGTTGTTGTTGTTGACGTTGTTGTTGTTGTTTATTTGACGTTGTTGTTGTTGTTTATTTGACGTTGTTGTTGTTTATTTGACATTGTTGTTGTTGTTATTGTTTATTTGACGTTGTTGTTGTTTATTTAACGTTGTTGTTGTTGTTGTTGTTTATTTGACGTTGTTGTTGTTGTTGTTTATTTGACGTTGTTGTTGTTGTTGTTGTTGTTGTTTACTTGACGTTGTTGTTGTTATTGACGTTGTTGTTGTTATTGACGTTGTTGTTGTTGTTGTTTATTTGACGTTGTTGCTGTTGTTGACATAGTTGTTGTTGTTGTTTATTTGACGTTGTTGTTGTTGTTGTTTATTTGACATTGTTGTTGTTGTTGACGGTGTTGTTGTTGTTGTTGTTGTTTATTTGACATTGTTGTAGTTGTTGTTGACGTTGTTGTTTATTTGACGTTGTTGTTGTTGTTTACTTGACGTTGTTGTTGTTGTTGACGTTGTTGTTGTTGTTGTTGTTTTTTTGACATTGTGGTTTTTGTTTATTTGACGCTGTTGTTGTTGTTGACATAGTTGTTGTTGTTGTTGTTGTTGTTTATTTGACGTTGTTGTTGTTGTTGTTGTTTATTTGACATTGTTGTTGTTGTTGGTGATGTTGTTGTTGTTGTTTATTTGACGTTGTTGTTGTTGTTGTTGACGTTGTTGTTGTTGTTGTTGTTTATATGACATTGTTGTTATTGTTTATTTGACGTTGTTGTTGTTGTTGTTGTTTATTTGACGTTGTTGTTGTTGTTTATTTGACGTTGTTGTTGTTGTTTATTTGACATTGTTGTTGTTGTTATTGTTTATTTGACGTTGTTGTTGTTTATTTGACGTTGTTGTTGTTGTTGTTGACGTTGTTGTTGTTGTTTATTTGACGTTGTTGTTGACGTTGTTGTTGTTGTTGTTTATTTGACGTTGTTGTTGTTGTTGTTTATTTGACGTTGTTGTTGTTGTTTATTTGACGTTGTTGTTGTTGTTGTTTATTTGACGTTGTTGTTGTTGTTGTTGTTGTTTATTTGACGTTGTTGTTGTTGTTTATTTGACGTTGTTGTTGTTGTTGTTTACTTGACATTGTTGTTGTTATTGACGTTGTTGTTGTTGTTGTTTATTTGACGTTGTTGTTGTTGTTGACATAGTTGTTGTTGTTGTTTATTTGACATTGTTGTTGTTGTTGACGGTGTTGTTGTTGTTGTTGTTTATTTGACATTGTTGTTGTTGTTGTTGACGTTGTTGTTGTTGTTTATTTGACGTTGTTGTTGTTGTTGTTATTGTTTACTTGACGTTGTTTTTGTTGTTGTTGTTGTGACGTTGTTGTTGTTGTTGTTGTTTATTTGACGTTGTTGTTGTTGTTTATTTGACGTTGTTGTTGTTGTTGACATAGTTGTTGTTGTTGTTGTTTATTTGACGTTGTTGTTGTTGTTGTTTATTTGACATTGTTGTTGTTGTTGTTGACGTTGTTGTTGTTTATTTGACGTTGTTGACGTTGTTCTTGTTGTTGTTGTTTATTTGACGTTGTTGTTGTTGTTTATTTGACGTTGTTGTTTATTTGACGTTGTTGTTGTTGTTGTTATTTATTTGACGTTGTTTTTGTTGTTGTTTATTTGACGTTGTTGTTGTTGTTGACGTTGTTGTTGTTGTTGTTTATTTGACGTTGTTATTGTTGTTTATTTGACGTTGTTGTTGTTGTTTATTTGACATTGTTGTTGTTGTTATTGTTTATTTGACGTTGTTGTTGTTTATTTGACGTTGTTGTTGTTGTTGTTTATTTGACGTTGTTGTTGTTGTTGACGTTGTTGTTGTTATTGTTTATTTGACGTTGTTGTTGTTGTTTATTTGACGTTGTTGTTGTTGTTGTTTATTTGACGTTGTTGTTGTTGTTGTTGTTTATTTGACGTTGTTGTTGTTGTTTATTTGGCGTTGTTGTTGTTGTTTATTTGACGTTGTTGTTGTTGTTGACGTTGTTGTTGTTGTTGTTGTTTATTTGACGTTGTTGTTGTTGTTGACATGGTTGTTGTTGTTGTTTATTTGACGTTGTTGTTGTTGTTGTTGTTTACTTGACGTTGTTGTTGTTATTGACGTTGTTGTTGTTGTTGTTTATTTGACGTTGTTGCTGTTGTTGACATAGTTGTTGTTGTTGGTTATTTGACGTTGTTGTTGTTGTTGTTTATTTGACATTGTTGTTGTTGTTGACAGTGTTGTTGTTGTTGTTTATTTGACATTGTTGTAGTTGTTGTTGACGTTGTTGTTTATTTGACGTTGTTGTTGTTGTTGTTTACTTGACGTTGTTGTTGTTGTTGTTTTGACATTGTTGTTGTTGTTTATTTGACGCTGTTGATGTTGTTGACATAGTTGTTGTTGTTGTTGTTTATTTGACGTTGTTGTTGTTGTTGTTTATTTGATGTAGTTGTTGTTGTTGACGGTGTTATTGTTGTTGTTGTTTATTTGACATTGTTGTTGTTGTTGTTGACGTTGTTGTTGTTGTTGACATTGTTGTTGTTGTTATTGTTTATTTGACGTTGTTGTTGTTGTTATTGTTTATTTGACATTGTTGTTGTTGTTGTTTATTTGACGTTGTTGTTGTTGTTGTTGACGTTGTTGTTGTTGTTGTTTATTTGACGTTTTTGTTGTTGTTGATGTTGTTGTTGTTTTTGTTGTTGTTCATTTGACGTTGTTGTTGTTGTTTAATTGACGTTGTTGTTGTTGTTGTTTATTTGACGTTGTTGTTGTTGTTGTTTCTTTGACATTGTTGTTGTTGTTGTTATTGTTGTTGTTGTTGTTATTTATTTGACGTTGTTGTTGTTGTTGTTGTTTATTTGACGTTGTTGTTGTTGTTGTTGTTTATTTGACGTTGTTGTTGTTGTTGACGTTGATGTTGTTGTTGTTGTTGTTGTTTATTTGACGTTGTTGTTGATGTTGTCGTTGTTGTTGTTGTTGTTGTTGTTGTTTATTTGTTGTTGTTGTTGTTTATTTGACGTTGTTGTTGTTGTTGACATAGTTGTTGTTGTTGTTGTTTATTTGACGTTGTTGGTGTTCTTTATTTGACGAAGTTGTTGTTGTTGACGGTGTTATTGTTGTTGTTGTTGTTTATTTGACATTGTTGTTGTTGACGTTGTTGTTGTTGTTTATTTGACGTTGTTGTTGTTGTTGTTATTGTTTATTTGACGTTGTTGTTGTTTATTTAACGTTGTTGTTGTTGACATTGTTGTTGTTGTTATTGTTTATTAGACGTTGTTGTTGTTGTTATTGTTTATTTGACGTTGTTTTTGTTGTTTATTTGACGTAGTTGTTGTTGTTGACGTTGTTGTTGTTGTTGTTGTTTATTTGACGTTTTTGTTGTTGTCGATGTTGTTGTTGTTTTTGTTGTTGTTTATTTGACGTTGTTGTTGTTGTTTATTTGACGTTGTTCTTGTTGTTGTTTATTTGACGTTGTTGTTGTTGTTATTGTTGTTGTTGTTTATTTGACGTTGTTGTTGTTGTTGTTGACGTTGTTGTTGTTGTTGTTGTTTATTTGACGTTGTTGTTGTTGTTTATTTAACATTGTTGTTGTTGTTGTTATTGTTTATTTGACGTTGTTGTTGTTGTTTATTTGACGTTGTTGTTGTTGTTGTTGACGTTGTTGTTGTTTTTTATTTGACGTTGTTGTTGTTGACGTTGTTTTTGTTTTTGTTTATTTGACGTTGTTGTTGTTGCTGTTGTTTATTTGACGTTGTTGTTGTTGTTTATTTGACGTTGTTGTTGTTGTTGTTTATTTGTTGTTGTTTATTTGGCGTTGTTGTTGTTGTTGTTTATTTGACGTTGTTGTTGTTGACATTGTTTTTGTTGTTGTTTATTTGACGTTGTTGTTGTTGCTGTTGTTTATTTGACGTTGTTGTTGTTGTTTATTTGATGTTGTTGTTGTTGTTGTTTATTTGTTGTTATTTATTTGGCGTTGTTGTTGTTGTTTATTTGACGTTGTTGTTGTTGACGTTGTTGTTGTTGTTGTTTATTTGACATTGTTGTTGATGTTGACATGGTTGTTGTTGTAGTTTATTTGACGTTCTTGTTGTTGTTGTTGACGTTGTTGTTGTTGTTGTTGTTGTTGTTGTTGTTGTTTATTTAACGTTGTTATTGTTGTTTATTTTTACGTTGTTGTTGTTGTTGTTGTTGTTTATTTGACGTTGTTGTTGTTGTTTATTTGATGGTGTTGTTGTTGTTGTTGTTGTTTATTTGACGTTGTTATTGTTGTTGTTGTTTATTTGACGTTGTTGTTGTTGACGTTGTTGTTGTTGTTTATTTGATGTTGTTGTTGTTGTTGACATAGTTATTGTTGTTTATTTCACGTTGTTGTTGTTGTTGTTGACGTTGTTTTTTATTTTACGTTGTTGTTGTTGTTGTTTATTTCATGTTGTTGTTGTTGTTGTTGACGTTGTTGTTGTTGTTGTTTATTTGACGTTGTTGTTGTTGTTTATTTGACATTGTTGTTATTGTTGACAGTGTTGTTGTTGTTGTTGTTTTTTATTTGACATTGTTGTTGTTGTTGACGTTGTTGTTGTTTATTTGACGTTGTTGTTGTTGTTGTTGTTGTTGTTGTTGTACTTTATTTGACGTTGTTGTTGTTGTTTATTTGACGTTGTTGTTATTGACGTTGTTGTTCTTGTTATTGTTTATTTGACGTTGTTGTTGTTGTTGTTTATTTGACGTAGTTGTTGTTGTTGACGTTGTTGTTGTTGTTGATGTTGTTGTTGTTGTTGTTTATTTGACATTGTTATTGTTTATTTGACGGTGTTGTTGTTGTTGTTTATTTGACGTTGTTATTGTTGTTGTTGTTTATTTGATGTTGTTGTTGTTGTAAACGTTGTTGTTGTTGTTTATTTGGTGTTGTTGTTGTTGACATGGTTGTTGTTGTTTATTTCATATTGTTGTTGTTGTTGACGTTGTTGTTTATTTGACGTTGTTGTTGTTGTTGTTTATTTGACGTTGTTGTTGTTGATGTTGACGTTGTTGTTGTTGTTGTTTATTTGACGTTGTTGTTGTTTTTTATTTGACATTGTTGTTGTTGTTGTTGTTGTTTATTTGACGTTGTTGTTGTTGTTGTTTATTTGCCGATGTTGTTATTGTTGTTGTTTATTTGACGTTGTTGTTGTTGTTGTTTATTTGACGTTGTTGTTGTTGTTGACGTTGTTGTTGTTGTTGTTGTTTATTTCACGTTTTTGTTGTTGTTGACATAGTTATTGTTGTTGTTGTTGTTTATTTGACGTTGTTGTTGTTGTTGAGGTTGTTGTTGTTGTTGTTGTTGTTTATTTGACGTTGTTGTTGTTGTTTATTTGACGTTGTTGTTGTTGTTTATTTGACATTGTTGTTGTTGTTATTGTTTATTTGACGTTGTTGTTGTTTATTTGACGTTGTTGTTGTTGTTGACGTTGTTGTTGTTGTTGTTTATTTGACGTTGTTGTTGTTGACGTTGTTGTTGTTGTTGGTTATTTGTAGTTGTTGTTGTTGTTGTTGTTTATTTGACATTGTTGTTGTTGTTATTTATTTGACGTTGTTGTTATTGTTGTTGTTTATTTGACGTTGTTGTTGTTATTGTTGACATTGTTGTTGTTGTTGTTTATTTGATGTTGTTGTTGTTGACATAGTTATTGTTGTTTATTTCACGTTGTTGTTGTTGTTGATGTTGTTGTTTATTTGACGTTGTTGTTGTTGTTTATTTGAAGTTGTTGTTGTTGTTGACGTTGTTGTTGTTGTTGTTGTTTATTTGACGTTGTTGTTGTTGTTTATTGACATTGTTGTTGTTGTTGACAATGCTGTTGTTGTTGTTGTTTATTTGACATTGTTGTTGTTGTTGTTGACGTTTTTGTTGTTTATTTGACGTTGTTGTTGTTGTTATTGTTGTTGTTCTTTATTTGACGTTGTTGTTGTTTATTTGACGTTGTTGTTGTTGTTTATTTGACGTTGTTGTTATTGACGTTGTTGTTGTTATTGTTTATTTAACGTTGTTGTTGTTGTTTATTTGACGTAGTTGTTGTTGTTGATGTTGTTGTTGACGTTGTTTATTTGACATTTTTGTTGTTGTTGTTGTTGTTGTTTATTTGACATTGTTGTTGTTTATTTGACGGTGTTGTTGTTGTTGTTTATTTGACGTTGTTATTGTTGTTGTTGTTTACATGGTTGTTGTTGTTGTTGTTTATTTGATGTTGTTGTTCTTGACATGGTTGTTGTTGTTTATTTCACATTGTTGTTGTTGTTGATGTTGTTGTTTATTTGACGTTGTTGTTGTTGATGTTGACGTTGTTGTTGTTGTTGTTGTTTATTGGACGTTGTTGTTGTTGTTTATTTGACATTGTTGTTGTTGTTGTTGTTGTTTATTTGACGTTGTTGTTGTTGTTGTTGTTGTTTATTTGACGATGTTGTTATTGTTGTTATTTATTTGACGTTGTTTTTGTTGTTGTTTATTTGACGTTGTTGTTGTTGTTGACGTTGTTGTTGTTGTTGTTGTTTATTTGGCGTTGTTGTTGTTGTTTATTTAACGTTGTTGTTGTTGTTTATTTGACATTTTTGTTGTTGTTATTGTTTATTTGACGTTGTTGTTGTTTATTTGACGTTGTTGTTGTTGTTGTTGTTGTTTATTTGACGTTGTTGTTGTTGTTGACGTTGTTGTTGTTATTGTTTATTTGACATTGTTGTTGTTGTTTATTTGACGTTGTTGTTGTTGTTGTTTATTTGACGTTGTTGTTGTTGTTGTTTATTTGACGTTGTTGTTGTTGTTGTTGTTGTTTATTTGACGTTGTTGTTGTTGTTGTTGTTTACTTGACGTTGTTGTTGTTATTGACGTTGTTGTTGTTGTTGTTTATTTGGCGTTGTTGCTGTTGTTGACATAGTTGTTGTTGTTGTTTATTTGACGTTGTTGTTGTTGTTGTTTATTTGACATTGTTGTTGTTGTTGACGGTGTTGTTGTTGTTGTTTATTTGACATTGTTGTAGTTGTTGTTGACGTTGTTGTTTATTTGACGTTGTTGTTGTTGTTGTTGTTGTTTACTTGACGTTGTTGTTGTTATTGACGTTGTCGTTGTTGTTGTTTTTTTGACATTGTTGTTGTTGTTTATTTGACGATGTTGTTGTTGTTGACATAGTTGTTGTTGTTGTTTATTTGACGTTGTTGTTGTTGTTGTTATTTATTTGATGTAGTTGTTGTTGTTGACGGTGTTATTGTTGTTGTTGTTTATTTGACATTGTTGTTGTTGTTGTTGACGTTGTTGTTGTTGTTTATTTGACGTTGTTGTTGTTGTTGTTGTTTATTTGACGTTGTTGTTGTTTATTTGACATTGTTGTTGTTGACATTGTTGTTGTTGTTATTGTTTATTTGACGTTGTTGTTGTTATTGTTTATTTGACGTTGTTGTTGTTGTTTATTTGACGTTGTTGTTGTTGTTGACGTTGTTGTTGTTGTTGTTTATTTGACGTTGTTGTTGTTGTTGTTTCTTTGACGTTGTTGTTGTTGTTGTTGTTATTGTTGTTGTTGTTGTTATTTATTTGACGTTGTTGTTGTTGTTGTTTATTTGACGTTGTTGTTGTTGTTGTTGTTGTTTATTTGACGTTGTTGTTGTTGTTGACGTTGTTGTTGTTGTTGTTGTTGTTTATTTGACGTTGTTGTTGATGTTGTCGTTGTTGTTGTTGTTGTTTATTTGTTGTTGTTGTTGTTTATTTGACGTTGTTGTTGTTGTTGACATAGTTGTTGTTGTTGTTGTTTATTTGACGTTGTTGGTGTTCTTTATTTGACGAAGTTGTTGTTGTTGACGGTGTTATTGTTGTTGTTGTTGTTTATTTGACATTGTTGTTGTTTTTGTTGACGTTGTTGTTGTTGTTTATTTGACGTTGTTGTTGTTGTTGTTATTGTTTATTTGACGTTGTTGTTGTTTATTTAACGTTGTTGTTGTTGACATTGTTGTTGTTGTTATTGTTTATTAGACGTTGTTGTTGTTGTTATTATTTATTTGACGTTGTTTTTGTTGTTTATTTGACGTAGTTGTTGTTGTTGACGTTGTTGTTGTTGTTGTTTATTTGACGTTTTTGTTGTTGTTGATGTTGTTATTGTTTTTGTTGTTGTTTATTTGACGTTGTTGTTGTTGTTTATTTGACGTTGTTCTTGTTGTTGTTTATTTGACGTTGTTGTTGTTGTTATTGTTGTTGTTGTTTATTTGACGTTGTTGTTGTTGTTGTTTATTTGACGTTGTTGTTGTTGTTGACGTTGTTGTTGTTGTTTATTGGACGTTGTTGTTGTTGTTTATTTAACATTGTTGTTGTTGTTGTTATTGTTTATTTGACGTTGTTGTTGTTGTTTATTTGATGTTGTTGTTGTTGTTGTTGACGTTGTTGTTGTTGTTTATTTGACGTTGTTGTTGTCGACGTTGTTTTTGTTGTTGTTTATTTGACGTTGTTGTTGTTGCTGTTGTTTATTTGACGTTGTTGTTGTTGTTTATTTGACGTTGTTGTTGTTGTTGTTTATTTATTGTTGTTTATTTGGCGTTGTTGTTGTTGTTGTTGTTTATTTGACGTTGTTGTTGTTGACGTTGTTTTTGTTGTTGTTTATTTGACGTTGTTGTTGTTGCTGTTGTTTATTTGACGTTGTTGTTGTTGTTTATTTGACTTGTTGTTGTTGTTGTTTATTTGTTGTTGTTTATTTGGCGTTGTTGTTGTTGTTTATTTGACGTTGTTGTTGTTGTTGTTTATTTGACGTTGTTGTTGATGTTGACATGGTTGTTGTTGTAGTTTATTTGACGTTCTTGTTGTTGTTGTTGACGTTGTTGTTGTTGTTGTTGTTGTAGTTGTTGTTGTTTATTTAACGTTGTTGTTGTTGTTTATTTGACGTTGTTGTTGTTGTTGTTTATTTGACGTTGTTGTTGTTGTTTATTTGATGGTGTTGTTGTTGTTGTTGTTGTTTATTTGACGTTGTTATTGTTGTTGTTGTTTATTTGACGTTGTTGTTGTTGTTGACGTTGTTGTTGTTGTTGTTTATTTGATGTTGTTGTTGTTGTTGACATAGTTATTGTTGTTTATTTCACGTTGTTGTTGTTGTTGTTGACGTTGTTGTTTATTTGACGTTGTTGTTGTTGTTGTTTATTTCATGTTGTTGTTGTTGTTGTTGTTGACGTTGTTGTTGTTGTTGTTTATTTGACGTTGTTGTTGTTGTTTATTTGACATTGTTGTTATTGTTGACAGTGTTGTTGTTGTTGTTGTTTATTTGACATTGTTGTTGTTGTTGACGTTGCTGTTGTTTATTTGACGTTGTTGTTGTTGTTGTTGTTGTACTTTATTTGACGTTGTTGTTGTTGTTTATTTGACGTTGTTGTTATTGACGTTGTTGTTCTTGTTATTGTTTATTTGACGTTGTTGTTGTTGTTGTTTATTTGACGTAGTTGTTGTTGTTGACGTTGTTGTTGTTGTTGTTTATTTGACATTGTTGTTGTTTATTTGACAGTGTTGTTGTTGTTGTTTATTTGACGTTGTTGTTGATGTTGATGTTGTTGTTGTTGTTGTTTATTCGACGTTGTTGGTGTTGTTTATTTGACATTGTTGTTGTTGTTGTTGTTTATTTGACGTTGTTGTTGTTGTTGTTTATTTGACGATGTTGTTATTGTTGTTGTTTATTTGACGTTGTTGTTGTTGTTGTTTATTTGACGTTGTTGTTGTTGTTGACGTTGTTGTTGTTGTTGTTTATTTCACGTTTTTGTTGTTGTTGACATAGTTATTGTTGTTGTTGTTGTTTATTTGACGTTGTTGTTGTTGTTGAGGTTGTTGTTGTTGTTGTTGTTTATTTGACGTTGTTGTTGTTATTTATTTGACGTTGTTGTTGTTGTTTATTTGACATTGTTGTTGTTGTTATTGTTTATTTGACGTTGTTGTTGTTTATTTGATGTTGTTGTTGTTGTTGTCGTCGTTGTTGTTGTTGTTTATTTGACGTTGTTGTTGTTGACGTTGTTGTTGTTGTTGGTTATTTGTAGTTGTTGTTGTTGTTTATTTGACGTTGTTGTTGTTGTTATTTATTTGACGTTGTTGTTATTGTTGTTGTTTATTTGACGTTGTTGTTGTTGTTGTTGACGTTGTTGTTGTTGTTGTTTATTTGATGTTGTTGTTGTTGACATAGTTATTGTTGTTTATTTCACGTTGTTGTTGTTGTTGACGTTGTTGTTTATTTGACGTTGTTGTTGTTGTTTATTTGACGTTGTTGTTGTTGACGTTGTTGTTGTTGTTGTTTATTTGACGTTGTTGTTGTTGTTGTTTATTTGACATTGTTGTTGTTGTTGACAATGTTGTTGTTGTTGTTGTTTATTTGACATTGTTGTTGTTGTTGACGTTTTTGTTGTTTATTTGACGTTGTTGTTGTTGTTATTGTTGTTGTTCTTTATTTGACGTTGTTGTTGTTTATTTGACGTTGTTGTTGTTGTTTATTTGACGTTGTTGTTATTGACGTTGTTGTTGTTATTGTTTATTTAACGTTGTTGTTGTTGTTTATTTGACGTAGTTGTTGTTGTTGACGTTGTTGTTTTTGTTGTTTATTTGACATTTTTGTTGTTGTTGTTGTTGTTGTTTATTTGACATTGTTGTTGTTTATTTGACGGTGTTGTTGTTGTTGTTTATTTGACGTTGTTATTGTTGTTGTTGTTTATTTGATGTTATTGTTGTTGTTGTTTATTTGATGTTGTTGTTGTTGACATGGTTGTTGTTGTTTATTTCACATTGTTGTTGTTGTTGACGTTGTTGTTTATTTGACGTTGTTGTTGTTGTTTATTTGACGTTGTTGTTGTTGATGTTGACGTTGTTGTTGTTGTTGTTGTTTATTGGACGTTGTTGTTGTTGTTGTTGTTGTTGTTTATTTGACGTTGTTGTTGTTGTTGTTGTTTATTTGATGATGTTGTTATTGTTGTTATTTATTTGACGTTGTTTTTGTTGTTGTTTATTTGACGTTGTTGTTGTTGTTGACGTTGTTGTTGTTGTTGTTGTTGTTGTTGTTGTTTATTTGACGTTGTTGTTGTTGTTTATTTAACGTTGTTGTTGTTGTTTATTTGACATTGTTGTTGTTGTTATTGTTTATTTGACGTTGTTGTTGTTTATTTGACGTTGTTGTTGTTGTTGTTGTTGTTTATTTGACGTTGTTGTTGTTGTTGACGTTGTTGTTGTTATTGTTTATTTGACATTGTTGTTGTTGTTTATTTGACGTTGTTGTTGTTGTTGTTTATTTGACGTTGTTGTTGTTGTTTATTTGACGTTGTTGTTGTTGTTGTTGTTGTTTATTTGACGTTGTTGTTGTTGTTGTTGTTTACTTGACGTTGTTGTTGTTATTGACGTTGTTGTTGTTGTTGTTGTTTATTTGACGTTGTTGCTGTTGTTGACATAGTTGTTGTTGTTGTTTATTTGACGTTGTTGTTGTTGTTGTTTATTTGACATTGTTGTTGTTGTTGACGGTGTTGTTGTTGTTGTTGTTTATTTGACATTGTTGTAGTTGTTATTGACGTTGTTGTTTATTTGACGTTGTTGTTGTTGTTGTTGTTGTTTACTTGACGTTGTTGTTGTTATTGACGTTGTTGTTGTTGTTGTTTTTTTGACATTGTTGTTGTTGTTTATTTGACGCTGTTGTTGTTGTTGACATAGTTGTTGTTGTTGTTGTTTATTTGACGTTGTTGTTGTTGTTGTTATTTATTTGATGTAGTTGTTGTTGTTGACGGTGTTATTGTTGTTGTTGTTTATTTGACATTGTTGTTGTTGTTGTTGACGTTGTTGTTGATGTTTATTTGACGTTGTTGTTGTTGTTGTTAATTTGACGTTGTTGTTGTTTATTTGACGTTGTTGTTGTTGACATTGTTGTTGTTGTTATTGTTTATTTGACGTTGTTGTTGTTGACATTGTTGTTGTTGTTATTGTTTATTTGACGTTGTTGTTGTTGTTTATTTGACGTTGTTGTTGTTATTGACGTTGTTGCTTATTTGACGTTTTTGTTGTTGTTGATGTTGTTGTTGTTTTTGTTGTTGTTCATTTGACGTTGTTGTTGTTGTTTAATTGACGTTGTTGTTGTTGTTGTTGTTTATTTGACGTTGTTGTTGTTGTTGTTATTGTTGTTGTTGTTGTTGTTTATTTGACGTTGTTGTTGTTGTTGTTTATTTGACGTTGTTGTTGTTGTTGTTGTTTATTTGACGTTGTTGTTGTTGTTGACGTTGTTGTTGTTGTTGTTGTTTATTTGACGTTGTTGTTGTTGACATTGTTATTGTTGTTATTGTTTATTTGACGTTGTTGTTATTGTTTATTTGACGTTGTTGTTGTTGTTTATTTGACGTTGTTGTTGTTGTTGACGTTGTTGTTGTTGTTGTTTATTTGACGTTTTTGTTGTTGTTGATGTTGTTGTTGTTTTTGTTGTTGTTCATTTGACGTTGTTGTTGTTGTTTAATTGACGTTGTTGTTGTTGTTTCTTTGACGTTGTTGTTGTTGTTGTTTCTTTGACGTTGTTGTTGTTGTTGTTATTGTTGTTGTTGTTGTTATTTATTTGACGTTGTTGTTGTTGTTGTTTATTTGACGTTGTTGTTGTTGTTTATTTGACGTTGTTGTTGTTGTTGACGTTGTTGTTGTTGTTGTTGTTGTTTATTTGACGTTGTTGTTGACGTTGTCGTCGTTGTTGTTGTTGTTGTTGTTGTTGTTGTTTATTTGTTGTTGTTGTTGTTTATTTGACGTTGTTGTTGTTGTTGACATAGTTGTTGTTGTTGTTGTTTATTTGACGTTGTTGGTGTTCTTTATTTGACGAAGTTGTTGTTGTTGACGGTGTTATTGTTGTTGTTGTTGTTTATTTGACATTGTTGTTGTTGTTGTTGATGTTGTTGTTGTTGTTTATTTGACGTTGTTGTTGTTGTTATTGTTTATTTGACGTTGTTGTTGTTTATTTAACGTTGTTGTTGTTGACATTGTTGTTGTTGTTATTGTTTATTAGACGTTGTTGTTGTTGTTATTGTTTATTTGACGTTGTTTTTGTTGTTTATTTGCCGTAGTTGTTGTTGTTGACGTTGTTGTTGTTGTTGTTGTTTATTTGACGTTTTTGTTGTTGTTGATGTTGTTGATGTTGTTGTTGTTTTTGTTGTTGTTTATTTGACGTTGTTGTTGTTGTTTATTTGACGTTGTTCTTGTTGTTGTTTATTTGACATTGTTGTTGTTATTGTTGTTGTTGTTTATTTGACGTTGTTGTTGTTGTTGTTGTTTATTTGACGTTGTTGTTGTTGTTGACGTTGTTGTTGTTGTTGTTGTTGTTTATTTGACGTTGTTGTTGTTGTTTATTTGACATTGTTGTTGTTGTTGTTATTGTTTATTTGACGTTGTTGTTGTTGTTTATTTGACGTTGTTGTTGTTGTTATTGACGTTGTTGTTGTTGTTTATTTGACGTTGTTGTTGTTGACGTTGTTTTTATTGTTGTTTATTTGACGTTGTTGTTGTTGCTGTTGTTTATTTGACGTTGTTGTTGTTGTTTATTTGACGTTGTTGTTGTTGTTGTTTATTTGTTGTTGTTTATTTGGCGTTGTTGTTGTTGTTGTTTATTTGACGTTGTTGTTGTTGACGTTGTTTTTGTTTATTTGACGTTGTTGTTGTTGCTGTTGTTTATTTGACGTTGTTGTTGTTGTTGTTTATTTGACGTTGTTGTTGTTGTTGTTGTTTATTTGTTGTTGTTTATTTGGCGTTGTTGTTGTTGTTTTTTTGATGTTGTTGTTGTTGACGTTGTTGTTGTTGACGTTGTTGTTGTTGTTGTTTATTTGACGTTGTTGTTGATGTTGACATGGTTGTTGTTGTAGTTTATTTGACGTTCTTGTTGTTGTTGTTGACGTTGTTGTTGTTGTTGTTGTTGTTTATTTAATGTTGTTGTTGTTGTTTATTTGACGTTGTTGTTGTTGTTGTTGTTTATTTGACGTTGTTATTGTTGTTGTTGTTTATTTGACGTTGTTGTTGTTGTTGACGTTGTTGTTGTTGTTGTTTATTTGATGTTGTTGTTGTTGTTGACATAGTTATTGTTGTTTATTTCACGTTGTTGTTGTTGTTGTTGACGTTGTTATTTATTTGACGTTGTTGTTGTTGTTGTTTATTTCACGTTGTTGTTGTTGTTGTTGACGTTGTTGTTGTTGTTGTTGTTTATTTGACGTTGTTGTTGTTGTTTATTTGACGTTGTTGTTGTTGTTTATTTGACATTGTTGTTATTGTTGACAGTGTTGTTGTTGTTGACGTTGTTGTTGTTTATTTGACGTTGTTGTTGTTGTTGTACTTTATTTGACGTTGTTGTTGTTGTTTATTTGACGTTGTTGTTATTGACGTTGTTGTTCTTGTTATTGTTTATTTGACGTTGTTGTTGTTGTTGTTTATTTGACGTAGTTGTTGTTGTTGACGTTGTTATTGTTGTTGATGTTGTTGTTGTTGTTGTTGTTGTTTATTTGACATTGTTGTTGTTTATTTGACGGTGTTGTTGTTGTTGTTTATTTGACGTTGTTATTGTTGTTGTTGTTTATTTGATGTTGTTGTTGTTGTTGACGTTGTTGTTGTTGTTTATTTGGTGTTGTTGTTGTTGACATGGTTGTTGTTGTTTATTTCATATTGTTGTTGTTGTTGACGTTGTTGTTTATTTGAAGTTGTTGTTGTTGTTGTTTATTTGACGTTGTTGTTGTTGATGTTGACGTTGTTGTTGTTGTTGTTGTTTATTCGACGTTGTTGTTGTTGTTTATTTGACATTGTTGTTGTTGTTGTTGTTTATTTGACGTTGTTGTTGTTGTTGTTTATTTGACGATGTTGTTATTGTTGTTGTTTATTTGACGTTGTTATTGTTGTTGTTTATTTGACGTTGTTGTTGTTGTTGACGTTGTTGTTGTTGTTGTTTATTTCACGTTTTTGTTGTTGTTGACATAGTTATTGTTGTTGTTGTTGTTGTTTATTTGACGTTGTTGTTGTTGTTGAGGTTGTTGTTGTTGTTGTTGTTTATTTGACGTTGTTGTTGTTGTTTATTTGACGTTGTTGTTGTTGTTGTTTATTTGACATTGTTGTTGTTGTTATTGTTTATTTGACGTTGTTGTTGTTTATTTGACATTGTTGTTGTTGTTGACGTTGTTGTTGTTGTTGTTTATTTGACGTTGTTGTTGTTGACGTTGTTGTTGTTGTTGGTTATTTGTAGTTGATGTTGTTGTTGTTTATTTGACGTTGTTGTTGTTGTTATTTATTTGACGTTGTTGTTGTTGTTGTTTATTTGACGTTGTTGTTGTTGTTATTTATTTGACGTTGTTGTTATTGTTGTTGTTTATTTGACGTTGTTGTTGTTGTTGACGTTGTTGTTGTTGTTGTTGTTGTTGTTTATTTGATGTTGTTGTTGTTGACATAGTTATTGTTGTTTATTTCACGTTGTTGTTGTTGTTGACGTTGTTGTTTATTTGACGTTGTTGTTGTTATTTATTTGACGTTGTTGTTGTTGTTGTTGACGTTGTTGTTGTTGTTGTTGTTTATTTGACATTGTTGTTGTTTATTTGACATTGTTGTTGTTGTTGACAATGTTGTTGTTGTTGTTGTTTATTTGACATTGTTGTTGTTGTTGACGTTTTTGTTGTTTATTTGACGTTGTTGTTGTTGTTATTGTTGTTGTTCTTTATTTGACGTTGTTGTTGTTTATTTGACGTTGTTGTTGTTGTTTATTTGACATTGTTGTTATTGACGTTGTTGTTGTTATTGTTTATTTAACGTTGTTGTTGTTGTTTATTTGACGTAGTTGTTGTTGTTGACGTTGTTGTTTTTGTTGTTTATTTGACATTTTTGTTGTTGTTGTTGTTGTTGTTTATTTGACATTGTTGTTGTTTATTTGACGGTGTTGTTGTTGTTGTTTATTTGACGTTGTTATTGTTGTTGTTGTTTATTTGATGTTATTGTTGTTGTTGACGTTGTTGTTGTTATTTATTTGATGTTGTTGTTGTTGACATGGTTGTTGTTGTTTATTTCACATTGTTGTTGTTGTTGACGTTGTTGTTTATTTGACGTTGTTATTGTTGTTTATTTGACGTTGTTGTTGTTGATGTTGACGTTGTTGTTGTTGTTGTTGTTGTTTATTGGACGTTGTTGTTGTTGTTTATTTGACATTGTTTTTGTTGTTGTTGTTGTTGTTTATTTGACGTTGTTGTTGTTGTTGTTGTTTATTTGACGATGTTGTTATTGTTGTTATTTATTTGACGTTGTTTTTGTTGTTGTTTATTTGACGTTGTTGTTGTTGTTGACGTTGTTGTTGTTGTTGTTGTTGTTTATTTGACATTGTTGTTGTTGTTTATTTAACGTTGTTGTTGTTGTTTATTTGACATTGTTGTTGTTGTTATTGTTTATTTGACGTTGTTGTTGCTTATTTGACGTTGTTGTTGTTGTTGTTGTTGTTTATTTGACGTTGTTGTTGTTGTTGACGTTGTTGTTGTTGTTGACGTTGTTGTTGTTATTGTTTATTTGACATTGTTGTTGTTGTTTATTTGACGTTGTTGTTGTTGTGGTTGTTTATTTGACGTTGTTGTTGAGGTTGTTGTTTTGTTGACGTTGTTGTTGTTGTTGTTGTTGTTTATTTGACGTTGTTGTTGATGTTGTTGTTGTTTACTTGACGTTGTTGTTGTTATTGACGTTGTTGTTGTTGTTGTTTATTTGACGTTGTTGCTGTTGTTGACATAGTTGTTGTTTTTGTTTATTTGACGTTGTTGTTGTTGTTGTTTATTTGACATTGTTGTTGTTGTTGACAGTGTTGTTGTTGTTGTTGTTTATTTGACGTTGTTGTTGTTGCTGTTGTTTATTTGACGTTGTTGTTGTTGTTTATTTGACGTTGTTGTTGTTGTTGTTTATTTGTTGTTGTTTATTTGGCGTTGTTGTTGTTGTTGTTTATTTGACGTTGTTGTTGTTGACGTTGTTTTTGTTTATTTGACGTTGTTGTTGTTGCTGTTGTTTATTTGACGTTGTTGTTGTTGTTGTTTATTTGACGTTGTTGTTGTTGTTGTTGTTTATTTGTTGTTGTTTATTTGGCGTTGTTGTTGTTGTTTTTTTGATGTTGTTGTTGTTGACGTTGTTGTTGTTGACGTTGTTGTTGTTGTTGTTTATTTGACGTTGTTGTTGATGTTGACATGGTTGTTGTTGTAGTTTATTTGACGTTCTTGTTGTTGTTGTTGACGTTGTTGTTGTTGTTGTTGTTGTTTATTTAATGTTGTTGTTGTTGTTTATTTGACGTTGTTGTTGTTGTTGTTGTTTATTTGACGTTGTTATTGTTGTTGTTGTTTATTTGACGTTGTTGTTGTTGTTGACGTTGTTGTTGTTGTTGTTTATTTGATGTTGTTGTTGTTGTTGACATAGTTATTGTTGTTTATTTCACGTTGTTGTTGTTGTTGTTGACGTTGTTATTTATTTGACGTTGTTGTTGTTGTTGTTTATTTCACGTTGTTGTTGTTGTTGTTGACGTTGTTGTTGTTGTTGTTGTTTATTTGACGTTGTTGTTGTTGTTTATTTGACGTTGTTGTTGTTGTTTATTTGACATTGTTGTTATTGTTGACAGTGTTGTTGTTGTTGACGTTGTTGTTGTTTATTTGACGTTGTTGTTGTTGTTGTACTTTATTTGACGTTGTTGTTGTTGTTTATTTGACGTTGTTGTTATTGACGTTGTTGTTCTTGTTATTGTTTATTTGACGTTGTTGTTGTTGTTGTTTATTTGACGTAGTTGTTGTTGTTGACGTTGTTATTGTTGTTGATGTTGTTGTTGTTGTTGTTGTTGTTTATTTGACATTGTTGTTGTTTATTTGACGGTGTTGTTGTTGTTGTTTATTTGACGTTGTTATTGTTGTTGTTGTTTATTTGATGTTGTTGTTGTTGTTGACGTTGTTGTTGTTGTTTATTTGGTGTTGTTGTTGTTGACATGGTTGTTGTTGTTTATTTCATATTGTTGTTGTTGTTGACGTTGTTGTTTATTTGAAGTTGTTGTTGTTGTTGTTTATTTGACGTTGTTGTTGTTGATGTTGACGTTGTTGTTGTTGTTGTTGTTTATTCGACGTTGTTGTTGTTGTTTATTTGACATTGTTGTTGTTGTTGTTGTTTATTTGACGTTGTTGTTGTTGTTGTTTATTTGACGATGTTGTTATTGTTGTTGTTTATTTGACGTTGTTATTGTTGTTGTTTATTTGACGTTGTTGTTGTTGTTGACGTTGTTGTTGTTGTTGTTTATTTCACGTTTTTGTTGTTGTTGACATAGTTATTGTTGTTGTTGTTGTTGTTTATTTGACGTTGTTGTTGTTGTTGAGGTTGTTGTTGTTGTTGTTGTTTATTTGACGTTGTTGTTGTTGTTTATTTGACGTTGTTGTTGTTGTTGTTTATTTGACATTGTTGTTGTTGTTATTGTTTATTTGACGTTGTTGTTGTTTATTTGACATTGTTGTTGTTGTTGACGTTGTTGTTGTTGTTGTTTATTTGACGTTGTTGTTGTTGACGTTGTTGTTGTTGTTGGTTATTTGTAGTTGATGTTGTTGTTGTTTATTTGACGTTGTTGTTGTTGTTATTTATTTGACGTTGTTGTTGTTGTTGTTTATTTGACGTTGTTGTTGTTGTTATTTATTTGACGTTGTTGTTATTGTTGTTGTTTATTTGACGTTGTTGTTGTTGTTGACGTTGTTGTTGTTGTTGTTGTTGTTGTTTATTTGATGTTGTTGTTGTTGACATAGTTATTGTTGTTTATTTCACGTTGTTGTTGTTGTTGACGTTGTTGTTTATTTGACGTTGTTGTTGTTATTTATTTGACGTTGTTGTTGTTGTTGTTGACGTTGTTGTTGTTGTTGTTGTTTATTTGACATTGTTGTTGTTTATTTGACATTGTTGTTGTTGTTGACAATGTTGTTGTTGTTGTTGTTTATTTGACATTGTTGTTGTTGTTGACGTTTTTGTTGTTTATTTGACGTTGTTGTTGTTGTTATTGTTGTTGTTCTTTATTTGACGTTGTTGTTGTTTATTTGACGTTGTTGTTGTTGTTTATTTGACATTGTTGTTATTGACGTTGTTGTTGTTATTGTTTATTTAACGTTGTTGTTGTTGTTTATTTGACGTAGTTGTTGTTGTTGACGTTGTTGTTTTTGTTGTTTATTTGACATTTTTGTTGTTGTTGTTGTTGTTGTTTATTTGACATTGTTGTTGTTTATTTGACGGTGTTGTTGTTGTTGTTTATTTGACGTTGTTATTGTTGTTGTTGTTTATTTGATGTTATTGTTGTTGTTGACGTTGTTGTTGTTATTTATTTGATGTTGTTGTTGTTGACATGGTTGTTGTTGTTTATTTCACATTGTTGTTGTTGTTGACGTTGTTGTTTATTTGACGTTGTTATTGTTGTTTATTTGACGTTGTTGTTGTTGATGTTGACGTTGTTGTTGTTGTTGTTGTTGTTTATTGGACGTTGTTGTTGTTGTTTATTTGACATTGTTTTTGTTGTTGTTGTTGTTGTTTATTTGACGTTGTTGTTGTTGTTGTTGTTTATTTGACGATGTTGTTATTGTTGTTATTTATTTGACGTTGTTTTTGTTGTTGTTTATTTGACGTTGTTGTTGTTGTTGACGTTGTTGTTGTTGTTGTTGTTGTTTATTTGACATTGTTGTTGTTGTTTATTTAACGTTGTTGTTGTTGTTTATTTGACATTGTTGTTGTTGTTATTGTTTATTTGACGTTGTTGTTGCTTATTTGACGTTGTTGTTGTTGTTGTTGTTGTTTATTTGACGTTGTTGTTGTTGTTGACGTTGTTGTTGTTGTTGACGTTGTTGTTGTTATTGTTTATTTGACATTGTTGTTGTTGTTTATTTGACGTTGTTGTTGTTGTGGTTGTTTATTTGACGTTGTTGTTGAGGTTGTTGTTTTGTTGACGTTGTTGTTGTTGTTGTTGTTGTTTATTTGACGTTGTTGTTGATGTTGTTGTTGTTTACTTGACGTTGTTGTTGTTATTGACGTTGTTGTTGTTGTTGTTTATTTGACGTTGTTGCTGTTGTTGACATAGTTGTTGTTTTTGTTTATTTGACGTTGTTGTTGTTGTTGTTTATTTGACATTGTTGTTGTTGTTGACAGTGTTGTTGTTGTTGTTGTTTATTTGACATTGTTGTAGTTGTTGTTGACGTTGTTGTTTATTTGACGTTGTTGTTGTTGTTGTTGTTTACTTGACGTTGTTGTTGTTATTGACGTTATTGTTGTTGTTGTTTTTTTGACATTGTTGTTGTTGTTTATTTGACGCTGTTGTTGTTGTTGACATAGTTGTTGTTGTTGTTATTTATTTGACGTTGTTGTTGTTGTTGTTATTTATTTGATGTAGTTGTTGTTGTTGATGGTGTTATTGTTGTTGTTGTTTATTTGACATTGTTGTTGTTGTTGTTGACGTTGTTGTTGTTGTTTATTTGACGTTGTTGTTGTTGTTGTTGTTTATTTGACGTTGTTGTTGTTTATTTGACGTTGTTGTTGTTGATATTGTTGTTGTTGTTATTGTTTATTTGACGTTGTTGTTGTTGTTATTGTTTATTTGACGTTGTTGTTGTTATTTATTTGACGTTGTTGTTGTTGTTGACGTTGTTGTTGTTGTTGTTTATTTGACGTTTTTGTTGTTGTTGATGTTGTTGTTGTTTTTGTTGTTGTTCATTTGACGTTGTTGTTGTTGTTTAATTGACGTTGTTGTTGTTGTTGTTTATTTGACGTTGTTGTTGTTGTTATTGTTGTTGTTGTTGTTGTTGTTTATTTGACGTTGTTGTTGTTGCTGTTGTTTATTTGACGTTGTTGTTGTTGTTGTTTATTTGACGTTGTTGTTGTTGTTGTTGTTTATTTGTTGTTGTTTATTTGGCGTTGTTGTTGTTGTTTTTTTGATGTTGTTGTTGTTGACGTTGTTGTTGTTGACGTTGTTGTTGTTGTTGTTTATTTGACGTTGTTGTTGATGTTGACATGGTTGTTGTTGTAGTTTATTTGACGTTCTTGTTGTTGTTGTTGACGTTGTTGTTGTTGTTGTTGTTGTTGTTTATTTAATGTTGTTGTTGTTGTTTATTTGACGTTGTTGTTGTTGTTGTTGTTTATTTGACGTTGTTATTGTTGTTGTTGTTTATTTGACGTTGTTGTTGTTGTTGACGTTGTTGTTGTTGTTGTTTATTTGATGTTGTTGTTGTTGTTGACATAGTTATTGTTGTTTATTTCACGTTGTTGTTGTTGTTGACGTTGTTATTTATTTTACTTTGTTGTTGTTGTTGTTTATTTCACGTTGTTGTTGTTGTTGTTGACGTTGTTGTTGTTGTTGTTGTTTATTTGACGTTGTTGTTGTTGTTTATTTGACATTGTTGTTATTGTTGACAGTGTTGTTGTTGTTGTTGTTTATTTGACATTGTTGTTGTTGTTGACGTTGTTGTTGTTTATTTGACGTTGTTGTTGTTGTTGTTGTACTTTATTTGACGTTGTTGTTGTTGTTTATTTGACGTTGTTGTTATTGACGTTGTTGTTCTTGTTATTGTTTATTTGACGTTGTTGTTGTTGTTGTTTATTTGACGTAGTTGTTGTTGTTGACGTTGTTATTGTTGTTGATGTTGTTGTTGTTGTTGTTTATTTGACATTGTTGTTGTTTATTTGACGGTGTTGTTGTTGTTGTTTATTTGACGTTGTTATTGTTGTTGTTGTTTATTTGATGTTGTTGTTGTTGTTGACGTTGTTGTTGTTATTTATTTGGTGTTGTTGTTGTTGACATGGTTGTTGTTGTTTATTTCATATTGTTGTTGTTGTTGACGTTGTTGTTTATTTGACGTTGTTGTTGTTGTTGTTTATTTGACGTTGTTGTTGTTGATGTTGACGTTGTTGTTGTTGTTGTTGTTTATTCGACGTTGTTGTTGTTGTTTATTTGACATTGTTGTTGTTGTTGTTGTTTATTTGACGTTGTTGTTGTTGTTGTTTATTTGACGATGTTGTTATTGTTGTTGTTTATTTGACGTTGTTATTGTTGTTGTTTATTTGACGTTGTTGTTGTTGTTGACGTTGTTGTTGTTGTTGTTTATTTCACGTTTTTGTTGTTGTTGACATAGTTATTGTTGTTGTTGTTGTTGTTTATTTGACGTTGTTGTTGTTGTTGAGGTTGTTGTTGTTGTTGTTGTTTATTTGACGTTGTTGTTGTTGTTTATTTGACGTTGTTGTTGTTGTTTATTTGACATTGTTGTTGTTGTTATTGTTTATTTGACGTTGTTGTTGTTTATTTGACATTGTTGTTGTTGTTGACGTTGTTGTTGTTGTTGTTTATTTGACGTTGTTGTTGTTGACGTTGTTGTTGTTGTTGGTTATTTGTAGTTGTTGTTGTTGTTGTTGTTTATTTGACGTTGTTGTTGTTGTTATTTATTTGACATTGTTGTTATTGTTGTTGTTTATTTGACGTTGTTGTTGTTGTTGACGTTGTTGTTGTTGTTGTTGTTGTTTATTTGATGTTGTTGTTGTTGACATAGTTATTGTTGTTTATTTCACGTTGTTGTTGTTGTTGACGTTGTTGTTTATTTGAAGTTGTTGTTGTTATTTATTTGACATTGTTGTTGTTGTTGTTGACGTTGTTGTTGTTGTTGTTGTTTATTTGACGTTGTTGTTGTTTATTTGACATTGTTGTTGTTGTTGACAATGTTGTTGTTGTTGTTGTTTATTTGACATTGTTGTTGTTGTTGACGTTTTTGTTGTTTATTTGACGTTGTTGTTGTTGTTATTGTTGTTGTTCTTTATTTGACGTTGTTGTTGTTTATTTGACGTTGTTGTTGTTGTTTATTTGACATTGTTGTTATTGACGTTGTTGTTGTTATTGTTTATTTAACGTTGTTGTTGTTGTTTATTTGACGTAGTTGTTGTTGTTGACGTTGTTGTTTTTGTTGTTTATTTGACATTTTTGTTGTTGTTGTTGTTGTTGTTTATTTGACATTGTTGTTGTTTATTTGACGGTGTTATTGTTGTTGTTTATTTGACGTCGTTATTGTTGTTGTTGTTTATTTGATGTTATTGTTGTTGTTGACGTTGTTGTTGTTATTTATTTGATGTTGTTGTTGTTGACATGGTTGTTGTTGTTTATTTCACATTGTTGTTGTTGTTGACGTTGTTGTTTATTTGACGTTGTTATTGTTGTTTATTTGACGTTGTTGTTGTTGATGTTGACGTTGTTGTTGTTGTTGTTGTTGTTTATTGGACGTTGTTGTTGTTGTTTATTTGACATTGTTTTTGTTGTTGTTGTTGTTGTTTATTTGACGTTGTTGTTGTTGTTGTTGTTTATTTGACGATGTTGTTATTGTTGTTATTTATTTGACGTTGTTTTTGTTGTTGTTTATTTGACGTTGTTGTTGTTGTTGACGTTGTTGTTGTTGTTGTTGTTGTTTATTTGACATTGTTGTTGTTGTTTATTTAACGTTGTTGTTGTTGTTTATTTGACATTGTTGTTGTTGTTATTGTTTATTTGACGTTGTTGTTGCTTATTTGACGTTGTTGTTGTTGTTGTTGTTGTTTATTTGACGCTGTTGTTGTTGTTGTTGACGTTGTTGTTGTTATTGTTTATTTGACATTGTTGTTGTTGTTTATTTGACGTTGTTGTTGTTGTGGTTGTTTATTTGACGTTGTTGTTGAGGTTGTTGTTTTGTTGACGTTGTTGTTGTTGTTGTTGTTTATTTGACGTTGTTGTTGATGTTGTTGTTGTTTACTTGACGTTGTTGTTGTTATTGACGTTGTTGTTGTTGTTGTTTATTTGACATAGTTGTTGTTTTTGTTTATTTGACGTTGTTGTTGTTGTTGTTTATTTGACATTGTTGTTGTTGTTGACAGTGTTGTTGTTGTTGTTGTTTATTTGACATTGTTGTAGTTGTTGTTGACGTTGTTGTTTATTTGACGTTGTTGTTGTTGTTGTTGTTGTTGTTTACTTGACGTTGTTGTTGTTATTGACGTTATTGTTGTTGTTGTTTTTTTGACATTGTTGTTGTTGTTTATTTGACGCTGTTGTTGTTGTTGACATAGTTGTTGTTGTTGTTGTTTATTTGACGTTGTTGTTGTTGTTGTTATTTATTTGATGTAGTTGTTGTTGTTGACGGTGTTATTGTTGTTGTTGTTTATTTGACATTGTTGTTGTTGTTGTTGACGTTGTTGTTGTTGTTTATTTGACGTTGTTGTTGTTGTTGTTTATTTGACGTTGTTGTTGTTTATTTGACGTTGTTGTTGTTGACATTGTTGTTGTTGTTATTGTTTATTTGACGTTGTTGTTGTTGTTATTGTTTATTTGACGTTGTTGTTGTTATTTATTTGACGTTGTTGTTGTTGTTGACGTTGTTGTTGTTGTTGTTTATTTGACGTTTTTGTTGTTGTTGATGTTGTTGTTGTTTTTGTTGTTGTTCATTTGACGTTGTTGTTGTTGTTTAATTGACGTTGTTGTTGTTGTTGTTTATTTGACGTTGTTGTTGTTGTTGTTATTGTTGTTGTTGTTGTTGTTGTTTATTTGACGTTGTTGTTGTTGTTGTTGTTTATTTGACGTTGTTGTTGTTGTTGTTTATTTGACGTTGTTGTTGTTGTTGTTTATTTGACGTTGTTGTTGTTGTTGACGTTGTTGTTGTTGTTGTTTATTTGACGTTGTTGTTGTTGTTTATTTGACATTGTTGTTGTTGTTGTTATTGTTTATTTGACGTTGTTGTTGTTGTTGTTGTTTATTTGACGTTGTTGTTGTTGTTGTTGTTGACGTTGTTGTTCTTGTTGTTTATTTGACGTTGTTGTTGTTGTTGACGTTGTTTTTGTTGTTGTTTAATTGACGTTGTTGTTGTTGTTTATTTGACGTTATTGTTAGTGTTGTTGTTTATTTGACGTTGTTGTTGTTGTTGTTTATTTGACGTTGTTGTTGTTGTTGTTTATTTGGCGTTATTGTTGTTGTTATTTATTTGACGTTGTTGTTTTTGTTGTTGTTGACGTTGTTGTTGTTGTTGACATAGTTGTTGTTGTTGTTGTTGTTGACGTTGTTGTTGTTGTTGTTGTTTATTTGACATTGTTGTTGTTGTTGTTTATTTGACGTTGTTGTTGTTGTTTATTTGACGTTGTTGTTGTTGTTTATTTGAAATTGTTGTTGTTGTTATTTTTTATTTGACGTTGTTGTTGTTTATTTGACGTTGTTGTTGTTTTTGTTGACGTTGTTGTTGTTGTTGTTTATTTGACGTTGTTGTTGATGTTGTTGTTGTTGTTGTTTATTTGACGTTGTTGTTGTTGTTTATTTGACGTTGTTGTTGTTGTTGTTTATTTGACGTTGTTGTTGTTGTTGTTTATTTGACGTTGTTGTTGTTGTTGTTGTTTATTTGACGTTGTTGTTGTTGTTGTTGTTTATTTGACATTGTTGTTGTTGTTGTTTACTTGACATTGTTGTTGTTATTGACGTTGTTGTTGTTGTTGTTTATTTGACGTTGTTGTTGTTGTTGACATAGTTATTGTTGTTGTTTATTTGACATTGTTGTTGTTGTTTACTTGACATTGTTGTTGTTATTGACGTTGTTGTTGCTGTTGTTTATTTGACGTTGTTGTTGTTGTTGACATAGTTATTGTTGTTGTTTATTTGACATTGTTGTTGTTGTTGACGGTGTTGTTGTTGTTGTTGTTTATTTGTCATTGTTGTTGTTGTTGTTGACGTTGTTGTTGTTGTTTATTTGACGTTGTTGTTGTTGTTGTTGTTGTTTACTTGACGTTGTTGTTGTTATTGACGTTGTTGTTGTTGTTGTTTTGACGTTGTTGTTGTTGTTGTTTATTTGACGTTGTTGTTGTTGTTGTTTATTTGACGTTGTTGTTGTTGTTGTTTATTTGACGTTGTTGTTGTTGTTGTTGTTGTTTATTTGACGTTGTTGTTGTTGTTTATTTGACGTTGTTGTTGTTGTTGTTGTTGTTGACGTTGTTGTTGTTGTTGTTTATTTGACGTTGTTGTTGTTGTTGACGTTGTTCTTGTTGTTGTTGTTTATTTGACGTTGTTGTTGTTTATTTGACGTTGTTGTTGTTGTTGTTGTTTATTTGACGTTGTTGTTGTTGTTGTTGTTGTTATTTATTTGACGTTGTTTTTGTTGTTGTTTATTTGACGTTGTTGTTGTTGTTGTTTATTTGACATTGTTGTTGTTGTTATTGTTTATTTGACGTTGTTGTTGTTTATTTGACGTTGTTGTTGTTGTTGTTGTTGTTTATTTGACGTTGTTGTTGTTGTTGTTGACGTTGTTGTTGTTATTGTTTATTTGACGTTGTTGTTGTTGTTTATTTGACGTTGTTGTTGTTGTTGTTGTTGTTTATTTGACGTTGTTGTTGTTGTTTATTTGACGTTGTTGTTGTTGTTGTTGACGTTGTTGTTGTTGTTGTTTATTTGACGTTGTTGTTGTTGTTGACGTTGTTCTTGTTGCTGTTGTTTATTTGACGTTGTTGTTGTTTATTTGACGTTGTTGTTGTTGTTGTTGTTTATTTGACGTTGTTGTTGTTGTTGTTGTTATTTATTTGACGTTGTTTTTGTTGTTGTTTATTTGACGTTGTTGTTGTTGTTTATTTGACATTGTTGTTGTTGTTATTGTTTATTTGACGTTGTTGTTGTTTATTTGACGTTGTTGTTGTTGTTGTTTATTTGACGTTGTTGTTGTTGTTGACGTTGTTGTTGTTATTGTTTATTTGACGTTGTTGTTGTTTATTTGACGTTGTTGTTGTTGTTGTTTATTTGACGTTGTTGTTGTTGTTGTTTATTTGATGTTGTTGTTGTTGTTGTTTACTTGACGTTGTTGTTGTTATTGACGTTGTTGTTGTTATTGACATTGTTGTTGTTGTTGTTTATTTGACGTTGTTGTTGTTGTTGACATAGTTGTTGTTGTTGTTTATTTGACGTTGTTGTTGTAGTTGTTTATTTGACATTGTTGTTGTTGTTGACGGTGTTGTTGTTGTTGTTTATTTGACATTGTTGTTGTTGTTGACAGTGTTGTTGTTGTTGTTGTTTATTTGACATTGTTGTAGTTGTTGTTGTTGTTGTTGTTTATTTGACGTTGTTGTTGTTGTTGTTGTTGTTGTTTACTTGACGTTGTTGTTGTTATTGACGTTGTTGTTGTTGTTGTTGTTGTTGTTGTTGTTTTTTTGACATTGTGGTTGTTGTTTATTTGACGATGTTGTTGTTGTTGACATAGTTGTTGTTGTTGTTGTTTATTTGACGTTGTTGTTGTTTTTGTTTATTTGATGTAGTTGTTGTTGTTGACGGTGTTATTGCTATTGTTGTTTATTTGACATTGTTGTTGTTGTTGGTGACGTTGTTGTTGTTGTTTATTTGACGTTGTTGTTGTTGTTGTTGACGTTGTTGTTGTTGTTGTTGTTTATTTGACATTGTTGTTGTTGTTTATTTGACGTTGTTGTTGTTGTTGTTTATTTGACGTTGTTGTTGTTGTTTATTTGACGTTGTTGTTGTTGTTTATTTGACATTGTTGTTGTTGTTATTGTTTATTTGACGTTGTTGTTGTTTATTTGACGTTGTTGTTGTTGTTGTTGACGTTGTTGTTGTTGTTTATTTGACGTTGTTGTTGACGTTGTTCTTGTTGTTGTTTATTTGACGTTGTTGTTGTTGTTTATTTGACGTTGTTGTTGTTGTTTATTTGACGTTGTTGTTGTTGTTTATTTGGCGTTGTTGTTGTTGTTGTTGTTTATTTGACGTTGTTGTTGTTGTTGTTTATTTGACGTTGTTATTGTTGTTTACTTGAAATTGTTGTTGTTATTGACGTTGTTGTTGTTGTTGTTTATTTGACGTTGTTGTTGTTGTTGACATAGTTGTTGTTGTTGTTTATTTGACATTGTTGTTGTTGTTGACGGTGTTGTTATTGTTGTTGTTTATTTGACATTGTTGTTGTTGTTGTTGACGTTGTTGTTGTTGTTGTTTATTTGACGTTGTTGTTGTTGTTGTTTACTTGACGTTGGTTTTGTTGTTGTTGTTGTGACGTTGTTGTTGTTGTTGTTTATTTGACGTTGTTGTTGTTGTTTATTTGACGTTGTTGTTGTTGTTGACATAGTTGTTGTTGTTGTTGTTTATTTGACGTTGTTGTTGTTGTTTATTTGACGTTGTTGTTGTTGTTGACGTTGTTGTTGTTGTTGTTTATTTGACGTTGTTGTTGTTGTTTATTTGACATTGTTGTTGTTGTTGTTATTGTTTATTTGACGTTGTTGTTGTTGTTGTTGTTTATTTGACGTTGTTGTTGTTGTTGTTGTTGACGTTGTTGTTCTTGTTGTTTATTTGACGTTGTTGTTGTTGTTGACGTTGTTTTTGTTGTTGTTTAATTGACGTTGTTGTTGTTGTTTATTTGACGTTATTGTTAGTGTTGTTGTTTATTTGACGTTGTTGTTGTTGTTGTTTATTTGACGTTGTTGTTGTTGTTGTTTATTTGGCGTTATTGTTGTTGTTATTTATTTGACGTTGTTGTTGTTGTTGTTGTTGACGTTGTTGTTGTTGTTGACATAGTTGTTGTTGTTGTTGTTGTTGACGTTGTTGTTGTTGTTGTTGTTTATTTGACATTGTTGTTGTTGTTTATTTGACGTTGTTGTTGTTGTTTATTTGACGTTGTTGTTGTTGTTTATTTGAAATTGTTGTTGTTGTTATTGTTTATTTGACGTTGTTGTTGTTTATTTGACGTTGTTGTTGTTTTTGTTGACGTTGTTGTTGTTGTTGTTTATTTGACGTTGTTGTTGATGTTGTTGTTGTTGTTGTTTATTTGACGTTGTTGTTGTTGTTTATTTGACGTTGTTGTTGTTGTTGTTTATTTGACGTTGTTGTTGTTGTTTATTTGACGTTGTTGTTGTTGTTGTTGTTTATTTGACGTTGTTGTTGTTGTTGTTGTTTATTTGACATTGTTGTTGTTGTTGTTTACTTGACATTGTTGTTGTTATTGACGTTGTTGTTGTTGTTGTTTATTTGACGTTGTTGTTGTTGTTGACATAGTTATTGTTGTTGTTTATTTGACATTGTTGTTGTTGTTGACGGTGTTGTTGTTGTTGTTGTTTATTTGTCATTGTTGTTGTTGTTGTTGACGTTGTTGTTGTTGTTTATTTGACGTTGTTGTTGTTGTTGTTGTTGTTTACTTGACGTTGTTGTTGTTATTGACGTTGTTGTTGTTGTTGTTTTGACGTTGTTGTTGTTGTTGTTTATTTGACGTTGTTGTTGTTGTTGTTTATTTGACGTTGTTGTTGTTGTTGTTTATTTGACGTTGTTGTTGTTGTTGTTGTTTATTTGACATTGTTGGTGTTGTTTATTTGACGTTGTTGTTGTTGTTGTTGACGTTGTTGTTGTTGTTGTTTATTTGACGTTGTTGTTGTTGTTGACGTTGTTCTTGTTGTTGTTGTTTATTTGACGTTGTTGTTGTTTATTTGACGTTGTTGTTGTTGTTGTTTTTTATTTGACGTTGTTGTTGTTGTTGTTGTTGTTATTTATTTGACGTTGTTTTTGTTGTTGTTTATTTGACGTTGTTGTTGTTGTTGTTTATTTGACATTGTTGTTGTTGTTATTGTTTATTTGACGTTGTTGTTGTTTATTTGACGTTGTTGTTGTTGTTGTTGTTGTTTATTTGACGTTGTTGTTGTTGTTGACGTTGTTGTTGTTATTGTTTATTTGACGTTGTTGTTGTTGTTTTTTTGACGTTGTTGTTGTTGTTGTTGTTGTTTATTTGACGTTGTTGTTGTTGTTTATTTGACGTTGTTGTTGTTGTTGTTGACGTTGTTGTTGTTGTTGTTTATTTGACGTTGTTGTTGTTGTTGACGTTGTTCTTGTTGTTGTTGTTTATTTGACGTTGTTGTTGTTGATTTGACGTTGTTGTTGTTGTTGTTGTTTATTTGACGTTGTTGTTGTTGTTTATTTGACATTGTTGTTGTTGTTATTGTTTATTTGACGTTGTTGTTGTTTATTTGACGTTGTTGTTGTTGTTGTTTATTTGACGTTGTTGTTGTTGTTGACGTTGTTGTTGTTATTGTTTATTTGACGTTGTTGTTGTTTATTTGACGTTGTTGTTGTTGTTGTTTATTTGACGTTGTTGTTGTTGTTGTTTATTTGATGTTGTTGTTGTTGTTGTTTACTTGACGTTGTTGTTGTTATTGACGTTGTTGTTGTTATTGACATTGTTGTTGTTGTTGTTTATTTGACGTTGTTGTTGTTGTTGACATAGTTGTTGTTGTTGTTTATTTGACGTTGTTGTTGTTGTTGTTTATTTGACATTGTTGTTGTTGTTGACGGTGTTGTTGTTGTTGTTTATTTGACATTGTTGTTGTTGTTGACAGTGTTGTTGTTGTTGTTGTTGTTTATTTGACATTGTTGTAGTTGTTGTTGTTGTTGTTGTTTATTTGACGTTGTTGTTGTTGTTGTTGTTGTTGTTGTTTACTTGACGTTGTTGTTGTTATTGACGTTGTTGTTGTTGTTGTTGTTGTTTTTTTGACATTGTGGTTGTTGTTTATTTGACGATGTTGTTGTTGTTGACATAGTTGTTGTTGTTGTTGTTGTTTATTTGACGTTGTTGTTGTTGTTGTTTATTTGATGTAGTTGTTGTTGTTGACGGTGTTATTGCTATTGTTGTTTATTTGACATTGTTGTTGTTGTTGGTGACGTTGTTGTTGTTGTTTATTTGACGTTGTTGTTGTTGTTGTTGACGTTGTTGTTGTTGTTGTTGTTTATTTGACATTGTTGTTGTTGTTTATTTGACGTTGTTGTTGTTGTTGTTTATTTGACGTTGTTGTTGTTGTTTATTTGACGTTGTTGTTGTTGTTTATTTGACATTGTTGTTGTTGTTATTGTTTATTTGACGTTGTTGTTGTTTATTTGACGTTGTTGTTGTTGTTGTTGACGTTGTTGTTGTTGTTTATTTGACGTTGTTGTTGACGTTGTTCTTGTTGTTGTTTATTTGACGTTGTTGTTGTTGTTTATTTGACGTTGTTGTTGTTGTTTATTTGACGTTGTTGTTGTTGTTGTTTATTTGACGTTGTTGTTGTTGTTGTTGTTGTTTATTTGACGTTGTTGTTGTTGTTGTTTATTTGACGTTGTTATTGTTGTTTACTTGAAATTGTTGTTGTTATTGACGTTGTTGTTGTTGTTGTTTATTTGACGTTGTTGTTGTTGTTGACATAGTTGTTGTTGTTGTTTATTTGACATTGTTGTTGTTGTTGACGGTGTTGTTGTTGTTGTTGTTTATTTGACATTGTTGTTGTTGTTGTTGACGTTGTTGTTGTTGTTGTTTATTTGACGTTGTTGTTGTTGTTGTTTACTTGACGTTGGTTTTGTTGTTGTTGTTGTGACGTTGTTGTTGTTGTTGTTTATTTGACCTTGTTGTTGTTGTTTATTTGACGTTGTTGTTGTTGTTGACATAGTTGTTGTTGTTGTTGTTTATTTGACGTTGTTGTTGTTGTTTATTTGACGTTGTTGTTGTTGTTGTTGTTGTTGACGTTGTTGTTGTTTATTTGACGTTGTTGTTGTTGTTGACATTGTTCTTGTTGTTGTTGTTTATTTGAAGTTGTTGTTGTTGTTTATTTGACATTGTTGTTGTTGTTGTTGTTTATTTGACGTTGTTGTTGTTGTTGTTGTTATTTATTTGACGTTGTTTTTGTTGTTGTTTATTTGACGTTGTTGTTGTTGTTGACGTTGTTGTTGTTGTTGTTGTTTATTTGACGTTGTTGTTGTTGTTTATTTGACGTTGTTGTTGTTGTTTATTTGACATTGTTGTTGTTGTTATTGTTTATTTGACGTTGTTGTTGTTGTTGTTGTTTATTTGACGTTGTTGTTGTTGTTGACGTTGTTGTTGTTATTGTTTATTTGACGTTGTTGTTGTTGTTTATTTGACGTTGTTGTTGTTGTTTATTTGACGTTGTTGTTGTTGTTGTTGTTTATTTGACGTTGTTGTTGTTGTTTATTTGGCGTTGTTGTTGTTTATTTGACGTTGTTGTTATTGTTGACGTTGTTGTTGTTTTTGTTTATTTGACGTTGTTGTTGTTGTTGTTTATTTGACGTTGTTGTTGTTGTTGTTGTTGTTTACTTGACGTTGTTGTTGTTATTGACGTTGTTGTTGTTGTTGTTTATTTGACGTTGTTGCTGTTGTTGACATAGTTGTTGTTGTTGTTTATTTGACGTTGTTGTTGTTGTTTATTTGACATTGTTGTTGTTGTTGACAGTGTTGTTGTTGTTGTTTATTTGACATTGTTGTAGTTGTTGTTGACTTTGTTGTTTATTTGACGTTGTTGTTGTTGTTGTTGTTTACTTGACGTTGTTGTTGTTGTTGTTGTTTTGACATTGTTGTTGTTGTTTATTTGACGTTGTTGTTGTTGTTGACATAGTTGTTGTTGTTGTTGTTGTTTATTTAACGTTGTTGTTGTTGTTGTTTATTTGATGTAGTTGTTGTTGTTGACGGTGTTATTGTTGTTGTTGTTTATTTTACATTGTTGTTGTTGTTGTTGACGTTGTTGTTGTTGTTTATTTGACGTTGTTGTTGTTGTTGTTTATTTGACGTTGTTGTTGTTGACATTGTTGTTGTTGTTATTGTTTATTTGATGTTGTTGTTGTTGTTATTGTTTATTTGACGTTGTTGTTGTTGTTGTTTATTTGACGTTGTTGTTGTTGTTGACGTTGTTGTTGTTGTTGTTTATTTGACGTTTTTGTTGTTGTTGATGTTGTTGTTGTTTTTGTTGTTGTTCATTTGACGTTGTTGTTGTTGTTTAATTGACGTTGTTGTTGTTGTTGTTTATTTGACGTTGTTGTTGTTGTTGTTTCTTTGACGTTGTTGTTGTTGTTGTTGTTATTGTTGTTGTTGTTGTTATTTATTTGACGTTGTTGTTGTTGTTGTTTATTTGACGTTGTTGTTGTTGTTGTTGTTTATTTGACGTTGTTGTTGTTGTTGACGTTGTTATTGTTGTTGTTGTTGTTTATTTGACGTTGTTGTTGTTGTTTATTTGACATTATTGTTGTTGTTGTTATTGTTTATTTGACGTTGTTGTTGTTGTTGTTTATTTGACGTTGTTGTTGTTGTTGACGTTGTTGTTCTTGTTGTTTATTTGACGTTGTTGTTGTTGTTATTGACGTTGTTTTTGTTGTTGTTTATTTGACGTTGTTGTTGTTGTTGTTTATTTGACGTTGTTGTTGTTGTTGTTTATTTGACGTTGTTGTTGTTGTCGTTTATTTGACGTTGTTGTTGTTGTTTATTTGGCATTATTGTTGTTGTTATTTATTTGACGTTGTTGTTGTTGTTGACGTTGTTGTTGTTGTTGACATAGTTGTTGTTGTTGTTTATTTGACGTTGTTGTTTTTGTTGTGTTGTTGACGTTGTTGTTGTTGTTGTTATTTATTTGACATTGTTGTTGTTGTTTATTTGACGTTGTTGTTGTTGTTGTTTGATTGACGTTGTTGTTGTTGTTTATTTGACGTTGTTGTTGTTGTTTATTTGACATTGTTGTTGTTGTTATTGTTTATTTGACGTTGTTGTTTATTTGACGTTGTTGTTGTTGTTGTTGACGTTGTTGTTGTTGTTGTTTATTTGACGTTGTTGTTGACGTTTTTGTTGTTGTTGTTGTTGTTTATTTGACGTTATTGTTGTTGTTTATTTGACGTTGTTGTTGTTGTTGTTTATTTGACGTTGTTGTTGTTGTTATTTATTTGACGTTGTTGTTGTTATTGTTGTTTATTTGACGTTGTTGTTGTTGTTGTTTATTTGACGTTGTTGTTGTTGTTGTTTACTTGACATTGTTGTTGTTATTGACGTTGTTGTTGTTGTTGTTTATTTGACGTTGTTGTTGTTGTTGACATAGTTGTTGTTGTTGTTTATTTGACATTGTGGTTGTTGTTGACGGTGTTGTTGTTGTTGTTTATTTGACATTGTTGTTGTTGTTGTTGACGTTGTTGTTGTTGTTTAGTTGACGTTGTTGTTGTTGTTGTTTACTTGACGTTGTTGTTGTTATTGACGTTGTTGTTGTTGTTGTTGTTTTGACGTTGTTGTTGTTGTTGTTGTTTATTTGACATTGTTGTTATTGTTTATTTGACGTTGTTGTTGTTGTTGACATAGTTGTTGTTGTTGTTGTTTATTTGACGTTGTTGTTGTTGTTGACGTTGTTCTT
Organism: Vicia faba; assembly: GCA_948472305.1. Taxonomy (NCBI): domain Eukaryota; kingdom Viridiplantae; phylum Streptophyta; class Magnoliopsida; order Fabales; family Fabaceae; genus Vicia; species Vicia faba. Next base: position 1,342,324,246 of record OX451735.1, on the reverse strand, counting down.
GTTGTTGTTGTTTATTTGACGTTGTTGTTGTTGTTTATTTGACGTTGTTGTTGTTGTTGTTGTTGTTTATTTGACGTTGTTGTTGTTGTTGTTGTTGTTTATTTGACGTTGTTGTTGTTGTTGTTGTTTATTTGACGTTGTTGTTGTTGTTGTTTACTTGACGTTGTTGTTGTTGTTATTGACGTTGTTGTTGTTGTTGTTATTTATTTGACGTTGTTGTTGTTGTTGACATAGTTGTTGTTGTTTATTTGACATTGTTGTTGTTGTTGACGGTGTTGTTGTTGTTGTTGTTTATTTGACATTGTTGTTGTTGTTGTTGACGTTGTTGTTGTTGTTTATTTGACGTTGTTGTTGTTGTTGTTGTTGTTGTTTACTTGACGTTGTTGTTGTTATTGACGTTGTTGTTGTTGTTTTTTTGACGTTGTTGTTGTTGTTTATTTAACGTTGTTGTTGTTGTTGTTTATTTGACGTTGTTGTTGTTGTTGACATAGTTGTTGTTGTTGTTTATTTGACGTTGTTGTTGTTCTTTATTTGACGAAGTTGTTGTTGTTGACGGTGTTTTTGTTGTTGTTGTTGTTTATTTGAAATTGTTGTTGTTGTTGTTGACGTTGGTGTTGTTGTTTATTTGACGTTGTTGTTGTTGTTGTTGTTGTTATTTATTTGACGTTGTTGTTGTTTGTTTAACGTTGTTGTTATTGACATTGTTGTTGTTGTTATTGTTTATCTGACGTTGTTGTTGTTGTTATTATTTATTTGACGTTGTTGTTGTTGTTTATTTGACGTAGTTGATGTTGTTGACGTTGTTGTTGTTGTTATTGTTGTTTATTTGACGTTTTTGTTGTTGTTGATGTTGTTGTTGTTTTTGTTGTTGTTTATTTAACGTTGTTGTTGTTGTTTATTTGACGTTGTTGTTGTTGTTGTTTATTTGACGTTGTTGTTGTTGTTGTTTATTTGACATTGTTGTTGTTGTTTATTTGACGTTGTTGTTGTTGTTGACGTTGTTGTTGTTGTTGTTGTTTATTTGACGTTGTTGTTGTTGTTTATTTGACATTGTTGTTGTTGTGGTTGTTATTGTTTATTTGACGTTGTTGTTGTTGTTTATTTGACGTTGTTGTTGTTGTTGTTGACGTTGTTGTTGTTATTTATTTGACGTTGTTGTTGTTGTTGACGTTGTTTTTGTTGTTGTTTATTTGACGTTGTTGTTGTTGCTGTTGTTTATTTGACGTTGTTGTTTTTGTTTATTTGACGTTGTTGTCGTTGTTGTTTATTTGACGTTGTTGTTGTTTATTTGGCGTTGTTGTTGTTGTTTATTTGACGTTGTTGTTGTTATTTATTTGACGTTGTTGTTGTTGTTGACGTTGTTGTTGTTGTTGTTTATTTGACGTTTTTGTTGTTGTTGATGTTGTTGTTGTTTTTGTTGTTGTTCATTTGACGTTGTTGTTGTTGTTTAATTGACGTTGTTGTTGTTGTTGTTTATTTGACGTTGTTGTTGTTGTTATGATTGTTGTTGTTGTTGTTTATTTGACGTTGTTGTTGTTGTTGTTTATTTGACGTTGTTGTTGTTGTTGTTTATTTGACGTTGTTGTTGTTGTTGACGTTGTTGTTGTTGTTGTTGTTTATTTGACGTTGTTGTTGTTGTTTATTTGACATTGTTGTTGTTGTTGTTATTGTTTATTTGACGTTGTTGTTGTTGTTGTTGTTTATTTGACGTTGTTGTTGTTGTTGTTGACGTTGTTGTTCTTGTTGTTTATTTGACGTTGTTGTTGTTGTTGACGTTGTTTTTGTTGTTGTTTAATTGACATTGTTGTTGTTGTTGTTTATTTGACGTTGTTGTTAGTGTTGTTGTTTATTTGACGTTGTTGTTGTTGTTGTTGTTTATTTGACGTTGTTGTTGTTATTGTTTATTTGGCGTTATTGTTGTTGTTATTTATTTGACGTTGTTGTTGTTGTTGACGTTGTTGTTGTTGTTGACATAGTTGTTGTTGTTGTTTATTTGACGTTGTTGTTGTTGTTGTTGACGTTGTTGTTGTTGTTGTTGTTTATTTGACATTGTTGTTGTTGTTTATTTGACGTTGTTGTTGTTGTTTATTTGACGTTGTTGTTGTTGTTTATTTGAAATTGTTGTTGTTGTTATTGTTTATTTGACGTTGTTGTTGTTGTTGTTTATTTGACGTTGTTGTTGTTGTTGTTGTTGTTGTTTATTTGACGTTGTTGTTGTTGTTGTTTATTTGACGTTGTTGTTGTTGTTGTTGTTGTTTATTTGACGTTGTTGTTGTTGTTTATTTGACGTTGTTGTTGTTGTTGTTGTTGTTGACGTTGTTGTTGTTGTTGTTTATTTGACGTTGTTGTTGTTGTTGACGTTGTTCTTGTTGTTGTTGTTAATTTGACGTTGTTGTTGTTTATTTGACGTTGTTGTTGTTGTTGTTGTTGTTTATTTGACGTTGTTGTTGTTGTTGTTGTTGTTATTTATTTGACGTTGTTTTTGTTGTTGTTTATTTGACGTTGTTGTTGTTGTTGTTTATTTGACATTGTTGTTGTTGTTATTGTTTATTTGACGTTGTTGTTGTTTATTTGACGTTGTTGTTGTTGTTGTTGTTGTTTATTTGACGTTGTTGTTGTTGTTGACGTTGTTGTTGTTATTGTTTATTTGACGTTGTTGTTGTTGTTTATTTAACGTTGTTGTTGTTGTTGTTGTTGTTGTTTATTTGACGTTGTTGTTGTTTATTTGACGTTGTTGTTGTTGTTGTTGACGTTGTTGTTGTTGTTGTTTATTTGACGTTGTTGTTGTTGTTGACGTTGTTCTTGTTGTTGTTGTTTATTTGACGTTGTTGTTGTTTATTTGACGTTGTTGTTGTTGTTGTTGTTGTTTATTTGACGTTGTTGTTGTTGTTGTTGTTGTTGTTATTTATTTGACGTTGTTTTTGTTGTTGTTTATTTGACGTTGTTGTTGTTGTTTATTTGACATTGTTGTTGTTGTTATTGTTTATTTGACGTTGTTGTTGTTTATTTGACGTTGTTGTTGTTGTTGTTTATTTGACGTTGTTGTTGTTGTTGACGTTGTTGTTGTTATTGTTTATTTGACGTTGTTGTTGTTTATTTGACGTTGTTGTTGTTGTTGTTTATTTGACGTTGTTGTTGTTGTTGTTTATTTGATGTTGTTGTTGTTGTTGTTTACTTGACGTTGTTGTTGTTATTGACGTTGTTGTTGTTATTGACATTGTTGTTGTTGTTGTTTATTTGACGTTGTTGCTGTTGTTGACATAGTTGTTGTTGTTGTTTATTTGACGTTGTTGTTGTTGTTGTTTATTTGACATTGTTGTTCTTGTTGACGGTGTTGTTGTTGTTGTTTATTTGACATTGTTGTTGTTGTTGACAGTGTTGTTGTTGTTGTTGTTTATTTGACATTGTTGTAATTGTTGTTGACGTTGTTGTTTATTTGACGTTGTTGTTGTTGTTGTTGTTGTTTACTTGACGTTGTTGTTGTTATTGACGTTGTTGTTGTTGTTGTTGTTTTTTTGACATTGTGGTTGTTGTTTATTTGACGATGTTGTTGTTGTTGACATAGTTGTTGTTGTTGTTGTTGTTTATTTGACGTTGTTGTTGTTGTTGTTTATTTGATGTAGTTGTTGTTGTTGACGGTGTTATTGCTATTGTTGTTTATTTGACATTGTTGTTGTTGTTGGTGACGTTGTTGTTGTTGACGGTGTTATTGCTATTGTTGTTTATTTGACATTGTTGTTGTTGTTGGTGACGTTGTTGTTGTTGTTTATTTGACGTTGTTGTTGTTGTTGACGTTGTTGTTGTTGTTGTTGTTTATTTGACATTGTTGTTGTTGTTTATTTGACGTTGTTGTTGTTGTTGTTTATTTGACGTTGTTGTTGTTGTTTATTTGACGTTGTTGTTGTTGTTTATTTGACATTGTTGTTGTTATTATTGTTTATTTGACGTTGTTGTTGTTTATTTGACGTTGTTGTTGTTGTTGTTGACGTTGTTGTTGTTGTTTATTTGACGTTGTTGTTGACGTTGTTCTTGTTGTTGTTTATTTGACGTTGTTGTTGTTGTTTATTTGACGTTGTTGTTGTTGTTTATTTGACGTTGTTGTTGTTGTTGTTGTTTATTTGACGTTGTTGTTGTTGTTGTTGTGTATTTGACGTTGTTGTTGTTGTTGTTTATTTGACGTTGTTGTTGTTGTTTACTTGAAATTGTTGTTGTTATTGACGTTGTTGTTGTTGTTGTTTATTTGACGTTGTTGTTGTTGTTGACATAGTTGTTGTTGTTGTTTATTTGACATTGTTGTTGTTGTTGTTGACGGTGTTGTTGTTGTTGTTGTTTATTTGACATTGTTGTTGTTGTTGTTGACGTTGTTGTTGTTGTTTATTTGACGTTGTTGTTGTTGTTGTTTACTTGACGTTGGTTTTGTTGTTGTTGTTGTGACGTTGTTGTTGTTGTTGTTTATTTGACGTTGTTGTTGTTGTTTATTTGACGTTGTTGTTGTTGTTGACATAGTTGTTGTTGTTGTTGTTTATTTGACGTTGTTGTTGTTGTTTATTTGACGTTGTTGTTGTTGTTGTTGTTGACGTTGTTGTTGTTTATTTGACGTTGTTGTTGTTGTTGACGTTGTTCTTGTTGTTGTTGTTTATTTGAAGTTGTTGTTGTTGTTTATTTGACGTTGTTGTTGTTGTTGTTTATTTGACGTTGTTGTTGTTGTTGTTGTTGTTTATTTGACGTTGTTGTTGTTGTTTATTTGGCGTTGTTGTTGTTTATTTGACGTTGTTGTTATTGTTGACGTTGTTGTTGTTGTTGTTTATTTGACGTTGTTGTTGTTGTTGTTTATTTGACGTTGTTGTTGTTGTTGTTGTTTACTTGACGTTTTTGTTGTTATTGACGTTGTTGTTGTTGTTGTTTATTTGACGTTGTTGCTGTTGTTGACATAGTTGTTGTTGTTGTTTATTTGACGTTGTTGTTGTTGTTGTTTATTTGACATTGTTGTTGTTGTTGACAGTGTTGTTGTTGTTGTTTATTTCACATTGTTGTAGTTGTTGTTGACGTTGTTGTTTATTTGACGTTGTTGTTGTTGTTTACTTGACGTTGTTGTTGTTGTTGTTGTTGTTTTGACATTGTTGTTGTTGTTTATTTGACGTTGTTGTTGTTGTTGACATAGTTGTTGTTGTTGTTGTTGTTTATTTAACGTTGTTGTTGTTGTTGTTTATTTGATGTAGTTGTTGTTGTTGACGGTGCTATTGTTGTTGTTGTTTATTTTACATTGTTGTTGTTGTTGTTGACGTTGTTGTTGTTGTTTATTTGACGTTGTTGTTGTCGACATTGTTGTTGTTGTTATTGTTTATTTGATGTTGTTGTTGTTGTTATTGTTTATTTGACGTTGTTGTTGTTGTTGTTTATTTGACGTTGTTGTTGTTGTTGACGTTGTTGTTGTTGTTGTTTATTTGACGTTTTTGTTGTTGTTGATGTTGTTGTTGTTTTTGTTGTTGTTCATTTGACGTTGTTGTTGTTGTTTAATTGACGTTGTTGTTGTTGTTGTTTATTTGACGTTGTTGTTGTTGTTGTTTCTTTGACGTTGTTGTTGTTGTTGTTGTTATTGTTGTTGTTGTTGTTATTTATTTGACGTTGTTGTTGTTGTTGTTTATTTGACGTTGTTGTTGTTGTTGTTTATTTGACGTTGTTGTTGTTGTTGACGTTGTTATTGTTGTTGTTGTTGTTTATTTGACGTTGTTGTTGTTGTTTATTTGACATTATTGTTGTTGTTGTTATTGTTTATTTGACGTTGTTGTTGTTGTTGTTTATTTGACGTTGTTGTTGTTGTTGACGTTGTTGTTCTTGTTGTTTATTTGACGTTGTTGTTGTTGTTATTGACGTTGTTTTTGTTGTTGTTTATTTGACGTTGTTGTTGTTGTTGTTTATTTGACGTTGTTGTTGTTGTTGTTGTTTATTTGACGTTGTTGTTGTTGTTGTTTATTTGACGTTGTTGTTGTTGTTTATTTGGCATTATTGTTGTTGTTATTTATTTGACATTGTTGTTGTTGTTGACGTTGTTGTTATTGTTGACATAGTTGTTGTTGTTGTTTATTTGACGTTGTTGTTTTTGTTGTTGTTGTTGACGTTGTTGTTGTTGTTGTTATTTATTTGACATTGTTGTTGTTGTTGACGTTGTTGTTATTGTTGACATAGTTGTTGTTGTTGTTTATTTGACGTTGTTGTTTTTGTTGTTGTTGTTGACGTTGTTGTTGTTGTTGTTATTTATTTGACATTGTTGTTGTTGTTTATTTGACGTTGTTGTTGTTGTTGTTTGATTGACGTTGTTGTTGTTGTTTATTTGACGTTGTTGTTGTTGTTTATTTGACATTGTTGTTGTTGTTATTATTTATTTGACGTTGTTGTTGTTTATTTGACGTTGTTGTTGTTGTTGTTGACGTTGTTGTTGTTGTTGTTTATTTGACGTTGTTGTTGACGTTTTTGTTGTTGTTGTTGTTGTTGTTTATTTGACGTTGTTGTTGTTGTTTATTTGACGTTGTTGTTGTTGTTGTTTATTTGACGTTGTTGTTGTTGTTATTTATTTGACGTTGTTGTTGTTATTGTTGTTTATTTGACGTTGTTGTTGTTGTTGTTTATTTGACGTTGTTGTTGTTGTTGTTTACTTGACATTGTTGTTGTTATTGACGTTGTTGTTGTTGTTGTTTATTTGACGTTGTTGTTGTTGTTGACATAGTTGTTGTTGTTGTTTATTTGACATTGTGGTTGTTGTTGACGGTGTTGTTGTTGTTGTTTATTTGACATTGTTGTTGTTGTTGTTGACGTTGTTGTTGTTGTTTATTTGACGTTGTTGTTGTTGTTGTTTACTTGACGTTGTTGTTGTTATTGACGTTGTTGTTGTTGTTGTTTTGACGTTGTTGTTGTTGTTGTTGTTTATTTGACATTGTTGTTATTGTTTATTTGACGTTGTTGTTGTTGTTGACATAGTTGTTGTTGTTGTTGTTTATTTGACGTTGTTGTTGTTGTTGACGTTGTTCTTGTTGTTGTTGTTTATTTGACGTTGTTGTTGTTGTTTATTTGACGTTGTTGTTGTTGTTGTTATTTATTTGACGTTGTTGTTGTTGTTGACATAGTTGTTGTTGTTTATTTGACATTGTTGTTGTTGTTGTTGTTGTTGTTTACTTGACGTTGTTGTTGTTGTTATTGACGTTGTTGTTGTTGTTGTTATTTATTTGACGTTGTTGTTGTTGTTGACATAGTTGTTGTTGTTTATTTGACATTGTTGTTGTTGTTGACGGTGTTGTTGTTGTTGTTGTTTATTTGACATTGTTGTTGTTGTTGTTGACGTTGTTGTTGTTGTTTATTTGACGTTGTTGTTGTTGTTGTTGTTTACTTGACGTTGTTGTTGTTATTTACGTTGTTGTTGTTGTTTTTTTGACGTTGTTGTTGTTGTTTATTTAACGTTGTTGTTGTTGTTGTTTATTTGACGTTGTTGTTGTTGTTGACATAGTTGTTGTTGTTGTTTATTTGACGTTGTTGTTGTTCTTTATTTGACGAAGTTGTTGTTGTTGACGGTGTTTTTATTGTTGTTGTTGTTTATTTGAAATTGTTGTTGTTGTTGTTGACGTTGGTGTTGTTGTTTATTTGACGTTGTTGTTGTTGTTGTTGTTGTTTATTTGACGTTGTTGTTGTTTGTTTAACGTTGTTGTTATTGACATTGTTGTTGTTGTTATTGTTTATTTGACGTTGTTGTTGTTGTTATTATTTATTTGACGTTGTTGTTGTTGTTTATTTGACGTAGTTGATGTTGTTGACGTTGTTGTTGTTGTTATTGTTGTTTATTTGACGTTTTTGTTGTTGTTGATGTTGTTGTTGTTTTTGTTGTTGTTTATTTAACGTTGTTGTTGTTGTTTATTTGACGTTGTTGTTGTTGTTGTTGTTTATTTGACGTTGTTGTTGTTGTTTATTTGACGTTGTTGTTGTTGTTTATTTGACGTTGTTGTTGTTGTTGACGTTGTTGTTGTTGTTGTTGTTGTTTATTTGACGTTGTTGTTGTTGTTTATTTGACATTGTTGTTGTTGTGGTTGTTATTGTTTATTTGACGTTGTTGTTGTTGTTTATTTGACGTTGTTGTTGTTGTTGTTGACGTTGTTGTTGTTATTTATTTGACGTTGTTGTTGTTGTTGACGTTGTTTTTGTTGTTGTTTATTTGACGTTGTTGTTGTTGCTGTTGTTTATTTAACGTTGTTGTTGTTGTTGTTTATTTGACGTTGTTGTTGTTGTTGACATAGTTGTTGTTGTTGTTTATTTGACGTTGTTGTTGTTCTTTATTTGACGAAGTTGTTGTTGTTGACGGTGTTTTTGTTGTTGTTGTTGTTTATTTGACGTTGTTGGTGTTGACGTTGTTGTTGTTGTTATTTATTTGACGTTGTTGTTGATGTTGACATGGTTGTTGTTGTAGTTTATTTGACGTTCTTGTTGTTGTTGTTGACGTTGTTGTTGTTGTTGTTGTTTATTTAACGTTGTTGTTGTTGTTTATTTGACGCTGTTGTTGTTGTTGTTGTTGTTTATTTGACGTTGTTATTGTTGTTTTTTATTTGATGGTGTTGTTGTTGTTGTTGTTTATTTGACGTTGTTATTGTTGTTGTTATTTATTTGACGTTGTTGTTGTTGTTGACGTTGTTGTTGTTGTTTATTTGATGTTGTTAATGTTGTTAACATAGTTATCGTTGTTTATTTCACGTTGTTGTTGTTGTTGACGTTGTTGTTTATTTGACGTTGTTGTTGTTGTTGTTTATTTCACGTTGTTGTTGTTGTTGTTGACGTTGTTGTTGTTGTTGTTGTTGTTTATTTGACGTTGTTGTTGTTGTTTATTTGACATTGTTGTTGTTGTTGACAGTGTTGTTGTTGTTGTTGTTTATTTGACGTTGTTGTTGTTGTTGTTGTTTACTTGACGTTGTTGTTGTTATTTACGTTGTTGTTGTTGTTTTTTTGACGTTGTTGTTGTTGTTTATTTAACGTTGTTGTTGTTGTTGTTTATTTGACGTTGTTGTTGTTGTTGACATAGTTGTTGTTGTTGTTTATTTGACGTTGTTGTTGTTCTTTATTTGACGAAGTTGTTGTTGTTGACGGTGTTTTTATTGTTGTTGTTGTTTATTTGAAATTGTTGTTGTTGTTGTTGACGTTGGTGTTGTTGTTTATTTGACGTTGTTGTTGTTGTTGTTGTTGTTTATTTGACGTTGTTGTTGTTTGTTTAACGTTGTTGTTATTGACATTGTTGTTGTTGTTATTGTTTATTTGACGTTGTTGTTGTTGTTATTATTTATTTGACGTTGTTGTTGTTGTTTATTTGACGTAGTTGATGTTGTTGACGTTGTTGTTGTTGTTATTGTTGTTTATTTGACGTTTTTGTTGTTGTTGATGTTGTTGTTGTTTTTGTTGTTGTTTATTTAACGTTGTTGTTGTTGTTTATTTGACGTTGTTGTTGTTGTTGTTTATTTGACGTTGTTGTTGTTGTTTATTTGACGTTGTTGTTGTTGTTTATTTGACGTTGTTGTTGTTGTTGACGTTGTTGTTGTTGTTGTTGTTGTTTATTTGACGTTGTTGTTGTTGTTTATTTGACATTGTTGTTGTTGTGGTTGTTATTGTTTATTTGACGTTGTTGTTGTTGTTTATTTGACGTTGTTGTTGTTGTTGTTGACGTTGTTGTTGTTATTTATTTGACGTTGTTGTTGTTGTTGACGTTGTTTTTGTTGTTGTTTATTTGACGTTGTTGTTGTTGCTGTTGTTTATTTAACGTTGTTGTTGTTGTTGTTTATTTGACGTTGTTGTTGTTGTTGACATAGTTGTTGTTGTTGTTTATTTGACGTTGTTGTTGTTCTTTATTTGACGAAGTTGTTGTTGTTGACGGTGTTTTTGTTGTTGTTGTTGTTTATTTGACGTTGTTGGTGTTGACGTTGTTGTTGTTGTTATTTATTTGACGTTGTTGTTGATGTTGACATGGTTGTTGTTGTAGTTTATTTGACGTTCTTGTTGTTGTTGTTGACGTTGTTGATGTTGTTGTTGTTTATTTAACGTTGTTGTTGTTGTTGTTTATTTGACGCTGTTGTTGTTGTTGTTGTTGTTTATTTGACGTTGTTATTGTTGTTTTTTATTTGATGGTGTTGTTGTTGTTGTTGTTTATTTGACGTTGTTATTGTTGTTGTTATTTATTTGACGTTGTTGTTGTTGTTGACGTTGTTGTTGTTGTTTATTTGATGTTGTTAATGTTGTTAACATAGTTATCGTTGTTTATTTCACGTTGTTGTTGTTGTTGACGTTGTTGTTTATTTGACGTTGTTGTTGTTGTTGTTTATTTCACGTTGTTGTTGTTGTTGTTGACGTTGTTGTTGTTGTTGTTGTTGTTTATTTGACGTTGTTGTTGTTGTTTATTTGACATTGTTGTTGTTGTTGACAGTGTTGTTGTTGTTGTTGTTTATTTGACATTGTTGTTGTTGTTTATTTGACGTTGTTGTTGTTGTTGTTGTACTTTATTTGACGTTGTTGTTGTTGTTGTTTATTTGACGTTGTTGTTATTGACGTTGTTGTTATTGACGTTGTTGTTGTTGTTATTGTTTATTTGACGTTGTTGATGTTGTTGTTTATTTGACGTAGCTGTTGTTGTTGACGTTGTTATTGTTGTTGATGTTGTTGTTGTTGTTTATTTTACATTGTTGTTGTTTATTTGACGGTGTTGTTGTTGTTGTTTATTTGACGTTGTTATTGTTGTTGTTTATTTGATGTTGTTATTGTTGTTGACGTTGTTGTTGTTGTTTATTTGGTGTTGTTGTTGTTGACAAGGTTGTTGTTGTTTATTTCACATTGTTGTTGTTGTTGACGTTGTTGTTATTTGACGTTGTTGTTGTTGTTGTTTATTTGACGTTGTTGTTGTTGATGTTGAAGTTGTTGTTGTTGTTGTTGTTTATTTGACGTTGTTGTTGTTGTTGTTGTTGTTTATTTGACGATGTTGTTATTGTTGTTGTTTATTTGACGTTGTTGTTGTTGTTGTTGTTTATTTGACGTTGTTGTTGTTGTTGACGTTGTTGTTGTTGTTGTTTATTTGACGTTTTTGTTGTTGTTGACATAGTTATTGTTGGTGTTGTTGTTTATTTGACGTTGTTGTTGTTGTTGAGGTTGTTGTTGTTGTTGTTGTTTATTTGACTTTGTTGTGTTTGTTTATTTGACGTTGTTGTTGTTGTTGTTTATTTGACATTGTTGTTGTTGTTATTGTTTATTTGACGTTGTTGTTGTTTATTTGACGTTGTTGTTGTTGTTGACGTTGTTGTTGTTGTTATTTATTTGACGTTTTTGTTGTTGTTGTTTATTTGACATTGTTGTTGTTGTTGTTGTTTATTTGACGTTGTTGTTGTTGTTGACGTTGTTGTTGTTGTTGTTGTTTATTTGACATTGTTGTTGTTGTTTATTTGACATTGTTGTTGTTGTTGTTATTGGTTATTTGACGTTGTTGTTGTTGTTGTTGTTTATTTGACGTTGTTGTTGTTGTTGACGTTGTTGTTGTT
>OX451735.1:1342187700-1342307700 GCA_948472305.1 Vicia faba | reverse complement strand
CATTGTTGTTGTTGTTGTTGACGTTGTTGTTGTTGTTTATTTGACGTTGTTGTTGTTGTTGTTGTTGTTGTTTACTTGACGTTGTTGTTGTTATTTACGTTGTTGTTGTTGTTTTTTTGACGTTGTTGTTGTTGTTTATTTAACGTTGTTGTTGTTGTTGTTTATTTGACGTTGTTGTTGTTGTTGACATAGTTGTTGTTGTTGTTTATTTGACGTTGTTGTTGTTCTTTATTTGACGAAGTTGTTGTTGTTGACGGTGTTTTTATTGTTGTTGTTGTTTATTTGAAATTGTTGTTGTTGTTGTTGACGTTGGTGTTGTTGTTTATTTGACGTTGTTGTTGTTGTTGTTGTTGTTTATTTGACGTTGTTGTTGTTTGTTTAACGTTGTTGTTATTGACATTGTTGTTGTTGTTATTGTTTATTTGACGTTGTTGTTGTTGTTATTATTTATTTGACGTTGTTGTTGTTGTTTATTTGACGTAGTTGATGTTGTTGACGTTGTTGTTGTTGTTATTGTTGTTTATTTGACGTTTTTGTTGTTGTTGATGTTGTTGTTGTTTTTGTTGTTGTTTATTTAACGTTGTTGTTGTTGTTTATTTGACGTTGTTGTTGTTGTTGTTTATTTGACGTTGTTGTTGTTGTTTATTTGACGTTGTTGTTGTTGTTTATTTGACGTTGTTGTTGTTGTTGACGTTGTTGTTGTTGTTGTTGTTGTTTATTTGACGTTGTTGTTGTTGTTTATTTGACATTGTTGTTGTTGTGGTTGTTATTGTTTATTTGACGTTGTTGTTGTTGTTTATTTGACGTTGTTGTTGTTGTTGACGTTGTTGTTGTTATTTATTTGACGTTGTTGTTGTTGTTGACGTTGTTTTTGTTGTTGTTTATTTGACGTTGTTGTTGTTGCTGTTGTTTATTTAACGTTGTTGTTGTTGTTGTTTATTTGACGTTGTTGTTGTTCTTTATTTGACGAAGTTGTTGTTGTTGACGGTGTTTTTGTTGTTGTTGTTGTTTATTTGACGTTGTTGGTGTTGACGTTGTTGTTGTTGTTGTTTATTTGACGTTGTTGTTGATGTTGACATGGTTGTTGTTGTAGTTTATTTGACGTTCTTGTTGTTGTTGTTGACGTTGTTGTTGTTGTTGTTGTTTATTTAACGTTGTTGTTGTTGTTTATTTGACGCTGTTGTTGTTGTTGTTGTTGTTTATTTGACGTTGTTATTGTTGTTTTTTATTTGATGGTGTTGTTGTTGTTGTTTATTTGACGTTGTTATTGTTGTTGTTGTTTATTTGACGTTGTTGTTGTTGTTGACGTTGTTGTTGTTGTTTATTTGATGTTGTTAATGTTGTTAACATAGTTATCGTTGTTTATTTCACGTTGTTGTTGTTGTTGACGTTGTTGTTTATTTGACGTTGTTGTTGTTGTTGTTTATTTCACGTTATTGTTGTTGTTGTTGACGTTGTTGTTGTTGTTGTTGTTGTTTATTTGACGTTGTTGTTGTTGTTTATTTGACATTGTTGTTGTTGTTGACAGTGTTGTTGTTGTTGTTGTTTATTTGACATTGTTGTTGTTGTTTATTTGACGTTGTTGTTGTTGTTGTTGTACTTTATTTGACGTTGTTGTTGTTGTTTATTTGACGTTGTTGTTATTGACGTTGTTGTTATTGACGTTGTTGTTGTTGTTATTGTTTATTTGACGTTGTTGATGTTGTTGTTTATTTGACGTAGCTGTTGTTGTTGACGTTGTTATTGTTGTTGATGTTGTTGTTGTTGTTTATTTTACATTGTTGTTGTTTATTTGACGGTGTTGTTGTTGTTGTTTATTTGACGTTGTTATTGTTGTTGTTTATTTGATGTTGTTATTGTTGTTGACGTTGTTGTTGTTGTTTATTTGGTGTTGTTGTTGTTGACAAGGTTGTTGTTGTTTATTTCACATTGTTGTTGTTGTTGACGTTGTTGTTATTTGACGTTGTTGTTGTTGTTGTTGTTTATTTGACGTTGTTGTTGTTGATGTTGAAGTTGTTGTTGTTGTTGTTGTTTATTTGACGTTGTTGTTGTTGTTGTTGTTGTTTATTTGACGATGTTGTTATTGTTGTTGTTTATTTGACGTTGTTGTTGTTGTTGTTGTTTATTTGACGTTGTTGTTGTTGTTGACGTTGTTGTTGTTGTTGTTTATTTGACGTTTTTGTTGTTGTTGACATAGTTATTGTTGGTGTTGTTGTTTATTTGACGTTGTTGTTGTTGTTGAGGTTGTTGTTGTTGTTGTTGTTTATTTGACGTTGTTGTGTTTGTTTATTTGACGTTGTTGTTGTTGTTTATTTGACATTGTTGTTGTTGTTATTGTTTATTTGACGTTGTTGTTGTTTATTTGACGTTGTTGTTGTTGTTGACGTTGTTGTTGTTGTTATTTATTTGACGTTTTTGTTGTTGTTGTTTATTTGACATTGTTGTTGTTGTTGTTGTTTATTTGACGTTGTTGTTGTTGTTGACGTTGTTGTTGTTGTTGTTGTTGTTTATTTGACATTGTTGTTGTTGTTTATTTGACATTGTTGTTGTTGTTGTTATTGGTTATTTGACGTTGTTGTTGTTGTTGTTGTTTATTTGACGTTGTTGTTGTTGTTGACGTTGTTGTTGTTGTTGTTTATTTGACGTTGTTGTTGTTGTTATTGACGTTGTTTTTGTTGTTGTTTATTTGACGTTGTTGTTGTTGTTTATTTGACGTTGTTGTTGTTGTTTATTTGACGTTGTTGTTGTTGTTGTTGTTTATTTGACGTTGTTGTTGTTGTTTATTTGGCGTTATTATTGTTGTTATTTATTTGACATTGTTGTTGTTGTTGACGTTGTTGTTGTTGTTGACATAGTTGTTGTTGTTGTTTATTTGACGTTGTTGTTGTTGTTGTTGTTGTTGACGTTGTTGTTGTTGTTGTTGTTTATTTGACATTGTTGTTGTTGTTTATTTGACGTTGTTGTTGTTGTTGTTTGATTGACGTTGTTGTTGTTGTTTATTTGACGTTGTTGTTGTTTATTTGACATTGTTGTTGTTGTTATTGTTTATTTGACGTTGTTGTTGTTTATTTGACGTTGTTGTTGTTGTTGTTGACGTTGTTGTTGTTGTTGTTTATTTGACGTTGTTGTTGACGTTTTTGTTGTTGTTGTTGTTGTTTATTTGACGTTGTTCTTGTTGTTGTTTATTTGACGTTGTTGTTGTTGTTGTTTATTTGACGTTGTTGTTGTTGTTGTTTATTTGACGTTGTTGTTGTTGTTGTTTATTTGACGTTGTTGTTGTTGTTGTTGTTTATTTGACGTTGTTGTTGTTGTTTACTTGACATTGTTGTTGTTATTGACGTTGTTGTTGTTGTTGTTTATTTGACGTTGTTGTTGTTGTTAACATAGTTGTTGTTGTTGTTTATTTGACATTGTTGTTGTTGTTGACGGTGTTGTTGTTGTTGTTTATTTGACATTGTTGTTGTTGTTGTTGACGTTGTTGTTGTTGTTTATTTGACGTTGTTGTTGTTGTTGTTGTTTACTTGACGTTGTTGTTGTTATTGACGTTGTTGTTGTTGTTGTTTTGACGTTGTTGTTGTTGTTGTTTATTTGACATTGTTGTTGTTGTTTATTTGACGTTGTTGTTGTTGTTGACATAGTTGTTGTTGTTGTTGTTTATTTGACGTTGTTGTTGTTGTTTATTTGACGTTGTTGTTGTTGTTTATTTGACGTTGTTGTTGTTGACGTTGTTGTTGTTGTTGTTGTTGTTTATTTGACGTTGTTGTTGTTGTTGACGTTGTTCTTGTTGTTGTTGTTTATTTGACGTTGTTGTTGTTGTTTATTTGACGTTGTTGTTGTTGTTGTTGTTTATTTGACGTTGTTGTTGTTGTTTATTTGACGTTGTTGTTGTTGTTGTTGTTGTTATTTATTTGACGTTGTTGTTGTTGTTGTTGTTGTTTATTTGACGTTGTTGTTGTTGTTGTTTACTTGACGTTGTTGTTGTTGTTATTGACGTTGTTGTTGTTGTTGTTATTTATTTGACGTTGTTGTTGTTGTTGACATAGTTGTTGTTGTTTATTTGACATTGTTGTTGTTGTTGACGGTGTTGTTGCTGTTGTTGTTTATTTGACATTGTTGTTGTTGTTGACATTGTTGTTGTTGTTTATTTGACGTTGTTGTTGTTGTTGTTGTTGTTGTTGTTTACTTGACATTGTTGTTGTTATTAACGTTGTTGTTGTTGTTTTTTTGACGTTGTTGTTGTTGTTTATTTAACGATGTTGTTGTTGTTTATTTGACGTTGTTGTTGTTGTTGACATAGTTGTTGTTGTTGTTTATTTGACGTTGTTGTTGTTCTTTATTTGACGAAGTTGTTGTTGTTGACGGTGTTTTTGTTGTTGTTGTTGTTTATTTGAAATTGTTGTTGTTGTTGTTGACGTTGGTGTTGTTGTTTATTTGACGTTGTTGTTGTTGTTGTTGTTGTTTATTTGACGTTGTTGTTGTTTGTTTGACGTTGTTGTTATTGACATTGTTGTTGTTGTTATTGTTTATTTGACGTTGTTGTTGTTGTTATTATTTATTTGACGTTGTTGTTGTTGTTGTTTATTTGACGTAGTTGATGTTGTTGACGTTGTTGTTGTTGTTGTTGTTGTTGTTTATTTGACGTTGTTGTTGTTGTTGTTGTTGTTGTTTATTTGACGTTGTTGTTGTTGTTGTTGTTTATTTGACGTTGTTGTTGTTGTTGTTTACTTGACGTTGTTGTTGTTGTTATTGACGTTGTTGTTGTTGTTGTTATTTATTTGACGTTGTTGTTGTTGTTGACATAGTTGTTGTTGTTTATTTGACATTATTGTTGTTGTTGACGGTGTTGTTGTTGTTGTTGTTTATTTGACATTGTTGTTGTTGTTGACGTTGTTGTTGTTGTTTATTTGACGTTGTTGTTGTTGTTGTTTACTTGACGTTGTTGTTCTTATTGACGTTGTTGTTGTTGTTTTTTTGACGTTGTTGTTGTTGTTGTTTATTTGACGTTGTTGTTGTTGTTGACATAGTTGTTATTGTTGTTTATTTGACGTTGTTGTTGTTCTTTATTTGACGAAGTTGTTGTTGTTGACGGTGTTTTTGTTGTTGTTGTTGTTTATTTGAAATTGTTGTTGTTGTTGTTGACGTTGGTGTTGTTGTTTATTTGACGTTGTTGTTGTTGTTGTTGTTTATTTGACGTTGTTGTTGTTTGTTTGACGTTGTTGTTATTGACATCGTTGTTGTTGTTATTGTTTATTTGACGTTGTTGTTGTTGTTATTATTTATTTGACGTTGTTGTTGTTGTTTATTTGACGTAGTTGATGTTGTTGACGTTGTTGTTGTTGTTGTTGTTGTTTATTTGACGTTTTTGTTGTTGTTGATGTTGTTGTTGTTTTTGTTGTTGTTTATTTAACGTTGTTGTTGTTGTTTATTTGACGTTGTTGTTGTTGTTGTTTATTTGACGTTGTTGTTGTTGTTGTTTATTTGACGTTGTTGTTGTTGTTGTTTATTTGACGTTGTTGTTGTTGTTTATTTGACGTTGTTGTTGTTGTTGACGTTGTTGTTGTTGTTGTTGTTTATTTGACGTTGTTGTTGTTGTTTATTTGACATTGTTGTTGTTGTGGTTGTTATTGTTTATTTGACGTTGTTGTTGTTGTTTATTTGACGTTGTTGTTATTGTTGTTGACGTTGTTGTTGTTGTTTATTTGACGTTGTTGTTGTTGTTGACGTTGTTTTTGTTGTTGTTTATTTGACGTTGTTGTTTTCGTTTATTTGACGTTGATGTCGTTGTTGTTTATTTGACGTTGTTGTTGTTTATTTGGCGTTGTTGTTGTTGTTGTTTATTTGACGTTGTTGGTGTTGACGTTGTTGTTGTTGTTGTTTATTTGACGTTGTTGTTGATGTTGACATGGTTGTTGTTGTAGTTTATTTGACGTTCTTGTTGTTGTTGTTGACGTTGTTGTTGTTGTTGTTGTTTATTTAACGTTGTTGTTGTTGTTTATTTGACGCTGTTGTTGTTGTTGTTGTTGTTGTTTATTTGACGTTGTTATTGTTGTTTTTTATTTGATGGTGTTGTTGTTGTTGTTGTTTATTTGACGTTGTTATTGTTGTTGTTGTTTATTTGACGTTGTTGTTGTTGTTGACGTTGTTGTTGTTGTTTATTTGATGTTGTTAATGTTGTTAACATAGTTATTGTTGTTTATTTCACGTTGTTGTTGTTGTTGACGTTGTTGTTTATTTGACGTTGTTGTTGTTGTTGTTGTTTATTTCACGTTGTTGTTGTTGTTGACGTTGTTGTTGTTGTTGTTGTTGTTTATTTGACGTTGTTGTTGTTGTTGTTTATTTGACATTGTTGTTGTTGTTATTGTTTATTTGACGTTGTTGTTGTTTATTTGACGTTGTTGTTGTTGTTGACGTTGTTGTTGTTGTTATTTATTTGACGTTTTTGTTGTTGTTGTTTATTTGACATTGTTGTTGTTGTTGTTGTTTATTTGACGTTGTTGTTGTTGTTGACGTTGTTGTTGTTGTTGTTGTTTATTTGACATTGTTGTTGTTGTTTATTTGACATTGTTGTTGTTGTTGTTATTGGTTATTTGACGTTGTTGTTGTTGTTGTTGTTTATTTGACGTTGTTGTTGTTGTTGACGTTGTTGTTGTTGTTGTTTATTTGACGTTGTTGTTGTTGTTATTGACGTTGTTTTTGTTGTTGTTTATTTGACGTTGTTGTTGTTGTTGTTTATTTGATGTTGTTGTTGTTGTTGTTTATTTGACGTTGTTGTTGTTGTTATTTATTTGACGTTGTTGTTGTTGTTTATTTGGCGTTATTATTGTTGTTATTTATTTGACATTGTTGTTGTTGTTGACGTTGTTGTTGTTGTTGACATAGTTGTTGTTGTTGTTTATTTGACGTTGTTGTTGTTGTTGTTGTTGACGTTGTTGTTGTTGTTGTTGTTTATTTGACATTGTTGTTGTTGTTTATTTGACGTTGTTGTTGTTGTTGTTTGATTGACGTTGTTGTTGTTGTTTATTTGACGTTGTTGTTGTTTATTTGACATTGTTGTTGTTGTTATTGTTTATTTGACGTTGTTGTTGTTTATTTGACGTTGTTGTTGTTGTTGTTGACGTTGTTGTTGTTGTTGTTTATTTGACGTTGTTGTTGACGTTTTTGTTGTTGTTGTTGTTGTTTATTTGACGTTGTTATTGTTGTTGTTTATTTGACGTTGTTGTTGTTGTTGTTTATTTGACGTTGTTGTTGTTGTTGTTTATTTGACGTTGTTGTTGTTGTTGTTGTTTATTTGACGTTGTTGTTGTTGTTGTTGTTTATTTGACGTTGTTGTTGTTGTTTACTTGACATTGTTGTTGTTATTGACGTTGTTGTTGTTGTTGTTTATTTGACGTTGTTGTTGTTGTTGACATAGTTGTTGTTGTTGTTTATTTGACATTGTTGTTGTTGTTGACGGTGTTGTTGTTGTTGTTTATTTGACATTGTTGTTGTTGTTGTTGACGTTGTTGTTGTTGTTTATTTGACGTTGTTGTTGTTGTTGTTGTTTACTTGACGTTGTTGTTGTTATTGACGTTGTTGTTGTTGTTGTTTTGACGTTGTTGTTGTTGTTGTTTATTTGACATTGTTGTTGTTGTTTATTTGACGTTGTTGTTGTTGTTGACATAGTTGTTGTTGTTGTTGTTTATTTGACGTTGTTGTTGTTGTTTATTTGACGTTGTTGTTGTTGACGTTGTTGTTGTTGTTGTTGTTGTTTATTTGACGTTGTTGTTGTTGTTGACGTTGTTCTTGTTGTTGTTGTTGACGTTGTTCTTGTTGTTGTTGTTTATTTGACGTTGTTGTTGTTGTTTATTTGATGTTGTTGTTGTTGTTGTTTATTTGACGTTGTTGTTGTTGTTTATTTGACGTTGTTGTTGTTGTTGTTGTTGTTATTTATTTGACGTTGTTGTTGTTGTTGTTGTTGTTTATTTGACGTTGTTGTTGTTGTTGTTGTTTACTTGACGTTGTTGTTGTTGTTATTGACGTTGTTGTTGTTGTTGTTATTTATTTGACGTTGTTGTTGTTGTTGACATAGTTGTTGTTGTTTATTTGACATTGTTGTTGTTGTTGACGGTGTTGTTGTTGTTGTTGTTTATTTGACATTGTTGTTGTTGTTGACATTGTTGTTGTTGTTTATTTGACGTTGTTGTTGTTGTTGTTGTTGTTGTTGTTTACTTGACATTGTTGTTGTTATTGACGTTGTTGTTGTTGTTTTTTTGACGTTGTTGCTGTTGTTTATTTAACGTTGTTGTTGTTGTTGTTTATTTGACGTTGTTGTTGTTGTTGACATAGTTGTTGTTGTTGTTTATTTGACGTTGTTGTTGTTCTTTATTTGACGAAGTTGTTGTTGTTGACGGTGTTTTTGTTGTTGTTGTTGTTTATTTGAAATTGTTGTTGTTGTTGTTGACGTTGGTGTTGTTGTTTATTTGACGTTGTTGTTGTTGTTGTTGTTGTTTATTTGACGTTGTTGTTGTTTGTTTGACGTTGTTGTTATTGACATTGTTGTTGTTGTTATTGTTTATTTGACGTTGTTGTTGTTGTTATTATTTATTTGACGTTGTTGTTGTTGTTGTTTATTTGACGTAGTTGATGTTGTTGACGTTGTTGTTGTTGTTGTTGTTGTTGTTTATTTGACGTTGTTGTTGTTGTTGCTGTTGTTGTTTATTTGACGTTGTTGTTGTTGTTGTTGTTTATTTGACGTTGTTGTTGTTGTTGTTTACTTGACGTTGTTGTTGTTGTTATTAACGTTGTTGTTGTTGTTGTTATTTATTTGACGTTGTTGTTGTTGTTGACATAGTTGTTGTTGTTTATTTGACATTATTTTTGTTGTTGACGGTGTTGTTGTTGTTGTTGTTTATTTGACATTGTTGTTGTTGTTGTTGACGTTGTTGTTGTTGTTTATTTGACGTTGTTGTTGTTGTTGTTGTTTACTTGACGTTGTTGTTCTTATTGACGTTGTTGTTGTTGTTTTTTTGACGTTGTTGTTGTTGTTTATTTAACGTTGTTGTTGTTGTTGTTTATTTGACGTTGTTGTTGTTGTTGACATAGTTGTTGTTGTTGTTTATTTGACGTTGTTGTTGTTCTTTATTTGACGAAGTTGTTGTTGTTGACGGTGTTTTTGTTGTTGTTGTTGTTTATTTGAAATTGTTGTTGTTGTTGTTGACGTTGGTGTTGTTGTTTATTTGACGTTGTTGTTGTTGTTGTTGTTTATTTGACGTTGTTGTTGTTTGTTTGACGTTGTTGTTATTGACATCGTTGTTGTTGTTATTGTTTATTTGACGTTGTTGTTGTTGTTATTATTTATTTGACGTTGTTGTTGTTGTTTATTTGACGTAGTTGATGTTGTTGAAGTTGTTGTTGTTGTTGTTGTTTATTTGACGTTTTTGTTGTTGTTGATGTTGTTGTTGTTTTTGTTGCTGTTTATTTAACGTTGTTGTTGTTGTTTATTTGACGTTGTTGTTGTTGTTGTTGTTTATTTGACGTTGTTGTTGTTGTTGTTTATTTGACGATGTTGTTGTTGTTTATTTGACGTTGTTGTTGTTGTTGACGTTGTTGTTGTTGTTGTTGTTTATTTGACGTTGTTGTTGTTGTTTATTTGACATTGTTGTTGTTGTGGTTGTTATTGTTTATTTGACGTTGTTGTTGTTGTTTATTTGACGTTGTTGTTATTGTTGTTGACGTTGTTGTTGTTGTTTATTTGACGTTATTGTTGTTGTTGACGTTGTTTTTGTTGTTGTTTATTTGACGTTGTTGTTGTTGCTGTTGTTTATTTGACGTTGTTGTTTTTGTTTATTTGACGTTGATGTCGTTGTTGTTTATTTGACGTTGTTGTTGTTTATTTGGCGTTGTTGTTATTGTTGTTTATTTGACGTTGTTGGTGTTGACGTTGTTGTTGTTGTTGTTTATCTGACGTTGTTGTTGATGTTGACATGGTTGTTGTTGTAGTTTATTTGACGTTCTTGTTGTTGTTGTTGACGTTGTTGTTGTTGTTGTTGTTTATTTAACGTTGTTGTTGTTGTTTATTTGACGCTGTTGTTGTTGTTGTTGTTGTTTATTTGACGTTGTTATTGTTGTTTTTTATTTGATGGTGTTGTTGTTGTTGTTGTTTATTTGACGTTGTTATTGTTGTTGTTGTTTATTTGACGTTGTTGTTGTTGTTGACGTTGTTGTTGTTGTTGACATAGTTGTTGTTGTTGTTTATTTGACGTTGTTGTTGTTGTTGTTGTTGACGTTGTTGTTGTTGTTGTTGTTTATTTGACATTGTTGTTGTTGTTTATTTGACGTTGTTGTTGTTGTTGTTTGATTGACGTTGTTGTTGTTGTTTATTTGACGTTGTTGTTGTTTATTTGACATTGTTGTTGTTGTTATTGTTTATTTGACGTTGTTGTTGTTTATTTGACGTTGTTGTTGTTGTTGTTGACGTTGTTGTTGTTGTTGTTTATTTGACGTTGTTGTTGACGTTTTTGTTGTTGTTGTTGTTGTTTATTTGACGTTGTTATTGTTGTTGTTTATTTGACGTTGTTGTTGTTGTTGTTTATTTGACGTTGTTGTTGTTGTTGTTTATTTGACGTTGTTGTTGTTGTTGTTGTTTATTTGACGTTGTTGTTGTTGTTGTTTATTTGACGTTGTTGTTGTTGTTTACTTGACATTGTTGTTGTTATTGACGTTGTTGTTGTTGTTGTTTATTTGACGTTGTTGTTGTTGTTGACATAGTTGTTGTTGTTGTTTATTTGACATTGTTGTTGTTGTTGACGGTGTTGTTGTTGTTGTTTATTTGACATTGTTGTTGTTGTTGTTGACGTTGTTGTTGTTGTTTATTTGACGTTGTTGTTGTTGTTGTTGTTTACTTGACGTTGTTGTTGTTATTGACGTTGTTGTTGTTGTTGTTTTGACGTTGTTGTTGTTGTTGTTTATTTGACATTGTTGTTGTTGTTTATTTGACGTTGTTGTTGTTGTTGACATAGTTGTTGTTGTTGTTGTTTATTTGACGTTGTTGTTGTTGTTTATTTGACGTTGTTGTTGTTGACGTTGTTGTTGTTGTTGTTGTTGTTTATTTGACGTTGTTGTTGTTGTTGACGTTGTTCTTGTTGTTGTTGTTTATTTGACGTTGTTGTTGTTGTTTATTTGATGTTGTTGTTGTTGTTGTTGTTTATTTGACGTTGTTGTTGTTGTTTATTTGACGTTGTTGTTGTTGTTGTTGTTGTTATTTATTTGACGTTGTTGTTGTTGTTGTTGTTGTTTATTTGACGTTGTTGTTGTTGTTGTTGTTTACTTGACGTTGTTGTTGTTGTTATTGACGTTGTTGTTGTTGTTGTTATTTATTTGACGTTGTTGTTGTTGTTGACATAGTTGTTGTTGTTTATTTGACATTGTTGTTGTTGTTGACGGTGTTGTTGTTGTTGTTGTTTATTTGACATTGTTGTTGTTGTTGACATTGTTGTTGTTGTTTATTTGACGTTGTTGTTGTTGTTGTTGTTGTTGTTGTTTACTTGACATTGTTGTTGTTATTGACGTTGTTGTTGTTGTTTTTTTGACGTTGTTGCTGTTGTTTATTTAACGTTGTTGTTGTTGTTGTTTATTTGACGTTGTTGTTGTTGTTGACATATTTGTTGTTGTTGTTTATTTGACGTTGTTGTTGTTCTTTATTTGACGAAGTTGTTGTTGTTGACGGTGTTTTTGTTGTTGTTGTTGTTTATTTGAAATTGTTGTTGTTGTTGTTGACGTTGTTGTTGTTGTTTATTTGACGTTGTTGTTGTTGTTGTTGTTTATTTGACGTTGTTGTTGTTTGTTTGACGTTGTTGTTATTGACATTGTTGTTGTTGTTATTGTTTATTTGACGTTGTTGTTGTTGTTATTATTTATTTGACGTTGTTGTTGTTGTTGTTTATTTGACGTAGTTGATGTTGTTGACGTTGTTGTTGTTGTTGTTGTTGTTTATTTGACGTTGTTGTTGTTGTTGCTGTTGTTGTTTATTTGACGTTGTTGTTGTTGTTGTTGTTTATTTGACGTTGTTGTTGTTGTTGTTTACTTGACGTTGTTGTTGTTATTAACGTTGTTGTTGTTGTTGTTATTTATTTGACGTTGTTGTTGTTGTTGACATAGTTGTTGTTGTTTATTTGACATTATTTTTGTTGTTGACGGTGTTGTTGTTGTTGTTGTTTATTTGACATTGTTGTTGTTGTTGTTGACGTTGTTGTTGTTGTTTATTTGACGTTGTTGTTGTTGTTGTTGTTTACTTGACGTTGTTGTTCTTATTGACGTTGTTGTTGTTGTTTTTTTGACGTTGTTGTTGTTGTTTATTTAACGTTGTTGTTGTTGTTGTTTATTTGACGTTGTTGTTGTTGTTGACATAGTTGTTGTTGTTGTTTATTTGACGTTGTTGTTGTTCTTTATTTGACGAAGTTGTTGTTGTTGACGGTGTTTTTGTTGTTGTTGTTGTTTATTTGAAATTGTTGTTGTTGTTGTTGACGTTGGTGTTGTTGTTTATTTGACGTTGTTGTTGTTGTTGTTTATTTGACGTTGTTGTTGTTTGTTTGACGTTGTTGTTATTGACATCGTTGTTGTTGTTATTGTTTATTTGACGTTGTTGTTGTTGTTATTATTTATTTGACGTTGTTGTTGTTGTTTATTTGACGTAGTTGATGTTGTTGACGTTGTTGTTGTTGTTGTTGTTTATTTGACGTTTTTGTTGTTGTTGATGTTGTTGTTGTTTTTGTTGTTGTTTATTTAACGTTGTTGTTGTTGTTTATTTGACGTTGTTGTTGTTGTTGTTTATTTGACGTTGTTGTTGTTGTTGTTTATTTGACGATGTTGTTGTTGTTTATTTGACGTTGTTGTTGTTGTTGACGTTGTTGTTGTTGTTGTTGTTTATTTGACGTTGTTGTTGTTGTTTATTTGACATTGTTGTTGTTGTGGTTGTTATTGTTTATTTGACGTTGTTGTTGTTGTTTATTTGACGTTGTTGTTATTGTTGTTGACGTTGTTGTTGTTGTTTATTTGACGTTGTTGTTGTTGTTGACGTTGTTTTTGTTGTTGTTTATTTGACGTTGTTGTTGTTGCTGTTGTTTATTTGACGTTGTTGTTTTTGTTTATTTGACGTTGATGTCGTTGTTGTTTATTTGACGTTGTTGTTGTTTATTTGGCGTTGTTGTTATTGTTGTTTATTTGACGTTGTTGGTGTTGACGTTGTTGTTGTTGTTGTTTATTTGACGTTGTTGTTGATGTTGACATGGTTGTTGTTGTAGTTTATTTGACGTTCTTGTTGTTGTTGTTGACGTTGTTGTTGTTGTTGTTGTTTATTTAACGTTGTTGTTGTTGTTTATTTGACGCTGTTGTTGTTGTTGTTGTTGTTTATTTGACGTTGTTATTGTTGTTTTTTATTTGATGGTGTTGTTGTTGTTGTTGTTTATTTGACGTTGTTATTGTTGTTGTTGTTTATTTGACGTTGTTGTTGTTGTTGACGTTGTTGTTGTTGTTTATTTGATGTTGTTAATGTTGTTAACATAGTTATTGTTGTTTATTTCACGTTGTTGTTGTTGTTGACATTGTTGTTTATTTGACGTTGTTGTTGTTGTTGTTGTTTATTTCACGTTGTTGTTGTTGTTGTTGACATTGTTGTTGTTGTTGTTGTTGTTTATTTGACGTTGTTGTTGTTGTTTATTTGACATTGTTGTTGTTGTTGACAGTGTTGTTGTTGTTGTTGTTGTTTATTTGACATTGTTGTTGTTGTTTATTTGACGTTGTTGTTGTTGTTGTTGTTGTACTTTATTTGACGTTGTTGTTGTTGTTTATTTGATGTTGTTGTTATTGACGTTGTTGTTATTGACGTTGTTGTTGTTGTTAATGTTTATTTGACGTTGTTGATGTTGTTGTTTATTTGACGTAGCTGTTGTTGTTGACGTTGTTATTGTTGTTGATGTTGTTGTTGTTGTTTATTTGACATTGTTGTTGTTTATTTGATGGTGTTGTTGTTGTTGTTTATTTGACGTTGTTATTGTTGTTGTTTATTTGATGTTGTTATTGTTGTTGACGTTGTTGTTGTTGTTTATTTGGTGTTGTTGTTGTTGACAAGGTTGTTGTTATTTATTTCACATTGTTGTTGTTGTTGACGTTGTTGTTATTTGACGTTGTTGTTGTTGTTGTTGTTGTTTATTTGACGTTGTTTTTGTTGATGTTGAAGTTGTTGTTGTTGTTGTTGTTTATTTGACGTTATTGTTGTTGTTGTTGTTTATTTGACGATGTTGTTATTGTTGTTGTTTATTTGACGTTGTTGTTGTTGTTGTTGTTGTTTATTTGACGTTGTTGTTGTTGTTGACGTTGTTGTTGTTGTTGTTTATTTGACGTTTTTGTTGTTGTTGACATAGTTATTGTTGGTGTTGTTGTCTATTTGACGTTGTTGTTGTTGTTGAGGTTGTTGTTGTTGTTGTTGTTTATTTGACGTTGTTGTGTTTGTTTATTTGACGTTGTTGTTGTTGTTTATTTGACATTGTTGTTGTTGTTATTGTTTATTTGACGTTGTTGTTGTTTATTTGACGTTGTTGTTGTTGTTGACGTTGTTGTTGTTGTTATTTATTTGACGTTTTTGTTGTTGTTGTTTATTTGACATTGTTGTTGTTGTTGTTGTTTATTTGACGTTGTTGTTGTTGTTGACGTTGTTGTTGTTGTTGTTTATTTGACATTGTTGTTGTTGTTTATTTGACATTGTTGTTGTTGTTGTTATTGGTTATTTGACGTTGTTGTTGTTGTTGTTTATTTGACGTTGTTGTTGTTGTTGACGTTGTTGTTGTTGTTGTTTATTTGACGTTGTTGTTGTTGTTATTTACGTTGTTTTTGTTGTTGTTTATTTGACGTTGTTGTTGTTGTTTATTTGACGTTGTTGTTGTTGTTGTTTATTTGACGTTGTTGTTGTTGTTGTTTATTTGACGTTGTTGTTGTTGTTTATTTGGCGTTATTATTGTTGTTATTTATTTGACATTGTTGTTGTTGTTGACGTTGTTGTTGTTGTTGACATAGTTGTTGTTGTTGTTTATTTGACGTTGTTGTTGTTGTTGTTGTTGACGTTGTTGTTGTTGTTGTTGTTTATTTGACATTGTTGTTGTTGTTTATTTGACGTTGTTGTTGTTGTTGTTTGATTGACGTTGTTGTTGTTGTTTATTTGACGTTGTTGTTGTTGTTGTTTATTTGACGTTGTTGTTGTTGTTGTTGACGTTGTTGTTGTTGTTGTTTATTTGACGTTGTTGTAGACGTTTTTGTTGTTGTTGTTGTTGTTTATTTGACGTTGTTGTTGTTGTTGTTTATTTGACGTTGTTGTTGTTGTTGTTTATTTGACGTTGTTGTTGTTGTTGTTTATTTGACGTTGTTGTTGTTGTTGTTGTTTATTTGACGTTGTTGTTGTTGTTGTTGTTTATTTGACGTTGTTTTTGTTGTTTACTTGACATTGTTGTTGTTATTGACGTTGTTGTTGTTGTTGTTTATTTGACGTTGTTGTTGTTGTTGACATCGTTGTTGTTGTTGTTTATTTGACATTGTTGTTGTTGTTGACGGTGTTGTTGTTGTTGTTTATTTGACATTGTTGTTGTTGTTGTTGATGTTGTTGTTGTTGTTTATTTGACGTTGTTGTTGTTGTTGTTGTTTACTTGACGTTGTTGTTGTTATTGACGTTGTTGTTGTTGTTGTATTGACGTTGTTGTTGTTGTTGTTTATTTGACATTGTTGTTGTTGTTTATTTGACGTTGTTGTTGTTGTTGACATAGTTGTTGTTGTTGTTGTTTATTTGACGTTGTTGTTGTTGTTTATTTGACGTTGTTGTTGTTGACGTTGTTGTTGTTGTTGTTGTTTATTTGACGTTGTTGTTGTTGTTGACGTTGTTCTTGTTGTTGTTGTTTATTTGACGTTGTTGTTGTTGTTTATTTGACGTTGTTGTTGTTGTTGTTTATTTGACGTTGTTGTTGTTGTTTATTTGACGTTGTTGTTGTTGTTGTTGTTGTTGTTGTTTATTTGACGTTGTTGTTGTTGTTGTTGTTTATTTGACGTTGTTGTTGTTGTTGTTTACTTGACGTTGTTGTTGTTGTTATTGACGTTGTTGTTGTTGTTGTTATTTATTTGACATTGTTGTTGTTGTTGACATAGTTGTTGTTGTTTATTTGACATTGTTGTTGTTGTTGACGGTGTTGTTGTTGTTGTTGTTTATTTGACATTGTTGTTGTTGTTGACATTGTTGTTGTTGTTTATTTGACGTTGTTGTTGTTGTTGTTATTGTTGTTGTTTACTTGACATTGTTGTTGTTATTGACGTTGTTGATGTTGTTTTTTTGACGTTGTTGTTGTTGTTTATTTAACGTTGTTATTGTTGTTGTTTATTTGACGTTGTTGTTGTTGTTGACATAGTTGTTGTTGTTGTTTATTTGACGTTGTTGTTGTTCTTTATTTGACGAAGTTGTTGTTGTTGACGGTGTTTTTGTTGTTGTTGTTGTTTATTTGAAATTGTTGTTGTTGTTGTTGACGTTGGTGTTGTTGTTTATTTGACGTTGTTGTTGTTGTTGTTGTTGTTGTTGTTTATTTGACGTTGTTGTTGTTTGTTTGACGTTGTTGTTATTGACATTGTTGTTGTTGTTATTGTTTATTTGACGTTGTTGTTGTTGTTATTATTTATTTGACGTTGTTGTTGTTGTTGTTTATTTGACGTAGTTGATGTTGTTGACGTTGTTGTTGTTGTTGTTGTTGTTGTTTATTTGACGTTTTTGTTGTTGTTGATGTTGTTGTTGTTTTTGTTGTTGTTTATTTAACGTTGTTGTTGTTGTTTATTTGACGTTGTTGTTGTTGTTGTTGTTTATTTGACGTTGTTGTTGTTGTTTATTTGACGTTGTTGTTGTTGTTGTTGACGTTGTTGTTGTTGTTTATATGACGTTGTTGTTGTTTTTTATTTGACATTGTTGTTGTTGTGGTTGTTATTGTTTATTTGACGTTGTTGTTGTTGTTTATTTGACGTTGTTGTTGTTGTTGTTGACGTTGTTGTTGTTGTTTATTTGACGTTGTTGTTGTTGTTGACGTTGTTTTTGTTGTTGTTTATTTGACGTTGTTGTTGTTGCTGTTGTTTATTTGACGTTGTTGTCGTTGTTGTTTATTTGACGTTGTTGTTGTTTATTTGGCGTTGTTGTTGTTGTTGTTTATTTGACGTTGTTGGTGTTGACGTTGTTGTTTTTGTTGTTTATTTGACGTTGTTGTTGATGTTGACATGGTTGTTGTTGTAGTTTATTTGACGTTCTTGTTGTTGTTGACGTTCTTGTTGTTGTGGTTTATTTAACGTTGTTGTTGTTGTTTATTTGACGTTGTTGTTGTTGTTGTTGTTGTTTATTTGACGTTGTTATTGTTGTTGTTTATTTGACGTTGTTGTTGTTGTTGTTTATTTCACATTGTTGTTGTTGTTGTTGACGTTGTTGTTGTTGTTTATTTGACGTTGTTGTTGTTGTTGACGTTGTTGTTGTTGTTGTTGTTGTTTATTTGATGTTGTGGTTGTTGTTAACATAGTTATTGTTGTTTATTTCACGTTGTTGTTGTTGTTGTTGACGTTGTTGTTTATTTCACGTTGTTGTTGTTGTTGTTTATTTCACGTTGTTGTTGTTGTTGTTGTTGACGTTGTTGTTGTTGTTGTTGTTTATTTGACGTTGTTGTTGTTGTTTATTTGACATTGTTGTTGTTGTTGACAGTGTTGTTGTTGTTGTTGTTTATTTGACATTGTTGTTGTTTATTTGACGTTGTTGTTGTTGTTGTTGTTGTACTTTATTTGACGTTGTTGTTGTTGTTTATTTGACGTTGTTGTTATTGACGTTGTTGTTATTGACGTTGTTGTTGTTGTTATTGTTTATTTGACGTTGTTGTTGTTGTTTATTTGACGTAGCTGTTGTTGTTGACGTTGTTATTGTTGTTGATGTTGTTGTTGTTGTTTATTTGACATTGTTGTTGTTTATTTGACGGTGTTGTTGTTGTTGTTTATTTGACGTTGTTATTGTTGTTGTTTATTTGATGTTGTTATTGTTGTTGACGTTGTTGTTGTTGTTTATTTGGTGTTGTTGTTGTTGACAAGGTTGTTGTTGTTTATTTCACATTGTTGTTGTTGTTGACGTTGTTGTTATTTGACGTTGTTGTTGTTGTTGTTTATTTGACGTTGTTGTTGTTGATGTTGAAGTTGTTGTTGTTGTTGTTTATTTGACGTTGTTGTTGTTGTTGTTTATTTGACGATGTTGTTATTGTTGTTGTTTATTTGATGTTGTTGTTGTTGTTGACGTTGTTGTTGTTGTTGTTGTTTATTTGACGTTTTTGTTGTTGTTGACATAGTTATTGTTGGTGTTGTTGTTTATTTGACGTTGTTGTTGTTGTTGACATAGTTGTTGTTGTTGTTTATTTGACGTTGTTGTTGTTGTTGTTGTTGTTGTTGTTGACGTTGTTGTTGTTGTTGTTGTTTATTTGACATTGTTGTTGTTGTTTATTTGACGTTGTTGTTGTTGTTGTTTGATTGACGTTGTTGTTGTTGTTTATTTGACGTTGTTGTTGTTTATTTGACATTGTTGTTGTTGTTATTGTTTATTTGACGTTGTTGTTGTTTATTTGACGTTGTTGTTGTTGTTGTTGACGTTGTTGTTGTTGTTGTTTATTTGACGTTGTTGTTGACGTTTTTGTTGTTGTTGTTGTTGTTGTTTATTTGACGTTGTTGTTGTTGTTGTTTATTTGACGTTGTTGTTGTTGTTGTTTATTTGACGTTGTTGTTGTTGTTGTTTATTTGACGTTGTTGTTGTTGTTGACGTTGTTGTTGTTGTTGTTGTTTATTTGACGTTGTTGTTGTTGTTTATTTGACATTGTTGTTGTTGTGGTTGTTATTGTTTATTTGACGTTGTTGTTGTTGTTGTTTATTTGACGTTGTTGTTGTTGTTGTTGACGTTGTTGTTGTTGTTTATTTGACGTTGTTGTTGTTGTTGACGTTGTTTTTGTTGTTGTTTATTTGACGTTGTTGTTGTTGCTGTTGTTTATTTGACGTTGTTGTTTTTGTTTATTTGACGTTGTTGTCGTTGTTGTTTATTTGACGTTGTTGTTGTTTATTTGGCGTTGTTGTTGTTGTTGTTTATTTGACGTTGTTGGTGTTGACGTTGTTGTTGTTGTTGTTTATTTGACGTTGTTGTTGATGTTGACATGGTTGTTGTTGTAGTTTATTTGACGTTCTTGTTGTTGTTGTTGACGTTGTTGTTGTTGTTGTTGTTTATTTAACGTTGTTGTTGTTGTTTATTTGACGTTGTTGTTGATGTTGTTTATTTGACGTTGTTATTGTTGTTGTTTATTTGATGGTGTTGTTGTTGTTGTTGTTGTTTATTTGACGCTGTTATTGTTGTTGTTGTTTATTTGACGTTGTTGTTGTTGTTGACGTTGTTGTTGTTGTTGTTTATTTGATGTTGTTGTTGTTGTTAACATAGTTATTGTTGTTTATTTCACGTTGTTGTTGTTGTTGACGTTGTTGTTTATTTATACGTTGTTGTTGTTGTTGTTTATTTCACGTTGTTGTTGTTGTTGTTGATGTTGTTGTTATTGTTGTTGTTTATTTGACGTTGTTGTTGTTGTTTATTTGACATTGTTGTTGTTGTTGTTGACAGTGTTGTTGTTGTTGTTGTTTATTTGACATTGTTGTTGTTGTTTATTTGACGTTGTTGTTGTTGTTGTTGTACTTTATTTGACGTTGTTGTTGTTGTTTATTTGACGTTGTTGTTATTGACGTTGTTGTTGTTGTTAATGTTTATTTGACGTTGTTGTTGTTGTTGTTTATTTGACGTAGCTGTTGTTGTTGACGTTGTTATTGTTGTTGATATTGTTGTTGTTGTTGTTTATTTGACATTGTTGTTGTTTATTTGACGGTGTTGTTGTTGTTGTTGTTGTTTATTTGACGTTGTTATTGTTGTTGTTTATTTGATGTTGTTGTTGTTGTTGACGTTGTTGTTGTTGTTTATTTGGTGTTGTTGTTGTTGACAAGGTTGTTGTTGTTTATTTCACATTGTTGTTGTTGTTGACGTTGTTGTTATTTGACGTTGTTGTTGTTGTTTATTTGACGTTGTTGTTGTTGTTGTTTATTTGACGTTGTTGTTGTTGTTGTTTATTTGACGTTGTTGTTGTTGTTGACGTTGTTGTTGTTGTTGTTTATTTGACGTTTTTGTTGTTGTTGACATAGTTATTGTTGTTGTTGTTGTTTATTTGACGTTTTTGTTGTTGTTGACATAGTTATTGTTGGTGTTGTTGTTTATTTGACGTTGTTGTTGTTGTTGAGGTTGTTGTTGTTGTTGTTGTTTATTTGACGTTGTTGTTGTTGTTTATTTGACGTTGTTGTTGTTGTTTATTTGACATTGTTGTTGTTGTTATTGTTTATTTGACGTTGTTGTTGTTTATTTGACGTTGTTGTTGTTGTTGTTGACGTTGTTGTTGTTGTTGTTGTTTATTTGACGTTGTTGTTATTGACGTTGTTGTTGTTGTTGTTGTTTATTTGTAGTTGTTGTTGTTGTTGTTTATTTGACGTTGTTGTTGTTGTTGTTTATTTGACGTTGTTGTTATTGTTGTTATTTATTTGACGTTGTTGTTGTTGACGTTGTTGTTATTGTTGTTTATTTGATGTTGTTGTTGTTGACATAGTTATTGTTGTTTATTTCACATTGTTGTTGTTGTTGACGTTGTTGTTTATTTGACGTTGTTGTGGTTGTTGTGGACGTTGTTGTTGTTGTTGTTGTTGATTTGACGTTGTTGTTGTTGTTTATTTGACATTGTTGTTGCTGTTGACAATGTTGTTGTTGTTGTTGTTGTTTATTTGACGTTGTTGTTGTTGTTGTTATTGTTGTTGTTCTTTATTTGACGTTGTTGTTGTTTATTTGACGTTGTTGTTGTTGTTTATTTGACGTTGTTGTTATTGATGTTGTTGTTGTTGTTATTGTTTATTTAACGTTGTTGTTTTTGTTTATTGTACGTAGTTGTTGTTGTTGACGTTGTTGTTGTTGTTGTTGTTTATTTGACATTTTTGTTGTTGTTGTTGTTTATTTGACATTGTTGTTGTTTATTTGATGGTGTTGTTGTTGTTGTTTATTTGACGTTGTTATTGTTGTTGTTGTTTATTTGATGTTGTTGTTGTTGACGTTGTTGTTGTTTATTTGATGTTGTTGTTGTTGCCATGGTTGTTGTTTTTTATTTCACATTGTTGTTGTTGTTGACGTTGTTGTTTATTTGACGTTGTTGTTGTTGTTTATTTGGCGTTGTTGTTGTTGATGTTCACGTTGTTGTTGTTGTTGTTTATTTGACGTTGTTGTTGTTGTTTAGTTGACATTGTTGTTGTTGTTGTTGTTGTTTATTTGACGATGTTGTTATTGTTGTTGTTTATTTGACGTTGTTTTTGTTGTTGTTTATTTGACGTTGTTGTTGTTGTTGACGTTGTTGTTGTTGTTGTTGTTGTTTATTTGACGTTTTTGTTGTTGTTGACATAGTTATTGTTGTTGTTGTTGTTTATTTGACGTTGTTGTTGTTGTTGTTGAGGTTGTTGTTGTTTATTTGACATTGTTGTTGTTGTTATTGTTTATTTGACGTTGTTGTTGTTTATTTGACGTTGTTGTTGTTGTTGTTTATTTGACGTTGTTGTTGTTGTTGACGTTGTTGTTGTTATTGTTTATTTGACGTTGTTGTTGTTGTTGTTTATTTGACGTTGTTGTTGTTGTTGACGTTGTTGTTGTTATTGTTTATTTGACGTTGTTGTTGTTGTTGTTGTTGTTTATTTGACGTTGTTGTTGTTGTTGTTGTTTATTTGACGTTGTTGTTGTCGTTGTTGTTGTTTATTTAACATTGTTGTTGTTATTGTTGTTTATTTAACATTGTTGTTGTTGTTGTTGTTGTTTATTTGACGTTGTTGCTGTTGTTGACATAGTTGTTGTTGTTGTTGTTTATTTGACGTTGTTGTTGTTGTTGACATAGTTGTTGTTGTTGTTTATTTGACGTTGTTGTTGTCGTTGTTTATTTGACGTAGTTGTTGTTGTTGACGGTGTTATTGTTGTTGTTGTTTATTTGACATTGTTGTAGTTGTTGTTGACGTTGTTGTTTATTTGACGTTGTTGTTGTTGTTTACTTGACGTTGTTGTTGTTTATTTGACGTTGTTGTTGTTGTTGTTTATTTGACGTTGTTGTTGTTGTTGTTTATTTGACGTTGTTGTTGTTGTTGTTGTTTATTTGACGTTGTTGTTGTTGTTGTTGTTTATTTGACGTTGTTGTTGTTGTTTACTTGACATTGTTGTTGTTATTGACGTTGTTGTTGTTGTTGTTTATTTGACGTTGTTGTTGTTGTTGACATAGTTGTTGTTGTTGTTTATTTGACATTGTTGTTGTTGTTGACGGTGTTGTTGTTGTTGTTTATTTGACATTGTTGTTGTTGTTGTTGACGTTGTTGTTGTTGTTGTTTATTTGACGTTGTTGTTGTTGTTGTTTACTTGACGTTGTTGTTGTTATTGACGTTGTTGTTGTTGTTGTTGTTTTGACGTTGTTGTTGTTGTTGTTTATTTGACATTGTTGTTGTTGTTTATTTGACGTTGTTGTTGTTGTTGACATAGTTGTTGTTGTTGTTGTTTATTTGACGTTGTTGTTGTTGTTTATTTGACGTTGTTGTTGTTGTTGTTGACGTTGTTGTTGTTGTTGTTTATTTGATGTTGTTGTTGTTGTTGACGTTGTTCTTGTTGTTGTTGTTTATTTGACGTTGTTGTTGTTGTTTATTTGACGTTGTTGTTGTTGTTGTTGTTTATTTGACGTTGTTGTTGTTGTTGTTTATTTGACGTTGTTGTTGTTGTTTATTTGACGTTGTTGTTGTTGTTGTTGTTTATTTGTCGTTGTTGTTGTTGTTGTTTATTTGACGTTGTTGTTGTTGTTGTTTACTTGACGTTGTTGTTGTTGTTATTGGCGTTGTTGTTGTTGTTGTTATTTATTTGACGTTGTTGTTGTTGTTGACATAGTTGTTGTTGTTTATTTGACATTATTATTGTTGTTGACGGTGTTGTTGTTGTTGTTGTTTATTTGACATTGTTGTTGTTGTTGTTGTTGACGTTGTTGTTGTTGTTTATTTGACGTTGTTGTTGTTGTTGTTGTTTACTTGACGTTGTTGTTCTTATTGACGTTGTTGTTGTTGTTTTTTTGACGTTGTTGTTGTTGTTTATTTAACGTTGTTGTTGTTGTTGTTTATTTGACGTTGTTGTTGTTGTTGACATAGTTGTTGTTGTTGTTTATTTGACGTTGTTGTTGTTCTTTATTTGACGAAGTTGTTGTTGTTGACGGTGTTTTTGTTGTTGTTGTTGTTTATTTGAAATTGTTGTTGTTGTTGTTGACGTTGGTGTTGTTGTTTATTTGACGTTGTTGTTGTTGTTGTTGTTGTTTATTTGACGTTGTTGTTGTTTGTTTGACGTTGTTGTTATTGACATCGTTGTTGTTGTTATTGTTTATTTGACGTTGTTGTTGTTGTTATTATTTATTTGACGTTGTTGTTGTTGTTTATTTGACGTAGTTGATGTTGTTGACGTTGTTGTTGTTGTTGTTGTTGTTTATTTGACGTTTTTGTTGTTGTTGATGTTGTTGTTGTTTTTGTTGTTGTTGTTTATTTGACGTTGTTGTTGTTGTTGTTTATTTGACGTTGTTATTGTTGTTGTTTATTTGACGTTGTTGTTGTTGTTGTTTATTTGACGTTGTTGTTGTTGTTTATTTGACGTTGTTGTTGTTGTTGTTGTTTATTTGACGTTGTTGTTGTTGTTTATTTGACATTGTTGTTGTTGTGGTTGTTATTGTTTATTTGACGTTGTTGTTGTTGTTTATTTGACGTTGTTGTTATTGTTGTTGACGTTGTTGTTGTTGTTTATTTGACGTTGTTGTTGTTGTTGACGTTGTTTTTGTTGTTGTTTATTTGACGTTGTTGTTGTTGCTGTTGTTTATTTGACGTTGTTGTTTTTGTTTATTTGACGTTGATGTCGTTGTTGTTTATTTGACGTTGTTGTTGTTTATTTGGCGTTGTTGTTGTTGTTGTTTATTTGACGTTGTTGGTGTTGACGTTGTTGTTGTTGTTGTTTATTTGACGTTGTTGTTGATGTTGACATGGTTGTTGTTGTAGTTTATTTGACGTTCTTGTTGTTGTTGTTGACGTTGTTGTTGTTGTTGTTGTTTATTTAACGTTGTTGTTGTTGTTTATTTGACGCTGTTGTTGTTGTTGTTGTTGTTGTTTATTTGACGTTGTTATTGTTGTTTTTTATTTGATGGTGTTGTTGTTGTTGTTGTTTATTTGACGTTGTTATTGTTGTTGTTGTTTATTTGACGTTGTTGTTGTTGTTGACGTTGTTGTTGTTGTTTATTTGATGTTGTTAATGTTGTTAACATAGTTATTGTTGTTTATTTCACGTTGTTGTTGTTGTTGACGTTGTTGTTTATTTGACGTTGTTGATGTTGTTGTTTATTTCACGTTGTTGTTGTTGTTGTTGACGTTGTTGTTGTTGTTGTTGTTGTTTATTTGACGTTGTTGTTGTTGTTTATTTGACATTGTTGTTGTTGTTGACAGTGTTGTTGTTGTTGTTGTTGTTTATTTGACGTTGTTGTTGTTTTTGTTGTTGTACTTTATTTGACGTTGTTGTTGTTGTTTATTTGACGTTGTTGTTATTGACGTTGTTGTTATTGACGTTGTTGTTGTTGTTATTGTTTATTTGACGTTGTTGATGTTGTTGTTTATTTGACGTAGCTGTTGTTGTTGACGTTGTTATTGTTGTTGATGTTGTTGTTGTTGTTTATTTGACATTGTTGTTGTTTATTTGACGGTGTTGTTGTTGTTGTTTATTTGACGTTGTTATTGTTGTTGTTTATTTGATGTTGTTATTATTGTTGACGTTGTTGTTGTTGTTTATTTGGTGTTGTTGTTGTTGACAAGGTTGTTGTTGTTTATTTCACATTATTGTTGTTGTTGACGTTGTTGTTATTTGACGTTGTTGTTGTTGTTGTTGTTTATTTGACGTTGTTGTTGTTGATGTTGAAGTTGTTGTTGTTGTTGTTGTTTATTTGACGTTGTTGTTGTTGTTGTTGTTTATTTGACGATGTTGTTATTGTTGTTGTTTATTTTACGTTGTTGTTGTTGTTGTTTATTTGACGTTGTTGTTGTTGTTGACGTTGTTGTTGTTGTTGTTTATTTGACGTTTTTGTTGTTGTTGACATAGTTATTGTTGGTGTTGTTGTTTATTTGACGTTGTTGTTGTTGTTGAGGTTGTTGTTGTTGTGGTTGTTTATTTGACGTTGTTGTGTTTGTTTATTTGACGTTGTTGTTGTTGTTTATTTGACATTGTTGTTGTTGTTATTGTTTATTTGACGTTGTTATTGTTTATTTGACGTTGTTGTTGTTGTTGACGTTGTTGTTGTTGTTATTTATTTGACGTTTTTGTTGTTGTTGTTTATTTGACATTGTTGTTGTTGTTGTTGTTTATTTGACGTTGTTGTTGTTGTTGTTGACGTTGTTGTTGTTGTTGTTGTTTATTTGACATTGTTGTTGTTGTTGTTTATTTGACATTGTTGTTGTTGTTGTTGTTATTGGTTATTTGACGTTGTTGTTGTTGTTGTTTATTTGACGTTGTTGTTGTTGTTGACGTTGTTGTTGTTGTTGTTTATTTGACGTTGTTGTTGTTGTTATTGACGTTGTTTTTGTTGTTGTTTATTTGACGTTGTTGTTGTTGTTTATTTGACGTTGTTGTTGTTGTTTATTTGACGTTGTTGTTGTTGTTGTTTATTTGGCGTTGTTGTTGTTGTTTATTTGGCGTTATTATTGTTGTTATTTATTTGACATTGTTGTTGTTGTTGACGTTGTTGTTGTTGTTGACATAGTTGTTGTTGTTGTTTATTTGACGTTGTTGTTGTTGTTGTTGTTGACGTT
This sequence comes from Vicia faba, assembly GCA_948472305.1. Lineage (NCBI taxonomy): Eukaryota > Viridiplantae > Streptophyta > Magnoliopsida > Fabales > Fabaceae > Vicia > Vicia faba. Next base: position 1,342,281,726 of record OX451735.1, on the reverse strand, counting down.
GTTGTTGTTGTTGTTGTTTATTTGACATTGTTGTTGTTGTTTATTTGACGTTGTTGTTGTTGTTGTTTGATTGACGTTGTTGTGGTTATTTATTTGACGTTGTTGTTGTTTATTTGACATTGTTGTTGTTGTTATTGTTTATTTGACGTTGTTGTTGTTTATTTGACGTTGTTGTTGTTGTTGACGTTGTTGTTGTTGTTGTTTATTTGACGTTGTTGTTGACGTTTTTGTTGTTGTTGTTGTTGTTTATTTGACGTTGTTGTTGTTGTTGTTTATTTGACGTTGTTGTTGTTGTTTATTTGACGTTGTTGTTGTTGTTGTTGTTTATTTGACGTTGTTGTTGTTGTTGTTTATTTGACGTTGTTGTTGTTGTTGTTTATTTGACGTTGTTGTTGTTGTTTACTTGACATTGTTGTTGTTATTGACGTTGTTGTTGTTGTTGTTTATTTGACGTTGTTGTTGTTGTTGACATAGTTGTTGTTGTTGTTTATTTGACATTGTTGTTGTTGTTGACGGTGTTGTTGTTGTTGTTTATTTGACATTGTTGTTGTTGTTGTTGACGTTGTTGTTGTTGTTTATTTGACGTTGTTGTTGTTGTTGTTTACTTGACGTTGTTGTTGTTATTGACGTTGTTGTTGTTGTTGTTTTGACGTTGTTGTTGTTGTTGTTTATTTGACATTGTTGTTGTTGTTTATTTGACGTTGTTGTTGTTGCTGACATAGTTGTTGTTGTTGTTGTTTATTTGACGTTGTTGTTGTTGTTTATTTGACGTTGTTGTTGTTGATGTTGTTGTTGTTGTTGTTGTTTATTTGACGTTGTTGTTGTTGTTGACGTTGTTCTTGTTGTTGTTGTTTATTTGACGTTGTTGTTGTTGTTTATTTGACGTTGTTGTTGTTGTTGTTGTTTATTTGACGTTGTTGTTGTTGTTTATTTGACGTTGTTGTTGTTGTTGTTGTTGTTGTTTATTTGACGTTGTTGTTGTTGTTGTTGTTTATTTGACGTTGTTGTTGTTGTTGTTTACTTGACGTTGTTGTTGTTGTTATTGACGTTGTTGTTGTTGTTGTTATTTATTTGACGTTGTTGTTGTTGTTGACATAGTTGTTGTTGTTTATTTGACATTGTTGTTGTTGTTGACGGTGTTGTTGTTGTTGTTGTTTATTTGACATTGTTGTTGTTGTTGACATTGTTGTTGTTGTTTATTTGACGTTGTTGTTGTTGTTGTTGTTGTTTACTTGACATTGTTGTTGTTATTGACGTTGTTGTTGTTGTTTTTTTGACGTTGTTGTTGTTGTTTATTTAACGTTGTTGTTGTTGTTGTTTATTTGACGTTGTTGTTGTTGTTGACATAGTTGTTGTTGTTGTTTATTTGACGTTGTTGTTGTTCTTTATTTGACGAAGTTGTTGTTGTTGACGGTGTTTTTGTTGTTGTTGTTGTTTATTTGAAATTGTTGTTGTTGTTGTTGACATTGGTGTTGTTGTTTATTTGACGTTGTTGTTGTTGTTGTTGTTGTTGTTTATTTGATGTTGTTGTTGTTTGTTTGACGTTGTTGTTATTGACATTGTTGTTGTTGTTATTGTTTATTTGACGTTGTTGTTGTTGTTATTATTTATTTGACGTTGTTGTTGTTGTTGTTTATTTGACGTAGTTGATGTTGTTGACGTTGTTGTTGTTGTTGTTGTTGTTTATTTGACGTTTTTGTTGTTGTTGATGTTGTTGTTGTTTTTGTTGTTGTTTATTTAACGTTGTTGTTGTTGTTTATTTGACGTTGTTGTTGTTGTTGTTTATTTGACGTTGTTGTTGTTGTTGTTTATTTGACGTTGTTGTTGTTGTTTATTTGACGTTGTTGTTGTTGTTGACGTTGTTGTTGTTGTTTATATGACGTTGTTGTTGTTGTTTATTTGACATTGTTGTTGTTGTGGTTGTTATTGTTTATTTGACGTTGTTGTTGTTGTTTATTTGACGTTGTTGTTGTTGTTGTTGACGTTGTTGTTGTTGTTTATTTGACGTTGTTGTTGTTGTTGACGTTGTTTTTGTTGTTGTTTATTTGACGTTGTTGTTGTTGCTGTTGTTTATTTGACGTTGTTGTTTTTGTTTATTTGACGTTGTTGTCGTTGTTGTTTATTTGACGTTGTTGTTGTTTATTTGGCGTTGTTGTTGTTGTTGTTTATTTGACGTTGTTGGTGTGGACGTTGTTGTTGTTGTTGTTTATTTGACGTTGTTGTTGATGTTGACATGGTTGTTGTTGTAGTTTATTTGACGTTCTTGTTGTTGTTGACGTTGTTGTTGTTGTTGTGGTTTATTTAACGTTGTTGTTGTTGTTTATTTGACGTTGTTGTTGTTGTTGTTGTTGTTGTTGTTGTTTATTTGACGTTGTTATTGTTGTTGTTTATTTGATGGTGTTGTTGTTGTTGTTGTTGTTTATTTGACGTTGTTATTGTTGTTGTTGTTTATTTGACGTTGTTGTTGTTGTTGACGTTGTTGTTGTTGTTGTTTATTTGATGTTGTTGTTGTTGTTAACATAGTTATTGTTGTTTATTTCACGTTGTTGTTGTTGTTGACGTTGTTGTTTATTTGACGTTGTTGTTGTTGTTTATTTCACGTTGTTGTTGTTGTTGTTTACTTGACATTGTTGTTCTTATTGACGTTGTTGTTGTTGTTGTTTATTTGACGTTGTTGTTGTTGTTGACATAGTTGTTGTTGTTGTTTATTTGACATTGTTGTTGTTGTTGACGGTGTTGTTGTTGTTGTTTATTTGACATTGTTGTTGTTGTTGTTGACGTTGTTGTTGTTGTTTATTTGACGTTGTTGTTGTTGTTGTTGTTTACTTGACGTTGTTGTTGTTATTGACGTTGTTGTTGTTGTTGTTGTTTTGACGTTGTTGTTGTGGTTGTTTATTTGACATTGTTGTTGTTGTTTATTTGACGTTGTTGTTGTTGTTGACATAGTTGTTGTTGTTGTTGTTTATTTGACGTTGTTGTTGTTGTTTATTTGACGTTGTTGTTGTTGTTGTTGACGTTGTTGTTGTTGTTGTTGTTTATTTGATGTTGTTGTTGTTGTTGACGTTGTTCTTGTTGTTGTTGTTTATTTGACGTTGTTGTTGTTGTTTATTTGACGTTGTTGTTGTTGTTGTTGTTTATTTGATGTTGTTGTTGTTGTTGTTTATTTGACGTTGTTGTTGTTGTTGTTTATTTGACGTTGTTGTTGTTGTTGTTGTTGTTGTTTATTTGACGTTGTTGTTGTTGTTGTTGTTTATTTGACGTTGTTGTTGTTGTTGTTGTTTCCTTGACGTTGTTGTTGTTGTTATTGACGTTGTTGTTGTTGTTGTTATTTATTTGACGTTGTTGTTGTTGTTGACATAGTTGTTGTTGTTTATTTGACATTATTGTTGTTGTTGACGGTGTTGTTGTTGTTGTTGTTGTTTATTTGACATTGTTGTTGTTGTTGTTGATGTTGTTGTTGTTGTTTATTTGACGTTGTTGTTGTTGTTGTTGTTTACTTGACGTTGTTGTTCTTATTGACGTTGTTGTTGTTGTTTTTTTGACGTTGTTGTTGTTGTTTATTTAACGTTGTTGTTGTTGTTGTTTATTTGACGTTGTTGTTGTTGTTGACATAGTTGTTGTTGTTGTTTATTTGACGTTGTTGTTGTTCTTTATTTGACGAAGTTGTTGTTGTTGACGGTGTTTTTGTTGTTGTTGTTGTTTATTTGAAATTGTTGTTGTTGTTGTTGATGTTGGTGTTGTTGTTTATTTGACGTTGTTGTTGTTGTTGTTGTTGTTTATTTGACGTTGTTGTTGTTTGTTTGACGTTGTTGTTATTGACATCGTTGTTGTTGTTATTGTTTATTTGACGTTGTTGTTGTTATTATTTATTTGACGTTGTTGTTGTTGTTTATTTGACGTAGTTGATGTTGTTGACGTTGTTGTTGTTGTTGTTGTTGTTGTTTATTTGACGTTTTTGTTGTTGTTGATGTTGTTGTTGTTTTTGTTGTTGTTGTTTATTTGACGTTGTTGTTGTTGTTGTTTATTTGACGTTGTTGTTGTTGTTGTTTATTTGACGTTGTTGTTGTTGTTATTTATTTGACGTTGTTGTTGTTGTTTATTTGACGTTGTTGTTGTTGTTGACGTTGTTGTTGTTGTTGTTGTTGTTTATTTGACGTTGTTGTTGTTGTTTATTTGACATTGTTGTTGTTGTGGTTGTTATTGTTTATTTGACGTTGTTGTTGTTGTTTATTTGACGTTGTTGTTATTGTTGTTGACGTTGTTGTTGTTGTTTATTTGACGTTGTTGTTGTTGTTGACGTTGTTTTTGTTGTTGTTTATTTGACGTTGTTGTTGTTGCTGTTGTTTATTTGACGTTGTTGTTTTTGTTTATTTGACGTTGATGTCGTTGTTGTTTATTTGACGTTGTTGTTGTTTATTTGGCGTTGTTGTTGTTGTTGTTTATTTGACGTTGTTGGTGTTGACGTTGTTGTTGTTGTTGTTGTTTATTTGACGTTGTTGTTGATGTTGACATGGTTGTTGTTGTAGTTTATTTGACGTTCTTGTTGTTGTTGTTGACGTTGTTGTTGTTGTTGTTGTTTATTTAACGTTGTTGTTGTTTATTTGACGCTGTTGTTGTTGTTGTTGTTGTTTATTTGACGTTGTTATTGTTGTTTTTTATTTGATGGTGTTGTTGTTGTTGTTGTTTATTTGACGTTGTTATTGTTGTTGTTGTTTATTTGACGTTGTTGTTGTTGTTGACGTTGTTGTTGTTGTTTATTTGATGTTGTTAATGTTGTTAACATAGTTATTGTTGTTTATTTCACGTTGTTGTTGTTGTTGATGTTGTTGTTTATTTGACGTTGTTGATGTTGTTGTTTATTTCACGTTGTTGTTGTTGTTGTTGACGTTGTTGTTGTTGTTGTTGTTGTTTATTTGACGTTGTTGTTGTTGTTTATTTGACATTGTTGTTGTTGTTGACAGTGTTGTTGTTGTTGTTGTTTATTTGACATTGTTGTTGTTGTTTATTTGACGTTGTTGTTGTTGTTGTTGTACTTTATTTGACGTTGTTGTTGTTGTTTATTTGACGTTGTTGTTATTGACGTTGTTGTTATTGACGTTGTTGTTGTTGTTATTGTTTATTTGACGTTGTTGATGTTGTTGTTTATTTGACGTAGCTGTTGTTGTTGACGTTGTTATTGTTGTTGATGTTGTTGTTGTTGTTTATTTGACATTGTTGTTGTTTATTTGACGGTGTTGTTGTTGATGTTTATTTGACGTTGTTATTGTTGTTGTTTATTTGATGTTGTTATTATTGTTGACGTTGTTGTTGTTGTTTATTTGGTGTTGTTGTTGTTGACAAGGTTGTTGTTGTTTATTTCACATTGTTGTTGTTGTTGACGTTGTTGTTATTTGACGTTGTTGTTGTTGTTGTTTATTTGACGTTGTTGTTGTTGATGTTGAAGTTGTTGTTGTTGTTGTTGTTTATTTGACGTTGTTGTTGTTGTTGTTGTTTATTTGACGATGTTGTTATTGTTGTTGTTTATTTGACGTTGTTGTTGTTGTTGTTTATTTGACGTTGTTGTTGTTGTTGACGTTGTTGTTGTTGTTGTTTATTTGACGTTTTTGTTGTTGTTGACATAGTTATTGTTGGTGTTGTTGTTTATTTGACGTTGTTGTTGTTGTTGTTGAGGTTGTTGTTGTTGTTGTTGTTTATTTGACGTTGTTGTGTTTGTTTATTTGACGTTGTTGTTGTTGTTTATTTGACATTGTTGTTGTTGTTATTGTTTATTTGACGTTGTTGTTGTTTATTTGACGTTGTTGTTGTTGTTGACGTTGTTGTTGTTGTTATTTATTTGACGTTTTTGTTGTTGTTGTTTATTTGACATTGTTGTTGTTGTTGTTGTTTATTTGACGTTGTTGTTGTTGTTGACGTTGTTGTTGTTGTTGTTGTTTATTTGACATTGTTGTTGTTGTTTATTTGACATTGTTGTTGTTGTTGTTATTGGTTATTTGACGTTGTTGTTGTTGTTGTTTATTTGACGTTGTTGTTGTTGTTGACGTTGTTGTTGTTGTTGTTTATTTGACGTTGTTGTTGTTGTTATTGACGTTGTTTTTGTTGTTGTTTATTTGACGTTGTTGTTGTTGTTTATTTGACGTTGTTGTTGTTGTTGTTTATTTGACGTTGTTGTTGTTGTTGTTTATTTGACGTTGTTGTTGTTGTTTATTTGGCGTTATTATTGTTGTTATTTATTTGACATTGTTGTTGTTGTTGACGTTGTTGTTGTTGTTAACATAGTTGTTGTTGTTGTTTATTTGACGTTGTTGTTGTTGTTGTTGACGTTGTTGTTGTTGTTGTTGTTTATTTGACATTGTTGTTGTTGTTTATTTGACGTTGTTGTTGTTGTTGTTTGATTGACGTTGTTGTTGTTATTTATTTGACGTTGTTGTTGTTTATTTGACATTGTTGTTGTTGTTATTGTTTATTTGACGTTGTTGTTGTTTATTTGACGTTGTTGTTGTTGTTGACGTTGTTGTTGTTGTTGTTTATTTGACGTTGTTGTTGACGTTTTTGTTGTTGTTGTTGTTGTTTATTTGACGTTGTTGTTGTTGTTGTTTATTTGACGTTGTTGTTGTTGTTTATTTGACGTTGTTGTTGTTGTTGTTTATTTGACGTTGTTGTTGTTGTTGTTGTTTATTTGACGTTGTTGTTGTTGTCGTTGTTTATTTGACGTTGTTGTTGTTGTTTACTTGACATTGTTGTTGTTATTGACGTTGTTGTTGTTGTTGTTTATTTGACGTTGTTGTTGTTGTTGACATAGTTGTTGTTGTTGTTTATTTGACATTGTTGTTGTTGTTGACGGTGTTGTTGTTGTTATTTATTTGACATTGTTGTTGTTGTTGTTGACGTTGTTGTTGTTGTTTATTTGACGTTGTTGTTGTTGTTGTTTACTTGACGTTGTTGTTGTTATTGACGTTGTTGTTGTTGTTGTTTTGACGTTGTTGTTGTTGTTGTTGTTTATTTGACATTGTTGTTGTTGTTTATTTGACGTTGTTGTTGTTGTTGACATAGTTGTTGTTGTTGTTGTTTATTTGACGTTGTTGTTGTTGTTTATTTGACGTTGTTGTTGTTGATGTTGTTGTTGTTGTTGTTGTTTATTTGACGTTGTTGTTGTTGTTGACGTTGTTCTTGTTGTTGTTGTTTATTTGACGTTGTTGTTGTTGTTTATTTGACGTTGTTGTTGTTGTTGTTGTTTATTTGACGTTGTTGTTGTTGTTGTTGTTGTTGTTGTTTATTTGACGTTGTTGTTGTTGTTGTTGTTGTTTATTTGACGTTGTTGTTGTTGTTGTTTACTTGACGTTGTTGTTGTTGTTATTGACGTTGTTGTTGTTGTTGTTATTTATTTGACGTTGTTGTTGTTGTTGACATAGTTGTTGTTGTTTATTTGACATTGTTGTTGTTGTTGACGGTGTTGTTGTTGTTGTTGTTTATTTGACATTGTTGTTGGTGTTGACATTGTTGTTGTTGTTTATTTGACGTTGTTGTTGTTGTTGTTGTTTTTTACTTGACATTGTTGTTGTTATTGACATTGTTGTTGTTGTTTTTTTGACGTTGTTGTTGTTGTTTATTTAACGTTGTTGTTGTTGTTGTTTATTTGACGTTGTTGTTGTTGTTGACATAGTTGTTGTTGTTCTTTATTTGACGTTGTTGTTGTTCTTTATTTGACGAAGTTGTTGTTGTTGACGGTGTTTTTGTTGTTGTTGTTGTTTATTTGAAATTGTTGTTGTTGTTGTTGACGTTGGTGTTGTTGTTTATTTGACGTTGTTGTTGTTGTTGTTGTTGTTGTTTATTTGACGTTGTTGTTGTTTGTTTGACGTTGTTGTTATTGACATTGTTGTTGTTGTTATTGGTTATTTAACGTTGTTGTTGTTGTTATTATTTATTTGACGTTGTTGTTGTTGTTGTTTATTTGACGTAGTTGATGTTGTTGACGTTGTTGTTGTTGTTGTTGTTCATTTGACGTTTTTGTTGTTGTTGATGTTGTTGTTGTTTTTGTTGTTGTTTATTTAACGTTGTTGTTGTTGTTTATTTGACGTTGTTGTTGTTGTTGTTTATTTGACGTTGTTGTTGTTGTTGTTTATTTGACGTTGTTGTTGTTGTTGTTTATTTGACGTTGTTGTTGTTGTTTACGTTGTTGTTGTTGTTGTTTATATGACGTTGTTGTTGTTGTTTATTTGACATTGTTGTTGTTGTGGTTGTTATTGTTTATTTGACGTTGTTGTTGTTGTTTATTTGACGTTGTTGTTGTTGTTGTTGACGTTGTTGTTGTTGTTTATTTGACGTTGTTGTTGTTGTTGACGTTGTTTTTGTTGTTGTTTATTTGACGTTGTTGTTGTTGCTGTTGTTTATTTGACGTTGTTGTTTTTGTTTATTTGACGTTGTTGTTTATTTGACGTTGTTGTTGTTTATTTGGCGTTGTTGTTGTTGTTGTTTATTTGACGTTGTTGGTGTTGACGTTGTTGTTGTTGTTGTTTATTTGACGTTGTTGTTGATGTTGACATGGTTGTTGTTGTAGTTTATTTGACGTTCTTGTTGTTGTTGACGTTGTTGTTGTTGTTGTGGTTTATTTAACGTTGTTGTTGTTGTTTATTTGACGTTGTTGTTGTTGTTGTTGTTGTTGTTTATTTGACGTTGTTATTGTTGTTGTTTATTTGATGGTGTTGTTGTTGTTGTTGTTGTTTATTTGACGTTGTTATTGTTGTTGTTGTTTATTTGACGTTGTTGTTGTTGTTGACGTTGTTGTTGTTGTTGTTTATTTGATGTTGTTATTGTTGTTTATTTCACGTTGTTGTTGTTGTTGACGTTGTTGTTTATTTGACGTTGTTGTTGTTGTTTATTTCACGTTGTTGTTGTTGTTGTTGACGTTGTTGTTGTTGTTGTTGTTTATTTGACGTTGTTGTTGTTGTTTATTTGACATTGTTGTTGTTGTTGACAGTGTTGTTGTTGTTGTTGTTTATTTGACATTGTTGTTGTTTATTTGACGTTGTTGTTGTTGTTGTTGTTGTTGTACTTTATTTGACGTTGTTGTTGTTGTTTATTTGACGTGGTTGTTATTGACGTTGTTGTTATTGACGTTGTTGTTGTTGTTATTGTTTATTTGACGTTGTTGTTGTTGTTTATTTGACGTAGCTGTTGTTGTTGACGTTGTTATTGTTGTTGATGTTGTTGTTGTTGTTTATTTGACATTGTTGTTGTTTATTTGACGGTGTTGTTGTTGTTGTTTATTTGACGTTGTTATTGTTGTTGTTTATTTGATGTTGTTATTGTTGTTGACGTTGTTGTTGTTGTTTATTTGGTGTTGTTGTTGTTGACAAGGTTGTTGTTGTTTATTTCACATTGTTGTTGTTGTTGACGTTGTTGTTATTTGACGTTGTTGTTGTTGTTTATTTGACGTTGTTGTTGTTGATGTTGAAGTTGTTGTTGTTGTTGTTTATTTGACGTTGTTGTTGTTGTTGTTGTTGTTTATTTGACGATGTTGTTATTATTGTTGTTTATTTGACGTTGTTGTTGTTGTTGTTTATTTGACGTTGTTGTTGTTGTTGACGTTGTTGTTGTTGTTGTTGTTTATTTGACGTTTTTGTTGTTGTTGACATAGTTATTGTTGGTGTTGTTGTTTATTTGACGTTGTTGTTGTTGTTGACATAGTTGTTGTTGTTGTTTATTTGACGTTGTTGTTGTTGTTGTTGTTGTTGTTGACGTTGTTGTTGTTGTTGTTGTTTATTTGACATTGTTGTTGTTGTTTATTTGACGTTGTTGTTGTTGTTGTTTGATTGACGTTGTTGTTGTTGTTTATTTGACGTTGTTGTTGTTTATTTGACATTGTTGTTGTTGTTATTGTTTATTTGACGTTGTTGTTGTTGTTGTTGACGTTGTTGTTGTTGTTGTTTATTTGACGTTGTTGTTGACGTTTTTGTTGTTGTTGTTGTTGTTTATTTGACGTTGTTGTTGTTGTTGTTTATTTGACGTTGTTGTTGTTGTTGTTTATTTGACGTTGTTGTTGTTGTTGTTTATTTGACGTTGTTGTTGTTGTTGTTTATTTGACGTTGTTGTTGTTGTTGTTTATTTGACGTTGTTGTTGTTGTTGACGTTGTTGTTGTTGTTGTTGTTTATTTGACGTTGTTGTTGTTGTTTATTTGACATTGTTGTTGTTGTGGTTGTTATTGTTTATTTGACGTTGTTGTTGTTGTTTATTTGACGTTGTTGTTGTTGTTGTTGACGTTGTTGTTGTTGTTGACGTTGTTTTTGTTGTTGTTTATTTGACGTTGTTGTTGTTGCTGTTGTTTATTTGACGTTGTTGTTTTTGTTTATTTGACGTTGTTGTCGTTGTTGTTTATTTGACGTTGTTGTTATTTATTTGGCGTTGTTGTTGTTGTTGTTTATTTGACGTTGTTGGTGTTGACGTTGTTGTTGTTGTTATTTATTTGACGTTGTTGTTGATGTTGACATGGTTGTTGTTGTAGTTTATTTGACGTTCTTGTTGTTGTTGTTGACGTTGTTGTTGTTGTTGTTGTTTATTTAACGTTGTTGTTGTTGTTTATTTGACGTTGTTGTTGATGTTGTTTATTTGACGTTGTTATTGTTGTTGTTTATTTGATGGTGTTGTTGTTGTTGTTGTTGTTTATTTGACGTTGTTATTGTTGTTGTTGTTTATTTGACGTTGTTGTTGTTGTTGACGTTGTTGTTGTTGTTGTTTATTTGATGTTGTTGTTGTTGTTAACATAGTTATTGTTGTTTATTTCACGTTGTTGTTGTTGTTGACGTTGTTGTTTATTTGACGTTGTTGTTGTTGTTGTTTATTTCACGTTGTTGTTGTTGTTGTTGATGTTGTTGTTGTTGTTGTTGTTTATTTGACGTTGTTGTTGTTGTTTATTTGACATTGTTGTTGTTGTTGTTGACAGTGTTGTTGTTGTTGTTGTTTATTTGACATTGTTGTTGTTGTTTATTTGACGTTGTTGTTGTTGTTGTTGTACTTTATTTGACGTTGTTGTTGTTGTTTATTTGACGTTGTTGTTATTGACGTTGTTGTTATTGTTATTGTTTATTTGACGTTGTTGTTGTTGTTGTTTATTTGACATAGCTGTTGTTGTTGACGTTGTTATTGTTGTTGATATTGTTGTTGTTGTTGTTTATTTGACATTGTTGTTGTTTATTTGACGGTGTTGTTGTTGTTGTTGTTGTTGTTTATTTGACGTTGTTATTGTTGTTGTTTATTAGATGTTGTTGTTGTTGTTGACGTTGTTGTTGTTGTTTATTTGGTGTTGTTGTTGTTGACAAGGTTGTTGTTGTTTATTTCACATTGTTGTTGTTGTTGACGTTGTTGTTATTTGACGTTGTTGTTGTTGTTTATTTGACGTTGTTGTTGTTGTTGTTGTTTATTTGACGTTGTTGTTGTTGTTTATTTGACGTTGTTGTTGTTGTTGACGTTGTTGTTGTTGTTGTTTATTTGACGTTTTTGTTGTTGTTGACATAGTTATTGTTGTTGTTGTTTATTTGACGTTTTTGCTGTTGTTGACATAGTTATTATTGGTGTTGTTGTTTATTTGACGTTGTTGTTGTTGTTGAGGTTGTTGTTGTTGTTGTTGTTTATTTGATGTTGTTGTTGTTGTTTATTTGACGTTGTTGTTGTTGTTTATTTGACATTGTTGTTGTTGTTATTGTTTATTTGACGTTGTTGTTGTTTATTTGACGTTGTTGTTGTTGTTGACGTTGTTGTTGTTGTTGTTGTTGTTATTGACGTTGTTGTTGTTGTTGTTGTTTATTTGTAGTTGTTGTTGTTGTTGTTTATTTGACGTTGTTGTTGTTGTTGTTTATTTGACGTTGTTGTTATTGTTGTTATTTATTTGACGTTGTTGTTGTTGACGTTGTTGTTATTGTTGTTTATTTGATGTTGTTGTTGTTGACATAGTTATTGTTGTTTATTTCACGTTGTTGTTGTTGTTGACGTTGTTGTTTATTTGACGTTGTTGTGGTTGTTGTGGACGTTGTTGTTGTTGTTGTTGTTTATTTGACGTTGTTGTTGTTGTTTATTTGACATTGTTGTTGTTGTTGACAATGTTGTTGTTGTTGTTGTTGTTTATTTGACGTTGTTGTTGTTGTTGTTATTGTTGTTGTTCTTTATTTGACGTTGTTGTTCTTGTTTATTTGACGTTGTTGTTGTTGTTTATTTGACGTTGTTGTTATTGATGTTGTTGTTGTTGTTATTGTTTATTTAACGTTGTTGTTGTTGTTTATTGTACGTAGTTGTTGTTGTTGACGTTGTTGTTGTTGTTGTTGTTTATTTGACATTTTTGTTGTTGTTGTTGTTTATTTGACATTGTTGTTGTTTATTTGACGGTGTTGTTGTTGTTGTTTATTTGACGTTGTTATTGTTGTTGTTGTTTATTTGATGTTGTTGTTGTTGATGTTGTTGTTGTTTATTTGATGTTGTTGTTGTTGCCATGGTTGTTGTTGTTTCTTTCACATTGTTGTTGTTGTTGACGTTGTTGTTTATTTGACGTTGTTGTTGTTGTTTATTTGACGTTGTTGTTGTTGATGTTCACGTTGTTGTTGTTGTTGTTTATTTGACGTTGTTGTTGTTGTTTAGTTGACATTGTTGTTGTTGTTGTTGTTTATTTGACGATGTTGTTATTGTTGTTGTTTATTTGACGTTGTTTTTGTTGTTGTTTATTTGACGTTGTTGTTGTTGTTGACGTTGTTGTTGTTGTTGTTGTTTATTTGACGTTTTTGTTGTTGTTGACATAGTTATTGTTGTTGTTGTTGTTTATTTGACATTGTTGTTGTTGTTGTTGAGGTTGTTGTTGTTGTTGTTTATTTGACATTGTTGTCGTTCTTGTTGAGGTTGTTGTTGTTGTTGTTTATTTGACGTTGTTGTTGTTGTTTATTTGACGTTGTTGTTGTTGTTTATTTGACATTGTTGTTGTTGTTATTGTTTATTTGACGGTGTTGTTGTTTATTTGACGTTGTTGTTGTTGTTGTTTATTTGACGTTGTTGTTGTTGTTGACGTTGTTGTTGTTATTGTTTATTTGACGTTGTTGTTGTTGTTGTTTATTTGACGTTGTTGTTGTTGTTGACGTTGTTGTTGTTATTGTTTATTTGACGTTGTTGTTGTTGTTGTTGTTGTTTATTTGACGTTGTTGTTGTTGTTGTTGTTTATTTGACGTTGTTGTTGTTGTTGTTGTTTATTTGACGTTGTTGTTATTGTTGTTTATTTAACATTGTTGTTGTTGTTGTTGTTTACTTGACGTTGTTGTTGTTATTGACGTTGTTGTTGTTGTTTATTTGACGTTGTTGCTGTTGTTGACATAGTTGTTGTTGTTGTTGTTTATTTGACGTTGTTGTTGTTGTTGACATAGTTGTTGTTGTTGTTTATTTGACGTTGTTGTTGTCGTTGTTTATTTGACGTAGTTGTTGTTGTTGACGGTGTTATTGTTGTTGTTGTTTATTTGACATTGTTGTAGTTGTTGTTGACGTTGTTGTTTATTTGACGTTGTTGTTGTTGTTTACTTGACGTTGTTGTTGTTATTGACGTTGTTGTTGTTGTTGTTTTTTTGACGTTGTTGTTGTTTATTTGACGCTGTTGTTGTTGTTGACATAGTTGTTGTCGTTGTTGTTGTTCATTTGACGTTGTTGTTGTTGTTGTTTATTTGATGTAGTTGTTGTTGTTGACGGTGTTATTGTTGTTGTTGTTTATTTGACATTGTTGTTGTTGTTGTTGACGTTGTTGTGGTTGTTGTTTATTTGACATTGTTGTTGTTGTTTATTTGACGTTGTTGTTGTTGTTGTTTGATTGACGTTGTTGTTGTTGTTTATTTGACGTTGTTGTTGTTTATTTGACATTGTTGTTGTTGTTATTGTTTATTTGACGTTGTTGTTGTTTATTTGACGTTGTTGTTGTTGTTGTTGACGTTGTTGTTGTTGTTGTTTATTTGACGTTGTTGTTGACGTTTTTGTTGTTGTTGTTGTTGTTTATTTGACGTTGTTGTTGTTGTTGTTTATTTGACGTTGTTGTTGTTGTTGTTTATTTGACGTTGTTGTTGTTGTTGTTGACGTTGTTGTTGTTGTTATTGTTTATATGACGTTGTTGTTGTTGTTTATTTGACATTGTTGTTGTTGTTGTTATTGTTTATTTGACGTTGTTGTTGTTGTTGTTTATTTGACGTTGTTGTTGTTGTTGTTGTTGACGTTGTTGTTGTTGACGTTGTTTTTGTTGTTGTTTATTTGACGTTGTTGTTGTTGTTGTTTATTTGACGTTGTTGTTGTTGTTTATTTGACGTTGTTGTTGTTGTTTATTTGACGTTGTTGTTGTTGTTTATTTGGCGTTGTTGTTGTTGTTTATTTGACGTTGTTGTTGTTGTTGACGTTGTTGTTGTTGTTGTTTATTTGACGTTGTTGTTGTTGTTGACATGGTTGTTGTTGTTGTTGTTTATTTGACGTTGTTGTTGTTGTTGTTGACGTTGTTATTGTTGTTGTTGTTTATTTAACGTTGTTGTTGTTATTGTTGTTGTTGTTTTTTATTTGACGTTGTTGTTGTTGTTGTTTATTTGATGGTGTTGTTGTTGTTGTTGTTTATTTGACGTTGTTATTGTTGTTGTTGTTTATTTGACGTTGTTATTGTTGTTGACGTTGTTGTTGTTGTTGTTTATTTGATGTTGTTGTTGTTGTTGACATAGTTATTGTTGTTTATTTCACGTTGTTGTTGTTGTTGACGTTGTTGTTTATTTGACGTTGTTGTTATTGTTGTTTATTTAAAGTTATTGTTGTTGTTGTTGATGTTGTTGTTGTTGTTGTTTATTTGACGTTGTTGTTGTTGTTTATTTGACATTGTTGTTGTTGTTGTTGACAGTGTTGTTGTTGTTGTTGTTTATTTGACATTGTTGTTGTTGTTTATTTGACGTTGTTGTTGTTGTTGTTGTACTTTATTTGTTGTTGTTGTTGTTGTTTATTTGATGTTGTTGTTGTTGTTAACATAGTTATTGTTGTTTATTACACGTTGTTGTTGTTGTTGACGTTGTTGTTTATTTGACGTTGTTGTTGTTGTTTATTTCACGTTGTTGTTGTTGTTGTTGACGTTGTTGTTGTTGTTGTTGTTTATTTGACGTTGTTGTTGTTGTTTATTTGACATTGTTGTTGTTGTTGACAGTGTTGTTGTTGTTGTTGTTTATTTGACATTGTTGTTGTTTATTTGACGTTGTTGTTGTTGTTGTTGTTGTACTTTATTTGACGTTGTTGTTGTTGTTTATTTGACGTGGTTGTTATTGACGTTGTTGTTATTGACGTTGGTGTTGTTGTTATTGTTTATTTGACGTTGTTGTTGTTGTTTATTTGACGTAGCTGTTGTTGTTGACGTTGTTATTGTTGTTGATGTTGTTGTTGTTGTTTATTTGACATTGTTGTTGTTTATTTGACGGTGTTGTTGTTGTTGTTTATTTGACGTTGTTATTGTTGTTGTTTATTTGATGTTGTTATTGTTGTTGACGTTGTTGTTGTTGTTTATTTGGTGTTGTTGTTGTTGACAAGGTTGTTGTTGTTTATTTCACATTGTTGTTGTTGTTGACGTTGTTGTTATTTGACGTTGTTGTTGTTGTTGTTTATTTGACGTTGTTGTTGTTGATGTTGAAGTTGTTGTTGTTGTTGTTTATTTGACGTTGTTGTTGTTGTTGTTGTTTATTTGACGATGTTGTTATTATTGTTGTTTATTTGACGTTGTTGTTGTTGTTGTTTATTTGACGTTGTTGTTGTTGTTGACGTTGTTGTTGTTGTTGTTGTTTATTTGACGTTTTTGTTGTTGTTGACATAGTTATTGTTGGTGTTGTTGTTTATTTGACGTTGTTGTTGTTGTTGACATAGTTGTTGTTGTTGTTTATTTGACGTTGTTGTTGTTGTTGTTGTTGTTGTTGTTGACGTTGTTGTTGTTGTTGTTGTTTATTTGACATTGTTGTTGTTGTTTATTTGACGTTGTTGTTGTTGTTGTTTGATTGACGTTGTTGTTGTTGTTTATTTGACGTTGTTGTTGTTTATTTGACATTGTTGTTGTTGTTATTGTTTATTTGACGTTGTTGTTGTTGTTATTGACGTTGTTGTTGTTGTTGTTTATTTGACGTTGTTGTTGACGTTTTTGTTGTTGTTGTTGTTGTTTATTTGACGTTGTTGTTGTTGTTGTTTATTTGACGTTGTTGTTGTTGTTGTTTATTTGACGTTGTTGTTGTTGTTGTTTATTTGACGTTGTTGTTGTTGTTGTTTATTTGACGTTGTTGTTGTTGTTGTTTATTTGACGTTGTTGTTGTTGTTGACGTTGTTGTTGTTGTTGTTGTTTATTTGACGTTGTTGTTGTTGTTTATTTGACATTGTTGTTGTTGTGGTTGTTATTGTTTATTTGACGTTGTTGTTGTTGTTTATTTGACGTTGTTGTTGTTGTTGTTGTTGACGTTGTTGTTGTTGTTGACGTTGTTTTTGTTGTTGTTTATTTGACGTTGTTGTTGTTGCTGTTGTTTATTTGACGTTGTTGTTTTTGTTTATTTGACGTTGTTGTCGTTGTTGTTTATTTGACGTTGTTGTTATTTATTTGGCGTTGTTGTTGTTGTTGTTTATTTGACGTTGTTGGTGTTGACGTTGTTGTTGTTGTTGTTTATTTGACGTTGTTGTTGATGTTGACATGGTTGTTGTTGTAGTTTATTTGACGTTCTTGTTGTTGTTGTTGACGTTGTTGTTGTTGTTGTTTATTTAACGTTGTTGTTGTTGTTTATTTGACGTTGTTGTTGATGTTGTTTATTTGACGTTGTTATTGTTGTTGTTTATTTGATGGTGTTGTTGTTGTTGTTGTTGTTTATTTGACGTTGTTATTGTTGTTGTTGTTTATTTGACGTTGTTGTTGTTGTTGACGTTGTTGTTGTTGTTGTTTATTTGATGTTGTTGTTGTTGTTAACATAGTTATTGTTGTTTATTTCACGTTGTTGTTGTTGTTGACGTTGTTGTTTATTTGACGTTGTTGTTGTTGTTGTTTATTTCACGTTGTTGTTGTTGTTGTTGATGTTGTTGTTGTTGTTGTTGTTTATTTGACGTTGTTGTTGTTGTTTATTTGACATTGTTGTTGTTGTTGTTGACAGTGTTGTTGTTGTTGTTGTTTATTTGACATTGTTGTTGTTGTTTATTTGACGTTGTTGTTGTTGTTGTTGTACTTTATTTGACGTTGTTGTTGTTGTTTATTTGACGTTGTTGTTATTGACGTTGTTGTTGTTGTTATTGTTTATTTGACGTTGTTGTTGTTGTTGTTTATTTGACATAGCTGTTGTTGTTGACGTTGTTATTGTTGTTGATATTGTTGTTGTTGTTGTTTATTTGACATTGTTGTTGTTTATTTGACGGTGTTGTTGTTGTTGTTGTTGTTTATTTGACGTTGTTATTGTTGTTGTTTATTTGATGTTGTTGTTGTTGTTGACGTTGTTGTTGTTGTTTATTTGGTGTTGTTGTTGTTGACAAGGTTGTTGTTGTTTATTTCACATTGTTGTTGTTGTTGACGTTGTTGTTATTTGACGTTGTTGTTGTTGTTTATTTGACGTTGTTGTTGTTGTTGTTGTTTATTTGACGTTGTTGTTGTTGTTTATTTGACGTTGTTGTTGTTGTTGACGTTGTTGTTGTTGTTGTTTATTTGACGTTTTTGTTGTTGTTGACATAGTTATTGTTGTTGTTGTTGTTTATTTGACGTTTTTGTTGTTGTTGACATAGTTATTGTTGGTGTTGTTGTTTATTTGACGTTGTTGTTGTTGTTGAGGTTGTTGTTGTTGTTGTTGTTTATTTGACGTTGTTGTTGTTGTTTATTTGACGTTGTTGTTGTTGTTTATTTGACATTGTTGTTGTTGTTATTGTTTATTTGACGTTGTTGTTGTTTATTTGACGTTGTTGTTGTTGTTGACGTTGTTGTTGTTGTTGTTGTTATTGACGTTGTTGTTGTTGTTGTTGTTTATTTGTAGTTGTTGTTGTTGTTGTTTATTTGACGTTGTTGTTGTTGTTGTTTATTTGACGTTGTTGTTATTGTTGTTATTTATTTGACGTTGTTGTTGTTGACGTTGTTGTTATTGTTGTTTATTTGATGTTGTTGTTGTTGACATAGTTATTGTTGTTTATTTCACGTTGTTGTTGTTGTTGACGTTGTTGTTTATTTGACGTTGTTGTGGTTGTTGTGGACGTTGTTGTTGTTGTTGTTGTTTATTTGACGTTGTTGTTGTTGTTTATTTGACATTGTTGTTGTTGTTGACAATGTTGTTGTTGTTGTTGTTGTTTATTTGACGTTGTTGTTGTTGTTGTTATTGTTGTTGTTCTTTATTTGACGTTGTTGTTGTTGTTTATTTGACGTTGTTGTTGTTGTTTATTTGACGTTGTTGATATTGATGTTGTTGTTGTTGTTATTGTTTATTTAACGTTGTTGTTGTTGTTTATTGTACGTAGTTGTTGTTGTTGACGTTGTTGTTGTTGTTGTTGTTTATTTGACATTTTTGTTGTTGTTGTTGTTTATTTGACATTGTTGTTGTTTATTTGACGGTGTTGTTGTTGTTGTTTATTTGACGTTGTTATTGTTGTTGTTGTTTATTTGATGTTGTTGTTGTTGATGTTGTTGTTGTTTATTTGATGTTGTTGTTGTTGCCATGGTTGTTGTTGTTTCTTTCACATTGTTGTTGTTGTTGACGTTGTTGTTTATTTGACGTTGTTGTTGTTGTTTATTTGACGTTGTTGTTGTTGATGTTCACGTTGTTGTTGTTGTTGTTTATTTGACGTTGTTGTTGTTGTTTAGTTGACATTGTTGTTGTTGTTGTTGTTTATTTGACGATGTTGTTATTGTTGTTGTTTATTTGACGTTGTTTTTGTTGTTGTTTATTTGACGTTGTTGTTGTTGTTGACGTTGTTGTTGTTGTTGTTTATTTGACGTTTTTGTTGTTGTTGACATAGTTATTGTTGTTGTTGTTGTTTATTTGACATTGTTGTTGTTGTTGTTGAGGTTGTTGTTGTTGTTGTTTATTTGACATTGTTGTCGTTCTTGTTGAGGTTGTTGTTGTTGTTGTTTATTTGACGTTGTTGTTGTTGTTTATTTGACGTTGTTGTTGTTGTTGTTTATTTGACATTGTTGTTGTTGTTATTGTTTATTTGACGGTGTTGTTGTTTATTTGACGTTGTTGTTGTTGTTGTTTATTTGACGTTGTTGTTGTTGTTGACGTTGTTGTTGTTATTGTTTATTTGACGTTGTTGTTGTTGTTGTTTATTTGACGTTGTTGTTGTTGTTGACGTTGTTGTTGTTATTGTTTATTTGACGTTGTTGTTGTTGTTGTTGTTGTTGTTTATTTGACGTTGTTGTTGTTGTTGTTGTTGTTTATTTGACGTTGTTGTTGTTGTTGTTGTTTATTTGACGTTGTTGTTATTGTTGTTTATTTAACATTGTTGTTGTTGTTGTTGTTTACTTGACGTTGTTGTTGTTATTGACGTTGTTGTTGTTGTTTATTTGACGTTGTTGCTGTTGTTGACATAGTTGTTGTTGTTGTTGTTTATTTGACGTTGTTGTTGTTGTTGACATAGTTGTTGTTGTTGTTTATTTGACGTTGTTGTTGTCGTTGTTTATTTGACGTAGTTGTTGTTGTTGACGGTGTTATTGTTGTTGTTGTTTATTTGACATTGTTGTAGTTGTTGTTGACGTTGTTGTTTATTTGACGTTGTTGTTGTTGTTTACTTGACGTTGTTGTTGTTATTGACGTTGTTGTTGTTGTTGTTTTTTTGACGTTGTTGTTGTTTATTTGACGCTGTTGTTGTTGTTGACATAGTTGTTGTCGTTGTTGTTGTTTATTTGACGTTGTTGTTGTTGTTGTTTATTTGACGTTGTTGTTATTGTTGTTATTTATTTGACGTTGTTGTTGTTGACGTTGTTGTTATTGTTGTTTATTTGATGTTGTTGTTGTTGACATAGTTATTGTTGTTTATTTCACGTTGTTGTTGTTGTTGACGTTGTTGTTTATTTGACGTTGTTGTGGTTGTTGTGGACGTTGTTGTTGTTGTTGTTGTTGTTTATTTGACGTTGTTGTTGTTGTTTATTTGACATTGTTGTTGTTGTTGACAATGTTGTTGTTGTTGTTGTTGTTTATTTGACGTTGTTGTTGTTGTTGTTATTGTTGTTGTTCTTTATTTGACGTTGTTGTTGTTGTTTATTTGACGTTGTTGTTGTTGTTTATTTGACGTTGTTGTTATTGATGTTGTTGTTGTTGTTATTGTTTATTTAACGTTGTTGTTGTTGTTTATTGTACGTAGTTGTTGTTGTTGACGTTGTTGTTGTTGTTGTTGTTGTTTATTTGACATTTTTGTTGTTGTTGTTGTTTATTTGACATTGTTGTTGTTTATTTGACGGTGTTGTTGTTGTTGTTTATTTGACGTTGTTATTGTTGTTGTTGTTTATTTGATGTTGTTGTTGTTGATGTTGTTGTTGTTTATTTGATGTTGTTGTTGTTGCCATGGTTGTTGTTGTTTCTTTCACATTGTTGTTGTTGTTGACGTTGTTGTTTATTTGACGTTGTTGTTGTTGTTTATTTGACGTTGTTGTTGTTGATGTTCACGTTGTTGTTGTTGTTGTTTATTTGACGTTGTTGTTGTTGTTTAGTTGACATTGTTGTTGTTGTTGTTGTTTATTTGACGATGTTGTTATTGTTGTTGTTTATTTGACGTTGTTTTTGTTGTTGTTTATTTGACGTTGTTGTTGTTGTTGACGTTGTTGTTGTTGTTGTTTATTTGACGTTTTTGTTGTTGTTGACATAGTTATTGTTGTTGTTGTTGTTTATTTGACATTGTTGTTGTTGTTGTTGAGGTTGTTGTTGTTGTTGTTTATTTGACATTGTTGTCGTTCTTGTTGAGGTTGTTGTTGTTGTTGTTTATTTGACGTTGTTGTTGTTGTTTATTTGACGTTGTTGTTGTTGTTTATTTGACATTGTTGTTGTTGTTATTGTTTATTTGACGGTGTTGTTGTTTATTTGACGTTGTTGTTGTTGTTGTTGTTTATTTGACGTTGTTGTTGTTGTTGACGTTGTTGTTGTTATTGTTTATTTGACGTTGTTGTTGTTGTTGTTTATTTGACGTTGTTGTTGTTGTTGACGTTGTTGTTGTTATTGTTTATTTGACGTTGTTGTTGTTGTTGTTGTTGTTTATTTGACGTTGTTGTTGTTGTTGTTGTTTATTTGACGTTGTTGTTGTTGTTGTTGTTTATTTGACGTTGTTGTTATTGTTGTTTATTTAACATTGTTGTTGTTGTTGTTGTTTACTTGACGTTGTTGTTGTTATTGACGTTGTTGTTGTTGTTTATTTGACGTTGTTGCTGTTGTTGACATAGTTGTTGTTGTTGTTGTTTATTTGACGTTGTTGTTGTTGTTGACATAGTTGTTGTTGTTGTTTATTTGACGTTGTTGTTGTCGTTGTTTATTTGACGTAGTTGTTGTTGTTGACGGTGTTATTGTTGTTGTTGTTTATTTGACATTGTTGTAGTTGTTGTTGACGTTGTTGTTTATTTGACGTTGTTGTTGTTGTTTACTTGACGTTGTTGTTGTTATTGACGTTGTTGTTGTTGTTGTTTTTTTGACGTTGTTGTTGTTTATTTGACGCTGTTGTTGTTGTTGACATAGTTGTTGTCGTTGTTGTTGTTCATTTGACGTTGTTGTTGTTGTTGTTTATTTGATGTAGTTGTTGTTGTTGACGGTGTTATTGTTGTTGTTGTTTATTTGACATTGTTGTTGTTGTTGTTGACGTTGTTGTGGTTGTTGTTTATTTGACATTGTTGTTGTTGTTTATTTGACGTTGTTGTTGTTGTTGTTTGATTGACGTTGTTGTTGTTGTTTATTTGACGTTGTTGTTGTTTATTTGACATTGTTGTTGTTGTTATTGTTTATTTGACGTTGTTGTTGTTTATTTGACGTTGTTGTTGTTGTTGTTGACGTTGTTGTTGTTGTTGTTTATTTGACGTTGTTGTTGACGTTTTTGTTGTTGTTGTTGTTGTTTATTTGACGTTGTTGTTGTTGTTGTTTATTTGACGTTGTTGTTGTTGTTGTTTATTTGACGTTGTTGTTGTTGTTGTTGACGTTGTTGTTGTTGTTATTGTTTATATGACGTTGTTTTTGTTGTTTATTTGACATTGTTGTTGTTGTTGTTATTGTTTATTTGACGTTGTTGTTGTTGTTGTTTATTTGACGTTGTTGTTGTTGTTGTTGTTGACGTTGTTGTTGTTGACGTTGTTTTTGTTGTTGTTTATTTGACGTTGTTGTTGTTGTTGTTTATTTGACGTTGTTGTTGTTGTTTATTTGACGTTGTTGTTGTTGTTTATTTGACGTTGTTGTTGTTGTTTATTTGGCGTTGTTGTTGTTGTTTATTTGACGTTGTTGTTGTTGTTGACGTTGTTGTTGTTGTTGTTTATTTGACGTTGTTGTTGTTGTTGACATGGTTGTTGTTGTTGTTGTTGTTTATTTGACGTTGTTGTTGTTGTTGTTGACGTTGTTATTGTTGTTGTTGTTTATTTAACGTTGTTGTTGTTATTGTTGTTGTTGTTTTTTATTTGACGTTGTTGTTGTTGTTTATTTGATGGTGTTGTTGTTGTTGTTGTTGTTTATTTGACGTTGTTATTGTTGTTGTTGTTTATTTGACGTTGTTATTGTTGTTGACGTTGTTGTTGTTGTTGTTTATTTGATGTTGTTGTTGTTGTTGACATAGTTATTGTTGTTTATTTCACGTTGTTGTTGTTGTTGTTGACGTTGTTGTTTATTTGACGTTGTTGTTATTGTTGTTTATTTAAAGTTATTGTTGTTGTTGTTGACGTTGTTGTTGTTGTTGTTTATTTGACGTTGTTGTTGTTGTTTATTTGACATTGTTGTTGTTGTTGTTGACAGTGTTGTTGTTGTTGTTGTTTATTTGACATTGTTGTTGTTGTTTATTTGACGTTGTTGTTGTTGTTGTACTTTATTTGACGTTGTTGTTGTTGTTTATTTGACGTTGTTGTTATTGACGTTGTTGTTGTTGTTATTGTTTATTTGACGTTGTTGTTGTTGTTGGTTATTTGACGTAGCTGTTGTTGTTGACGTTGTTATTGTTGTTGATATTGTTGTTGTTGTTGTTTATTTGACATTGTTGTTGTTTATTTGACATTGTTGTTGTTTATTTGATGTTGTTGTTGTCGTTGACGTTGTTGTTGTTGTTTATTTGGTGTTGTTGTTGTTGACAAGGTTGTTGTTGTTTATTTCACATTGTTGTTGTTGTTGACGTTGTTGTTATTTGACGTTGTTGTTGTTGTTTATTTGACGTTGTTGTTGTTGTTGTTGTTTATTTGACGTTGTTGTTGTTGTTTATTTGACGTTGTTGTTGTTGTTGACGTTGTTGTTGTTGTTGTTTATTTGACGTTTTTGTTGTTGTTGACATAGTTATTGTTGTTGTTGTTGTTTATTTGACGTTTTTGTTGTTGTTGACATAGTTATTGTTGGTGTTGTTGTTTATTTGACGTTGTTGTTGTTGTTGAGGTTGTTGTTGTTGTTGTTGTTTATTTGACGTTGTTGTTGTTGTTTAGTTGACGTTGTTGTTGTTGTTTATTTGACATTGTTGTTGTTGTTATTGTTTATTTGACGTTGTTGTTGTTTATTTGACGTTGTTGTTGTTGTTGACGTTGTTGTTGTTGTTGTTGTTTATTTGACGTTGTTGTTATTGACGTTGTTGTTGTTGTTGTTTATTTGTAGTTGTTGTTGTTGTTGTTTATTTGACGTTGTTGTTGTTGTTGTTTATTTGACGTTGTTGTTATTGTTGTTATTTATTTGACGTTGTTGTTGTTGACGTTGTTGTTATTGTTGTTTATTTGATGTTGTTGTTGTTGACATAATTATTGTTGTTTATTTCACGTTGTTGTTGTTGTTGACGTTGTTGTTTATTTGACGTTGTTGTGGTTGTTGTGGACGTTGTTGTTGTTGTTGTTGTTGTTTATTTGACGTTGTTGTTGTTGTTTATTTGACATTGTTGTTGTTGTTGACAATGTTGTTGTTGTTGTTGTTGTTGTTTATTTGACGTTGTTGTTGTTGTTGTTATTGTTGTTGTTCTTTATTTGACGTTGTTGTTGTTGTTTATTTGACGTTGTTGTTGTTGTTTATTTGACGTTGTTGTTATTGATGTTGTTGTTGTTATTGTTTATTTAACGTTGTTGTTGTTGTTTATTGTACGTAGTTGTTGTTGTTGACGTTGTTGTTGTTGTTGTTGTTTATTTGACATTTTTGTTGTTGTTGTTGTTTATTTGACATTGTTGTTGTTTATTTGACGGTGTTGTTGTTGTTGTTTATTTGACGTTGTTATTGTTGTTGTTGTTTATTTGATGTTGTTGTTGTTGACGTTGTTGTTGTTTATTTGATGTTGTTGTTGTTGCCATGGTTGTTGTTGTTTCTTTCACATTGTTGTTGTTGTTGACGTTGTTGTTTATTTGACGTTGTTGTTGTTGTTTATTTGACGTTGTTGTTGTTGATGTTCACGTTGTTGTTGTTGTTGTTGTTTATTTGACGTTGTTGTTGTTGTTTAGTTGACATTGTTGTTGTTGTTGTTGTTTATTTGACGATGTTGTTATTGTTGTTGTTTATTTGACGTTGTTTTTGTTGTTGTTTATTTGACGTTGTTGTTGTTGTTGACGTTGTTGTTGTTGTTGTTGTTTATTTGACGTTTTTGTTGTTGTTGACATAGTTATTGTTGTTGTTGTTGTTTATTTGACATTGTTGTTGTTGTTGTTGAGGTTGTTGTTGTTGTTGTTTATTTGACATTGTTGTCGTTCTTGTTGAGGTTGTTGTTGTTGTTGTTTATTTGACGTTGTTGTTGTTGTTGTTTATTTGACGTTGTTGTTGTTGTTTATTTGACATTGTTGTTGTTGTTATTGTTTATTTGACGGTGTTGTTGTTTATTTGACGTTGTTGTTGTTGTTGTTTATTTGACGTTGTTGTTGTTGTTGACGTTGTTGTTGTTATTGTTTATTTGACGTTGTTGTTGTTGTTGTTTATTTGACGTTGTTGTTGTTGTTGTTGTTGTTTATTTGACGTTGTTGTTATTGTTGTTATTTATTTGACGTTGTTGTTGTTGACGTTGTTGTTATTGTTGTTTATTTGATGTTGTTGTTGTTGACATAATTATTGTTGTTTATTTCACGTTGTTGTTGTTGTTGACGTTGTTGTTTATTTGACGTTGTTGTGGTTGTTGTGGACGTTGTTGTTGTTGTTGTTGTTGTTGTTTATTTGACGTTGTTGTTGTTGTTTATTTGACATTGTTGTTGTTGTTGACAATGTTGTTGTTGTTGTTGTTGTTGTTTATTTGACGTTGTTGTTGTTGTTGTTATTGTTGTTGTTCTTTATTTGACGTTGTTGTTGTTGTTTATTTGACGTTGTTGTTGTTGTTTATTTGACGTTGTTGTTATTGATGTTGTTGTTGTTATTGTTTATTTAACGTTGTTGTTGTTGTTTATTGTACGTAGTTGTTGTTGTTGACGTTGTTGTTGTTGTTGTTGTTTATTTGACATTTTTGTTGTTGTTGTTGTTTATTTGACATTGTTGTTGTTTATTTGACGGTGTTGTTGTTGTTGTTTATTTGACGTTGTTATTGTTGTTGTTGTTTATTTGATGTTGTTGTTGTTGACGTTGTTGTTGTTTATTTGATGTTGTTGTTGTTGCCATGGTTGTTGTTGTTTCTTTCACATTGTTGTTGTTGTTGACGTTGTTGTTTATTTGACGTTGTTGTTGTTGTTTATTTGACGTTGTTGTTGTTGATGTTCACGTTGTTGTTGTTGTTGTTTATTTGACGTTGTTGTTGTTGTTTAGTTGACATTGTTGTTGTTGTTGTTGTTTATTTGACGATGTTGTTATTGTTGTTGTTTATTTGACGTTGTTTTTGTTGTTGTTTATTTGACGTTGTTGTTGTTGTTGACGTTGTTGTTGTTGTTGTTGTTTATTTGACGTTTTTGTTGTTGTTGACATAGTTATTGTTGTTGTTGTTGTTTATTTGACATTGTTGTTGTTGTTGTTGAGGTTGTTGTTGTTGTTGTTTATTTGACATTGTTGTCGTTCTTGTTGAGGTTGTTGTTGTTGTTGTTTATTTGACGTTGTTGTTGTTGTTGTTTATTTGACGTTGTTGTTGTTGTTTATTTGACATTGTTGTTGTTGTTATTGTTTATTTGACGGTGTTGTTGTTTATTTGACGTTGTTGTTGTTGTTGTTTATTTGACGTTGTTGTTGTTGTTGACGTTGTTGTTGTTATTGTTTATTTGACGTTGTTGTTGTTGTTGTTTATTTGACGTTGTTGTTGTTGTTGTTGTTGTTTATTTGACGTTGTTGTTATTGTTGTTTATTTAACATTGTTGTTGTTGTTGTTGTTTACTTGACGTTGTTGTTGTTGTTGACGTTGTTGTTGTTGTTTATTTGACGTTGTTGCTGTTGTTGACATAGTTGTTGTTGTTGTTGTTTATTTGACGTTGTTGTTGTTGTTGACATAGTTGTTGTTGTTGTTTATTTGACGTTGTTGTTGTCGTTGTTTATTTGACGTAGTTGTTGTTGTTGACGGTGTTATTGTTGTTGTTGTTTATTTGACATTGTTGTAGTTGTTGTTGACGTTGTTGTTTATTTGACGTTGTTGTTGTTGTTTACTTGACGTTGTTGTTGTTATTGACGTTGTTGTTGTTGTTGTTTTTTTGACGTTGTTGTTGTTTATTTGACGCTGTTGTTGTTGTTGACATAGTTGTTGTCGTTGTTGTTGTTCATTTGACGTTGTTGTTGTTGTTGTTTATTTGATGTAGTTGTTGTTGTTGACGGTGTTATTGTTGTTGTTGTTTATTTGACATTGTTGTTGTTGTTGTTGACGTTGTTGTGGTTGTTGTTTATTTGACGTTGTTGTTGTTGTTGTTTATTTGACGTTGTTGTTGTTGTTATTATTTATTTAACGTTGTTGTTGTTGTTTATTTGACGTTGTTGTTGTTGTTGACGTTGTTGTTGTTGTTGTTTATTTGACGTTTTTGTTGTTGTTGATGTTGTTGTTGTTTTTGTTGTTGTTCATTTGATGTTGTTGTTGTTGTTTAATTGATGTTGTTGTTGTTGTTTATTTGACGTTGTTGTTGTTGTTGTTATTGTTGTTGTTGTTGTTGTTGTTTATTTGACGTTGTTGTTGTTGTTGTTTATTTGACGTTGTTGTTGTTGTTGACGTTGTTGTTGTTGTTATTGTTTATATGACGTTGTTGTTGTTGTTTATTTGACATTGTTGTTGTTGTTGTTATTGTTTATTTGACGTTGTTGTTGTTGTTGTTTATTTGACGTTGTTGTTGTTGTTGTTGTTGACGTTGTTGTTGTTGACGTTGTTTTTGTTGTTGTTTATTTGACGTTGTTGTTGTTGTTGTTTATTTGACGTTGTTGTTGTTGTTTATTTGACGTTGTTGTTGTTGTTTATTTGACGTTGTTGTTGTTGTTTATTTGGCGTTGTTGTTGTTGTTTATTTGACGTTGTTGTTGTTGTTGACGTTGTTGTTGTTGTTGTTTATTTGACGTTGTTGTTGTTGTTGACATGGTTGTTGTTGTTGTTGTTTATTTGACGTTGTTGTTGTTGTTGTTGACGTTGTTATTGTTGTTGTTGTTTATTTAACGTTGTTGTTGTTATTGTTGTTGTTGTTGTTTATTTGACGTTGTTGTTGTTGTTTATTTGATGGTGTTGTTGTTGTTGTTGTTTATTTGACGTTGTTATTTTTGTTGTTGTTTATTTGACGTTGTTGTTGTTGTTGACGTTGTTGTTGTTGTTGTTGTTTATTTGACGTTTTTGTTGTTGTTGACATAGTTATTGTTGTTGTTGTTGTTTATTTGACATTGTTGTTGTTGTTGTTGAGGTTGTTGTTGTTGTTGTTTATTTGACATTGTTGTCGTTCTTGTTGAGGTTGTTGTTGTTGTTGTTTATTTGACGTTGTTGTTGTTGTTGTTTATTTGACGTTGTTGTTGTTGTTTATTTGACATTGTTGTTGTTGTTATTGTTTATTTGACGGTGTTGTTGTTTATTTGACGTTGTTGTTGTTGTTGTTTATTTGACGTTGTTGTTGTTGTTGACGTTGTTGTTGTTATTGTTTATTTGACGTTGTTGTTGTTGTTGTTTATTTGACGTTGTTGTTGTTGTTGTTGTTGTTTATTTGACGTTGTTGTTATTTATTTGACATTGTTGTTGTTGTTTATTTGACATTGTTGTAGTTGTTGTTGACGTTGTTGTTTATTTGACGTTGTTGTTGTTGTTTACTTGACGTTGTTGTTGTTATTGACGTTGTTGTTGTTGTTGTTTTTTTGACGTTGTTGTTGTTTATTTGACGCTGTTGTTGTTGTTGACATAGTTGTTGTCGTTGTTGTTGTTCATTTGACGTTGTTGTTGTTGTTGTTTATTTGATGTAGTTGTTGTTGTTGACGGTGTTATTGTTGTTGTTGTTTATTTGACATTGTTGTTGTTGTTGTTGACGTTGTTGTGGTTGTTGTTTATTTGACGTTGTTGTTGTTGTTGTTTATTTGACGTTGTTGTTGTTGTTATTATTTATTTAACGTTGTTGTTGTTGTTTATTTGACGTTGTTGTTGTTGTTGACGTTGTTGTTGTTGTTGTTTATTTGACGTTTTTGTTGTTGTTGATGTTGTTGTTGTTTTTGTTGTTGTTCATTTGATGTTGTTGTTGTTGTTTAATTGATGTTGTTGTTGTTGTTTATTTGACGTTGTTGTTGTTGTTGTTATTGTTGTTGTTGTTGTTGTTGTTTATTTGACGTTGTTGTTGTTGTTGTTTATTTGACGTTGTTGTTGTTGTTGACGTTGTTGTTGTTGTTATTGTTTATATGACGTTGTTGTTGTTGTTTATTTGACATTGTTGTTGTTGTTGTTATTGTTTATTTGACGTTGTTGTTGTTGTTGTTTATTTGACGTTGTTGTTGTTGTTGTTGTTGACGTTGTTGTTGTTGACGTTGTTTTTGTTGTTGTTTATTTGACGTTGTTGTTGTTGTTGTTTATTTGACGTTGTTGTTGTTGTTTATTTGACGTTGTTGTTGTTGTTTATTTGACGTTGTTGTTGTTGTTTATTTGGCGTTGTTGTTGTTGTTTATTTGACGTTGTTGTTGTTGTTGACGTTGTTGTTGTTGTTGTTTATTTGACGTTGTTGTTGTTGTTGACATGGTTGTTGTTGTTGTTGTTTATTTGACGTTGTTGTTGTTGTTGTTGACGTTGTTATTGTTGTTGTTGTTTATTTAACGTTGTTGTTGTTATTGTTGTTGTTGTTGTTTATTTGACGTTGTTGTTGTTGTTTATTTGATGGTGTTGTTGTTGTTGTTGTTTATTTGACGTTGTTATTTTTGTTGTTGTTTATTTGACGTTGTTGTTGTTGTTGACGTTGTTGTTGTTGTTGTTGTTTATTTGACGTTTTTGTTGTTGTTGACATAGTTATTGTTGTTGTTGTTGTTTATTTGACATTGTTGTTGTTGTTGTTGAGGTTGTTGTTGTTGTTGTTTATTTGACATTGTTGTCGTTCTTGTTGAGGTTGTTGTTGTTGTTGTTTATTTGACGTTGTTGTTGTTGTTGTTTATTTGACGTTGTTGTTGTTGTTTATTTGACATTGTTGTTGTTGTTATTGTTTATTTGACGGTGTTGTTGTTTATTTGACGTTGTTGTTGTTGTTGTTTATTTGACGTTGTTGTTGTTGTTGACGTTGTTGTTGTTATTGTTTATTTGACGTTGTTGTTGTTGTTGTTTATTTGACGTTGTTGTTGTTGTTGTTGTTGTTTATTTGACGTTGTTGTTATTGTTGTTTATTTAACATTGTTGTTGTTGTTGTTGTTTACTTGACGTTGTTGTTGTTATTGACGTTGTTGTTGTTGTTTATTTGACGTTGTTGCTGTTGTTGACATAGTTGTTGTTGTTGTTGTTTATTTGACGTTGTTGTTGTTGTTGACATAGTTGTTGTTGTTGTTTATTTGACGTTGTTGTTGTCGTTGTTTATTTGACGTTGTTGTTGTTGTTTACTTGACATTGTTGTTGTTGTTGTTTTTTTGACGTTGTTGTTGTTTATTTGACGCTGTTGTTGTTGTTGACATAGTTGTTGTCGTTGTTGTTGTTCATTTGACGTTGTTGTTGTTGTTGTTTATTTGATGTAGTTGTTGTTGTTGACGGTGTTATTGTTGTTGTTGTTTATTTGACATTGTTGTTGTTGTTGTTGACGTTGTTGTGGTTGTTGTTTATTTGACGTTGTTGTTGTTGTTGTTTATTTGACGTTGTTGTTGTTGTTATTATTTATTTAACGTTGTTGTTGTTGTTTATTTGACGTTGTTGTTGTTGTTGACGTTGTTGTTGTTGTTGTTTATTTGACGTTTTTGTTGTTGTTGATGTTGTTGTTGTTTTTGTTGTTGTTCATTTGATGTTGTTGTTGTTGTTTAATTGATGTTGTTGTTGTTGTTTATTTGACGTTGTTGTTGTTGTTGTTATTGTTGTTGTTGTTGTTGTTGTTTATTTGACGTTGTTGTTGTTGTTGTTTATTTGACGTTGTTGTTGTTGTTGACGTTGTTGTTGTTGTTATTGTTTATATGACGTTGTTGTTGTTGTTTATTTGACATTGTTGTTGTTGTTGTTATTGTTTATTTGACGTTGTTGTTGTTGTTGTTTATTTGACGTTGTTGTTGTTGTTGTTGTTGACGTTGTTGTTGTTGACGTTGTTTTTGTTGTTGTTTATTTGACGTTGTTGTTGTTGTTGTTTATTTGACGTTGTTGTTGTTGTTTATTTGACGTTGTTGTTGTTGTTTATTTGACGTTGTTGTTGTTGTTTATTTGGCGTTGTTGTTGTTGTTTATTTGACGTTGTTGTTGTTGTTGACGTTGTTGTTGTTGTTGTTTATTTGACGTTGTTGTTGTTGTTGACATGGTTGTTGTTGTTGTTGTTTATTTGACGTTGTTGTTGTTGTTGTTGACGTTGTTATTGTTGTTGTTGTTTATTTAACGTTGTTGTTGTTATTGTTGTTGTTGTTGTTTATTTGACGTTGTTGTTGTTGTTTATTTGATGGTGTTGTTGTTGTTGTTGTTTATTTGACGTTGTTATTGTTGTTGTTGTTTATTTGACGTTGTTATTGTTGTTGACGTTGTTGTTGTTGTTGTTTATTTGATGTTGTTGTTGTTGTTGACATAGTTATTGTTGTTTATTTCACGTTGTTGTTGTTGTTGACGTTGTTGTTTATTTGACGTTGTTGTTATTGTTGTTTATTTAAAGTTATTGTTGTTGTTGTTGACGTTGTTGTTGTTGTTGTTGTTTATTTGACGTTGTTGTTGTTGTTTATTTGACATTGTTGTTGTTGTTGACAGTGTTGTTGTTGTTGTTGTATATTTGACATTGTTGTTGTTGTTGACGTTGTTGTTGTTTATTTGACGTTGTTGTTGTTTATTTGACATTGTTGTTGTTGTTGTTGACGTTGTTGTTGTTATTGTTTATTTGACGTTGTTGTTGTTGTTTATTTGACGTAGTTGTTGTTGTTGACGTTGTTGTTGTTGTTGTTGTTTATTTGACGTTTTTGTTGTTGTTGATGTTGTTGTTGTTGTTGCTGTTTATTTGACATTGTTGTTGTTTATTTGACAATGTTGTTGTTATTGTTTATTTGACGTTGTTATTGTTGTTGTTGTTGTTGTTGTTTATTTGATGTTGTTGTTGTTGACGTTGTTGTTGTTGTTTATTTGACGTTGTTATTGTTGACATGGTTGTTGTTGTTTATTTCACATTGTTGTTGTTGTTGACGTTGTTGTTTATTTGACGTTGTTGTTGTTGTTGTTTATTTGACGTTGTTATTGTTGTTGTTGTTTATTTGACGTTGTTGTTGTTGTTGACGTTGTTGTTGTTGTTGTTTATTTGATGTTGTTGTTGTTGTTGACATAGTTATTGTTGTTTATTTCACGTTGTTGTTATTGTTGTTGTTGACGTTGTTGTTTATTTGACGTTGTTGTTGTTGTTTATTTGACGGTGTTGTTGTTGTTGACGTTGTTGTTGTCGTTGTAGTTGTTTATTTGACGTTGTTGTTGTTGTTTATTTGACGTTGTTGTTGTTGTTGACGTTGTTGTTGTTGTTGTTTATTTGACGTTTTTGTTGTTGATGTTGTTGTTGTTTTTGTTGTTATTTATTTGATGTTGTTGTTGTTGTTTAATTGACGTTGTTGTTGTTGTTGTTTATTTGACGTTGTTGTTGGTCTTGTTATTGTTGTGGTTGTTGTTTATTTGACGTTGTTGTTGTTGTTTATTTGACGTTGTTGTTGTTGTTGTTGTTGTTGTTGTTGTTGTTGTTGTTTATTTGACGTTGTTGTTGTTGTTGACGTTGTTCTTGTTGTTGTTGTTTATTTGACGTTGTTGTTGTTGTTTATTTGACGTTGTTGTTGTTGTTGTTGTTTATTTGACGTTGTTGTTGTTGTTTATTTGACGTTGTTGTTGTTGTTGTTGTTGTTTATTTGACGTTGTTGTTGTTGTTGTTGTTGTTGTTTATTTGACGTTGTTGTTGTTGTTGTTTACTTGACGTTGTTGTTGTTGTTATTGACGTTGTTGTTGTTGTTGTTATTTATTTGACGTTGTTGTTGTTGTTGACATAGTTGTTGTTGTTTATTTGACATTGTTGTTGTTGTTGATGGTGTTGTTGTTGTTGTTGTTTATTTGACATTGTTGTTGTTGACATTGTTGTTGTTGTTTATTTGACGTTGTTGTTGTTGTTGTTGTTGTTTACTTGACATTGTTGTTGTTATTGACGTTGTTGTTGTTGTTTTTTTGACGTTGTTGTTGTTGTTTATTTAACGTTGTTGTTGTTGTTGTTTATTTGACGTTGTTGTTGTTGTTGACATAGTTGTTGTTGTTGTTTATTTGACGTTGTTGTTGTTCTTTATTTGACGAAGTTGTTGTTGTTGACGGTGTTTTTGTTGTTGTTGTTGTTTATTTGAAATTGTTGTTGTTGTTGTTGACGTTGGTGTTGTTGTTTATTTGACGTTGTTGTTGTTGTTGTTGTTGTTTATTTGAAGTTGTTGTTGTTTGTTTGACGTTGTTGTTATTGACATTGTTGTTGTTATTGTTTATTTGACGTTGTTGTTGTTGTTATTATTTATTTGACGTTGTTGTTGTTGTTGTTTATTTGACGTAGTTGATGTTGTTGACGTTGTTGTTGTTGTTGTTGTTGTTGTTTATTTGACGTTTTTGTTGTTGTTGATGTTGTTGTTGTTTTTGTTGTTGTTTATTTAACGTTGTTGTTGTTGTTTATTTGACGTTGTTGTTGTTGTTGTTTATTTGACGTTGTTGTTGTTGTTGTTTATTTGACGTTCTTGTTGTTGTTTATTTGACGTTGTTGTTGTTGTTGACGTTGTTGTTGTTGTTGTTTATATGACGTTGTTGTTGTTGTTTATTTGACATTGTTGTTGTTGTGGTTGTTATTGTTTATTTGACGTTGTTGTTGTTGTTTATTTGACGTTGTTGTTGTTGTTGTTGACGTTGTTGTTGTTGTTTATTTGACGTTGTTGTTGTTGTTGACGTTGTTTTTGTTGTTGTTTATTTGACGTTGTTGTTGTTGCTGTTGTTTATTTGACGTTGTTGTTTTTGTTTATTTGACGTTGTTGTCGTTGTTGTTTATTTGACGTTGTTGTTGTTTATTTGGCGT
Organism: Vicia faba; assembly: GCA_948472305.1. Taxonomy (NCBI): domain Eukaryota; kingdom Viridiplantae; phylum Streptophyta; class Magnoliopsida; order Fabales; family Fabaceae; genus Vicia; species Vicia faba. The sequence continues at coordinate 1,342,248,018 of OX451735.1, read as the reverse complement.
TGTTGTTGTTGTTGTTTATTTGACCTTGTTGGTGTTGACGTTGTTGTTGTTGTTGTTTATTTGACGTTGTTGTTGATGTTGACATGGTTGTTGTTGTAGTTTATTTGACGTTCTTGTTGTTGTTGACGTTGTTGTTGTTGTTGTGGTTTATTTAACGTTGTTGTTGTTGTTTATTTGACGTTGTTGTTGTTGTTGTTGTTGTTGTTTATTTGACGTTGTTATTGTTGTTGTTTATTTGATGGTGTTGTTGTTGTTGTTGTTGTTTATTTGACGTTGTTATTGTTGTTGTTGTTTATTTGACGTTGTTGTTGTTGTTGACGTTGTTGTTGTTGTTGTTTATTTGATGTTGTTGTTGTTGTTAACATAGTTATTGTTGTTTATTTCACGTTGTTGTTGTTGTTGACGTTGTTGTTTATTTGACGTTGTTGTTGTTGTTTATTTCACGTTGTTGTTGTTGTTGTTGTTGTTGACGTTGTTGTTGTTGTTGTTGTTTATTTGACGTTGTTGTTGTTGTTTATTTGACATTGTTGTTGTTGTTGACAGTGTTGTTGTTGTTGTTGTTTATTTGACATTGTTGTTGTTTATTTGACGTTGTTGTTGTTGTTGTTGTTGTTGTACTTTATTTGACGTTGTTGTTGTTGTTTATTTGACGTGGTTGTTATTGACGTTGTTGTTATTGACGTTGTTGTTGTTGTTATTGTTTATTTGACGTTGTTGTTGTTGTTTATTTGACGTAGTTGTTGTTGTTGACGTTGTTATTGTTGTTGATGTTGTTGTTGTTGTTTATTTGACATTGTTGTTGTTTATTTGACGGTGTTGTTGTTGTTGTTTATTTGACGTTGTTATTGTTGTTGTTTATTTGATGTTGTTATTGTTGTTGACGTTGTTGTTGTTGTTTATTTGGTGTTGTTGTTGTTGACAAGGTTGTTGTTGTTTATTTCACATTGTTGTTGTTGTTGACGTTGTTGTTATTTGACGTTGTTGTTGTTGTTGTTTATTTGACGTTGTTGTTGTTGATGTTGAAGTTGTTGTTGTTGTTGTTTATTTGACGTTGTTGTTGTTGTTGTTTATTTGACGATGTTGTTATTGTTGTTGTTTATTTGACGTTGTTGTTGTTGTTGTTTATTTGACGTTGTTGTTGTTGTTGACGTTGTTGTTGTTGTTGTTGTTTATTTGACGTTTTTGTTGTTGTTGACATAGTTATTGTTGGTGTTGTTGTTTATTTGACGTTGTTGTTGTTGTTGACATAGTTGTTGTTGTTGTTTATTTGACGTTGTTGTTGTTGTTGTTGTTGTTGACGTTGTTGTTGTTGTTGTTGTTTATTTGACATTGTTGTTGTTGTTTATTTGACGTTGTTGTTGTTGTTGTTTGATTGACGTTGTTGTTGTTGTTTATTTGACGTTGTTGTTGTTTATTTGACATTGTTGTTGTTGTTATTGTTTATTTGACGTTGTTGTTGTTTATTTGACGTTGTTGTTGTTGTTGTTGACGTTGTTGTTGTTGTTGTTTATTTGACGTTGTTGTTGACGTTTTTGTTGTTGTTGTTGTTGTTTATTTGACGTTGTTGTTGTTGTTGTTTATTTGACGTTGTTGTTGTTGTTGTTTATTTGACGTTGTTGTTGTTGTTGTTTATTTGACGTTGTTGTTGTTGTTGACGTTGTTGTTGTTGTTGACGTTGTTGTTGTTGTTGTTGTTTATTTGACGTTGTTGTTGTTGTTTATTTGACATTGTTATTGTTGTGGTTGTTATTGTTTATTTGACGTTGTTGTTATTGTTTATTTGACGTTGTTGTTGTTGTTGTTGACGTTGTTGTTGTTGTTTATTTGACGTTGTTGTTGTTGTTGACGTTGTTTTTGTTGTTGTTTATTTGACGTTGTTGTTGTTGCTGTTGTTTATTTGACGTTGTTGTTTTTGTTTATTTGACGTTGTTGTCGTTGTTGTTTATTTGACGTTGTTGTTGTTTATTTGGCGTTGTTGTTGTTGTTGTTTATTTGACGTTGTTGGTGTTGACGTTGTTGTTGTTGTTGTTTATTTGACGTTGTTGTTGATGTTGACATGGTTGTTGTTGTAGTTTATTTGACGTTCTTGTTGTTGTTGTTGACGTTGTTGTTGTTGTTGTTGTTTATTTAACGTTGTTGTTGTTGTTTATTTGACGTTGTTGTTGATGTTGTTTATTTGACGTTGTTATTGTTGTTGTTTATTTGATGGTGTTGTTGTTGTTGTTGTTGTTTATTTGACGTTGTTATTGTTGTTGTTGTTTATTTGACGTTGTTGTTGTTGTTGACGTTGTTGTTGTTGTTGTTTATTTGATGTTGTTGTTGTTGTTAACATAGTTATTGTTGTTTATTTGACGTTGTTGTTGTTGTTGTTTATTTCACGTTGTTGTTGTTGTTGATGTTGTTGTTGTTGTTGTTTATTTGACGTTGTTGTTGTTGTTTATTTGACATTGTTGTTGTTGTTGTTGACAGTGTTGTTGTTGTTGTTGTTTATTTGACATTGTTGTTGTTGTTTATTTGACGTTGTTGTTGTTGTTGTTGTACTTTATTTGACGTTGTTGTTGTTGTTTATTTGACGTTGTTGTTATTGACGTTGTTGTTGTTGTTATTGTTTATTTGACGTTGTTGTTGTTTATTTGACGTAGCTGTTGTTGTTGACGTTGTTATTGTTGTTGATATTGTTGTTGTTGTTGTTTATTTGACATTGTTGTTGTTTATTTGACGGTGTTGTTGTTGTTGTTGTTGTTTATTTGACGTTGTTATTGTTGTTGTTTATTTGATGTTGTTGTTGTTGTTGACGTTGTTGTTGTTGTTTATTTGGTGTTGTTGTTGTTGACAAGGTTGTTGTTGTTTATTTCACATTGTTGTTGTTGTTGACGTTGTTGTTATTTGACGTTGTTGTTGTTGTTTATTTGACGTTGTTGTTGTTGTTGTTGTTGTTGTTTATTTGACGTTGTTGTTGTTGTTGTTTATTTGACGTTGTTGTTGTTGTTGACGTTGTTGTTGTTGTTGTTTATTTGACGTTTTTGTTGTTGTTGACATAGTTATTGTTGTTGTTGTTGTTTATTTGACGTTTTTGTTGTTGTTGACATAGTTATTGTTGGTGTTGTTGTTTATTTGACGTTGTTGTTGTTGTTGAGGTTGCTGTTGTTGTTGTTGTTTATTTGACGTTGTTGTTGTTGTTTATTTGACGTTGTTGTTGTTGTTTATTTGACATTGTTGTTGTTGTTATTGTTTATTTGACGTTGTTGTTGTTTATTTGACGTTGTTGTTGTTGTTGTTGACGTTGTTGTTGTTGTTGTTGTTTATTTGACGTTGTTGTTATTGACGTTGTTGTTGTTGTTGTTGTTTATTTGTAGTTGTTGTTGTTGTTGTTTATTTGACGTTGTTGTTGTTGTTGTTTATTTGACGTTGTTGTTATTGTTGTTATTTATTTGACGTTGTTGTTGTTGACGTTGTTGTTATTGTTGTTTATTTGATGTTGTTGTTGTTGACATAGTTATTGTTGTTTATTTCACGTTGTTGTTGTTGTTGACGTTGTTGTTTATTTGACGTTGTTGTGGTTGTTGTGGACGTTGTTGTTGTTGTTGTTGTTGTTTATTTGACGTTGTTGTTGTTGTTTATTTGACATTGTTGTTGTTGTTGACAATGTTGTTGTTGTTGTTGTTGTTGTTTATTTGACGTTGTTGTTGTTGTTGTTATTGTTGTTGTTCTTTATTTGACGTTGTTGTTGTTTATTTGACGTTGTTGTTGTTGTTTATTTGACGTTGTTGTTATTGATGTTGTTGTTGTTGTTATTGTTTATTTAACGTTGTTGTTGTTGTTGTTTATTGTACGTAGTTGTTGTTGTTGACATTGTTGTTGTTGTTGTTGTTTATTTGACATTGTTGTTGTTTATTTGACGGTGTTGTTGTTGTTGTTTATTTGACGTTGTTCTTGTTGTTGTTGTTTAAATGATGTTGTTGTTGTTGACGTTGTTGTTGTTTATTTGATGTTGTTGTTGTTGCCATGGTTGTTGTTGTTTCTTTCACATTGTTGTTGTTGTTGACGTTGTTGTTTATTTGACGTTGTTGTTGTTGTTTATTTGACGTTGTTGTTGTTGATGTTCACGTTGTTGTTGTTGTTGTTTAGTTGACATTGTTGTTGTTGTTGTTGTTTATTTGACGATGTTGTTATTGTTGTTGTTTATTTGACGTTGTTTTTGTTGTTGTTTATTTGACGTTGTTGTTGTTGTTGACGTTGTTGTTGTTGTTGTTGTTTATTTGACGTTTTTGTTGTTGTTGACATAGTTATTGTTGTTGTTGTTGTTTATTTGACATTGTTGTTGTTGTTGTTGAGGTTGTTGTTGTTGTTGTTTATTTGACATTGTTGTCGTTCTTGTTGAGGTTGTTGTTGTTGTTGTTTATTTGACGTTGTTGTTGTTGTTTATTTGACGTTGTTGTTGTTGTTTATTTGACATTGTTGTTGTTGTTATTGTTTATTTGACGTTGTTGTTGTTTATTTGACGTTGTTGTTGTTGTTGTTTATTTGACGTTGTTGTTGTTGTTGACGTTGTTGTTGTTATTGTTTATTTGACGTTGTTGTTGTTGTTGTTTATTTGACGTTGTTGTTGTTGTTGACGTTGTTGTTGTTATTGTTTATTTGACGTTGTTGTTGTTGTTGTTGTTGTTTATTTGACGTTGTTGTTGTTGTTGTTGTTTATTTGACGTTGTTGTTGTTGTTGTTGTTTATTTGACGTTGTTGTTATTGTTGTTTATTTAACATTGTTGTTGTTGTTTACTTGACGTTGTTGTTGTTATTGACGTTGTTGTTGTTGTTTATTTGACGTTGTTGCTGTTGTTGACATAGTTGTTGTTGTTGTTGTTTATTTGACGTTGTTGTTGTTGTTGACATAGTTGTTGTTGTTGTTTATTTGACGTTGTTGTTGTCGTTGTTTATTTGACGTAGTTGTTGTTGTTGACGGTGTTATTGTTGTTGTTGTTTATTTGACATTGTTGTAGTTGTTGTTGACGTTGTTGTTTATTTGACGTTGTTGTTGTTGTTTACTTGACGTTGTTGTTGTTATTGACGTTGTTGTTGTTGTTGTTTTTTTGACGTTGTTGTTTTTTATTTGACGCTGTTGTTGTTGTTGACATAGTTGTTGTCGTTGTTGTTGTTCATTTGACGTTGTTGTTGTTGTTGTTTATTTGATGTAGTTGTTGTTGTTGTTGACGGTGTTATTGTTGTTGTTGTTTATTTGACATTGTTGTTGTTGTTGTTGACGTTGTTGTGGTTGTTGTTTATTTGACGTTGTTGTTGTTGTTGTTTATTTGACGTTGTTGTTGTTGTTATTATTTATTTAACGTTGTTGTTGTTGTTGTTTATTTGACGTTGTTGTTGTTGTTGACGTTGTTGTTGTTGTTGTTTATTTGACGTTTTTGTTGTTGTTGATGTTGTTGTTGTTTTTGTTGTTGTTCATTTGATGTTGTTGTTGTTGTTTAATTGATGTTGTTGTTGTTGTTTATTTGACGTTGTTGTTGTTGTTGTTATTGTTGTTGTTGTTGTTGTTGTTTATTTGACGTTGTTGTTGTTGTTGTTGTTTATTTGACGTTGTTGTTGTTGTTGACGTTGTTGTTGTTGTTATTGTTTATATGACGTTGTTGTTGTTGTTTATTTGACATTGTTGTTGTTGTTATTGTTTATTTGACGTTGTTGTTGTTGTTGTTTATTTGACGTTGTTGTTGTTGTTGTTGACGTTGTTGTTGTTGACGTTGTTTTTGTTGTTGTTTATTTGACGTTGTTGTTGTTGTTTTTTATTTGACGTTGTTGTTGTTGTTTATTTGACGTTGTTGTTGTTGTTTATTTGACGTTGTTGTTGTTGTTTATTTGGCGTTGTTGTTGTTGTTTATTTGACGTTGTTGTTGTTGTTGACGTTGTTGTTGTTGTTGTTTATTTGACGTTGTTGTTGTTGTTGACATGGTTGTTGTTGTTGTTGTTTATTTGACGTTGTTGTTGTTGTTGTTGACGTTGTTATTGTTGTTGTTGTTTATTTAACGTTGTTGTTGTTATTGTTGTTGTTGTTGTTTATTTGACGTTGTTGTTGTTGTTTATTTGATGGTGTTGTTGTTGTTGTTGTTTATTTGACGTTGTTATTGTTGTTGTTGTTTATTTGACGTTGTTATTGTTGTTGACGTTGTTGTTGTTGTTGTTTATTTGATGTTGTTGTTGTTGTTGACATAGTTATTGTTGTTTATTTCACGTTGTTGTTGTTGTTGACGTTGTTGTTTATTTGACGTTGTTGTTATTGTTGTTTATTTAAAGTTATTGTTGTTGTTGTTGACGTTGTTGTTGTTGTTGTTTATTTGACGTTGTTGTTGTTGTTTATTTGACATTGTTGTTGTTGTTGACAGTGTTGTTGTTGTTGTTGTATATTTGACATTGTTGTTGTTGTTGACGTTGTTGTTGTTTATTTGACGTTGTTGTTGTTTATTTGACATTGTTGTTGTTGTTGTTGACGTTGTTGTTGTTATTGTTTATTTGACGTTGTTGTTGTTGTTTATTTGACGTAGTTGTTGTTGTTGACGTTGTTGTTGTTGTTGTTGTTTATTTGACGTTTTTGTTGTTGTTGATGTTGTTGTTGTTGTTGCTGTTTATTTGACATTGTTGTTGTTTATTTGACAGTGTTGTTGTTATTGTTTATTTGACGTTGTTATTGTTGTTGTTGTTGTTGTTGTTTATTTGATGTTGTTGTTGTTGACGTTGTTGTTGTTGTTTATTTGACGTTGTTATTGTTGACATGGTTGTTGTTGTTTTTTTCACATTGTTGTTGTTGTTGACGTTGTTGTTTATTTGACGTTGTTGTTGTTGTTGTTTATTTGACGTTGTTATTGTTGTTGTTGTTTATTTGACGTTGTTGTTGTTGTTGACGTTGTTGTTGTTGTTGTTTATTTGATGTTGTTGTTGTTTTTGACATAGTTATTGTTGTTTATTTCACGTTGTTGTTGTTGTTGTTGACGTTGTTGTTTATTTGACGTTGTTGTTGTTGTTTATTTGACGGTGTTGTTGTTGTTGACGTTGTTGTTGTCGTTGTAGTTGTTTATTTGACGTTGTTGTTGTTGTTTATTTGACGTTGTTGTTGTTGTTGACGTTGTTGTTGTTGTTGTTTATTTGACGTTTTTGTTGTTGATGTTGTTGTTGTTTTTGTTGTTGTTTATTTGATGTTGTTGTTGTTGTTTAATTGACGTTGTTGTTGTTGTTTATTTGACGTTGTTGTTGTTGTTGTTGTTATTGTTGTGGTTGTTGTTTATTTGACGTTGTTGTTGTTGTTTATTTGACGTTGTTGTTGTTGTTGTTGTTGTTGTTGTTTATTTGACGTTGTTGTTGTTGTTGACGTTGTTCTTGTTGTTGTTGTTTATTTGACGTTGTTGTTGTTGTTTATTTGACGTTGTTGTTGTTGTTGTTGTTTATTTGACGTTGTTGTTGTTGTTTATTTGACGTTGTTGTTGTTGTTGTTGTTGTTTATTTGACGTTGTTGTTGTTGTTGTTTACTTGACGTTGTTGTTGTTGTTATTGACGTTGTTGTTGTTGTTGTTATTTATTTGACGTTGTTGTTGTTGTTGACATAGTTGTTGTTGTTTATTTGACATTGTTGTTGTTGTTGATGGTGTTGTTGTTGTTGTTGTTTATTTGACATTGTTGTTGTTGTTGACATTGTTGTTGTTGTTTATTTGACGTTGTTGTTGTTGTTGTTGTTGTTTACTTGACATTGTTGTTGTTATTGACGTTGTTGTTGTTGTTTTTTTGACGTTGTTGTTGTTGTTTATTTAACGTTGTTGTTGTTGTTGTTTATTTGACGTTGTTGTTGTTGTTGACATAGTTGTTGTTGTTGTTTATTTGAAGTTGTTGTTGTTCTTTATTTGACGAAGTTGTTGTTGTTGACGGTGTTTTTGTTGTTGTTGTTGTTTATTTGAAATTGTTGTTGTTGTTGTTGACGTTGGTGTTGTTGTTTATTTGACGTTGTTGTTGTTGTTGTTGTTGTTGTTTATTTGAAGTTGTTGTTGTTTGTTTGACGTTGTTGTTATTGACATTGTTGTTGTTGTTATTGTTTATTTGACGTTGTTGTTGTTATTATTTATTTGACGTTGTTGTTGTTGTTGTTTATTTGACGTAGTTGATGTTGTTGACGTTGTTGTTGTTGTTGTTGTTGTTGTTTATTTGACGTTTTTGTTGTTGTTGATGTTGTTGTTGTTTTTGTTGTTGTTTATTTAACGTTGTTGTTGTTGTTTATTTGACGTTGTTGTTGTTGTTGTTTATTTGACGTTGTTGTTGTTGTTGTTTATTTGACGTTGTTGTTGTTGTTTATTTAACGTTGTTGTTGTTGTTGACGTTGTTGTTGTTGTTGTTTATATGACGTTGTTGTTGTTGTTTATTTGACATTGTTGTTGTTGTGGTTGTTATTGTTTATTTGACGTTGTTGTTGTTGTTTATTTGACGTTGTTGTTGTTGTTGTTGACGTTGTTGTTGTTGTTTATTTGACGTTGTTGTTGTTGTTGACGTTGTTTTTGTTGTTGTTTATTTGACGTTGTTGTTGTTGCTGTTGTTTATTTGACGTTGTTGTTTTTGTTTATTTGACGTTGTTGTCGTTGTTGTTTATTTGACGTTGTTGTTGTTTATTTGGCGTTGTTGTTGTTGTTGTTTATTTGACGTTGTTGGTGTTGACGTTGTTGTTGTTGTTGTTTATTTGACGTTGTTGTTGATGTTGACATGGTTGTTGTTGTAGTTTATTTGACGTTCTTGTTGTTGTTGACGTTGTTGTTGTTGTTGTGGTTTATTTAACGTTGTTGTTGTTGTTTATTTGACATTGTTGTTGTTGTTGTTGTTGTTGTTGTTTATTTGACGTTGTTATTGTTGTTGTTTATTTGATGGTGTTGTTGTTGTTGTTGTTTATTTGACGTTGTTATTGTTGTTGTTGTTTATTTGACGTTGTTGTTGTTGTTGACGTTGTTGTTGTTGTTGTTTATTTGATGTTGTTGTTGTTGTTAACATAGTTATTGTTGTTTATTTCACGTTGTTGTTGTTGTTGACGTTGTTGTTTATTTGACGTTGTTGTTGTTGTTTATTTCACGTTGTTGTTGTTGTTGTTGTTGTTGACGTTGTTGTTGTTGTTGTTGTTTATTTGACATTGTTGTTGTTGTTTATTTGACATTGTTGTTGTTGTTGACAGTGTTGTTGTTGTTGTTGTTTATTTGACATTGTTGTTGTTTATTTGACGTTGTTGTTGTTGTTGTTGTTGTTGTACTTTATTTGACGTTGTTGTTGTTGTTTATTTGACGTGGTTGTTATTGACGTTGTTGTTATTGACGTTGTTGTTGTTGTTATTGTTTATTTGACGTTGTTGTTGTTGTTTATTTGACGTAGTTGTTGTTGTTGACGTTGTTATTGTTGTTGATGTTGTTGTTGTTGTTTATTTGACATTGTTGTTGTTTATTTGACGGTGTTGTTGTTGTTGTTTATTTGACGTTGTTATTGTTGTTGTTTATTTGATGTTGTTATTGTTGTTGACGTTGTTGTTGTTGTTTATTTGGTGTTGTTGTTGTTGACAAGGTTGTTGTTGTTTATTTCACATTGTTGTTGTTGTTGACGTTGTTGTTATTTGACGTTGTTGTTGTTGTTGTTTATTTGACGTTGTTGTTGTTGATGTTGAAGTTGTTGTTGTTGTTGTTTATTTGACGTTGTTGTTGTTGTTGTTTATTTGACGATGTTGTTATTGTTGTTGTTTATTTGACGTTGTTGTTGTTGTTGTTTATTTGACGTTGTTGTTGTTGTTGACGTTGTTGTTGTTGTTGTTGTTTATTTGACGTTTTTGTTGTTGTTGACATAGTTATTGTTGGTGTTGTTGTTTATTTGACGTTGTTGTTGTTGTTGACATAGTTGTTGTTGTTGTTTATTTGACGTAGTTGTTGTTGTTGTTGTTGTTGTTGACGTTGTTGTTGTTGTTGTTGTTGTTTATTTGACATTGTTGTTGTTGTTTATTTGACGTTGTTGTTGTTGTTGTTTGATTGACGTTGTTGTTGTTGTTTATTTGACGTTGTTGTTGTTTATTTGACATTGTTGTTGTTGTTATTGTTTATTTGACGTTGTTGTTGTTTATTTGACGTTGTTGTTGTTGTTGTTGACGTTGTTGTTGTTGTTGTTTATTTGACGTTGTTGTTGACGTTTTTGTTGTTGTTGTTGTTGTTTATTTGACGTTGTTGTTGTTGTTGTTTATTTGACGTTGTTGTTGTTGTTGTTTATTTGACGTTGTTGTTGTTGTTGTTTATTTGACGTTGTTGTTGTTGTTGACGTTGTTGTTGTTGTTGACGTTGTTGTTGTTGTAATTTATTTGACGTTGTTGTTGTTGTTTATTTGACATTGTTGTTGTTGTGGTTGTTATTGTTTATTTGACGTTGTTGTTATTGTTTATTTGACGTTGTTGTTGTTGTTGTTGACGTTGTTGTTGTTGTTTATTTGACGTTGTTGTTGTTGTTGACGTTGTTTTTGTTGTTGTTTATTTGACATTGTTGTTGTTGCTGTTGTTTATTTGACGTTGTTGTTTTTGTTTATTTGACGTTGTTGTCGTTGTTGTTTATTTGACGTTGTTGTTGTTTATTTGGCGTTGTTGTTGTTGTTGTTTATTTGACGTTGTTGGTGTTGACGTTGTTGTTGTTGTTGTTTATTTGACGTTGTTGTTGATGTTGACATGGTTGTTGTTGTAGTTTATTTGACGTTCTTGTTGTTGTTGTTGACGTTGTTGTTGTTGTTGTTGTTTATTTAACGTTGTTGTTGTTGTTTATTTGACGTTGTTGTTGATGTTGTTTATTTGACGTTGTTATTGTTGTTGTTTATTTGATGGTGTTGTTGTTGTTGTTGTTGTTTATTTGACGTTGTTATTGTTGTTGTTGTTTATTTGACGTTGTTGTTGTTGTTGACGTTGTTGTTGTTGTTGTTTATTTGATGTTGTTGTTGTTGTTAACATAGTTATTGTTGTTTATTTGACGTTGTTGTTGTTGTTGTTTATTTCACGTTGTTGTTGTTGTTGTTGATGTTGTTGTTGTTGTTGTTTATTTGACGTTGTTGTTGTTGTTTATTTGACATTGTTGTTGTTGTTGTTGACAGTGTTGTTGTTGTTGTTGTTTATTTGACATTGTTGTTGTTGTTTATTTGACGTTGTTGTTGTTGTTGTTGTACTTTATTTGACGTTGTTGTTGTTGTTTATTTGACGTTGTTGTTATTGACGTTGTTGTTGTTGTTATTGTTTATTTGACGTTGTTGTTGTTGTTGTTTATTTGACGTAGCTGTTGTTGTTGACGTTGTTATTGTTGTTGATATTGTTGTTGTTGTTGTTTATTTGACATTGTTGTTGTTTATTTGACGGTGTTGTTGTTGTTGTTGTTGTTTATTTGACGTTGTTATTGTTGTTGTTTATTTGATGTTGTTGTTGTTGTTGACGTTGTTGTTGTTGTTTATTTGGTGTTGTTGTTGTTGACAAGGTTGTTGTTGTTTATTTCACATTGTTGTTGTTGTTGACGTTGTTGTTATTTGACGTTGTTGTTGTTGTTTATTTGACGTTGTTGTTGTTGTTGTTGTTGTTTATTTGACGTTGTTGTTGTTGTTGTTTATTTGACGTTGTTGTTGTTGTTGACGTTGTTGTTGTTGTTGTTTATTTGACGTTTTTGTTGTTGTTGACATAGTTATTGTTGTTGTTGTTGTTTATTTGACGTTTTTGTTGTTGTTGACATAGTTATTGTTGGTGTTGTTGTTTATTTGACGTTGTTGTTGTTGTTGAGGTTGTTGTTGTTGTTGTTGTTTATTTGACGTTGTTGTTGTTGTTTATTTGACGTTGTTGTTGCTGTTTATTTGACATTGTTGTTGTTGTTATTGTTTATTTGACGTTGTTGTTGTTTATTTGACGTTGTTGTTGTTGTTGTTGACGTTGTTGTTGTTGTTGTTGTTTATTTGACGTTGTTGTTATTGACGTTGTTGTTGTTGTTGTTGTTTATTTGTAGTTGTTGTTGTTGTTGTTTATTTGACGTTGTTGTTGTTGTTGTTTATTTGACGTTGTTGTTATTGTTGTTATTTATTTGACGTTGTTGTTGTTGACGTTGTTGTTATTGTTGTTTATTTGATGTTGTTGTTGTTAACATAGTTATTGTTGTTTATTTTACGTTGTTGTTGTTGTTGACGTTGTTGTTTATTTGACGTTGTTGTGGTTGTTGTGGACGTTGTTGTTGTTGTTGTTGTTGTTGTTGTTGTTGTTTATTTGACGTTGTTGTTGTTGTTTATTTGACATTGTTGTTGTTGTTGACAATGTTGTTGTTGTTGTTGTTGTTGTTTATTTGACGTTGTTGTTGTTGTTGTTATTGTTGTTGTTCTTTATTTGACGTTGTTGTTGTTTATTTGACGTTGTTGTTGTTGTTTATTTGACGTTGTTGTTATTGATGTTGTTGTTGTTGTTATTGTTTATTTAACGTTGTTGTTGTTGTTGTTTATTGTACGTAGTTGTTGTTGTTGACGTTGTTGTTGTTGTTGTTGTTTATTTGACATTGTTGTTGTTTATTTGACGGTGTTGTTGTTGTTGTTTATTTGACGTTGTTATTGTTGTTGTTGTTTAAATGATGTTGTTGTTGTTGACGTTGTTGTTGTTTATTTGATGTTGTTGTTGTTGCCATGGTTGTTGTTGTTTCTTTCACATTGTTGTTGTTGTTGACGTTGTTGTTTATTTGACGTTGTTGTTGTTGTTTATTTGACGTTGTTGTTGTTGATGTTCACGTTGTTGTTGTTGTTGTTTAGTTGACATTGTTGTTGTTGTTGTTGTTTATTTGACGATGTTGTTATTGTTGTTGTTTATTTGACGTTGTTTTTGTTGTTGTTTATTTGACGTTGTTGTTGTTGTTGACGTTGTTGTTGTTGTTGTTGTTTATTTGACGTTTTTGTTGTTGTTGACATAGTTATTGTTGTTGTTGTTGTTTATTTGACATTGTTGTTGTTGTTGTTGAGGTTGTTGTTGTTGTTGTTTATTTGACATTGTTGTCGTTCTTGTTGAGGTTGTTGTTGTTGTTGTTTATTTGACGTTGTTGTTGTTGTTTATTTGACGTTGTTGTTGTTGTTTATTTGACATTGTTGTTGTTGTTATTGTTTATTTGACGTTGTTGTTGTTTATTTGACGTTGTTGTTGTTGTTGTTTATTTGACGTTGTTGTTGTTGTTGACGTTGTTGTTGTTATTGTTTATTTGACGTTGTTGTTGTTGTTGTTTATTTGACGTTGTTGTTGTTGTTGACGTTGTTGTTATTATTGTTTATTTGACGTTGTTGTTGTTGTTGTTTATTTGACGTTGTTGTTGTTGTTGTTGTTTATTTGACGTTGTTGTTGTTGTTGTTGTTTATTTGACGTTGTTGTTATTGTTGTTTATTTAACATTGTTGTTGTTGTTTACTTGACGTTGTTGTTGTTATTGACGTTGTTGTTGTTGTTTATTTGACGTTGTTGCTGTTGTTGACATAGTTGTTGTTGTTGTTTATTTGACGTTGTTGTTGTTGTTGACATAGTTGTTGTTGTTGTTTATTTGACGTTGTTGTTGTCGTTGTTTATTTGACGTAGTTGTTGTTGTTGACGGTGTTATTGTTGTTGTTGTTTATTTGACATTGTTGTAGTTGTTGTTGACGTTGTTGTTTATTTGACGTTGTTGTTGTTGTTTACTTGACGTTGTTGTTGTTATTGACGTTGTTGTTGTTATTGACGTTGTTGTTGTTGTTGTTTTTTTGACGTTGTTGTTGTTTATTTGACGCTGTTGTTGTTGTTGACATAGTTGTTGTCGTTGTTGTTGTTCATTTGACGTTGTTGTTGTTGTTGTTTATTTGATGTAGTTGTTGTTGTTGACGGTGTTATTGTTGTTGTTGTTTATTTGACATTGTTGTTGTTGTTGTTGACGTTGTTGTGGTTGTTGTTTATTTGACGTTGTTGTTGTTGTTGTTTATTTGACGTTGTTGTTGTTGTTATTATTTATTTAACGTTGTTGTTGTTGTTGTTTATTTGACGTTGTTGTTGTTGTTGACGTTGTTGTTGTTGTTATTTATTTGACGTTTTTGTTGTTGTTGATGTTGTTGTTGTTTTTGTTGTTGTTCATTTGATGTTGTTGTTGTTGTTTAATTGATGTTGTTGTTGTTGTTTATTTGACGTTGTTGTTGTTGTTGTTATTGTTGTTGTTGTTGTTGTTGTTTATTTGACGTTGTTGTTGTTGTTGTTTATTTGACGTTGTTGTTGTTGTTGTTGTTGTTTATTTGACGTTGTTGTTGTTGTTGACGTTGTTGTTGTTGTTATTGTTTATATGACGTTGTTGTTGTTGTTTATTTGACATTGTTGTTGTTGTTGTTATTATTTATTTGACGTTGTTGTTGTTGTTGTTTATTTGACGTTGTTGTTGTTGTTGTTGACGTTGTTGTTGTTGACGTTGTTTTTGTTGTTGTTTATTTGACGTTGTTGTTGTTGTTTTTTATTTGACGTTGTTGTTGTTGTTTATTTGACGTTGTTGTTGTTGTTTATTTGACGTTGTTGTTGTTGTTTATTTGGCGTTGTTGTTGTTGTTTATTTGACGTTGTTGTTGTTGACGTTGTTGTTGTTGTTGTTTATTTGACGTTGTTGTTGTTGTTGACATGGTTGTTGTTGTTGTTGTTTATTTGACGTTGTTGTTGTTGTTGTTGACGTTGTTATTGTTGTTGTTGTTTATTTAACGTTGTTGTTGTTATTGTTGTTGTTGTTGTTTATTTGACGTTGTTGTTGTTGTTTATTTGATGGTGTTGTTGTTGTTGTTTATTTGACGTTGTTATTGTTGTTGTTGTTTATTTGACGTTGTTATTGTTGTTGACGTTATTGTTGTTGTTGTTTATTTGATGTTGTTGTTGTTGTTGACATAGTTATTGTTGTTTATTTCACGTTGTTGTTGTTGTTGACGTTGTTGTTTATTTGACGTTGTTGTTATTGTTGTTTATTTAAAGTTATTGTTGTTGTTGTTGACGTTGTTGTTGTTGTTGTTTATTTGACGTTGTTGTTGTTGTTTATTTGACATTGTTGTTGTTGTTGACAGTGTTGTTGTTGTTGTTGTATATTTGACATTGTTGTTGTTGTTGACGTTGTTGTTGTTTATTTGACGTTGTTGTTGTTTATTTGACATTGTTGTTGTTGTTGTTGACGTTGTTGTTGTTATTGTTTATTTGACGTTGTTGTTGTTGTTTATTTGACGTAGTTGTTGTTGTTGACGTTGTTGTTGTTGTTGTTGTTTATTTGACGTTTTTGTTGTTGTTGATGTTGTTGTTGTTGTTGCTGTTTATTTGACATTGTTGTTGTTTATTTGACAGTGTTGTTGTTATTGTTTATTTGACGTTGTTATTGTTGTTGTTGTTGTTGTTTATTTGATGTTGTTGTTGTTGACGTTGTTGTTGTTGTTTATTTGACGTTGTTATTGTTGACATGGTTGTTGTTGTTTTTTTCACATTGTTGTTGTTGTTGACGTTGTTGTTTATTTGACGTTGTTGTTGTTGTTGTTTATTTGACGTTGTTATTGTTGTTGTTGTTTATTTGACGTTGTTGTTGTTGTTGACGTTGTTGTTGTTGTTGTTTATTTAATGTTGTTGTTGTTGTTGACATAGTTATTGTTGTTTATTTCACGTTGTTGTTGTTGTTGTTGTTGACGTTGTTGTTTATTTGACGTTGTTGTTGTTGTTTATTTGACGGTGTTGTTGTTGTTGACGTTGTTGTTGTTGTTGTAGTTGTTTATTTGACGTTGTTGTTGTTGTTTATTTGACGTTGTTGTTGTTGTTGACGTTGTTGTTGTTGTTGTTTATTTGACGTTTTTGTTGTTGATGTTGTTGTTTTTGTTGTTGTTTATTTGATGTTGTTGTTGTTGTTTAATTGACGTTGTTGTTGTTGTTGTTGTTTATTTGACGTTGTTGTTGTTGTTGTTATTGTTGTGGTTGTTGTTTATTTGACGTTGTTGTTGTTGTTTATTTGACGTTGTTGTTGTTGTTGTTGTTTATTTGACGTTGTTGTTGTTGTTGACGTTGTTGTTGTTGTTGTTGTTTATTTGACGTTGTTGTTGTTGTTTATTTGACATTGTTGTTGTTGTTGTTATTGTTTATTTGACGTTGTTGTTGTTGTTGTTTATTTGACGTTGTTGTTGTTGTTATTGTTGTTGACGTTGTTGTTGTTGTTGTTTATTTGACGTTGTTGTTGTTGTTGACGTTGTTTTTGTTGTTGTTTATTTGACGTTGTTGTTGTTGTTGTTTATTTGACGTTGTTGTTATTGTTGTTTATTTGACGTTGTTGTTGTTGTTGTTTATTTGACATTGTTGTTGTTGTTGTTGTTGTTGTTTATTTGACGTTGTTGTTTATTTGACGTTGTTGTTGTTGTTGACGTTGTTGTTGTTGTTGTTTATTTGACGTTGTTGTTGTTGTTGACATCGTTGTTGTTGTTGTTGTTTATTTGACGTTGTTGTTGTTGTTGTTGTTAACGTTGTTATTGTTGTTGTTGTTTATTTAACGTTGTTGTTGTTGTTTATTTGACGTTGTTGTAATTGTTGTTGTTGTTGTTTATTTGACATTGTTGTTGTTGTTTATTTGACGTTGTTGTTGCTGTTGTTGTTGTTTATTTGACGTTGTTATTGTTGTTGTTGTTTATTTGACTTTGTTATTGTTGTTGACGTTGTTGTTGTTGTTGACGTTGTTGTTGTTGTTGTTTATTTGATGTTGTTGTTGTTGTTGACATAGTTATTGTTGTTTATTTCACGTTGTTGTTGTTGTTGTTGACGTTGTTGTTTATTTGACGTTGTTGTTATTGTTGTTTATTTGACGTTGTTGTTGTTGTTTATTTGACGTTGTTGTTGTTGTTTATTTGACATTGTTGTTGTTGTTGATAGTGTTGTTGTTGTTGTTGTTGTTTATTTGACATTGTTGTTGTTGTTGACGTTGTTGTTGTTTATTTGACGTTGTTGTTGTTGTTGTTGTTGACAGTGTTGTTGTTGTTGTTGTTTATTTGACATTGTTGTTGTTGTTGACGTTGTTGTTGTTTATTTGACGTTGTTGTTGTTGTTGTTGTTGTTGTTCTTTATTTGACGTTGTTGTTGTTTATTTGACGTGGTTGTTGTTTATTTGACGTTGTTGTTGTTGTTTATTTGACGTTGTTATTGTTGTTGTAGTTTATTTGACGTTCTTGTTGTTGTTGTTGACGTTGTTGTTGTTGTTGTTGTTGTTTATTTAACGTTGTTGTTGTTGTTTATTTGACGTTGTTGTTGATGTTGTTTATTTGACGTTGTTATTGTTGTTGTTTATTTGATGGTGTTGTTGTTGTTGTTGTTGTTTATTTGACGTTGTTATTGTTGTTGTTGTTTATTTGACGTTGTTGTTGTTGACGTTGTTGTTGTTGTTGTTTATTTGATGTTGTTGTTGTTGTTAACATAGTTATTGTTGTTTATTTGACGTTGTTGTTGTTGTTTATTTCACGTTGTTGTTGTTGTTGTTGATGTTGTTGTTGTTGTTGTTTATTTGACGTTGTTTTTGTTGTTTATTTGACATTGTTGTTGTTGTTGTTGACAGTGTTGTTGTTGTTGTTGTTTATTTGACATTGTTGTTGTTGTTTATTTGACGTTGTTGTTGTTGTTGTTGTACTTTATTTGACGTTGTTGTTGTTGTTTATTTGACGTTGTTGTTATTGACGTTGTTGTTGTTGTTATTGTTTATTTGACGTTGTTGTTGTTGTTGTTTATTTGACGTAGCTGTTGTTGTTGACGTTGTTATTATTGTTGATATTGTTGTTGTTGTTGTTTATTTGACATTGTTGTTGTTTATTTGACGGTGTTGTTGTTGTTGTTGTTGTTTATTTGACGTTGTTATTGTTGTTGTTTATTTGATGTTGTTGTTGTTGTTGACGTTGTTGTTGTTGTTTATTTGGTGTTGTTGTTGTTGACAAGGTTGTTGTTGTTTATTTCACATTGTTGTTGTTGTTGACGTTGTTGTTATTTGACGTTGTTGTTGTTTATTTGACGTTGTTGTTGTTGTTGTTTATTTGACGTTGTTGTTGTTGTTGTTTATTTGACGTTGTTGTTGTTGTTGACGTTGTTGTTGTTGTTGTTTATTTGACGTTTTTGTTGTTGTTGACATAGTTATTGTTGTTGTTGTTGTTTATTTGACGTTTTTGTTGTTGTTGACATAGTTATTGTTGGTGTTGTTGTTTATTTGACGTTGTTGTTGTTGTTGAGGTTGTTGTTGTTGTTGTTGTTTATTTGACGTTGTTGTTGTTGTTTATTTGACGTTGTTGTTGTTGTTTATTTGACATTGTTGTTGTTGTTATTGTTTATTTGACGTTGTTGTTGTTTATTTGACGTTGTTGTTGTTGTTGTTGACGTTGTTGTTGTTGTTGTTGTTTATTTGACGTTGTTGTTATTGACGTTGTTGTTGTTGTTGTTGTTTATTTGTAGTTGTTGTTGTTGTTGTTTATTTGACGTTGTTGTTGTTGTTGTTTATTTGACGTTGTTGTTATTGTTGTTTATTTGACGTTGTTGTTGTTGTTGTTTATTTGACATTGTTGTTGTTGTTGTTGTTGTTGTTTATTTGACGTTGTTGTTTATTTGACGTTGTTGTTGTTGTTGACGTTGTTGTTGTTGTTGTTTATTTGACGTTGTTGTTGTTGTTGACATCGTTGTTGTTGTTGTTGTTTATTTGACGTTGTTGTTGTTGTTGTTGTTAACGTTGTTATTGTTGTTGTTGTTTATTTAACGTTGTTGTTGTTGTTTATTTGACGTTGTTGTTATTGTTGTTGTTGTTGTTTATTTGACATTGTTGTTGTTGTTTATTTGACGTTGTTGTTGCTGTTGTTGTTGTTTATTTGACGTTGTTATTGTTGTTGTTGTTTATTTGACTTTGTTATTGTTGTTGACGTTGTTGTTGTTGTTGACGTTGTTGTTGTTGTTGACGTTGTTGTTGTTGTTGTTTATTTGATGTTGTTGTTGTTGTTGACATAGTTATTGTTGTTTATTTCACGTTGTTGTTGTTGTTGTTGACGTTGTTGTTTATTTGATGTTGTTGTTATTGTTGTTTATTTGACGTTGTTGTTGTTGTTTATTTGACGTTGTTGTTGTTGTTTATTTGACATTGTTGTTGTTGTTGATAGTGTTGTTGTTGTTGTTGTTGTTTATTTGACATTGTTGTTGTTGTTGACGTTGTTGTTGTTTATTTGACGTTGTTGTTGTTGTTGTTGTTGACAGTGTTGTTGTTGTTGTTGTTTATTTGACATTGTTGTTGTTGTTGACGTTGTTGTTGTTTATTTGACGTTGTTGTTGTTGTTGTTGTTGTTGTTGTTCTTTATTTGACGTTGTTGTTGTTTATTTGACGTGGTTGTTGTTTATTTGACGTTGTTGTTGTTGTTTATTTGACGTTGTTATTGTTGTTGTAGTTTATTTGACGTTCTTGTTGTTGTTGTTGACGTTGTTGTTGTTGTTGTTGTTGTTTATTTAACGTTGTTGTTGTTGTTTATTTGACGTTGTTGTTGATGTTGTTTATTTGACGTTGTTATTGTTGTTGTTTATTTGATGGTGTTGTTGTTGTTGTTGTTGTTTATTTGACGTTGTTATTGTTGTTGTTGTTTATTTGACGTTGTTGTTGTTGTTGACGTTGTTGTTGTTGTTGTTTATTTGATGTTGTTGTTGTTGTTAACATAGTTATTGTTGTTTATTTGACGTTGTTGTTGTTGTTTATTTCACGTTGTTGTTGTTGTTGTTGATGTTGTTGTTGTTGTTGTTTATTTGACGTTGTTGTTGTTGTTTATTTGACATTGTTGTTGTTGTTGTTGACAGTGTTGTTGTTGTTGTTGTTTATTTGACATTGTTGTTGTTGTTTATTTGACGTTGTTGTTGTTGTTGTTGTACTTTATTTGACGTTGTTGTTGTTGTTTATTTGACGTTGTTGTTATTGACGTTGTTGTTGTTGTTATTGTTTATTTGACGTTGTTGTTGTTGTTGTTTATTTGACGTAGCTGTTGTTGTTGACGTTGTTATTATTGTTGATATTGTTGTTGTTGTTGTTTATTTGACATTGTTGTTGTTTATTTGACGGTGTTGTTGTTGTTGTTGTTGTTTATTTGACGTTGTTATTGTTTTTGTTTATTTGATGTTGTTGTTGTTGTTGACGTTGTTGTTGTTGTTTATTTGGTGTTGTTGTTGTTGACAAGGTTGTTGTTGTTTATTTCACATTGTTGTTGTTGTTGACGTTGTTGTTATTTGACGTTGTTGTTGTTTATTTGACGTTGTTGTTGTTGTTGTTTATTTGACGTTGTTGTTGTTGTTGTTTATTTGACGTTGTTGTTGTTGTTGACGTTGTTGTTGTTGTTGTTTATTTGACGTTTTTGCTGTTGTTGACATAGTTATTGTTGTTGTTGTTGTTTATTTGACGTTTTTGTTGTTGTTGACATAGTTATTGTTGGTGTTGTTGTTTATTTGACGTTGTTGTTGTTGTTGAGGTTGTTGTTGTTGTTGTTGTTTATTTGACGTTGTTGTTGTTGTTTATTTGACGTTGTTGTTGTTGTTTATTTGACATTGTTGTTGTTGTTGTTGTTTATTTGACGTTGTTGTTGTTGTTGACGTTGTTGTTTATTTGACGTTGTTGTTGTTGTTTATTTGACGGTGTTGTTGTTGTTGACGTTGTTGTTGTTGTTGTAGTTGTTTATTTGACGTTGTTGTTGTTGTTTATTTGACGTTGTTGTTGTTGTTGACGTTGTTGTTGTTGTTGTTTATTTGACGTTTTTGTTGTTGATGTTGTTGTTTTTGTTGTTGTTTATTTGATGTTGTTGTTGTTGTTTAATTGACGTTGTTGTTGTTGTTGTTGTTTATTTGACGTTGTTGTTGTTGTTGTTATTGTTGTGGTTGTTGTTTATTTGACGTTGTTGTTGTTGTTTATTTGACGTTGTTGTTGTTGTTGTTGTTTATTTGACGTTGTTGTTGTTGTTGACGTTGTTGTTGTTGTTGTTGTTTATTTGACGTTGTTGTTGTTGTTTATTTGACATTGTTGTTGTTGTTGATGTTGTTTATTTGACGTTGTTGTTGTTGTTGTTTATTTGACGTTGTTTTTGTTGTTATTGTTGTTGACGTTGTTGTTGTTGTTGTTTATTTGACGTTGTTGTTGTTGTTGACGTTGTTTTTGTTGTTGTTTATTTGACGTTGTTGTTGTTGTTGTTTATTTGACGTTGTTGTTATTGTTGTTTATTTGACGTTGTTGTTGTTGTTGTTTATTTGACATTGTTGTTGTTGTTGTTGTTGTTGTTTATTTGACGTTGTTGTTTATTTGACGTTGTTGTTGTTGTTGACGTTGTTGTTGTTGTTGTTTATTTGACGTTGTTGTTGTTGTTGACATCGTTGTTGTTGTTGTTGTTTATTTGACGTTGTTGTTGTTGTTGTTGTTAACGTTGTTATTGTTGTTGTTGTTTATTTAACGTTATTGTTGTTGTTTATTTGACGTTGTTGTTATTGTTGTTGTTGTTGTTATTTGACATTGTTGTTGTTGTTTATTTGACGTTGTTGTTGTTGTTGTTGTTGTTTATTTGACGTTGTTATTGTTGTTGTTGTTTATTTGACTTTGTTATTGTTGTTGACGTTGTTGTTGTTGTTGACGTTGTTGTTGTTGTTGTTTATTTGATGTTGTTGTTATTGTTGACATAGTTATTGTTGTTTATTTCACGTTGTTGTTGTTGTTGTTGACGTTGTTGTTTATTTGACGTTGTTGTTATTGTTGTTTATTTGACGTTGTTGTTGTTGTTTATTTGACGTTGTTGTTGTTGTTTATTTGACATTGTTGTTGTTGTTGATAGTGTTGTTGTTGTTGTTGTTGTTTATTTGACATTGTTGTTGTTGTTGACGTTGTTGTTGTTTATTTGACGTTGTTGTTGTTGTTGTTGTTGACAGTGTTGTTGTTGTTGTTGTTTATTTGACATTGTTGTTGTTGTTGACGTTGTTGTTGTTTATTTGACGTTGATGTTGTTGTTGTTGTTGTTGTTCTTTATTTGACGTTGTTGTTGTTTATTTGACGTGGTTGTTGTTTATTTGACGTTGTTGTTGTTGTTTATTTGACGTTGTTATTGTTGTTGTAGTTTATTTGACGTTCTTGTTGTTGTTGTTGACGTTGTTGTTGTTGTTGTTGTTTATTTAACGTTGTTGTTGTTGTTTATTTGACGTTGTTGTTGATGTTGTTTATTTGACGTTGTTGTTGTTGTTGTTTATTTGATGGTGTTGTTGTTGTTGTTGTTGTTTATTTGACGTTGTTATTGTTGTTGTTGTTTATTTGACGTTGTTGTTGTTGTTGACGTTGTTGTTGTTGTTGTTTATTTGATGTTGTTGTTGTTGTTAACATAGTTATTGTTGTTTATTTGACGTTGTTGTTGTTGTTTATTTCACGTTGTTGTTGTTGTTGTTGATGTTGTTGTTGTTGTTGTTTATTTGACGTTGTTGTTGTTGTTTATTTGACATTGTTGTTGTTGTTGTTGACAGTGTTGTTGTTGTTGTTATTTATTTGACATTGTTGTTGTTGTTTATTTGACGTTGTTGTTGTTGTTGTTGTACTTTATTTGACGTTGTTGTTGTTGTTTATTTGACGTTGTTGTTATTGACGTTGTTGTTGTTGTTATTGTTTATTTGACGTTGTTGTTGTTGTTGTTTATTTGACGTAGCTGTTGTTGTTGACGTTGTTATTATTGTTGATATTGTTGTTGTTGTTGTTTATTTGACATTGTTGTTGTTTATTTGACGGTGTTATTGTTGTTGTTGTTGTTTATTTGACGTTGTTATTGTTGTTGTTTATTTGATGTTGTTGTTGTTGTTGACGTTGTTGTTGTTGTTTATTTGGTGTTGTTGTTGTTGACAAGGTTGTTGTTGTTTATTTCACATTGTTGTTGTTGTTGACGTTGTTGTTATTTGACGTTGTTGTTGTTTATTTGACGTTGTTGTTGTTGTTGTTGTTTATTTGACGTTGTTGTTGTTGTTGTTTATTTGACGTTTTTGTTGTTGTTGACATAGTTATTGTTGTTGTTGTTGTTTATTTGACGTTTTTGTTGTTGTTGACATAGTTATTGTTGGTGTTGTTGTTTATTTGACGTTGTTGTTGTTGTTGAGGTTGTTGTTGTTGTTGTTGTTTATTTGACGTTGTTGTTGTTGTTTATTTGACGTTGTTGTTGTTGTTTATTTGACATTGTTGTTGTTGTTATTGTTTATTTGACGTTGTTGTTGTTTATTTGACGTTGTTGTTGTTGTTGTTGACGTTGTTGTTGTTGTTGTTGTTTATTTGACGTTGTTGTTATTGACGTTGTTGTTGTTGTTGTTGTTTATTTGTAGTTGTTGTTGTTGTTGTTTATTTGACGTTGTTGTTGTTGTTGTTTATTTGACGTTGTTGTTATTGTTGTTATTTATTTGACGTTGTTGTTGTTGACGTTGTTGTTATTGTTGTTTATTTGATGTTGTTGTTGTTAACATAGTTATTGTTGTTTATTTTACGTTGTTGTTGTTGTTGACGTTGTTGTTTATTTGACGTTGTTGTGGTTGTTGTGGACGTTGTTGTTGTTGTTGTTGTTGTTGTTTATTTGACGTTGTTGTTGTTGTTTATTTGACATTGTTGTTGTTGTTGACAATGTTGTTGTTGTTGTTGTTGTTGTTTATTTGACGTTGTTGTTGTTGTTGTTATTGTTGTTGTTCTTTATTTGACGTTGTTGTTGTTTATTTGACGTTGTTGTTGTTGTTTATTTGACGTTGTTGTTATTGATGTTGTTGTTGTTGTTATTGTTTATTTAACGTTGTTGTTGTTGTTGTTTATTGTACGTAGTTGTTGTTGTTGACGTTGTTGTTGTTGTTGTTTATTTGACATTGTTGTTGTTTATTTGACGGTGTTGTTGTTGTTGTTTATTTGACGTTGTTATTGTTGTTGTTGTTTAAATGATGTTGTTGTTGTTGACGTTGTTGTTGTTTATTTGATGTTGTTGTTGTTGCCATGGTTGTTGTTGTTTCTTTCACATTGTTGTTGTTGTTGACGTTGTTGTTTATTTGACGTTGTTGTTGTTGTTTATTTGACGTTGTTGTTGTTGATGTTCACGTTGTTGTTGTTGTTGTTTAGTTGACATTGTTGTTGTTGTTGTTGTTTATTTGACGATGTTGTTATTGTTGTTGTTTATTTGACGTTGTTTTTGTTGTTGTTTATTTGACGTTGTTGTTGTTGTTGACGTTGTTGTTGTTGTTGTTGTTTATTTGACGTTTTTGTTGTTGTTGACATAGTTATTGTTGTTGTTGTTGTTTATTTGACATTGTTGTTGTTGTTGTTGAGGTTGTTGTTGTTGTTGTTTATTTGACATTGTTGTCGTTCTTGTTGAGGTTGTTGTTGTTGTTGTTTATTTGACGTTGTTGTTGTTGTTTATTTGACGTTGTTGTTGTTGTTTATTTGACATTGTTGTTGTTGTTATTGTTTATTTGACGTTGTTGTTGTTTATTTGACGTTGTTGTTGTTGTTGTTTATTTGACGTTGTTGTTGTTGTTGACGTTGTTGTTGTTATTGTTTATTTGACGTTGTTGTTGTTGTTGTTTATTTGACGTTGTTGTTGTTGTTGACGTTGTTGTTGTTATTGTTTATTTGACGTTGTTGTTGTTGTTGTTGTTGTTGTTTATTTGACGTTGTTGTTGTTGTTGTTGTTTATTTGACGTTGTTGTTGTTGTTGTTGTTTATTTGACGTTGTTGTTATTGTTGTTTATTTAACATTGTTGTTGTTGTTTACTTGACGTTGTTGTTGTTATTGACGTTGTTGTTGTTGTTTATTTGACGTTGTTGCTGTTGTTGACATAGTTGTTGTTGTTGTTGTTTATTTGACGTTGTTGTTGTTGTTGACATAGTTGTTGTTGTTGTTTATTTGACGTTGTTGTTGTCGTTGTTTATTTGACGTAGTTGTTGTTGTTGACGGTGTTATTGTTGTTGTTGTTTATTTGACATTGTTGTAGTTGTTGTTGACGTTGTTGTTTATTTGACGTTGTTGTTGTTGTTTACTTGACGTTGTTGTTGTTATTGACGTTGTTGTTGTTATTGACGTTGTTGTTGTTGTTGTTTTTTTGACGTTGTTGTTGTTTATTTGACGCTGTTGTTGTTGTTGACATAGTTGTTGTCGTTGTTGTTGTTCATTTGACGTTGTTGTTGTTGTTGTTTATTTGATGTAGTTGTTGTTGTTGACGGTGTTATTGTTGTTGTTGTTTATTTGACATTGTTGTTGTTGTTGTTGACGTTGTTGTGGTTGTTGTTTATTTGACGTTGTTGTTGTTGTTGTTTATTTGACGTTGTTGTTGTTGTTATTATTTATTTAACGTTGTTGTTGTTGTTGTTTATTTGACGTTGTTGTTGTTGTTGACGTTGTTGTTGTTGTTGTTTATTTGACGTTTTTGTTGTTGTTGATGTTGTTGTTGTTTTTGTTGTTGTTCATTTGATGTTGTTGTTGTTGTTTAATTGATGTTGTTGTTGTTGTTTATTTGACGTTGTTGTTGTTGTTTTTATTGTTGTTGTTGTTGTTGTTTATTTTACGTTGTTGTTGTTGTTGTTTATTTGACGTTGTTGTTGTTGTTGTTGTTTATTTGACGTTGTTGTTGTTGTTGACGTTATCGTTGTTGTTATTGTTTATATGACGTTGTTGTTGTTGTTTATTTGACATTGTTGTTGTTGTTGTTATTGTTTATTTGACGTTGTTGTTGTTGTTGTTTATTTGACGTTGTTGTTGTTGTTGTTGACGTTGTTTTTGTTGTTGTTTATTTGACGTTGTTGTTGTTGTTTTTTATTTGACGTTGTTGTTGTTGTTGTTTATTTGACGTTGTTGTTGTTGTTTATTTGACGTTGTTGTTGTTGTTTATTTGGCGTTGTTGTTGTTGTTTATTTGACGTTGTTGTTGTTGTTGACGTTGTTGTTGTTGTTGTTTATTTGACGTTGTTGTTGTTGTTGACATGGTTGTTGTTGTTGTTGTTTATTTGACGTTGTTGTTGTTGTTGTTGACGTTGTTATTGTTGTTGTTGTTTATTTAACGTTGTTGTTGTTATTGTTGTTGTTGTTGTTTATTTGACGTTGTTGTTGTTGTTTATTTGATGGTGTTGTTGTTGTTGTTTATTTGACGTTGTTATTGTTGTTGTTGTTTATTTGACGTTGTTATTGTTGTTGACGTTATTGTTGTTGTTGTTTATTTGATGTTGTTGTTGTTGTTGACATATTTATTGTTGTTTATTTCACGTTGTTGTTGTTGTTGACGTTGTTGTTTATTTGACGTTGTTGTTATTGTTGTTTATTTAAAGTTATTGTTGTTGACGTTGTTGTTGTCGTTGTAGTTGTTTATTTGACGTTGTTGTTGTTGTTTATTTGACGTTGTTGTTGTTGTTGACGTTGTTGTTGTTGTTGTTTATTTGACGTTTTTGTTGTTGATGTTGTTGTTTTTGTTGTTGTTTATTTGATGTTGTTGTTGTTGTTTAATTGACGTTGTTGTTGTTGTTGTTTATTTGACGTTGTTGTTGTTGTTGTTATTGTTGTGGTTGTTGTTTATTTGACGTTGTTGTTGTTGTTTATTTGACGTTGTTGTTGTTGTTGTTGTTTATTTGACGTTGTTGTTGTTGTTGACGTTGTTGTTGTTGTTGTTTATTTGACGTTGTTGTTGTTGTTTATTTGACATTGTTGTTGTTGTTGTTATTGTTTATTTGACGTTGTTGTTGTTGTTGTTTATTTGACGTTGTTGTTGTTGTTATTGTTGTTGACGTTGTTGTTGTTGTTGTTTATTTGACGTTGTCGTTGTTGTTGACGTTGTTTTTGTTGTTGTTTATTTGACGTTGTTGTTGTTGTTGTTTATTTGACGTTGTTGTTATTGTTGTTTATTTGACGTTGTTGTTGTTGTTGTTTATTTGACGTTGTTGTTGTTGTTGTTGTTGTTGTTTATTTGACGTTGTTGTTTATTTGACGTTGTTGTTGTTGTTGACGTTGTTGTTGTTGTTGTTTATTTGACGTTGTTGTTGTTGTTGACATCGTTGTTGTTGTTGTTGTTTATTTGACGTTGTTGTTGTTGTTGTTGTTAACGTTGTTATTGTTGTTGTTGTTTATTTAACGTTGTTGTTGTTGTTTATTTGACGTTGTTGTTATTGTTGTTGTTGTTGTTTATTTGACATTGTTGTTGTTGTTTATTTGACGTTGTTGTTGTTGTTGTTGTTGTTTATTTGACGTTGTTATTGTTGTTGTTGTTTATTTGACTTTGTTATTGTTGTTGACGTTGTTGTTGTTGTTGACGTTGTTGTTGTTGTTGTTTATTTGATGTTGTTGTTGTTGTTGACATAGTTATTGTTGTTTATTTCACGTTGTTGTTGTTGTTGTTGACGTTGTTGTTTATTTGACGTTGTTGTTATTGTTGTTTATTTGACGTTGTTGTTGTTGTTTATTTGACGTTGTTGTTGTTGTTTATTTGACATTGTTGTTGTTGTTGATAGTGTTGTTGTTGTTGTTGTTGTTTATTTGACATTGTTGTTGTTGTTGACGTTGTTGTTGTTTATTTGACGTTGTTGTTGTTGTTGTTGTTGACAGTGTTGTTGTTGTTGTTGTTTATTTGACATTGTTGTTGTTGTTGACGTTGTTGTTGTTTATTTGACGTTGTTGTTGTTGTTGTTGTTGTTGTTGTTCTTTATTTGACGTTGTTGTTGTTTATTTGACGTGGTTGTTGTTTATTTGACGTTGTTGTTGTTGTTTATTTGACGTTGTTATTGTTGTTGTTGTTTATTTGACGTTGTTGTTGTTGTTGTTGTTGTTGTTGTTGTTGTTGTTAATTTGATGTTGTTGTTGTTGTTGACATAGTTATTGTTGTTTATTTCACGTTGTTGTTGTTGTTAACGTTGTTGTTTATTTGACGTTGTTGTTGTTGTTTATTTGACGTTGTTGTTGTTGTTGACGTTGTTGTTGTTGTTGTTGTTGTTTATTTGACGTTGTTGTTGTTGTTGACGTTGTTGTTGTTGTTGTTTATTTGACGTTTTTGTTGTTGATGTTGTTGTTGTTTTTGTTGTTGTTTATTTGATGTTGTTGTTGTTCTTTATTTGACGTTGTTGTTGTTGTTGACGTTGTTGTTGTTGTTTATTTGATGTTGTTGTTGTTTTTGTTGTTGTTTATTTGATGTTGTTGTTGTTCTTTATTTGACGTTGTTGTTGTTGTTGACGTTGTTGTTGTTGTTTATTTGATGTTGTTGTTGTTGTTTATTTTACATTGTTGTTGTTGTTATTGTTTATTTGACGTTGTTGTTGTTGTTGTTTATTTGACATTGTTGTTGTTGTTGTTGTTGTTGACGTTGTTGTTGTTGTTGTTTATTTGACGTTGTTGTTGTTGTTGACGTTGTTTTTGTTGTTGTTTATTTGACGTTGTTGTTGTTGTTGTTGTTTATTTGACGTTGTTGTTATTGTTGTTTATTTGACGTTGTTGTTGTTGTTGTTGTTTATTTGACGTTGTTGTTGTTGTTGTTTATTTGACGTTGTTGTTTATTTGACGTTGTTGTTGTTGTTGACGTTGTTGTTGTTGTTGTTTATTTGACGTTGTTGACATGGTTGTTGTTGTTGTTTATTTGACGTTGTTGTTGTTGTTGTTGTTGTTATTTGACGTTGTTGTTGTTGTTGACGTTGTTGTTGTTGTTGTTTATTTGACGTTTTTGTTGTTGATGTTGTCGTTGTTTTTGTTGTTGTTTATTTGATGTTGTTGTTGTTGTTTAATTGACGTTGTTGTTGTTGTTGTTTATTTGACGTTGTTGTTGTTGTTGTTATTGTTGTGGTTGTTGTTTATTTGACGTTGTTGTTGTTGTTGTTTATTTGACATTGTTGTTGTTGTTGTTGTTTATTTGACGTTGTTGTTGTTGTTGACGTTGTTGTTGTTGTTGTTGTTTATTTGACATTGTTGTTGTTGTTTATTTGACATTGTTGTTGTTGTTGTTGTTATTGTGTATTTGATATTGTTGTTGTTGTTGTTTATTTGACGTTGTTGTTGTTGTTGTTGACGTTGTTGTTGTTGTTGTTTATTTGACGTTGTTGTTGTTGTTGACGTTGTTTTTGTTGTTGTTTATTTGACGTTGTTGTTGTTGTTGTTTATTTGACGTTGTTGTTATTGTTGTTTATTTGACGTTGTTGTTGTTGTTGTTTATTTGACGTTGTTGTTGTTATTGTTGTTTATTTGACGTTGTTGTTTATTTGACGTTGTTGTTGTTGTTGACGTTGTTGTTGTTGTTGTTTATTTGACGTTGTTGTTGTTGTTGACATGGTTGTTGTTGTTGTTGTTTATTTGACGGTGTTGTTGTTGTTGTTGTTGTTAACGTTGTTATTGTTGTTGTTGTTGTTTATTTGATGTTATTGTTGTTGACATAGTTATTGTTGTTTATTTCACGTTGTTGTGGTTGTTGACGTTGTTTTTCATTTGACGTTGTTGTTGTTGTTTATTTGATGTTGTTGTTGTTGTTGACATTGTTGTTGTCGTTGTTGTTGTTTATTTGACGTTGTTGTTGTTGTTGACGTTGTTGTTGTTGTTGTTGTTTATTTGACGTTTTTGTTGTTGTTGATGTTGTTGTTGTTTTTGTTGTTGTTTATTTGATGTTGTTGTTGTTGTTTAATTGACGTTGTTGTTGTTGTTGTTTATTTGACGTTGTTGTTGTTGTTGTTATTGTTGTGGTTGTTGTTTATTTGACGCTGTTGTTGTTGTTGTTTATTTGGCGTTGTTGTTGTTGTTGTTGTTGTTTATTTGACGTTGTTGTTGTTGTTGACGTTGTTGTTGTTGTTGTTTATTTGACGTTGTTGTTGTTGTTTATTTTACATTGTTGTTGTTGTTGTTATTGTTTATTTGACGTTCTTGTTGTTGTTGTTTATTTGACGTTGTTGTTGTTGTTGTTGTTGTTGACGTTGTTGTTGTTGTTGTTTATTTGACGTTGTTGTTGTTGTTAACGTTGTTTTTGTTGTTGTTTATTTGACGTTGTTGTTGTTGTTTATTTGACGTTGTTGTTATTGTTGTTTATTTGACGTTGTTGTTGTTGTTGTTTATTTGACGTTGTTGTTGTTGTTGTTGTTGTTGTTTATTTGACGTTGTTGTTTATTTGACGTTGTTGTTGTTGTTGACGTTGTTGTTGTTGTTGTTTATTTGACGTTGTCGTTGTTGTTGACATGGTTGTTGTTGTTGTTGTTGTTTATTTGACGTTGTTGTTGTTGTTGTTGTTAACGTTGTTATTGTTGTTGTTGTTTATTTAACGTTGTTGTTGTTGTTTATTTGACGTTGTTGTTATTGTTGTTGTTGTTGTTTATTTCACATTGTTGTTGTTGTTGACGTTGTTGTTTATTTGACGTTGTTGTTGTTGTTTACTTGACGTTGTTGTTGTTGTTTATTTGACATTGTTGTTGTTGTTGTTATTGTTTATTTGACGTTGTTGTTGTTGTTGTTTATTTGACGTTGTTGTTGTTGTTATTGTTGTTGACGTTGTTGTTGTTGTTGTTTATTTGACGTTGTCGTTGTTGTTGACGTTGTTTTTGTTGTTGTTTATTTGACGTTGTTGTTGTTGTTGTTTATTTGACGTTGTTGTTATTGTTGTTTATTTGACGTTGTTGTTGTTGTTGTTTATTTGACGTTGTTGTTGTTGTTGTTGTTGTTGTTTATTTGACGTTGTTGTTTATTTGACGTTGTTGTTGTTGTTGACGTTGTTGTTGTTGTTGTTTATTTGACGTTGTTGTTGTTGTTGACATCGTTGTTGTTGTTGTTGTTTATTTGACGTTGTTGTTGTTGTTGTTGTTAACGTTGTTATTGTTGTTGTTGTTTATTTAACGTTGTTGTTGTTGTTTATTTGACGTTGTTGTTATTGTTGTTGTTGTTGTTTATTTGACATTGTTGTTGTTGTTTATTTGACGTTGTTGTTGTTGTTGTTGTTGTTTATTTGACGTTGTTATTGTTGTTGTTGTTTATTTGACTTTGTTATTGTTGTTGACGTTGTTGTTGTTGTTGACGTTGTTGTTGTTGTTGTTTATTTGATGTTGTTGTTGTTGTTGACATAGTTATTGTTGTTTATTTCACGTTGTTGTTGTTGTTGTTGACGTTGTTGTTTATTTGACGTTGTTGTTATTGTTGTTTATTTGACGTTGTTGTTGTTGTTTATTTGACGTTGTTGTTGTTGTTTATTTGACATTGTTGTTGTTGTTGATAGTGTTGTTGTTGTTGTTGTTGTTTATTTGACATTGTTGTTGTTGTTGACGTTGTTGTTGTTTATTTGACGTTGTTGTTGTTGTTGTTGTTGACAGTGTTGTTGTTGTTGTTGTTTATTTGACATTGTTGTTGTTGTTGACGTTGTTGTTGTTTATTTGACGTTGTTGTTGTTGTTGTTGTTGTTGTTGTTCTTTATTTGACGTTGTTGTTGTTTATTTGACGTGGTTGTTGTTTATTTGACGTTGTTGTTGTTGTTTATTTGACGTTGTTATTGTTGTTGTTGTTTATTTGACGTTGTTGTTGTTGTTGTTGTTGTTGTTGTTGTTGTTGTTGTTGTTGTTGTTAATTTGATGTTGTTGTTGTTGTTGACATAGTTATTGTTGTTTATTTCACGTTGTTGTTGTTGTTAACGTTGTTGTTTATTTGACGTTGTTGTTGTTGTTTATTTGACGTTGTTGTTGTTGTTGACGTTGTTGTTGTTGTTGTTGTTGTTTATTTGACGTTGTTGTTGTTGTTGACGTTGTTGTTGTTGTTGTTTATTTGACGTTTTTGTTGTTGATGTTGTTGTTGTTTTTGTTGTTGTTTATTTGATGTTGTTGTTGTTCTTTATTTGACGTTGTTGTTGTTGTTGACGTTGTTGTTGTTGTTTATTTGATGTTGTTGTTGTTTTTGTTGTTGTTTATTTGATGTTGTTGTTGTTCTTTATTTGACGTTGTTGTTGTTGTTGACGTTGTTGTTGTTGTTTATTTGATGTTGTTGTTGTTGTTTATTTTACATTGTTGTTGTTGTTATTGTTTATTTGACGTTGTTGTTGTTGTTGTTTATTTGACATTGTTGTTGTTGTTGTTGTTGTTGACGTTGTTGTTGTTGTTGTTTATTTGACGTTGTTGTTGTTGTTGACGTTGTTTTTGTTGTTGTTTATTTGACGTTGTTGTTGTTGTTGTTGTTTATTTGACGTTGTTGTTATTGTTGTTTATTTGACGTTGTTGTTGTTGTTGTTGTTTATTTGACGTTGTTGTTGTTGTTGTTTATTTGACGTTGTTGTTTATTTGACGTTGTTGTTGTTGTTGACGTTGTTGTTGTTGTTGTTTATTTGACGTTGTTGACATGGTTGTTGTTGTTGTTTATTTGACGTTGTTGTTGTTGTTGTTGTTGTTATTTGACGTTGTTGTTGTTGTTGACGTTGTTGTTGTTGTTGTTTATTTGACGTT
This sequence comes from Vicia faba, assembly GCA_948472305.1. NCBI lineage: Eukaryota > Viridiplantae > Streptophyta > Magnoliopsida > Fabales > Fabaceae > Vicia > Vicia faba. The sequence continues at coordinate 1,342,215,572 of OX451735.1, read as the reverse complement.
TTTGTTGTTGATGTTGTCGTTGTTTTTGTTGTTGTTTATTTGATGTTGTTGTTGTTGTTTAATTGACGTTGTTGTTGTTGTTGTTTATTTGACGTTGTTGTTGTTGTTGTTATTGTTGTGGTTGTTGTTTATTTGACGTTGTTGTTGTTGTTGTTTATTTGACATTGTTGTTGTTGTTGTTGTTTATTTGACGTTGTTGTTGTTGTTGACGTTGTTGTTGTTGTTGTTGTTTATTTGACATTGTTGTTGTTGTTTATTTGACATTGTTGTTGTTGTTGTTGTTATTGTGTATTTGATATTGTTGTTGTTGTTGTTTATTTGACGTTGTTGTTGTTGTTGTTGACGTTGTTGTTGTTGTTGTTTATTTGACGTTGTTGTTGTTGTTGACGTTGTTTTTGTTGTTGTTTATTTGACGTTGTTGTTGTTGTTGTTTATTTGACGTTGTTGTTATTGTTGTTTATTTGACGTTGTTGTTGTTGTTGTTTATTTGACGTTGTTGTTGTTATTGTTGTTTATTTGACGTTGTTGTTTATTTGACGTTGTTGTTGTTGTTGACGTTGTTGTTGTTGTTGTTTATTTGACGTTGTTGTTGTTGTTGACATGGTTGTTGTTGTTGTTGTTTATTTGACGGTGTTGTTGTTGTTGTTGTTGTTAACGTTGTTATTGTTGTTGTTGTTGTTTATTTGATGTTATTGTTGTTGACATAGTTATTGTTGTTTATTTCACGTTGTTGTGGTTGTTGACGTTGTTTTTCATTTGACGTTGTTGTTGTTGTTTATTTGATGTTGTTGTTGTTGTTGACATTGTTGTTGTCGTTGTTGTTGTTTATTTGACGTTGTTGTTGTTGTTGACGTTGTTGTTGTTGTTGTTGTTTATTTGACGTTTTTGTTGTTGTTGATGTTGTTGTTGTTTTTGTTGTTGTTTATTTGATGTTGTTGTTGTTGTTTAATTGACGTTGTTGTTGTTGTTGTTTATTTGACGTTGTTGTTGTTGTTGTTATTGTTGTGGTTGTTGTTTATTTGACGCTGTTGTTGTTGTTGTTTATTTGGCGTTGTTGTTGTTGTTGTTGTTGTTTATTTGACGTTGTTGTTGTTGTTGACGTTGTTGTTGTTGTTGTTTATTTGACGTTGTTGTTGTTGTTTATTTTACATTGTTGTTGTTGTTGTTATTGTTTATTTGACGTTCTTGTTGTTGTTGTTTATTTGACGTTGTTGTTGTTGTTGTTGTTGTTGACGTTGTTGTTGTTGTTGTTTATTTGACGTTGTTGTTGTTGTTAACGTTGTTTTTGTTGTTGTTTATTTGACGTTGTTGTTGTTGTTTATTTGACGTTGTTGTTATTGTTGTTTATTTGACGTTGTTGTTGTTGTTGTTTATTTGACGTTGTTGTTGTTGTTGTTGTTGTTGTTTATTTGACGTTGTTGTTTATTTGACGTTGTTGTTGTTGTTGACGTTGTTGTTGTTGTTGTTTATTTGACGTTGTCGTTGTTGTTGACATGGTTGTTGTTGTTGTTGTTTATTTGACGTTGTTGTTGTTGTTGTTGTTAACGTTGTTATTGTTGTTGTTGTTTATTTAACGTTGTTGTTGTTGTTTATTTGACGTTGTTGTTATTGTTGTTGTTGTTGTTTATTTCACATTGTTGTTGTTGTTGACGTTGTTGTTTATTTGACGTTGTTGTTGTTGTTTACTTGACGTTGTTGTTGTTGTTTATTTGACATTGTTGTTGTTGTTGTTATTGTTTATTTGACGTTGTTGTTGTTGTTGTTTATTTGACGTTGTTGTTGTTGTTATTGTTGTTGACGTTGTTGTTGTTGTTGTTTATTTGACGTTGTCGTTGTTGTTGACGTTGTTTTTGTTGTTGTTTATTTGACGTTGTTGTTGTTGTTGTTTATTTGACGTTGTTGTTATTGTTGTTTATTTGACGTTGTTGTTGTTGTTGTTTATTTGACGTTGTTGTTGTTGTTGTTGTTGTTGTTTATTTGACGTTGTTGTTTATTTGACGTTGTTGTTGTTGTTGACGTTGTTGTTGTTGTTGTTTATTTGACGTTGTTGTTGTTGTTGACATCGTTGTTGTTGTTGTTGTTTATTTGACGTTGTTGTTGTTGTTGTTGTTAACGTTGTTATTGTTGTTGTTGTTTATTTAACGTTGTTGTTGTTGTTTATTTGACGTTGTTGTTATTGTTGTTGTTGTTGTTTATTTGACATTGTTGTTGTTGTTTATTTGACGTTGTTGTTGTTGTTGTTGTTGTTTATTTGACGTTGTTATTGTTGTTGTTGTTTATTTGACTTTGTTATTGTTGTTGACGTTGTTGTTGTTGTTGACGTTGTTGTTGTTGTTGTTTATTTGATGTTGTTGTTGTTGTTGACATAGTTATTGTTGTTTATTTCACGTTGTTGTTGTTGTTGTTGACGTTGTTGTTTATTTGACGTTGTTGTTATTGTTGTTTATTTGACGTTGTTGTTGTTGTTTATTTGACGTTGTTGTTGTTGTTTATTTGACATTGTTGTTGTTGTTGATAGTGTTGTTGTTGTTGTTGTTGTTTATTTGACATTGTTGTTGTTGTTGACGTTGTTGTTGTTTATTTGACGTTGTTGTTGTTGTTGTTGTTGACAGTGTTGTTGTTGTTGTTGTTTATTTGACATTGTTGTTGTTGTTGACGTTGTTGTTGTTTATTTGACGTTGTTGTTGTTGTTGTTGTTGTTGTTGTTCTTTATTTGACGTTGTTGTTGTTTATTTGACGTGGTTGTTGTTTATTTGACGTTGTTGTTGTTGTTTATTTGACGTTGTTATTGTTGTTGTTGTTTATTTGACGTTGTTGTTGTTGTTGTTGTTGTTGTTGTTGTTGTTGTTGTTGTTGTTGTTAATTTGATGTTGTTGTTGTTGTTGACATAGTTATTGTTGTTTATTTCACGTTGTTGTTGTTGTTAACGTTGTTGTTTATTTGACGTTGTTGTTGTTGTTTATTTGACGTTGTTGTTGTTGTTGACGTTGTTGTTGTTGTTGTTGTTGTTTATTTGACGTTGTTGTTGTTGTTGACGTTGTTGTTGTTGTTGTTTATTTGACGTTTTTGTTGTTGATGTTGTTGTTGTTTTTGTTGTTGTTTATTTGATGTTGTTGTTGTTCTTTATTTGACGTTGTTGTTGTTGTTGACGTTGTTGTTGTTGTTTATTTGATGTTGTTGTTGTTTTTGTTGTTGTTTATTTGATGTTGTTGTTGTTCTTTATTTGACGTTGTTGTTGTTGTTGACGTTGTTGTTGTTGTTTATTTGATGTTGTTGTTGTTGTTTATTTTACATTGTTGTTGTTGTTATTGTTTATTTGACGTTGTTGTTGTTGTTGTTTATTTGACATTGTTGTTGTTGTTGTTGTTGTTGACGTTGTTGTTGTTGTTGTTTATTTGACGTTGTTGTTGTTGTTGACGTTGTTTTTGTTGTTGTTTATTTGACGTTGTTGTTGTTGTTGTTGTTTATTTGACGTTGTTGTTATTGTTGTTTATTTGACGTTGTTGTTGTTGTTGTTGTTTATTTGACGTTGTTGTTGTTGTTGTTTATTTGACGTTGTTGTTTATTTGACGTTGTTGTTGTTGTTGACGTTGTTGTTGTTGTTGTTTATTTGACGTTGTTGACATGGTTGTTGTTGTTGTTTATTTGACGTTGTTGTTGTTGTTGTTGTTGTTATTTGACGTTGTTGTTGTTGTTGACGTTGTTGTTGTTGTTGTTTATTTGACGTTTTTGTTGTTGATGTTGTCGTTGTTTTTGTTGTTGTTTATTTGATGTTGTTGTTGTTGTTTAATTGACGTTGTTGTTGTTGTTGTTTATTTGACGTTGTTGTTGTTGTTGTTATTGTTGTGGTTGTTGTTTATTTGACGTTGTTGTTGTTGTTGTTTATTTGACATTGTTGTTGTTGTTGTTGTTTATTTGACGTTGTTGTTGTTGTTGACGTTGTTGTTGTTGTTGTTGTTTATTTGACATTGTTGTTGTTGTTTATTTGACATTGTTGTTGTTGTTGTTGTTATTGTGTATTTGATATTGTTGTTGTTGTTGTTTATTTGACGTTGTTGTTGTTGTTGTTGACGTTGTTGTTGTTGTTGTTTATTTGACGTTGTTGTTGTTGTTGACGTTGTTTTTGTTGTTGTTTATTTGACGTTGTTGTTGTTGTTGTTTATTTGACGTTGTTGTTATTGTTGTTTATTTGACGTTGTTGTTGTTGTTGTTTATTTGACGTTGTTGTTGTTATTGTTGTTTATTTGACGTTGTTGTTTATTTGACGTTGTTGTTGTTGTTGACGTTGTTGTTGTTGTTGTTTATTTGACGTTGTTGTTGTTGTTGACATGGTTGTTGTTGTTGTTGTTTATTTGACGGTGTTGTTGTTGTTGTTGTTGTTAACGTTGTTATTGTTGTTGTTGTTGTTTATTTGATGTTATTGTTGTTGACATAGTTATTGTTGTTTATTTCACGTTGTTGTGGTTGTTGACGTTGTTTTTCATTTGACGTTGTTGTTGTTGTTTATTTGATGTTGTTGTTGTTGTTGACATTGTTGTTGTCGTTGTTGTTGTTTATTTGACGTTGTTGTTGTTGTTGACGTTGTTGTTGTTGTTGTTGTTTATTTGACGTTTTTGTTTTTGTTGATGTTGTTGTTGTTTTTGTTGTTGTTTATTTGATGTTGTTGTTGTTGTTTAATTGACGTTGTTGTTGTTGTTGTTTATTTGACGTTGTTGTTGTTGTTGTTATTGTTGTGGTTGTTGTTTATTTGACGCTGTTGTTGTTGTTGTTTATTTGGCGTTGTTGTTGTTGTTGTTGTTGTTTATTTGACGTTGTTGTTGTTGTTGACGTTGTTGTTGTTGTTGTTTATTTGACGTTGTTGTTGTTGTTTATTTTACATTGTTGTTGTTGTTGTTATTGTTTATTTGACGTTCTTGTTGTTGTTGTTTATTTGACGTTGTTGTTGTTGTTGTTGTTGTTGACGTTGTTGTTGTTGTTGTTTATTTGACGTTGTTGTTGTTGTTAACGTTGTTTTTGTTGTTGTTTATTTGACGTTGTTGTTGTTGTTTATTTGACGTTGTTGTTATTGTTGTTTATTTGACGTTGTTGTTGTTGTTGTTTATTTGACGTTGTTGTTGTTGTTGTTGTTGTTGTTTATTTGACGTTGTTGTTTATTTGACGTTGTTGTTGTTGTTGACGTTGTTGTTGTTGTTGTTTATTTGACGTTGTCGTTGTTGTTGACATGGTTGTTGTTGTTGTTGTTTATTTGACGTTGTTGTTGTTGTTGTTGTTAACGTTGTTATTGTTGTTGTTGTTTATTTAACGTTGTTGTTGTTGTTTATTTGACGTTGTTGTTATTGTTGTTGTTGTTGTTTATTTCACATTGTTGTTGTTGTTGACGTTGTTGTTTATTTGACGTTGTTGTTGTTGTTTACTTGACGTTGTTGTTGTTGATGTTGACGTTGTTGTTGTTGTTGTTTATTTGACGTTGTTGTTGTTGTTTAGTTGACATTGTTGTTGTTGTTGTTGTTTATTTGACGATGTTGTTATTGTTGTTGTTTATTTGACGTTGTTTTTGTTGTTGTTGTTGACGTTGTTGTTGTTGTTGTTGTTGTTGTTTATTTGACGTTTTTGTTGTTGTTGACATAGTTATTGTTGTTGTTGTTGTTTATTTGACGTTGTTGTTGTTGTTGTTGAGGTTGTTGTTGTTGTTGTTTATTTGACATTATTGTTGTTCTTGTTGAGGTTGTTGTTGTTGTTGTTTATTTGACGTTGTTGTTGTTGTTTATTTGACGTTGTTGTTGTTGTTTATTTGACATTGTTGTTGTTGTTATTGTTTATTTGACGTTGTTGTTGTTTATTTGACGTTGTTGTTGTTGTTTATTTGACGTTGTTGTTGTTGTTGACGTTGTTGTTGTTATTGTTTATTTGACGTTGTTGTTGTTGTTGTTGTTTATTTGACGTTGTTGTTGTTGTTTATTTGACGTTGTTGTTGTTGTTGTTTATTTGACGTTGTTGTTATTGTTGTTTATTTAACGTTGTTGTTGTTGTTGTTGTTGTTGTTTACTTGACGTTGTTATTGTTATTGACGTTGTTGTTGTTGTTTATTTGACGTTGTTGCTGTTGTTGACATAGTTTTTGTTGTTGTTTATTTGACGTTGTTGCTGTTGTTGACATAGTTGTTGTTGTTGTTTATTTGATGTTGTTGTTGTCGTTGTTTATTTGACGTAGTTGTTGTTGTTGACGGTGTTATTGTTGTTGTTGTTTATTTGACATTGTTGTAGTTGTTGTTGACGTTGTTGTTTATTTGACGTTGTTGTTGTTGTTGTTGTTTACTTGACGTTGTTGTTGTTATTGACGTTGTTGTTGTTGTTTTTTTGACGTTGTTGTTGTTTATTTGACGCTGTTGTTGTTGTTGACATAGTTGTTGTTGTTGTTGTTCATTTGACGTTGTTGTTGTTGTTGTTTATTTGATGTAGTTGTTGTTGTTGTTGACGGTGTTATTGTTGTTGTTGTTTATTTGACATTGTTGTTGTTGTTGTTGTTGTTTATTTGAGTTGTTGTTGTTGTTGTTTATTTGACGTTGTTGTTGTTTATTTGACGTTGTTGTTGTTGACATTGTTGTTGTTGTTATTGTTTATTTGACGTTGTTGTTGTTGTTATTGTTTATTTAACGTTGTTGTTGTTGTTTATTTGACGTTGTTGTTGTTGTTGACGTTGTTGTTGTTGTTTATTTGACGTTTTTGTTGTTGTTGATGTTGTTGTTGTTTTTGTTGTTGTTCATTTGACGTTGTTGTTGTTGTTTAATTGATGTTGTTGTTGTTGTTTATTTGACGTTGTTGTTGTTGTTATTGTTGTTGTTATTGTTGTTGTTGTTGTTGTTTATTTGACGTTGTTGTTGTTGTTGTTGTTTATTTGACGTTGTTGTTGTTGTTGACGTTGTTGTTGTTGTTATTGTTTATTTGACGTTGTTGTTGTTGTTTATTTGACATTGTTGTTGTTGTTGTTATTGTTTATTTGACGTTGTTGTTGTTGTTGTTTATTTGACGTTGTTGTTGTTGTTGTTGACGTTGTTTTTGTTGACGTTGTTTTTGTTGACGTTGTTTTTGTTGTTGTTTATTTGACGTTGTTGTTGTTGTTTTTTATTTGACGTTGTTGTTGTTGTTGTTTATTTGACGTTGTTGTTGTTGTTGTTTATTTGACGTTGTTGTTGTTGTTTATTTGGCGTTGTTGTTGTTGTTTATTTGACGTTGTTGTTGTTGTTGACGTTGTTGTTGTTGTTGTTTATTTGACGTTGTTGTTGTTGTTGACATGGTTGTTGTTGTTGTTGTTTATTTAACGTTGTTGTTGTTATTGTTGTTGTTGTTGTTTATTTGACGTTGTTGTTGTTGTTTATTTGACGGTGTTGTTGTTGTTGTTTATTTGACGTTGTTATTGTTGTTGTTGTTTATTTGACGTTGTTATTGTTGTTGACGTTGTTGTTGTTGTTGTTTATTTGATGTTGTTGTTGTTGTTGACATAGTTATTGTTGTTTATTTCACGTTGTTGTTGTTGTTGACGTTGTTGTTTATTTGATGTTGTTGTTATTGTTGTTTATTTAAAGTTGTTGTTGTTGTTGACGTTGTTGTTGTTGTTGTTGTTTATTTGACGTTGTTGTTGTTGTTTATTTGACATTGTTGTTGTTGTTGACAGTGTTGTTGTTGTTGTTGTTGTTGTTGTATATTTGACATTGTTGTTGTTGTTGATGTTGTTGTTGTTTATTTGACGTTGTTGTTGTTGTTGTTCTTTATTTGACGTTGTTGTTGTTTATTTGACATTGTTGTTGTTGTTGTTGTTGACGTTGTTGTTGTTGTTATTGTTTATTTGACATTGTTGTTGTTGTTTATTTGACGTAGTTGTTGTTGTTGACGTTGTTGTTGTTGTTGTTGTTTATTTGATGTTTTTGTTGTTGTTGATGTTGTTGTTGTTGTTGTTGCTGTTTATTTGACATTGTTGATGTTTATTTGACAGTGCTGTTGTTGTTGTTTATTTGACGTTGTTATTGTTGTTGTTGTTGTTGTTTATTTGACGTTGTTGTTGTTTATTTAACGTTGTTATTGTTGACATGGTTGTTGTTGTTTATTTCACATTGTTGTTGTTGTTGACGTTGTTGTTTATTTGACGTTGTTGTTGTTTATTTGACGTTGTTATTGTTGTTGTTGTTTATTTGACGTTGTTGTTGTTGTTGACGTTGTTGTTGTTGTTGTTTATTTGATGTTGTTGTTGTTGTTGACATAGTTATTGTTGTTTATTTCACGTTGTTGTTGTTGTTGTTGACGTTGTTTTTTATTTGACGTTGTTGTTGTTGTTTATTTGATGGTGTTATTGTTGTTGACGTTGTTGTTGTCGTTGTTGTTGTTTATTTGGCGTTGTTATTGTTGTTGTTTATTTGACGTTGTTGTTGTTGTTGACGTTGTTGTTGTTGTTGTTTATTTGACGTTGTTGTTGTTGTTAACGTTGTTATTGTTGTTGTTGTTGTTTATTTGATGTTATTGTTGTTGACATAGTTATTGTTGTTTATTTCACGTTGTTGTTGTTGTTGACGTTGTTTTTCATTTGACGTTGTTGTTGTTGTTTATTTGATGTTGTTGTTGTTGTTGACATTGTTGTTGTCGTTGTTGTTGTTTATTTGACGTTGTTGTTGTTGTTGACGTTGTTGTTGTTGTTGTTGTTTATTTGACGTTTTTGTTGTTGTTGATGTTGTTGTTGTTTTTGTTGTTGTTTATTTGATGTTGTTGTTGTTGTTTAATTGACGTTGTTGTTGTTGTTGTTTATTTGACGTTGTTGTTGTTGTTGTTATTGTTGTGGTTGTTGTTTATTTGACGCTGTTGTTGTTGTTGTTGTTTATTTGGCGTTGTTGTTGTTGTTGTTGTTTATTTGACGTTGTTGTTGTTGTTGACGTTGTTGTTGTTGTTGTTTATTTGACGTTGTTGTTGTTGTTTATTTTACATTGTTGTTGTTGTTGTTATTGTTTATTTGACGTTGTTGTTGTTGTTGTTTATTTGACGTTGTTGTTGTTGTTGTTGTTGACGTTGTTGTTGTTGTTGTTTATTTGACGTTGTTGTTGTTGTTAACGTTGTTTTTGTTGTTGTTTATTTGACGTTGTTGTTGTTGTTTATTTGACGTTGTTGTTATTGTTGTTTATTTGACGTTGTTGTTGTTGTTGTTTATTTGACGTTGTTGTTGTTGTTGTTGTTGTTGTTTATTTGACGTTGTTGTTTATTTGACGTTGTTGTTGTTGTTGACGTTGTTGTTGTTGTTGTTTATTTGACGTTGTCGTTGTTGTTGACATGGTTGTTGTTGTTGTTGTTTATTTGACGTTGTTGTTGTTGTTGTTGTTAACGTTGTTATTGTTGTTGTTGTTTATTTAACGTTGTTGTTGTTGTTTATTTGACGTTGTTGTTGTTATTGTTGTTGTTGTTGTTTATTTCACATTGTTGTTGTTGTTGACGTTGTTGTTTATTTGACGTTGTTGTTGTTGTTTATTTGACGTTGTTGTTGTTGATGTTGACGTTGTTGTTGTTGTTGTTTATTTGACGTTGTTGTTGTTGTTTAGTTGACATTGTTGTTGTTGTTGTTGTTTATTTGACGATGTTGTTGTTGTTGTTGTTTATTTGACGTTTTTGTTGTTGTTGACATAGTTATTGTTGTTGTTGTTGTTTATTTGACGTTGTTGTTGTTGTTGTTGAGGTTGTTGTTGTTGTTGTTTATTTGACATTATTGTTGTTCTTGTTGAGGTTGTTGTTGTTGTTGTTTATTTGACGTTGTTGTTGTTGTTTATTTGACGTTGTTGTTGTTGTTTATTTGACATTGTTGTTGTTGTTATTGTTTATTTGACGTTGTTGTTGTTTATTTGACGTTGTTGTTGTTGTTGTTTATTTGACGTTGTTGTTGTTGTTGACGTTGTTGTTGTTATTGTTTATTTGACGTTGTTGTTGTTGTTGTTGTTTATTTGACGTTGTTGTTGTTGTTTATTTGACGTTGTTGTTGTTGTTGTTGTTTATTTGACGTTGTTGTTATTGTTGTTTATTTAACGTTGTTGTTGTTGTTGTTGTTGTTGTTTACTTGACGTTGTTATTGTTATTGACGTTGTTGTTGTTGTTTATTTGACGTTGTTGCTGTTGTTGACATAGTTTTTGTTGTTGTTTATTTGACGTTGTTGCTGTTGTTGACATAGTTGTTGTTGTTGTTTATTTGATGTTGTTGTTGTCGTTGTTTATTTGACGTAGTTGTTGTTGTTGACGGTGTTATTGTTGTTGTTGTTTATTTGACATTGTTGTAGTTGTTGTTGACGTTGTTGTTTATTTGACGTTGTTGTTATTGTTGTTGTTTACTTGACGTTGTTGTTGTTATTGACGTTGTTGTTGTTGTTTTTTTGACGTTGTTGTTGTTTATTTGACGCTGTTGTTGTTGTTGACATAATTGTTGTTGTTGTTGTTCATTTGACGTTGTTGTTGTTGTTGTTTATTTGATGTAGTTGTTGTTGTTGACGGTGTTATTGTTGTTGTTGTTTATTTGACATTGTTGTTGTTGTTGTTGTTGTTGTTTATTTGACGTTGTTGTTGTTGTTGTTTATTTGACGTTGTTGTTGTTTATTTGACGTTGTTGTTGTTGACATTGTTGTTGTTGTTATTGTTTATTTGACGTTGTTGTTGTTGTTATTGTTTATTTAACGTTGTTGTTGTTGTTTATTTGACGTTGTTGTTGTTGTTGACGTTGTTGTTGTTGTTTATTTGACGTTTTTGTTGTTGTTGATGTTGTTGTTGTTTTTGTTGTTGTTCATTTGACGTTGTTGTTGTTGTTTAATTGATGTTGTTGTTGTTGTTTATTTGACGTTGTTGTTGTTGTTATTGTTGTTGTTATTGTTGTTGTTGTTGTTGTTTATTTGACGTTGTTGTTGTTGTTGTTGTTTATTTGACGTTGTTGTTGTTGTTGTTGACGTTGTTGTTGTTGTTATTGTTTATTTGACGTTGTTGTTGTTGTTTATTTGACATTGTTGTTGTTATTGTTTATTTGACGTTCTTGTTGTTGTTGTTTATTTGACGTTGTTGTTGTTGTTGTTGTTGACGTTGTTTTTGTTGACGTTGTTTTTGTTGACGTTGTTTTTGTTGTTGTTTATTTGACGTTGTTGTTGTTGTTTTTTATTTGACGTTGTTGTTGTTGTTGTTTATTTGACGTTGTTGTTGTTGTTGTTTATTTGACGTTGTTGTTGTTGTTTATTTGGCGTTGTTGTTGTTGTTTATTTGACGTTGTTGTTGTTGTTGACGTTGTTGTTGTTGTTGTTTATTTGACGTTGTTGTTGTTGTTGACATGGTTGTTGTTGTTGTTGTTTATTTAACGTTGTTGTTGTTATTGTTGTTGTTGTTGTTTATTTGACGTTGTTGTTGTTGTTTATTTGACGGTGTTGTTGTTGTTGTTTATTTGACGTTGTTATTGTTGTTGTTATTTATTTGACGTTGTTATTGTTGTTGACGTTGTTGTTGTTGTTGTTTATTTGATGTTGTTGTTGTTGTTGACATAGTTATTGTTGTTTATTTCACGTTGTTGTTGTTGTTGACGTTGTTGTTTATTTGATGTTGTTGTTATTGTTGTTTATTTAAAGTTGTTGTTGTTGTTGACGTTGTTGTTGTTGTTGTTTATTTGACGTTGTTGTTGTTTATTTGACATTGTTGTTGTTGTTGACAGTGTTGTTGTTGTTGTTGTTGTTGTTGTATATTTGACATTGTTGTTGTTGTTGATGTTGTTGTTGTTTATTTGACGTTGTTGTTGTTGTTGTTCTTTATTTGACGTTGTTGTTGTTTATTTGACATTGTTGTTGTTGTTGTTGTTGACGTTGTTGTTGTTGTTATTGTTTATTTGACATTGTTGTTGTTGTTTATTTGACGTAGTTGTTGTTGTTGACGTTGTTGTTGTTGTTGTTGTTTATTTGATGTTTTTGTTGTTGTTGATGTTGTTGTTGTTGTTGTTGCTGTTTATTTGACATTGTTGATGTTTATTTGACAGTGTTGTTGTTGTTGTTTATTTGACGTTGTTATTGTTGTTGTTGTTGTTGTTTATTTGATGTTGTTGTTGTTGTTGACGTTGTTGTTGTTTATTTAACGTTGTTATTGTTGACATGGTTGTTGTTGTTTATTTCACATTGTTGTTGTTGTTGACGTTGTTGTTTATTTGACGTTGTTGTTGTTTATTTGACGTTGTTATTGTTGTTGTTGTTTATTTGACGTTGTTGTTGTTGTTGACGTTGTTGTTGTTGTTGTTTATTTGATGTTGTTGTTGTTGTTGACATAGTTATTGTTGTTTATTTCACGTTGTTGTTGTTGTTGTTGACGTTGTTTTTTATTTGACGTTGTTGTTGTTGTTGTTTATTTGATGGTGTTATTGTTGTTGACGTTGTTGTTGTCGTTGTTGTTGTTTATTTGGCGTTGTTATTGTTGTTGTTTATTTGACGTTGTTGTTGTTGTTGACGTTGTTGTTGTTGTTGTTTATTTGACGTTGTTGTTGTTGTTGACATGGTTGTTGTTGTTGTTGTTTATTTGACGTTGTTGTTGTTGTTGTTGACGTTGTTATTGTTGTTGTTGTTTATTTAACGTTGTTGTTGTTATTGTTGTTGTTGTTGTTTATTTGACGTTGTTGTTGTTGTTTATTTGACGGTGTTGTTGTTGTTGTTGTTTATTTGACATTGTTATTGTTGTTGTTGTTTATTTAACGTTGTTATTATTGTTGACGTTGTTGTTGTTGTTTATTTGATGTTGTTGTTGTTGACATAGTTATTGTTGTTTATTTCACGTTGTTGTTGTTGTTAACGTTGTTGTTTATTTGACGTTGTTGTTGTTGTTTATTTGACGTTGTTGTTGTTGTTGACGTTGTTGTTGTTGTTGTTGTTGTTGTTTATTTGACGTTGTTGTTGTTGTTTATTTGACGTTGTTGTTGTTGTTGACGTTGTTGTTGTTGTTGTTTATTTGACGTTTTTGTTGTTGATGTTGTTGTTGTTTTTGTTGTTGTTTATTTGATGTTGTTGTTGTTCTTTATTTGACGTTGTTGTTGTTGTTGACGTTGTTGTTGTTGTTTATTTGATGTTGTTGTTGTTTTTGTTGTTGTTTATTTGATGTTGTTGTTGTTCTTTATTTGACGTTGTTGTTGTTGTTGACGTTGTTGTTGTTGTTTATTTGATGTTGTTGTTGTTGTTTATTTTACATTGTTGTTGTTGTTATTGTTTATTTGACGTTGTTGTTGTTGTTGTTTATTTGACGTTGTTGTTGTTGTTGTTGACGTTGTTGTTGTTGTTGTTTATTTGACGTTGTTGTTGTTGTTGACGTTGTTTTTGTTGTTGTTTATTTGACGTTGTTGTTGTTGTTGTTTATTTGACGTTGTTGTTATTGTTGTTTATTTGACGTTGTTGTTGTTGTTGTTGTTTATTTGACGTTGTTGTTGTTGTTGTTTATTTGACGTTGTTGTATATTTGACGTTGTTGTTGTTGTTGACGTTGTTGTTGTTGTTGTTTATTTGACGTTGTCGTTGTTGTTGACATGGTTGTTGTTGTTGTTTATTTGACGTTGTTGTTGTTGTTGTTGTTGTTATTTGACGTTGTTGTTGTTGTTGACGTTGTTGTTGTTGTTGTTTATTTGACGTTTTTGTTTTTGATGTTGTCGTTGTTTTTGTTGTTGTTTATTTGATGTTGTTGTTGTTGTTTAATTGACGTTGTTGTTGTTGTTGTTGTTTATTTGACGTTGTTGTTGTTGTTGTTATTGTTGTGGTTGTTGTTTATTTGACGTTGTTGTTGTTGTTGTTTATTTGACATTGTTGTTGTTGTTGTTGTTTATTTGACGTTGTTGTTGTTGTTGACGTTGTTGTTGTTGTTGTTGTTTATTTGACGTTGTTGTTGTTGTTTATTTGACATTGTTGTTGTTGTTGTTGTTATTGTGTATTTGATATTGTTGTTGTTGTTGTTTATTTGACGTTGTTGTTGTTGTTGTTGACGTTGTTGTTGTTGTTGTTTATTTGACGTTGTTGTTGTTGTTGACGTTGTTTTTGTTGTTGTTTATTTGACGTTGTTGTTGTTGTTGTTTATTTGACGTTGTTGTTATTGTTGTTTATTTGACGTTGTTGTTGTTGTTGTTTATTTGACGTTGTTGTTGTTATTGTTGTTTATTTGACGTTGTTGTTGTTGTTGACGTTGTTTTTCATTTGACGTTGTTGTTGTTGTTTATTTGATGTTGTTGTTGTTGTTAACATTGTTGTTGTCGTTGTTGTTGTTTATTTGACGTTGTTGTTGTTGTTGACGTTGTTGTTGTTGTTGTTGTTTATTTGACGTTTTTGTTGTTGTTGATGTTGTTGTTGTTTTTGTTGTTGTTTATTTGATGTTGTTGTTGTTGTTTAATTGACGTTGTTGTTGTTGTTGTTTATTTGACGTTGTTGTTGTTGTTGTTATTGTTGTGGTTGTTGTTTATTTGACGCTGTTGTTGTTGTTGTTGTTTATTTGGCGTTGTTGTTGTTGTTGTTGTTTATTTGACGTTGTTGTTGTTGTTGACGTTGTTGTTGTTGTTGTTTATTTGACGTTGTTGTTGTTGTTTATTTTACATTGTTGTTGTTGTTGTTATTGTTTATTTGACGTTGTTGTTGTTGTTGTTTATTTGACGTTGTTGTTGTTGTTGTTGTTGACGTTGTTGTTGTTGTTGTTTATTTGACGTTGTTGTTGTTGTTAACGTTGTTTTTGTTGTTGTTTATTTGACGTTGTTGTTGTTGTTTATTTGACGTTGTTGTTGTTGTTTATTTGACGTTGTTGTTGTTATTGTTGTTGTTGTTGTTTATTTCACATTGTTGTTGTTGTTGACGTTGTTGTTTATTTGACGTTGTTGTTGTTGTTTATTTGACGTTGTTGTTGTTGATGTTGACGTTGTTGTTGTTGTTGTTTATTTGACGTTGTTGTTGTTGTTTAGTTGACATTGTTGTTGTTGTTGTTGTTTATTTGACGATGTTGTTGTTGTTGTTGTTTATTTGACGTTTTTGTTGTTGTTGACATAGTTATTGTTGTTGTTGTTGTTTATTTGACGTTGTTGTTGTTGTTGTTGAGGTTGTTGTTGTTGTTGTTTATTTGACATTATTGTTGTTCTTGTTGAGGTTGTTGTTGTTGTTGTTTATTTGACGTTGTTGTTGTTGTTTATTTGACGTTGTTGTTGTTGTTTATTTGACATTGTTGTTGTTGTTATTGTTTATTTGACGTTGTTGTTGTTTATTTGACGTTGTTGTTGTTGTTTATTTGACGTTGTTGTTGTTGTTGACGTTGTTGTTGTTATTGTTTATTTGACGTTGTTGTTGTTGTTGTTGTTTATTTGACGTTGTTGTTGTTGTTTATTTGACGTTGTTGTTGTTGTTGTTGTTTATTTGACGTTGTTGTTATTGTTGTTTATTTAACGTTGTTGTTGTTGTTGTTGTTGTTGTTTACTTGACGTTGTTATTGTTATTGACGTTGTTGTTGTTGTTTATTTGACGTTGTTGCTGTTGTTGACATAGTTTTTGTTGTTGTTTATTTGACGTTGTTGCTGTTGTTGACATAGTTGTTGTTGTTGTTTATTTGATGTTGTTGTTGTCGTTGTTTATTTGACGTAGTTGTTGTTGTTGACGGTGTTATTGTTGTTGTTGTTTATTTGACATTGTTGTAGTTGTTGTTGACGTTGTTGTTTATTTGACGTTGTTGTTGTTGTTGTTGTTTACTTGACGTTGTTGTTGTTATTGACGTTGTTGTTGTTGTTTTTTTGACGTTGTTGTTGTTTATTTGACGCTGTTGTTGTTGTTGACATAATTGTTGTTGTTGTTGTTCATTTGACGTTGTTGTTGTTGTTGTTTATTTGATGTAGTTGTTGTTGTTGACGGTGTTATTGTTGTTGTTGTTTATTTGACATTGTTGTTGTTGTTGTTGTTGTTGTTTATTTGACGTTGTTGTTGTTGTTGTTTATTTGACGTTGTTGTTGTTGTTGTTTATTTGACGTTGTTGTTGTTTATTTGACGTTGTTGTTGTTGACATTGTTGTTGTTGTTATTGTTTATTTGACGTTGTTGTTGTTGTTATTGTTTATTTAACCTTGTTGTTGTTGTTTATTTGACGTTGTTGTTGTTGTTGACGTTGTTGTTGTTGTTTATTTGACGTTTTTGTTGTTGTTGATGTTGTTGTTGTTTTTGTTGTTGTTCATTTGACGTTGTTGTTGTTGTTTAATTGATGTTGTTGTTGTTGTTTATTTGACGTTGTTGTTGTTGTTATTGTTGTTGTTATTGTTGTTGTTATTGTTGTTGTTGTTGTTGTTTATTTGACGTTGTTGTTGTTGTTGTTGTTTATTTGACGTTGTTGTTGTTGTTGACGTTGTTGTTGTTGTTATTGTTTATTTGACGTTGTTGTTGTTGTTTATTTGACATTGTTGTTGTTGTTGTTATTGTTTATTTGACGTTCTTGTTGTTGTTGTTTATTTGACGTTGTTGTTGTTGTTGTTGTTGACGTTGTTTTTGTTGACGTTGTTTTTGTTGACGTTGTTTTTGTTGTTGTTTATTTGACGTTGTTGTTGTTGTTTTTTATTTGACGTTGTTGTTGTTGTTGTTTATTTGACGTTGTTGTTGTTGTTGTTTATTTGACGTTGTTGTTGTTGTTTATTTGGCGTTGTTGTTGTTGTTTATTTGACGTTGTTGTTGTTGTTGACGTTGTTGTTGTTGTTGTTTATTTGACGTTGTTGTTGTTGTTGACATGGTTGTTGTTGTTGTTGTTTATTTAACGTTGTTGTTGTTATTGTTGTTGTTGTTGTTTATTTGACGTTGTTGTTGTTGTTTATTTGACGGTGTTGTTGTTGTTGTTTATTTGACGTTGTTATTGTTGTTGTTATTTATTTGACGTTGTTATTGTTGTTGACGTTGTTGTTGTTGTTGTTTATTTGATGTTGTTGTTGTTGTTGACATAGTTATTGTTGTTTATTTCACGTTGTTGTTGTTGTTGACGTTGTTGTTTATTTGATGTTGTTGTTATTGTTGTTTATTTAAAGTTGTTGTTGTTGTTGACGTTGTTGTTGTTGTTGTTTATTTGACGTTGTTGTTGTTTATTTGACATTGTTGTTGTTGTTGACAGTGTTGTTGTTGTTGTTGTTGTTGTTGTATATTTGACATTGTTGTTGTTGTTGATGTTGTTGTTGTTTATTTGACGTTGTTGTTGTTGTTGTTCTTTATTTGACGTTGTTGTTGTTTATTTGACATTGTTGTTGTTGTTGTTGTTGACGTTGTTGTTGTTGTTATTGTTTATTTGACATTGTTGTTGTTGTTTATTTGACGTAGTTGTTGTTGTTGACGTTGTTGTTGTTGTTGTTGTTTATTTGATGTTTTTGTTGTTGTTGATGTTGTTGTTGTTGTTGTTGCTGTTTATTTGACATTGTTGATGTTTATTTGACAGTGTTGTTGTTGTTGTTTATTTGACGTTGTTATTGTTGTTGTTGTTGTTGTTTATTTGATGTTGTTGTTGTTGTTGACGTTGTTGTTGTTTATTTAACGTTGTTATTGTTGACATGGTTGTTGTTGTTTATTTCACATTGTTGTTGTTGTTGACGTTGTTGTTTATTTGACGTTGTTGTTGTTTATTTGACGTTGTTATTGTTGTTGTTGTTTATTTGACGTTGTTGTTGTTGTTGACGTTGTTGTTGTTGTTGTTTATTTGATGTTGTTGTTGTTGTTGACATAGTTATTGTTGTTTATTTCACGTTGTTGTTGTTGTTGTTGACGTTGTTTTTTATTTGACGTTGTTGTTGTTGTTGTTTATTTGATGGTGTTATTGTTGTTGACGTTGTTGTTGTCGTTGTTGTTGTTTATTTGGCGTTGTTATTGTTGTTGTTTATTTGACGTTGTTGTTGTTGTTGACGTTGTTGTTGTTGTTGTTTATTTGACGTTGTTGTTGTTGTTGACATGGTTGTTGTTGTTGTTGTTTATTTGACGTTGTTGTTGTTGTTGTTGACGTTGTTATTGTTGTTGTTGTTTATTTAATGTTGTTGTTGTTATTGTTGTTGTTGTTGTTTATTTGACGTTGTTGTTGTTGTTTATTTGACGGTGTTGTTGTTGTTGTTGTTTATTTGACATTGTTATTGTTGTTGTTCTTTATTTAACGTTGTTATTATTGTTGACGTTGTTGTTGTTGTTTATTTGATGTTGTTGTTGTTGACATAGTTATTGTTGTTTATTTCACGTTGTTGTTGTTGTTAACGTTGTTGTTTATTTGACGTTGTTGTTGTTGTTTATTTGACGTTGTTGTTGTTGTTGACGTTGTTGTTGTTGTTGTTGTTGTTTATTTGACGTTGTTGTTGTTGTTTATTTGACGTTGTTGTTGTTGTTGACGTTGTTGTTGTTGTTGTTGTTTATTTGACGTTTTTGTTGTTGATGTTGTTGTTGTTTTTGTTGTTGTTTATTTGATGTTGTTGTTGTTCTTTATTTGACGTTGTTGTTGTTGTTGACGTTGTTGTTGTTGTTTATTTGATGTTGTTGTTGTTTTTGTTGTTGTTTATTTGATGTTGTTGTTGTTCTTTATTTGACGTTGTTGTTGTTGTTGACGTTGTTGTTGTTGTTTATTTGATGTTGTTGTTGTTGTTTATTTTACATTGTTGTTGTTGTTATTGTTTATTTGACGTTGTTGTTGTTGTTGTTTATTTGACGTTGTTGTTGTTGTTGTTGACGTTGTTGTTGTTGTTGTTTATTTGACGTTGTTGTTGTTGTTGACGTTGTTTTTGTTGTTGTTTATTTGACGTTGTTGTTGTTGTTGTTTATTTGACGTTGTTGTTATTGTTGTTTATTTGACGTTGTTGTTGTTGTTGTTGTTTATTTGACGTTGTTGTTGTTGTTGTTTATTTGACGTTGTTGTATATTTGACGTTGTTGTTGTTGTTGACGTTGTTGTTGTTGTTGTTTATTTGACGTTGTCGTTGTTGTTGACATGGTTGTTGTTGTTGTTTATTTGACGTTGTTGTTGTTGTTGTTGTTGTTATTTGACGTTGTTGTTGTTGTTGACGTTGTTGTTGTTGTTGTTTATTTGACGTTTTTGTTTTTGATGTTGTCGTTGTTTTTGTTGTTGTTTATTTGATGTTGTTGTTGTTGTTTAATTGACGTTGTTGTTGTTGTTGTTGTTTATTTGACGTTGTTGTTGTTGTTGTTATTGTTGTGGTTGTTGTTTATTTGACGTTGTTGTTGTTGTTGTTTATTTGACATTGTTGTTGTTGTTGTTGTTTATTTGACGTTGTTGTTGTTGTTGACGTTGTTGTTGTTGTTGTTGTTTATTTGACGTTGTTGTTGTTGTTTATTTGACATTGTTGTTGTTGTTGTTGTTATTGTGTATTTGATATTGTTGTTGTTGTTGTTTATTTGACGTTGTTGTTGTTGTTGTTGACGTTGTTGTTGTTGTTGTTTATTTGACGTTGTTGTTGTTGTTGACGTTGTTTTTGTTGTTGTTTATTTGACGTTGTTGTTGTTGTTGTTTATTTGACGTTGTTGTTATTGTTGTTTATTTGACGTTGTTGTTGTTGTTGTTTATTTGACGTTGTTGTTGTTATTGTTGTTTATTTGACGTTGTTGTTGTTGTTGACGTTGTTTTTCATTTGACGTTGTTGTTGTTGTTTATTTGATGTTGTTGTTGTTGTTGACATTGTTGTTGTCGTTGTTGTTGTTTATTTGACGTTGTTGTTGTTGTTGACGTTGTTGTTGTTGTTGTTGTTTATTTGACGTTTTTGTTGTTGTTGATGTTGTTGTTGTTTTTGTTGTTGTTTATTTGATGTTGTTGTTGTTGTTTAATTGACGTTGTTGTTGTTGTTGTTTATTTGACGTTGTTGTTGTTGTTGTTATTGTTGTGGTTGTTGTTTATTTGACGCTGTTGTTGTTGTTGTTGTTTATTTGGCGTTGTTGTTGTTGTTGTTGTTTATTTGACGTTGTTGTTGTTGTTGACGTTGTTGTTGTTGTTGTTTATTTGACGTTGTTGTTGTTGTTTATTTTACATTGTTGTTGTTGTTGTTATTGTTTATTTGACGTTGTTGTTGTTGTTGTTTATTTGACGTTGTTGTTGTTGTTGTTGTTGACGTTGTTGTTGTTGTTGTTTATTTGACGTTGTTGTTGTTGTTAACGTTGTTTTTGTTGTTGTTTATTTGACGTTGTTGTTGTTGTTTATTTGACGTTGTTGTTATTGTTGTTTATTTGACGTTGTTGTTGTTGTTGTTTATTTGACGTTGTTGTTGTTGTTGTTGTTGTTGTTTATTTGACGTTGTTGTTTATTTGACGTTGTTGTTGTTGTTGACGTTGTTGTTGTTGTTGTTTATTTGACGTTGTCGTTGTTGTTGACATGGTTGTTGTTGTTGTTGTTTATTTGACGTTGTTGTTGTTGTTGTTGTTAACGTTGTTATTGTTGTTGTTGTTTATTTAACGTTGTTGTTGTTGTTTATTTGACGTTGTTGTTGTTATTGTTGTTGTTGTTGTTTATTTCACATTGTTGTTGTTGTTGACGTTGTTGTTTATTTGACGTTGTTGTTGTTGTTTATTTGACGTTGTTGTTGTTGATGTTGACGTTGTTGTTGTTGTTGTTTATTTGACGTTGTTGTTGTTGTTTAGTTGACATTGTTGTTGTTGTTGTTGTTGTTTATTTGACGATGTTGTTGTTGTTGTTGTTTATTTGACGTTTTTGTTGTTGTTGACATAGTTATTGTTGTTGTTGTTGTTTATTTGACGTTGTTGTTGTTGTTGTTGAGGTTGTTGTTGTTGTTGTTTATTTGACATTATTGTTGTTCTTGTTGAGGTTGTTGTTGTTGTTGTTTATTTGACGTTGTTGTTGTTGTTTATTTGACGTTGTTGTTGTTGTTTATTTGACATTGTTGTTGTTGTTATTGTTTATTTGACGTTGTTGTTGTTTATTTGACGTTGTTGTTGTTGTTTATTTGACGTTGTTGTTGTTGTTGACGTTGTTGTTGTTATTGTTTATTTGACGTTGTTGTTGTTGTTGTTGTTTATTTGACGTTGTTGTTGTTGTTTATTTGACGTTGTTGTTGTTGTTGTTGTTTATTTGACGTTGTTGTTATTGTTGTTTATTTAACGTTGTTGTTGTTGTTGTTGTTGTTGTTTACTTGACGTTGTTATTGTTATTGACGTTGTTGTTGTTGTTTATTTGACGTTGTTGCTGTTGTTGACATAGTTTTTGTTGTTGTTTATTTGACGTTGTTGCTGTTGTTGACATAGTTGTTGTTGTTGTTTATTTGATGTTGTTGTTGTCGTTGTTTATTTGACGTAGTTATTGTTGTTGACGGTGTTATTGTTGTTGTTGTTTATTTGACATTGTTGTAGTTGTTGTTGACGTTGTTGTTTATTTGACGTTGTTGTTGTTGTTGTTGTTTACTTGACGTTGTTGTTGTTATTGACGTTGTTGTTGTTGTTTTTTTGACGTTGTTGTTGTTTATTTGACGCTGTTGTTGTTGTTGACATAATTGTTGTTGTTGTTGTTCATTTGACGTTGTTGTTGTTGTTGTTTATTTGATGTAGTTGTTGTTGTTGACGGTGTTATTGTTGTTGTTGTTTATTTGACATTGTTGTTGTTGTTGTTGTTGTTGTTTATTTGACGTTGTTGTTGTTGTTGTTTATTTGACGTTGTTGTTGTTTATTTGACGTTGTTGTTGTTGACATTGTTGTTGTTGTTATTGTTTATTTGACGTTGTTGTTGTTGTTATTGTTTATTTAACGTTGTTGTTGTTGTTTATTTGACGTTGTTGTTGTTGTTTATTTGACGTTTTTGTTGTTGTTGATGTTGTTGTTGTTTTTGTTGTTGTTCATTTGACGTTGTTGTTGTTGTTTAATTGATGTTGTTGTTGTTGTTTATTTGACGTTGTTGTTGTTGTTATTGTTGTTGTTATTGTTGTTGTTGTTGTTGTTTATTTGACGTTGTTGTTGTTGTTGTTGTTTATTTGACGTTGTTGTTGTTGTTGACGTTGTTGTTGTTGTTATTGTTTATTTGACGTTGTTGTTGTTGTTTATTTGACATTGTTGTTGTTGTTGTTATTGTTTATTTGACGTTCTTGTTGTTGTTGTTTATTTGACGTTGTTGTTGTTGTTGTTGTTGACGTTGTTTTTGTTGACGTTGTTTTTGTTGACGTTGTTTTTGTTGTTGTTTATTTGACGTTGTTGTTGTTGTTTTTTATTTGACGTTGTTGTTGTTGTTGTTTATTTGACGTTGTTGTTGTTGTTGTTTATTTGACGTTGTTGTTGTTGTTTATTTGGCGTTGTTGTTGTTGTTTATTTGACGTTGTTGTTGTTGTTGACGTTGTTGTTGTTGTTGTTTATTTGACGTTGTTGTTGTTGTTGACATGGTTGTTGTTGTTGTTGTTTATTTAACGTTGTTGTTGTTATTGTTGTTGTTGTTGTTTATTTGACGTTGTTGTTGTTGTTTATTTGACGGTGTTGTTGTTGTTGTTTATTTGACGTTGTTATTGTTGTTGTTATTTATTTGACGTTGTTATTGTTGTTGACGTTGTTGTTGTTGTTGTTTATTTGATGTTGTTGTTGTTGTTGACATAGTTATTGTTGTTTATTTCACGTTGTTGTTGTTGTTGACGTTGTTGTTTATTTGATGTTGTTGTTATTGTTGTTTATTTAAAGTTGTTGTTGTTGTTGACGTTGTTGTTGTTGTTGTTTATTTGACGTTGTTGTTGTTTATTTGACATTGTTGTTGTTGTTGACAGTGTTGTTGTTGTTGTTGTTGTTGTTGTTGTTGTATATTTGACATTGTTGTTGTTGTTGATGTTGTTGTTGTTTATTTGACGTTGTTGTTGTTGTTGTTCTTTATTTGACGTTGTTGTTGTTTATTTGACATTGTTGTTGTTGTTGTTGTTGACGTTGTTGTTGTTGTTATTGTTTATTTGACATTGTTGTTGTTGTTTATTTGACGTAGTTGTTGTTGTTGACGTTGTTGTTGTTGTTGTTGTTTATTTGATGTTTTTGTTGTTGTTGATGTTGTTGTTGTTGTTGTTGCTGTTTATTTGACATTGTTGATGTTTATTTGACAGTGTTGTTGTTGTTGTTTATTTGACGTTGTTATTGTTGTTGTTGTTGTTGTTTATTTGATGTTGTTGTTGTTGTTGACGTTGTTGTTGTTTATTTAACGTTGTTATTGTTGACATGGTTGTTGTTGTTTATTTCACATTGTTGTTGTTGTTGACGTTGTTGTTTATTTGACGTTGTTGTTGTTTATTTGACGTTGTTATTGTTGTTGTTGTTTATTTGACATTGTTGTTGTTGTTGACGTTGTTGTTGTTGTTGTTTATTTGATGTTGTTGTTGTTGTTGACATAGTTATTGTTGTTTATTTCACGTTGTTGTTGTTGTTGTTGACGTTGTTTTTTATTTGACGTTGTTGTTGTTGTTGTTTATTTTATGGTGTTATTGTTGTTGACGTTGTTGTTGTCGTTGTTGTTGTTTATTTGGCGTTGTTATTGTTGTTGTTTATTTGACGTTGTTGTTGTTGTTGACGTTGTTGTTGTTGTTGTTTATTTGACGTTGTTGTTGTTGTTGACATGGTTGTTGTTGTTGTTGTTTATTTGACGTTGTTGTTGTTGTTGTTGACGTTGTTATTGTTGTTGTTGTTTATTTAACGTTGTTGTTGTTATTGTTGTTGTTGTTGTTTATTTGACGTTGTTGTTGTTGTTTATTTGACGGTGTTGTTGTTGTTGTTGTTTATTTGACATTGTTATTGTTGTTGTTGTTTATTTAACGTTGTTATTATTGTTGACGTTGTTGTTGTTGTTTATTTGATGTTGTTGTTGTTGACATAGTTATTGTTGTTTATTTCACGTTGTTGTTGTTGTTAACGTTGTTGTTTATTTGACGTTGTTGTTGTTGTTTATTTGACGTTGTTGTTGTTGTTGACGTTGTTGTTGTTGTTGTTGTTGTTGTTTATTTGACGTTGTTGTTGTTGTTTATTTGACGTTGTTGTTGTTGTTGACGTTGTTGTTGTTGTTGTTTATTTGACGTTTTTGTTGTTGATGTTGTTGTTGTTTTTGTTGTTGTTTATTTGATGTTGTTGTTGTTCTTTATTTGACGTTGTTGTTGTTGTTGACGTTGTTGTTGTTGTTTATTTGATGTTGTTGTTGTTTTTGTTGTTGTTTATTTGATGTTGTTGTTGTTCTTTATTTGACGTTGTTGTTGTTGTTGACGTTGTTGTTGTTGTTTATTTGATGTTGTTGTTGTTGTTTATTTTACATTGTTGTTGTTGTTATTGTTTATTTGACGTTGTTGTTGTTGTTGTTTATTTGACGTTGTTGTTGTTGTTGTTGACGTTGTTGTTGTTGTTGTTTATTTGACGTTGTTGTTGTTGTTGACGTTGTTTTTGTTGTTGTTTATTTGACGTTGTTGTTGTTGTTGTTTATTTGACGTTGTTGTTATTGTTGTTTATTTGACGTTGTTGTTGTTGTTGTTGTTTATTTGACGTTGTTGTTGTTGTTGTTTATTTGACGTTGTTGTATATTTGACGTTGTTGTTGTTGTTGTTGTTTATTTGACGTTGTCGTTGTTGTTGACATGGTTGTTGTTGTTGTTTATTTGACGTTGTTGTTGTTGTTGTTGTTGTTATTTGACGTTGTTGTTGTTGTTGACGTTGTTGTTGTTGTTGTTTATTTGACGTTTTTGTTTTTGATGTTGTCGTTGTTTTTGTTGTTGTTTATTTGATGTTGTTGTTGTTGTTTAATTGACGTTGTTGTTGTTGTTGTTGTTTATTTGACGTTGTTGTTGTTGTTGTTATTGTTGTGGTTGTTGTTTATTTGACGTTGTTGTTGTTGTTGTTTATTTGACATTGTTGTTGTTGTTGTTGTTTATTTGACGTTGTTGTTGTTGTTGACGTTGTTGTTGTTGTTGTTGTTTATTTGACGTTGTTGTTGTTGTTTATTTGACATTGTTGTTGTTGTTGTTGTTATTGTGTATTTGATATTGTTGTTGTTGTTGTTTATTTGACGTTGTTGTTGTTGTTGTTGACGTTGTTGTTGTTGTTGTTTATTTGACGTTGTTGTTGTTGTTGACGTTGTTTTTATTGTTGTTTATTTGACGTTGTTGTTGTTGTTGTTTATTTGACGTTGTTGTTATTGTTGTTTATTTGACGTTGTTGTTGTTGTTGTTTATTTGACGTTGTTGTTGTTATTGTTGTTTATTTGACGTTGTTGTTTATTTGACGTTGTTGTTGTTGTTGTTGACGTTGTTGTTGTTGTTGTTTATTTGACGTTGTTGTTGTTGTTGACATGGTTGTTGTTGTTGTTGTTTATTTGACGGTGTTGTTGTTGTTGTTGTTGTTGTTGTTGTTAACGTTGTTATTGTTGTTGTTGTTGTTTATTTGATGTTGTTGTTGTTGACATAGTTATTGTTGTTTATTTCACGTTGTTGTTGTTGTTGACGTTGTTTTTCATTTGACGTTGTTGTTGTTGTTTATTTGATGTTGTTGTTGTTGTTGACATTGTTGTTGTCGTTGTTGTTGTTTATTTGACGTTGTTGTTGTTGTTGACGTTGTTGTTGTTGTTGTTTATTTGACGTTTTTGTTATTGTTGATGTTGTTGTTGTTTTTGTTGTTGTTTATTTGATGTTGTTGTTGTTGTTTAATTGACGTTGTTGTTGTTGTTGTTGTTTATTTGACGTTGTTGTTGTTGTTGTTATTGTTGTGGTTGTTGTTTATTTGACGCTGTTGTTGTTGTTGTTGTTTATTTGGCGTTGTTGTTGTTGTTGTTGTTGTTTATTTGACGTTGTTGTTGTTGTTGACGTTGTTGTTGTTGTTGTTTATTTGACGTTGTTGTTGTTGTTTATTTTACATTGTTGTTGTTGTTGTTATTGTTTATTTGACGTTGTTGTTGTTGTTGTTTATTTGACGTTGTTGTTGTTGTTGTTGTTGACGTTGTTGTTGTTGTTTATTTGACGTTGTTGTTGTTGTTAACGTTGTTTTTGTTGTTGTTTATTTGACGTTGTTGTTGTTGTTGTTTATTTGACGTTGTTGTTATTGTTGTTTATTTGACGTTGTTGTTGTTGTTGTTTATTTGACGTTGTTGTTGTTGTTGTTGTTGTTGTTTATTTGACGTTGTTGTTTATTTGACGTTGTTGTTGTTGTTGACGTTGTTGTTGTTGTTGTTTATTTGACGTTGTCGTTGTTGTTGACATGGTTGTTGTTGTTATTGTTTATTTGACGTTGTTGTTGTTGTTGTTAACGTTGTTATTGTTGTTGTTGTTTATTTAACGTTGTTGTTGTTGTTTATTAGACGTTGTTGTTATTGTTGTTGTTGTTGTTTATTTCACATTGTTGTTGTTGTTGACGTTGTTGTTTATTTGACGTTGTTGTTGTTGTTGTTTATTTGACGTTGTTGTTGTTAATGTTGACGTTGTTGTTGTTGTTTATTTGACGTTGTTGTTGTTGTTTAGTTGACATTGTTGTTGTTGTTGTTGTTTATTTGACGATGTTGTTATTGTTGTTGTTTATTTGACGTTGTTTTTGTTGTTGTTTATTTGACGTTGTTGTTGTTGTTGACGTTGTTGTTGTTGAGGTTGTTGTTGTTGTTGTTTATTTGACATTGTTGTTGTTCTTGTTGAGGTTGTTGTTGTTGTTGTTTATTTGACGTTGTTGTTGTTGTTTATTTGACGTTGTTGTTGTTGTTTATTTGACATTGTTGTTGTTGTTATAGTTTATTTGACGTTGTTGTTGTTTATTTGACGTTGTTGTTGTTGTTTATTTGACGTTGTTGTTGTTGTTGACGTTGTTGTTGTTATTGTTTATTTGACGTTGTTGCTGTTGTTGTTTAGTTGACGTTGTTGTTGTTGTTGTTTATTTGACGTTGTTGTTGTTGTTGTTTATTTGACATTGTTGTTATTGTTGTTTATTTAACGTTGTTGTTGTTGTTGTTGTTGTTGTTGTTTACTTGACGTTGTTATTGTTATTGACGTTGTTGTTGTTGTTTATTTGACGTTGTTGCTGTTGTTGACATAGTTTTTGTTGTTGTTTATTTGACGTTGTTGCTGTTGTTGACATAGTTGTTGTTGTTGTTTATTTGATGTTGTTGTTGTCGTTGTTTATTTGACGTAGTTGTTGTTGTTGACGGTGTTATTGTTGTTGTTGTTTATTTGACATTGTTGTAGTTGTTGTTGACGTTGTTGTTTATTTGACGTTGTTGTTGTTGTTGTTGTTGTTTACTTGACGTTGTTGTTGTTATTGACGTTGTTGTTGTTGTTGTTTTTTTGACGTTGTTGTTGTTTATTTGACGCTGTTGTTGTTGTTGACATAGTTGTTGTTGTTGTTGTTCATTTGACGTTGTTGTTGTTGTTGTTTATTTGATGTAGTTGTTGTTGTTGTTGACGGTGTTATTGTTGTTGTTGTTTATTTGACATTGTTGTTGTTGTTGTTGTTGTTTATTTGACGTTGTTGTTGTTGTTGTTTATTTGACGTTGTTGTTGTTTATTTGACGTTGTTGTTGTTGACATTGTTGTTGTTGTTATTGTTTATTTGACGTTGTTGTTGTTGTTATTGTTTATTTAACGTTGTTGTTGTTTATTTGACGTTGTTGTTGTTGTTGACGTTGTTGTTGTTGTTTATTTGACGTTTTTGTTGTTGTTGATGTTGTTGTTGTTTTTGTTGTTGTTCATTTGACGTTGTTGTTGTTGTTTAATTGATGTTGTTGTTGTTGTTGTTTATTTGACGTTGTTGTTGTTGTTATTGTTGTTGTTATTGTTGTTGTTGTTGTTGTTTATTTGACGTTGTTGTTGTTGTTGTTTATTTGACGTTGTTGTTGTTGTTGTTTATTTGACGTTGTTGTTGTTGTTGACGTTGTTGTTGTTGTTATTGTTTATTTGACGTTGTTGTTG
>OX451735.1:1342117700-1342182700 GCA_948472305.1 Vicia faba | reverse complement strand
TGTTGTTGACATTGTTGTTGTTGTTATTGTTTATTTGACGTTGTTGTTGTTGTTATTGTCTATTTGACGTTGTTGTTGTTGTTTATTTGACGTTGTTATTGTTGTTGACGTTGTTGTTGTTGTTGTTGTTTATTTGACGTTTTTGTTGTTGTTGATGTTGTTGTTGTTTTTGTTGTTGTTCATTTGACGTTGTTGTTGTTGTTTAATTGACGTTGTTGTTTATTTGACGTTGTTGTTGTTGTTGTTGTTATTGTTCTTGTTGTTGTTTATTTGATGTTGTTGTTGTCGTTGTTTATTTGCCGTTGTTGTTGTTGTTTATTTGACATTGTTGTTGTTGTTGTTGACGTTGTTGTTGTTGTTGTTGTTTATTTGACGTTGTTGTTGTTTATTTGACATTGTTGTTGTTGTTGTTGTTATTGTTTATTTGACGTTGTTGTTGTTGTTGTTTATTTGACGTTGTTGTTGTTGTTGACGTTGTTGTTGTTGACGTTGTTTTTGTTGTTGTTTATTTGACGTTGTTGTTGTTGTTTTTTATTTGACGTTGTTGTTGTTGTTGTTTATTTGACGTTGTTGTTGTTGTTTATTTGACGTTGTTGTTGTTTATTTGGCGTTGTTGTTGTTGTTTATTTGACGTTGTTGTTGTTGTTGACGTTGTTGTTGTTGTTTATTTGACGTTGTTGTTGTTGTTGACATGGTTGTTGTTGTTGTTATTTATTTGACATTGTTGTTGTTGTTGTTGTTGTTGGTGTTTATTTGACGTTGTTGTTATTGTTGTTGTTGTTGTTTATTTGACGTTGTTGTTGTTGTTGTTTATTTGATGGTGTTGTTGTTGTTGTTTATTTGACGTTGTTATTATTGTTGTTGTTTATTTGACGTTGTTATTGTTGTTGACGTTGTTGTTGTTGTTTATTTGATGTTGTTGTTGTTGTTGACATAGTTATTGTTGTTTATTTCACGTTGTTGTTGTTGTTGTTGTTGACGTTGTTGTTTATTTGACGTTGTTGTTATTGTTGTTTATTTGACGTTGTTGTAGTTGTTGTTGACGTTGTTGTTGTTGTTGTTGTTGTTGTTTATTTGACGTTGTTGTTGTTGTTGTTTATTTGACATTGTTGTTGTTGTTGACAGTGTTGTTGTTGTTGTTGTTGTTTATTTGACATTGTTGTTGTTGTTGGCGTTGTTGTTGTAGTTGTTTATTTGACGTTGTTGTTGTTGTTTATTTGACGTTGTTGTTGTTGTTGACGTTGTTGTTGTTGTTTATTTGACGTTTTTGTTGTTGTTGATGTTGCTGTGGTTTTTGTTGTTGTTTATTTGACGTTGTTTTTGTTGTTTAATTGACGTTGTTGTTGTTGTTGTTTATTTGACGTTGTTGTTGTTGTTGTTATTGTTGTTGTTGTTGTTTATTTGACGTTGTTGTTGTTGTTGTTGTTGTTGTTGACGTTGTTATTGTTGTTGTTGTTTATTTAACTTTGTTGTTGTTTATTTGACGTTGTTGTTATTGTTGTTGTTGTTGTTTATTTGACGTTGTTGTTGTTGTTTATTTGACGTTGTTGTTGTTGTTGACGTTGTTGTTGTTATTGTTTATTTGACGTTGTTGTTGTTGTTGTTGTTTATTTGACATTGTTGTTGTTGTTGTTTATTTGACGTTGTTGTTGTTGTTGTTGTTTATTTGACGTTGTTGTTGTTGTTGTTTATTTGACGTTGTTGTTGTTGTTGTTGTTGTTTACTTGACGTTGTTGTTGTTATTGACGTTGTTGTTGTTGTTGTTTATTTGACGTTGTTGATGTTGTTGACATAGTTGTTGTTGTTGTTTATTTGACGTTGTTGTTGTTGTTTATTTGACATTGTTGTTGTTGACGGTGTTGTTGTTGTTGTTTATTTGACATTGTTGTAGTTGTTGTTGACGTTGTTGTTTATTTGACGTTGTTGTTGTTGTTGTTTACTTGACGTTGTTGTTGTTATTGACGTTGTTGTTGTTGTTGTTTTTTTGACGTTGTTGTTGTTTATTTGACGCTGTTGTTGTTGTTGACATAGTTGTTGTTGTTGTTTATTTGACGTTGTTGTTGTTGTTGTTTATTTGATGTAGTCGTTGTTGTTGACGGTGTTATTGTTGTTGTTGTTTATTTGACATTGTTGTTGTTGTTGACGGTGTTATTGTTGTTGTTGTTTATTTGACATTGTTGTTGTTGTTGACGTTGTTGTTGTTGCTTATTTGACGTTGTCGTTGTTGTTGTTTATTTGACGTTGTTGTTGTTGACATTGTTGTTGTTGTTATTGTTTATTTGACGTTGTTGTTGTTGTTATTGTCTATTTGACGTTGTTGTTGTTGTTTATTTGACGTTGTTGTTGTTGTTGACGTTGTTGTTGTTGTTGTTGTTTATTTGACGTTTTTGTTGTTGTTGATGTTGTTGTTGTTTTTGTTGTTGTTCATTTGACGTTGTTGTTGTTGTTTAATTGACGTTGTTGTTGTTGTTGTTTATTTGACGTTGTTGTTGTTGTTATTGTTGTTGTTGTTGTTGTTTATTTGACGTTGTTGTTGTTGTTGTTGTTTATTTGCCATTGTTGTTGTTGTTTATTTGACGTTGTTGTTGTTGTTGACGTTGTTGTTGTTGTTGTTGTTTATTTGACGTTGTTGTTGTTTATTTGACATTGTTGTTCTTGTTGTTATTGTTTATTTGACGTTGTTGTTGTTGTTGTTTATTTGACGTTGTTGTTGTTGTTGACGTTGTTGTTGTTGACGTTGTTTTTGTTGTTGTTTATTTGACGTTGTTGTTGTTGTTTTTTATTTGACGTTGTTGTTGTTGTTGTTGTTGTTTATTTGACGTTGTTGTTGTTGTTGTTTATTTGACGTTGTTGTTGTTGTTTATTTGGCGTTGTTGTTGTTGTTTATTTGACGTTGTTGTTGTTGTTGACGTTGTTGTTGTTGTTTATTTGACGATGTTGTTGTTGTTGACATGGTTGTTGTTGTTGTTGTTTATTTGACGTTGTTGTTGTTGTTGTTGTTGACGTTGTTATTGTTGTTGTTGTTTATTTAACGTTGTTGTTGTTGTTGTTTATTTGACGTTGTTGTTATTGTTGTTGTTGTTGTTTATTTGACGTTGTTGTTGTTGTTGTTTATTTGATGGTGTTGTTGTTGTTGTTGTTGTTTATTTGACGTTGTTATTGTTGTTGTTGTTGTTTATTTGACGTTGTTATTATTGTTGAGGTTGTTGTTGTTGTTGTTTATTTGATGTTGTTGTTGTTGTTGACATAATTATTGTTGTTTATTTCACGTTGTTGTTGTTGTTGTTGTTGTTGTTGTTGACGTTGTTGTTTATTTGACGTTGTTGTTATTGTTGTTTATTTGACGTTGTTGTTGTTGTTGTTGACGTTGTTGTTGTTGTTGTTGTTGTTGTTTATTTGACGTTGTTGTTGTTGTTTATTTGACATTGTTGTTGTTGTTGACAGTGTTATTGTTGTTGTTGTTGTTTATTTGACATTGTTGTTGTTGTTGACGTTGTTGTTGTTGTTGTTTATTTGACGTTGTTGTTGTTGTTTATTTGACGTTGTTGTTGTTGTTGACGTTGTTGTTGTTGTTGTTGTTTATTTGACGTTTTTGTTGTTGTTGATGTTGTTGTTGTTTTTGTTGTTGTTTATTTGACGTTGTTTTTGTTGTTTAATTGACGTTGTTGTTGTTGTTGTTTATTTGACGTTGTTGTTGTTGTTATTGTTGTTGTTGTTTATTTGACGTTGTTGTTGTTGTTGTTTATTTGACGTTGTTGTTGTTGTTGTTTATTTGACGTTGTTGTTGTTGTTGACGTTGTTGTTGTTGTTGTTGTTTATTTGACGTTGTTGTTGTTGTTTATTTGACATTGTTGTTGTTGTTGTTATTGTTTATTTGACGTTGTTGTTGTTGTTGTTTATTTGACGTTGTTGTTATTGTTGTTGACGTTGTTGTTGTTGACGTTGTTTTTGTTGTTTATTTATTTGACGTTGTTGTTGTTGTTTTTTATTTGACGTTGTTGTTGTTGTTGTTTATTTGACGTTGTTGTTGTTGTTGACGTTGTTATTGTTGTTGTTGTTTATTTAACGTTGTTATTGTTGTTGTTTATTTGACATTGTTGTTATTGTTGTTGTTGTTGTTTATTTGATGTTGTTGTTGTTGTTTATTTGACGGTGTTGTTGTTGTTGTTGTTTATTTGACGTTGTTATTGTTGTTGTTGTTTATTTGACGTTGTTATTGTTGTTGACGTTGTTGTTGTTGTTGTTTATTTGATGTTGTTGTTGTTGTTGACATAGTTATTGTTGTTTATTTCACGTTGTTGTTGTTGTTGACGTTGTTGTTTATTTGACGTTGTTGTTATTGTTGTTTATTTGACGTTGTTGTTGTTGTTGACGTTGTTGTTGTTGTTGCTGTTGTTGTTTATTTGACGTTGTTGTTGTTGTTTATTTGACATTGTTGTTGTTGTTGATAGTGTTGTTGTTGTTGTTGTTGTTTATTTGACATTGTTGTTGTTGTTGACGTTGTTGTTGTTTATTTGACGTTGTTGTTATTGTTGTTGTTTATTTGACGTTGTTGTTGTTTATTTGACGTTGTTGTTGTTGACGTTGTTGTTGTTGACGTTGTTGTTGTTGTTATTGTTTATTTGACGTTGTTGTTGTTGTTTATTTGACGTAGTTGTTGTTGTTGACGTTGTTGTTGTTGTTGTTTATTTGACGTTTTTGTTGTTGTTGATGTTGTTGTTGTTGTTGCTGTTTATTTGACATTGTTGTTGTTTATTTGACGATGTTGTTGTTGTTGTTTATTTGATGTTGTTATTGTTGTTGTTGTTGTTGTTTATTTGATGTTGTTGTTGTTATTGACGTTGTTGTTGTTGTTGTTTATTTGATGTTGTTGTTGTTGACATGGTTGTTGTTGTTTATTTCACATTCTTGTTGTTGTTGACGTTGTTGTTTATTTGATGTTGTTGTTGTTGTTGTTTATTTGACGTTGTTATTGTTGTTGTTGTTTATTTGGCGTTGTTGTTGTTGTTGACGTTGTTGTTGTTTATTTGATGTTGTTGTTGTTGTTGACATAGTTATTGTTGTTTATTTGACGTTGTTGTTGTTGTTGATGTTGTTGTTTATTTGACGTTCTGGTTGTTGTTTATTTGACGTTGTTGTTGTTGTTGACGTTGTTGTTGTTGTTGTTTATTTGACGTTGTTGTTGTTGTTTATTTGACGTTATTGTTGTTGTTGACGTTGTTGTTGTTGTTGTTGTTTATTTGACGTTTTTGTTGTTGTTGATGTTGTTGTTGTTTATTTGACGTTGTTGTTGTTGTTTAATTGACGTTGTTGTTGTTGTTGTTTATTTGACGTTGTTGTTGTTGACATTGTTGTTGTTGTTATTGTTTATTTGACGTTGTTGTTGTTGTTATTGTCTATTTGACGTTGTTGTTGTTGTTTATTTGACGTTGTAGTTGTTGTTGACGTTGTTGTTGTTGTTGTTATTTATTTGACGTTTTTGTTGTTGTTGATGTTGTTGTTGTTTTTGTTGTTGTTCATTTGACGTTGTTGTTGTTGTTTAATTGACGTTGTTGTTGTTGTTGTTTATTTGACGTTGTTGTTGTTGTTGTTGTTTATTTGCCGTTGTTGTTGTTGTTTATTTGACGTTGTTGTTGTTGTTGACGTTGTTGTTGTTGTTGTTGTTTATTTGACGTTGTTGTTGTTTATTTGACATTGTTGTTCTTGTTGTTATTGTTTATTTGACGTTGTTGTTGTTGTTGTTTATTTGACGTTGTTGTTGTTGTTGTTGACGTTGTTTTTGTTGTTGTTTATTTGACGTTGTTGTTGTTGTTTTTTATTTGACGTTGTTGTTGTTGTTGTTTATTTGACGTTGTTGTTGTTGTTGTTTATTTGACGTTGTTGTTGTTGTTTATTTGGCGTTGTTGTTGTTTATTTGACGTTGTTGTTGTTGTTGACGTTGTTGTTGTTGTTTATTTGACGTTGTTGTTGTTGTTGACATGGTTGTTGTTGTTGTTGTTTATTTGACGTTGTTGTTGTTGTTGTTGTTGTTGACGTTGTTATTGTTGTTGTTGTTTATTTAACGTTGTTGTTGTTGTTG
The DNA here is from genome assembly GCA_948472305.1 of Vicia faba. NCBI lineage: Eukaryota > Viridiplantae > Streptophyta > Magnoliopsida > Fabales > Fabaceae > Vicia > Vicia faba. The sequence goes on along the minus strand of OX451735.1, from coordinate 1,342,176,621 downwards.
TTTATGTGACGTTGTTGTTATTGTTGTTGTTGTTGTTTATTTGACGTTGTTGTTGTTGTTTATTTGATGGTGTTGTTGTTGTTGTTGTTTATTTGACGTTGTTATTGTTGTTGTTGTTTATTTGACGTTGTTATTGTTGTTGAGGTTGTTGTTATTGTTGTTTATTTGATGTTGTTGTTGTTGTTGACATAGTTATTGTTGTTTATTTCACGTTGTTGTTGTTGTTGTTGTTGTTGACGTTGTTGTTTATTTGACGTTGTTGTTATTGTTGTTTATTTGACGTTGTTGTTGTTGTTGTTGACGTTGTTGTTGTTGTTGTTGTTGTTGTTTATTTGACGTTGTTGTTGTTGTTTATTTGACATTGTTGTTGTTGTTGACAGTGTTGTTGTTGTTGTTGTTGTTTATTTGACATTGTTGTTGTTGTTGACGTTGTTGTTGTTGTTGTTTATTTGACGTTGTTGTTGTTGTTTATTTGAGGTTGTTGTTGTTGTTGACGTTGTTGTTGTTGTTGTTGTTTATTTGACGTTTTTGTTGTTGTTGATGTTGTTGTTGTTTTTGTTGTTGTTTATTTGACGTTGTTTTTGTTGTTTAATTGACGTTGTTGTTGTTGTTGTTTATTTGACGTTGTTGTTGTTGTTGTTATTGTTGTTGTTGTTGTTTATTTGACGTTGTTGTTGTTGTTGTTTATTTGACGTTGTTGTTGTTTATTTGACGTTGTTGTTGTTGTTGACGTTGTTGTTGTTATTGTTTATTTGACGTTGTTGTTGTTGTTGACATAGTTGTTGTTGTTGTTGTTTATTTGACGTTGTTGTTGTTGACATTGTTGTCGTTGTTGTTTATTTGACGTTGTTGTTGTTGTTGTTGTTTATTTGACGTTGTTGTTGTTTTTGTTGTTGTTGTTTTTTATTTGACGTTGTTGTTGTTGTTTATTTGACGGTGTTGTTGTTGTTGGTGTTTTTGTTTATTTGACGTTGTTATTGTTGTTGTTGTTTATTTGACGTTGTTGTCGTTGTTGACGTTGTTGTTGTTGTTGTTGTTGTTGTTTATTTGATGTTGTTGTTGTTGACATAGTTGTTGTTGTTTATTTCACGTTGTTGTTGTTGTTGTTGACGTTGTTGTTTATTTGACGTTGTTGTTGTTTTTTATTTGACGTTGTTGTTGACGTTGTTGTTGTTGTTGTTTATTTGACGTTGTTGTTGTTGTTTATTTGACATTGTTGTTGTTGTTGACGGTGTTGTTGTTGTTGTTGTAGTTTATTTGACATTGTTGTTGTTGTTGTTGACATTGTTGTTGTTGTTTATTTGACGTTGTTGTTGTTGTTCTTCTTCTTTATTTGACGTTGTTGTTGTTTATTTGACGTTGTTGTTGTTGTTGTTTATTTGACGTTGTTGTTGTTGTTTATTTGACATTGTTGTTGTTGTTAACGGTGTTGTTGTTGTTGTTTATTTGACATTGTTGTTGTTGTTGGTGACGTTGTTGTTGTTTATTTGACGTTGTTGTTGTTGTTCTTTATTTGACGTTGTTGTTGTTTATTTGACGTTGTTATGGTTGTTGTTTATTTGACGTTGTTGTTGTTGACGTTGTTGTTGTTGTTATTGTTTATTTGACGTTGTTGTTGTTGTTTATTTGACGTAGTTGTTGTTGTTGACATTGTTGTTGTTGTTGTTGTTGTTTATTTGACGTTTTTGTTGTTGTTGATGTTGTTGTTGTTTTTTTTGTTATTTATTTGACGTTGTTGTTGTTGTTGTTTATTTGACGTTTTTGTTGTTGTTGTTGATGTTGTTGTTGTTTTTGTTGTTGTTTATTTGACGTTGTTGTTGTTGTTTATTTGACGTTGTTGTTGTTGTTGTTATCGTTGTTGTTGTTGTTGTTTATTTGACGTTGTTGTTGTTGTTGTTTATTTGACGTTATTGTTGTTGTTGTTGTTGTTGTTTATTTGACGTTGTTGTTGTTGTTGACATTGTTGTTGTTGTTTATTTGACGTTGTTGTTGTTTATTTGACATTGTTGTTGTTGTTATTGTTTATTTGACGTTGTTGTTGACGTTATTGTTGTTGTTGTTTATTTGACGTTGTTGTTGTTGTTGTTGACGCTGTTGTTGTTGTTGTTGTTGTTTATTTGACGTTGATGTTGTTGTTGTTGTTGTTTATTTGACATTGTTGTTATTTATTTGACGTTGTTGTTGTTGTTGTTTACTTGACGTTGTTGTTGTTATTGACGTTGTTGTTGTTGTTGTTTATTTGACGTTGTTGTTGTTGTTGACATAGTTGTTGTTGTTGTTTATTTGACGTTGTTGTTATTGTTGTTGTTTATTTGACATTGTTGTTGTTGTTGACGGTGTTGTTGTTGTTGTTTATTTGACTTTGTTGTTATTGTTGTTGTTGTTGTTGTTGTTGTTTATTTGACGTTGTTGTTGTTGTTTATTTGACGTTGTTGTTGTTGTTGTTGTTTATTTGACGTTGTTGTTGTTGACGTTGTTGTTGTTGTTATTGTTTATTTGACATTGTCAGTGTTTTTTATTTGACGTAGTTGTTGTTGTTGACGTTGTTGTTGTTGTTTATTTGACGTTTTTGTTGTTGTTGATGTTGTTGTTGTTTTTGTTGTTGTTTATTTGACGTTGTTGTTGTTTAATTGACGTTGTTGTTGTTGTTGTTTATTTGACGTTGTTGTTGTTATTGTTGTTGTTGTGGTTTATTTGATGTTGTTATTGTTGTTGTTTATTTGACGTTGTTGTTGTTGTTTTTGATGTTGTTGTTGTTGTTTATTTGACATTGTTGTTGTTGTTGATGTTGTTTTTGTTGTTGTTTATTTGACGTTTTTGTTGTTGTTGTTTATTTGACGTTGTTGTTGTTGTTGTTTATTTGACGGTGTTGTTGTTGTTGTTGTTGTTGTTGTTTATTTGACGTTGTTGTTGTTGTTGTTTATTTGACGTTGTTGTTATTGTTGACGTTGTTGTTGTTGTTTATTTGACGTTGTTGTTATTGTTGACATAGGTGTTGTTGTTATTGTTGTTTATTTGACGTTGTTATTGTTGTTGACGTTGTTGTTGTTGTTGTTATTTATTTGACGTTGTTGTTGTTGTTGTTGTTTATTTGACGTTGTTGTTGTTGTTGTTGTTTATTTGACGTTGTTGTTGTTGTTTATTTGACCGTGTTGTTGTTGTTGTTGTTGTTGATTTGAAGTTGTTATTGTTGTTGTTGTTTATTTGACATTGTTGTTATTGTTTATTTGATGTTGTTGTTGTTGTTGACATAGTTGTTGTTGTTTATTTCACGTTGTTGTTGTTGTTGTTTATTTGACGTTGTTGTTGTTGTTTATTTGTCGTTGTTGTTGTTGTTGACGTTGTTGTTGTTGTTGTTTATTTGACGTTGTTGTTGTTTATTTGACATTGTTGTTGTTGTTGACAGTGTTGTTGTTGGTGTTGTTGTTGTTTATTTGACGTTGTTGTTGTTAACGTTGTTGTTGTTGTTGTTTATTTGACGTTGTTGTTGTTTATTTGACATTGTTGTTGTTGTTGACGGTGTTGTTGTTGGTGTTGTTGTTGTTTATTTGACGTGGTTGTTGTTGTTGTTGTTTATTTGACGATGTTGTTGTTGTTGTTGTTTATTTTACGTTGTTGTTGTTGTTGTTTATTTAACGTTGTTGTTGTTGTTGACGTTTTTGTTGTTGTATTTTATTTGACGTTGTTGTTGTTGTTGACATAGTTGTTGTTGTTGTTGTTTATTTGACGTTGTTGTTGTTGTTGTTGACATTGTTGTTGTTGTTGTTTATTTGACGTTGTTGTTGTTGTTTATTTGACGTTGTTGTTGTTGTTGTTTATTTGACGTTGTTGTTGTTGTTTATTTGACGGTGTTGTTGTTGTTGTTATTTTTGTTTATTTGACGTTGTTATTGTTGTTGTTGTTTATTTGACGTTGTTGTTGTTGACGTTGTTGTTGTTGTTGTTTATTTGATGTTTCTGTTGTTGTTGACATAGTTGTTGTTGTTTATTTCACGTTGTTGTTGTTGTTGTTGACGTTGTTGTTTATTTGACGTTGTTGTTGTTTTTTATTTGACGTTGTTGTTGACGTTGTCGTTGTTGTTGTTTATTTGACGTTGTTGTTGTTGTTTATTTGACATTGTTGTTGTTGTTGACGGTGTTGTTGTTGTTGTTGTAGTTTATTTGACATTGTTGTTGTTGTTGTTGTTGACGTTGTTGTTGTTGTTTATTTGACGTTGTTGTTGTTGTTGTTCTTCTTTATTTGATGTTGTTGTTGTTTATTTGACGTTGTTGTTGTTGTTGTTGTTGTTGTTTATTTGACGTTGTTGTTGTTGTTTATTTGACATTGTTGTTGTTGTTAACGGTGTTGTTGTTGTTGTTTATTTGACATTGTTGTTGTTGTTGTTGTTGACGTTGTTGTTGTTTATTTGACGTTGTTATGGTTGTTGTTTATTTGACGTTGTTGTTGTTGACGTTGTTGTTGTTGTTATTGTTTATTTGACGTTGTTGTTGTTGTTTATTTGACGTAGTTGTTGTTATTGACATTGTTGTTGTTGTTGTTGTTGATTTGACGTTTTTGTTGTTGTTGATGTTGTTGTTGTTTTTTTTGTTGTTTATTTGACGTTGTTGTTGTTGTTGTTTATTTGACGTTTTTGTTGTTGTTGTTGATGTTGTTGTTGTTTTTGTTGTTGTTTATTTGACGTTGTTGTTGTTGTTTATTTGACGTTGTTGTTGTTGTTGTTATTGTTGTTGGTATTGTTGTTTATTTGACGTTGTTGTTGTTGTTGTTTATTTGACGTTATTGTTGTTGTTGTTGTTGTTGTTTATTTGACGTTGTTGTTGTTGTTGACATTGTTGTTGTTGTTTATTTGACGTTGTTGTTGTTTATTTGACATTGTTGTTTTTGTTATTGTTTATTTGACGTTGTTGTTTATTTGACGTTGTTGTTGACGTTATTGTAGTTGTTGTTTATTTGACGTTGTTGTTGTTGTTGACGCTGTTGTTGTTGTTGTTGTTGTTTATTTGACGTTGTTGTTGTTGTTGTTGTTGTTTATTTGACATTGTTGTTGTTTATTTGACTTTGTTGTTGTTGTTGTTTACTTGACGTTGTTGTTGTTATTGACGTTGTTATTGTTGTTGTTGTTTATTTGACGTTGTTGTTGTTGTTGTTGACATAGTTGTTGTTGTTGTTGTTTATTTGACGTTGTTGTTGTTGTTGTTGACATTGTTGTTGTTGTTGTTTATTTGACGTTGTTGTTGTTGTTGTTTATTTGACGTTGTTGTTGTTGTTTATTTGACGGTGTTGTTGTTGTTGTTATTTTTGTTTATTTGACGTTATTATTGTTGTTGTTGTTTATTTGACGTTGTTGTTGTTGTTGTTGTAGTTTATTTGACATTGTTGTTGTTGTTGTTGACATTGTTGTTGTTGTTGTTGACATTGTTGTTGTTGTTTATTTGACGTTGTTGTTGTTGTTCTTCTTCTTTATTTGACGTTGTTGTTGTTTATTTGACGTTGTTGTTGTTGTTGTTTATTTGACGTTGTTGTTGTTGTTTATTTGACATTGTTGTTGTTGTTAACGGTGTTGTTGTTGTTGTTTATTTGACATTGTTGTTGTTGTTGGTGACGTTGTTGTTGTTTATTTGACGTTGTTGTTGTTGTTGTTTATTTGACGTTGTTGTTGTTTATTTGACGTTGTTATGGTTGTTGTTTATTTGACGTTGTTGTTGTTGACGTTGTTGTTGTTGTTATTGTTTATTTGACGTTGTTGTTGTTGTTTATTTGACGTAGTTGTTGTTGTTGACATTGTTGTTGTTGTTGTTGTTGTTTATTTGACGTTTTTGTTGTTGTTGATGTTGTTGTTGTTTTTTTTGTTATTTATTTGACGTTGTTGTTGTTGTTGTTTATTTGACGTTTTTGTTGTTGTTGTTGATGTTGTTGTTGTTTTTGTTGTTGTTTATTTGACGTTGTTGTTGTTGTTTATTTGACGTTGTTGTTGTTGTTGTTATCGTTGTTGTTGTTGTTGTTTATTTGACGTTGTTGTTGTTGTTGTTGTTTATTTGACGTTATTGTTGTTGTTGTTGTTGTTGTTTATTTGACGTTGTTGTTGTTGTTGACATTGTTGTTGTTGTTTATTTGACGTTGTTGTTGTTTATTTGACATTGTTGTTGTTGTTATTGTTTATTTGACGTTGTTGTTGACGTTATTGTTGTTGTTGTTTATTTGACGTTGTTGTTGTTGTTGTTGACGCTGTCGTTGTTGTTGTTGTTGTTGTTTATTTGACGTTGATGTTGTTGTTGTTGTTGTTTATTTGACATTGTTGTTATTTATTTGACGTTGTTGTTGTTGTTGTTTACTTGACGTTGTTGTTGTTATTGACGTTGTTGTTGTTGTTGTTGTTTATTTGACGTTGTTGTTGTTGTTGACATAGTTGTTGTTGTTGTTTATTTGACGTTGTTGTTATTGTTGTTGTTTATTTGACATTGTTGTTGTTGTTGACGGTGTTGTTGTTGTTGTTTATTTGACTTTGTTGTTGTTGTTGTTGTTGTTGTTGTTGTTGTTGTTGTTTATTTGACGTTGTTGTTGTTGTTTATTTGACGTTGTTGTTGTTGTTGTTGTTTATTTGACGTTGTTGTTGTTGACGTTGTTGTTGTTGTTATTGTTTATTTGACATTGTCAGTGTTATTTATTTGACGTAGTTGTTGTTGTTGACGTTGTTGTTGTTGTTTATTTGACGTTTTTGTTGTTGTTGATGTTGTTGTTGTTTTTGTTGTTGTTTATTTGACGTTGTTGTTGTTTAATTGACGTTGTTGTTGTTGTTGTTTATTTGACGTTGTTGTTGTTATTGTTGTTGTTGTGGTTTATTTGATGTTGTTATTGTTGTTGTTTATTTGACGTTGTTGTTGTTGTTTTTGATGTTGTTGTTGTTGTTTATTTGACATTGTTGTTGTTGTTGATGTTGTTTTTGTTGTTGTTTATTTGACGTTTTTGTTGTTGTTGTTTATTTGACGTTGTTGTTGTTGTTGTTTATTTGACGGTGTTGTTATTGTTGTTGTTGTTGTTGTTTATTTGACGTTGTTGTTGTTGTTGTTTATTTGACGTAGTTGTTGTTGTTGACGTTGTTGTTGTTGTTGTTGTTGTTTATTTGACGTTTTTGTTGTTGTTGATGTTGTTGTTGTTTTTTTTGTTATTTATTTGACGTTGTTGTTGTTGTTGTTTATTTGACGTTTTTGTTGTTGTTGTTGATGTTGTTGTTGTTTTTGTTGTTGTTTATTTGACGTTGTTGTTGTTGTTTATTTGACGTTGTTGTTGTTGTTGTTATCGTTGTTGTTGTTGTTGTTTATTTGACGTTGTTGTTGTTGTTGTTGTTTATTTGACGTTATTGTTGTTGTTGTTGTTGTTGTTTATTTGACGTTGTTGTTGTTGTTGACATTGTTGTTGTTGTTTATTTGACGTTGTTGTTGTTTATTTGACATTGTTGTTGTTGTTATTGTTTATTTGACGTTGTTGTTGACGTTATTGTTGTTGTTGTTTATTTGACGTTGTTGTTGTTGTTGTTGACGCTGTTGTTGTTGTTGTTGTTGTTGTTTATTTGACGTTGATGTTGTTGTTGTTGTTGTTTATTTGACATTGTTGTTATTTATTTGACGTTGTTGTTGTTGTTGTTTACTTGACGTTGTTGTTGTTATTGACGTTGTTGTTGTTGTTGTTTATTTGACGTTGTTGTTGTTGTTGACATAGTTGTTGTTGTTGTTTATCTGACGTTGTTGTTATTGTTGTTGTTTATTTGACATTGTTGTTGTTGTTGACGGTGTTGTTGTTGTTGTTTATTTGACTTTGTTGTTGTTGTTGTTGTTGTTGTTGTTGTTTATTTGACGTTGTTGTTGTTGTTTATTTGACGTTGTTGTTGTTGTTGTTGTTTATTTGACGTTGTTGTTGTTGACGTTGTTGTTGTTGTTATTGTTTATTTGACATTGTCAGTGTTATTTATTTGACGTAGTTGTTGTTGTTGACGTTGTTGTTGTTGTTTATTTGACGTTTTTATTGTTGTTGATGTTGTTGTTGTTTTTGTTGTTGTTTATTTGACGTTGTTGTTGTTTAATTGACGTTGTTGTTGTTGTTGTTTATTTGACGTTGTTGTTGTTATTGTTGTTGTTGTGGTTTATTTGATGTTGTTATTGTTGTTGTTTATTTGACGTTGTTGTTGTTGTTTTTGATGTTGTTGTTGTTGTTTATTTGACATTGTTGTTGTTGTTGATGTTGTTTTTGTTGTTGTTTATTTGACGTTTTTGTTGTTGTTGTTTATTTGACGTTGTTGTTGTTGTTGTTGTTTATTTGACGGTGTTGTTATTGTTGTTGTTGTTGTTGTTTATTTGACGTTGTTGTTGTTGTTGTTTATTTGACGTTGTTGTTATTGTTGACGTTGTTGTTGTTGTTTATTTGACGTTGTTGTTATTGTTGACATAGGTGTTGTTGTTATTGTTGTTTATTTGACGTTGTTATTGTTGTTGACGTTGTTGTTGTTGTTGTTATTTATTTGACGTTGTTGTTGTTGTTGTTGTTTATTTGACGTTGTTGTTGTTGTTGTTGTTGTTTATTTGACGTTGTTGTTGTTGTTTATTTGACCGTGTTGTTGTTGTTGTTGTTGTTGATTTGAAGTTGTTATTGTTGTTGTTGTTTATTTGACATTATTGTTATTGTTTATTTGATGTTGTTGTTGTTGTTGACATAGTTGTTGTTGTTTATTTGACGTTGTTGTTGTTGTTGTTTATTTGACGTTGTTGTTGTTGTTTATTTGTCGTTGTTGTTGTTGTTGACGTTGTTGTTGTTGTTGTTTATTTGACGTTGTTCTTGTTTATTTGACATTGTTGTTGTTGTTGACAGTGTTGTTGTTGGTGTTGTTGTTGTTTATTTGACGTTGTTGTTGTTAACGTTGTTGTTGTTGTTTATTTGACGTTGTTGTTGTTTATTTGACATTGTTGTTGTTGTTGACGGTGTTGTTGTTGGTGTTGTTGTTGTTTATTTGACGTGGTTGTTGTTGTTGTTGTTTATTTGACGATGTTGTTGTTGTTGTTGTTTATTTTACGTTGTTGTTGTTGTTGTTTATTTAACGTTGTTGTTGTTGTTGACGTTTTTGTTGTTGTATTTTATTTGACGTTGTTGTTGTTGTTGACATAGTTGTTGTTGTTGTTGTTTATTTGACGTTGTTGTTGTTGTTGTTGACATTGTTGTTGTTGTTTATTTGACGTTGTTGTTGTTGTTTATTTGACGTTGTTGTTGTTGTTGTTTATTTGACGTTGTTGTTGTTGTTTATTTGACGGTGTTGTTGTTGTTGTTATTTTTGTTTATTTGACGTTGTTATTGTTGTTGTTGTTTATTTGACGTTGTTGTTGTTGACGTTGTTGTTGTTGTTGTTTATTTGATGTTTCTGTTGTTGTTGACATAGTTGTTATTGTTTATTTCACGTTGTTGTTGTTGTTGTTGACGTTGTTGTTTATTTGACGTTGTTGTAGTTTTTTATTTGACGTTGTTGTTGACGTTGTTGTTGTTGTTGTTTATTTGACGTTGTTGTTGTTGTTTATTTGACATTGTTGTTGTTGTTGACGGTGTTGTTGTTGTTGTTGTAGTTTATTTGACATTGTTGTTGTTGTTGTTGTTGACGTTGTTGTTGTTGTTTATTTGACGTTGTTGTTGTTGTTGTTCTTCTTTATTTGATGTTGTTGTTGTTTATTTGACGTTGTTGTTGTTGTTGTTGTTGTTGTTTATTTGACGTTGTTGTTGTTGTTTATTTGACATTGTTGTTGTTGTTAACGGTGTTGTTGTTGTTGTTTATTTGACATTGTTGTTGTTGTTGTTGTTGACGTTGTTGTTGTTTATTTGACGTTGTTATGGTTGTTGTTTATTTGACGTTGTTGTTGTTGACGTTGTTGTTGTTGTTATTGTTTATTTGACGTTGTTGTTGTTGTTTATTTGACGTAGTTGTTGTTGTTGACATTGTTGTTGTTGTTGTTGATTTGACGTTTTTGTTGTTGTTGATGTTGTTGTTGTTTTTTTTGTTGTTTATTTGACGTTGTTGTTGTTGTTGTTTATTTGACGTTTTTGTTGTTGTTGTTGATGTTGTTGTTGTTTTTGTTGTTGTTTATTTGACGTTGTTGTTGTTGTTGTTTATTTGACGTTGTTGTTGTTGTTGTTATTGTTGTTGGTATTGTTGTTTATTTGACGTTGTTGTTGTTGTTGTTTATTTGACGTTATTGTTGTTGTTGTTGTTGTTGTTTATTTGACGTTGTTGTTGTTGTTGACATTGTTGTTGTTGTTTATTTGACGTTGTTGTTGTTTATTTGACATTGTTGTTGTTGTTATTGTTTATTTGACGTTGTTGTTTATTTGACGTTGTTGTTGACGTTATTGTTGTTGTTGTTTATTTGACGTTGTTGTTGTTGTTGTTGACGTTGTTGTTGTTGTTGTTGTTTATTTGACGTTGTTGTTGTTGTTGTTGTTTATTTGACATTGTTGTTGTTTATTTGACTTTGTTGTTGTTGTTGTTTACTTGACGTTGTTGTTGTTATTGACGTTGTTGTTGTTGTTGTTGTTTATTTGACGTTGTTGTTGTTGTTGTTGACATAGTTGTTGTTGTTGTTGTTTATTTGACGTTGTTGTTGTTGTTGTTGACATTGTTGTTGTTGTTGTTTATTTGACGTTGTTGTTGTTGTTTATTTGACGTTGTTGTTGTTGTTGTTTATTTGACGTTGTTGTTGTTGTTTATTTGACGGTGTTGTTGTTGTTGTTATTTTTGTTTATTTGACGTTGTTATTGTTGTTGTTGTTTATTTGACGTTGTTGTTGTTGACGTTGTTGTTGTTGTTGTTTATTTGATGTTTCTGTTGTTGTTGACATAGTTGTTGTTGTTTATTTCACGTTGTTGTTGTTGTTGACGTTGTTGTTTATTTGACGTTGTTGTTGTTTTTTATTTGACGTTGTTGTTGACGTTGTTGTTGTTGTTGTTTATTTGACGTTGTTGTTGTTGTTTATTTGACATTGTTGTTGTTGTTGACGGTGTTGTTGTTGTTGTTGTAGTTTATTTGACATTGTTGTTGTTGTTGTTGTTGACGTTGTTGTTGTTGTTTATTTGACGTTGTTGTTGTTGCTGTTCTTCTTTATTTGATGTTGTTGTTGTTTATTTGACGTTGTTGTTGTTGTTGTTGTTGTTTATTTGACGTTGTTGTTGTTGTTTATTTGACATTGTTGTTGTTGTTAACGGTGTTGTTGTTGTTGTTTATTTGACATTGTTGTTGTTGTTGTTGTTGACGTTGTTGTTGTTTATTTGACGTTGTTATGGTTGTTGTTTATTTGACGTTGTTGTTGTTGACGTTGTTGTTGTTGTTATTGTTTATTTGACGTTGTTGTTGTTGTTGTTTATTTGACGTAGTTGTTGTTGTTGACATTGTTGTTGTTGTTGTTGTTGATTTGACGTTTTTGTTGTTGTTGATGTTGTTGTTGTTTTTTTTGTTGTTTATTTGACGTTGTTGTTGTTGTTGTTTATTTGACGTTTTTGTTGTTGTTGTTGATGTTGTTGTTGTTTTTGTTGTTGTTTATTTGACGTTGTTGTTGTTGTTTATTTGACGTTGTTGTTGTTGTTGTTATTGTTGTTGGTATTGTTGTTTATTTGACGTTGTTGTTGTTGTTGTTTATTTGACGTTATTGTTGTTGTTGTTGTTGTTGTTTATTTGACGTTGTTGTTGTTGTTGACATTGTTGTTGTTGTTTATTTGACGTTGTTGTTGTTTATTTGACATTGTTGTTGTTGTTATTGTTTATTTGACGTTGTTGTTTATTTGACGTTGTTGTTGACGTTATTGTTGTTGTTGTTTATTTGACGTTGTTGTTGTTGTTGTTGACGCTGTTGTTGTTGTTGTTGTTGTTTATTTGACGTTGTTGTTGTTGTTGTTGTTGTTTATTTGACATTGTTGTTGTTTATTTGACTTTGTTGTTGTTGTTGTTTACTTGACGTTGTTGTTGTTATTGACGTTGTTGTTGTTGTTGTTGTTTATTTGACGTTGTTGTTGTTGTTGACATAGTTGTTGTTGTTGTTTATTTGACGTTGTTGTTATTGTTGTTGTTTATTTGACATTGTTGTTGTTGTTGACGGTGTTGTTGTTGTTGTTTATTTGACTTTGTTGTTGTTGTTGTTGTTGTTGTTGTTGTTGTTTATTTGACGTTGTTGTTGTTGTTTATTTGACGTTGTTGTTGTTGTTGTTTATTTGACGTTGTTGTTGTTGACGTTGTTGTTGTTGTTATTGTTTATTTGACATTGTCAGTGTTATTTATTTGACGTAGTTGTTGTTGTTGACGTTGTTGTTGTTGTTGTTGTTGTTTATTTGACGTTTTTGTTGTTGTTGATGTTGTTGTTGTTTTTGTTGTTGTTTATTTGACGTTGTTGTTGTTTAATTGACGTTGTTGTTGTTGTTGTTTATTTGATGTTGTTGTTGTTATTGTTGTTATTGTTGTTTATTTGATGTTGTTATTGTTGTTGTTTATTTGACGTTGTTGTTGATGTTTTTGATGTTGTTGTTGTTGTTTATTTGACATTGTTGTTGTTGTTGATGTTGTTTTTGTTGTTGTTTATTTGACGTTTTTGTTGTTGTTGTTTATTTGACGTTGTTGTTGTTGTTGTTTATTTGACGGTGTTGTTGTTGTTGTTGTTGTTTATTTGACGTTGTTGTTGTTGTTGTTTATTTGACGTTGTTGTTATTGTTGACGTTGTTGTTGTTGTTTATTTGACGTTGTTGTTATTGTTGACATAGGTGTTGTTGTTATTGTTGTTTATTTGACGTTGTTATTGTTGTTGACGTTGTTGTTGTTGTTGTTATTTATTTGACGTTGTTGTTGTTGTTGTTGTTTATTTGACGTTGTTGTTGTTGTTGTTGTTGTTTATTTGACGTTGTTGTTGTTGTTTATTTGACCGTGTTGTTGTTGTTGTTGTTGTTGTTGTTGATTTGAAGTTGTTATTGTTGTTGTTGTTTATTTGACATTGTTGTTATTGTTTATTTGATGTTGTTGTTGTTGTTGACATAGTTGTTGTTGTTTATTTCACGTTGTTGTTGTTGTTGTTTATTTCACGTTGTTGTTGTTGTTTATTTGTCGTTGTTGTTGTTGACGTTGTTGTTGTTGTTGTTTATTTGACGTTGTTGTTGTTTATTTGACATTGTTGTTGTTGTTGACAGTGTTGTTGTTGGTGTTGTTGTTGTTTATTTGACGTTGTTGTTGTTAACGTTGTTGTTGTTGTTGTTTATTTGACGTTGTTGTTGTTTATTTGACATTGTTGTTGTTGTTGACGGTGTTGTTGTTGGTGTTGTTGTTGTTTATTTGACGTGGTTGTTGTTGTTGTTGTTTATTTGACGATGTTGTTGTTGTTGTTGTTTATTTTACGTTGTTGTTGTTGTTGTTTATTTAACGTTGTTGTTGTTGTTGACGTTGTTGTTGTTGTATTTTATTTGACGTTGTTGTTGTTGTTGACATAGTTGTTGTTGTTGTTGTTTATTTGACGTTGTTGTTGTTGTTGTTGTTGTTGACATTGTTGTTGTTGTTGTTTATTTGACGTTGTTGTTGTTGTTTATTTGACGTTGTTGTTGTTGTTGTTTATTTGACGTTGTTGTTGTTGTTTATTTGACGGTGTTATTGTTGTTGTTATTTTTGTTTATTTGACGTTGTTATTGTTGTTGTTGTTTATTTGACGTTGTTGTTGTTGTTGACGTTGTTGTTGTTGTTGTTTATTTGATGTTGCTGTTGTTGTTGACATAGTTGTTGTTGTTTATTTCACGTTGTTGTTGTTGTTGTTGACGTTGTTGTTTATTTGACGTTGTTGTTGTTTTTTATTTGACGTTGTTGTTGACGTTGTTGTTGTTGTTGTTTATTTGACGTTGTTGTTGTTGTTTATTTGACATTGTTGTTGTTGTTGACGGTGTTGTTGTTGTTGTTGTAGTTTATTTGACATTGTTGTTGTTGTTGTTGTTGTTGTTGTTGACGTTGTTGTTGTTGTTTATTTGACGTTGTTGTTGTTCTTCTTCTTTATTTGACGTTGTTGTTGTTTATTTGACGTTGTTGTTGTTGTTGTTGTTTATTTGACGTTGTTGTTGTTGTTTATTTGACATTGTTGTTGTTGTTAACGGTGTTGTTGTTGTTGTTTATTTGACATTGTTGTTGTTGTTGTTGTTGTTGTTGTTTATTTGACGTTGTTGTTGTTGTTTATTTGACATTGTTGTTGTTGTTAACGGTGTTGTTGTTGTTGTTTATTTGACATTGTTGTTGTTGTTGTTGTTGTTGACGTTGTTGTTGTTTATTTGACGTTGTTATGGTTGTTGTTTATTTGACATTGTTGTTGTTGACGTTGTTGTTGTTGTTATTGTTTATTTGACGTTGTTGTTGTTGTTTATTTGACGTAGTTGTTGTTGTTGACATTGTTGTTGTTGTTGTTGTTGATTTGACGTTTTTGTTGTTGTTGATGTTGTTGTTGTTTTTTTTGTTGTTTATTTGACGTTGTTGTTGTTGTTGTTTATTTGACGTTTTTGTTGTTGTTGTTGATGTTGTTGTTGTTTTTGTTGTTGTTTATTTGACGTTGTTGTTGTTGTTTATTTGACGTTGTTGTTGTTGTTGTTATTGTTGTTGGTATTGTTGTTTATTTGACGTTGTTGTTGTTGTTGTTTATTTGACGTTATTGTTGTTGTTGTTGTTGTTGTTTATTTGACGTTGTTGTTGTTGTTGACATTGTTGTTGTTGTTTATTTGACGTTGTTGTTGTTTATTTGACATTGTTGTTGTTGTTATTGTTTATTTGACGTTGTTGTTTATTTGACGTTGTTGTTGACGTTATTGTTGTTGTTGTTTATTTGACGTTGTTGTTGTTGTTGTTGACGCTGTTGTTGTTGTTGTTGTTTATTTGACGTTGTTGTTGTTGTTGTTGTTGTTTATTTGACATTGTTGTTGTTTATTTGACTTTGTTGTTGTTGTTGTTTACTTGACGTTGTTGTTGTTATTGACGTTGTTGTTGTTGTTGTTTATTTGACGTTGTTGTTGTTGTTGTTGACATAGTTGTTGTTGTTGTTGTTTATTTGACGTTGTTGTTGTTGTTGTTGACATTGTTGTTGTTGTTGTTTATTTGACGTTGTTGTTGTTGTTTATTTGACGTTGTTGTTGTTGTTGTTTATTTGACGTTGTTGTTGTTGTTTATTTGACGGTGTTGTTGTTGTTGTTATTTTTGTTTATTTGACGTTGTTATTGTTGTTGTTGTTTATTTGACGTTGTTGTTGTTGACGTTGTTGTTGTTGTTGTTTATTTGATGTTTCTGTTGTTGTTGACATAGTTGTTGTTGTTTATTTCACGTTGTTGTTGTTGTTGTTGACGTTGTTGTTTATTTGACGTTGTTGTTGTTTTTTATTTGACGTTGTTGTTGACGTTGTTGTTGTTGTTGTTTATTTGACGTTGTTGTTGTTGTTTATTTGACAATGTTGTTGTTGTTGACGGTGTTGTTGTTGTTGTTGTAGTTTATTTGACATTGTTGTTGTTGTTGTTGTTGACGTTGTTGTTGTTGTTTATTTGACGTTGTTGTTGTTGCTGTTCTTCTTTATTTGATGTTGTTGTTGTTTATTTGACGTTGTTGTTGTTGTTGTTGTTGTTTATTTGACGTTGTTGTTGTTGTTTATTTGACATTGTTGTTGTTGTTAACGGTGTTGTTGTTGTTGTTTATTTGACATTGTTGTTGTTGTTGTTGTTGACGTTGTTGTTGTTTATTTGACGTTGTTATGGTTGTTGTTTATTTGACGTTGTTGTTGTTGACGTTGTTGTTGTTGTTATTGTTTATTTGACGTTGTTGTTGTTGTTGTTTATTTGACGTAGTTGTTGTTGTTGACATTGTTGTTGTTGTTGTTGTTGATTTGACGTTTTTGTTGTTGTTGATGTTGTTGTTGTTTTTTTTGTTGTTTATTTGACGTTGTTGTTGTTGTTGTTTATTTGACGTTTTTGTTGTTGTTGTTGATGTTGTTGTTGTTTTTGTTGTTGTTTATTTGACGTTGTTGTTGTTGTTTATTTGACGTTGTTGTTGTTGTTGTTATTGTTGTTGGTATTGTTGTTTATTTGACGTTGTTGTTGTTGTTGTTTATTTGACGTTATTGTTGTTGTTGTTGTTGTTGTTTATTTGACGTTGTTGTTGTTGTTGACATTGTTGTTGTTGTTTATTTGACGTTGTTGTTGTTTATTTGACATTGTTGTTGTTGTTATTGTTTATTTGACGTTGTTGTTTATTTGACGTTGTTGTTGACGTTATTGTTGTTGTTGTTTATTTGACGTTGTTGTTGTTGTTGTTGACGCTGTTGTTGTTGTTGTTGTTGTTTATTTGACGTTGTTGTTGTTGTTGTTGTTGTTTATTTGACATTGTTGTTGTTTATTTGACTTTGTTGTTGTTGTTGTTTACTTGACGTTGTTGTTGTTATTGACGTTGTTGTTGTTGTTGTTGTTTATTTGACGTTGTTGTTGTTGTTGACATAGTTGTTGTTGTTGTTTATTTGACGTTGTTGTTATTGTTGTTGTTTATTTGACATTGTTGTTGTTGTTGACGGTGTTGTTGTTGTTGTTTATTTGACTTTGTTGTTGTTGTTGTTGTTGTTGTTGTTGTTGTTTATTTGACGTTGTTGTTGTTGTTTATTTGACGTTGTTGTTGTTGTTGTTTATTTGACGTTGTTGTTGTTGACGTTGTTGTTGTTGTTATTGTTTATTTGACATTGTCAGTGTTATTTATTTGACGTAGTTGTTGTTGTTGACGTTGTTGTTGTTGTTGTTGTTTATTTGACGTTTTTGTTGTTGTTGATGTTGTTGTTGTTTTTGTTGTTGTTTATTTGACGTTGTTGTTGTTTAATTGACGTTGTTGTTGTTGTTGTTTATTTGATGTTGTTGTTGTTATTGTTGTTATTGTTGTTTATTTGATGTTGTTATTGTTGTTGTTTATTTGACGTTGTTGTTGATGTTTTTGATGTTGTTGTTGTTGTTTATTTATAATTGTTGTTGTTGTTGATGTTGTTTTTGTTGTTGTTTATTTGACGTTTTTGTTGTTGTTGTTTATTTGACGTTGTTGTTGTTGTTGTTTATTTGACGGTGTTGTTGTTGTTGTTGTTGTTTATTTGACGTTGTTGTTGTTGTTGTTTATTTGACGTTGTTGTTATTGTTGACGTTGTTGTTGTTGTTTATTTGACGTTGTTGTTATTGTTGACATAGGTGTTGTTGTTATTGTTGTTTATTTGACGTTGTTATTGTTGTTGACGTTGTTGTTGTTGTTGTTATTTATTTGACGTTGTTGTTGTTGTTGTTGTTTATTTGACGTTGTTGTTGTTGTTGTTGTTGTTTATTTGACGTTGTTGTTGTTGTTTATTTGACCGTGTTGTTGTTGTTGTTGTTGTTGTTGTTGATTTGAAGTTGTTATTGTTGTTGTTGTTTATTTGACATTGTTGTTATTGTTTATTTGATGTTGTTGTTGTTGTTGACATAGTTGTTGTTGTTTATTTCACGTTGTTGTTGTTGTTGTTTATTTCACGTTGTTGTTGTTGTTTATTTGTCGTTGTTGTTGTTGACGTTGTTGTTGTTGTTGTTTATTTGACGTTGTTGTTGTTTATTTGACATTGTTGTTGTTGTTGACAGTGTTGTTGTTGGTGTTGTTGTTTTTTATTTGATGTTGTTGTTGTTAACGTTGTTGTTGTTGTTGTTTATTTGACGTTGTTGTTGTTTATTTGACATTGTTGTTGTTGTTGACGGTGTTGTTGTTGGTGTTGTTGTTGTTTATTTGACGTGGTTGTTGTTGTTGTTGTTTATTTGACGATGTTGTTGTTGTTGTTGTTTATTTTACGTTGTTGTTGTTGTTGTTTATTTAACGTTGTTGTTGTTGTTGACGTTGTTGTTGTTGTATTTTATTTGACGTTGTTGTTGTTGTTGACATAGTTGTTGTTGTTATTGTTTATTTGACGTTGTTGTTGTTGTTGTTGTTGTTGACATTGTTGTTGTTGTTGTTTATTTGACGTTGTTGTTGTTGTTTATTTGACGTTGTTGTTGTTTATTTGACGTTGTTGTTGTTGTTTATTTGACGGTGTTATTGTTGTTGTTATTTTTGTTTATTTGACGTTGTTATTGTTGTTGTTGTTTATTTGACGTTGTTGTTGTTGTTGACGTTGTTGTTGTTGTTGTTTATTTGATGTTGCTGTTGTTGTTGACATAGTTGTTGTTGTTTATTTCACGTTGTTGTTGTTGTTGTTGACGTTGTTGTTTATTTGACGTTGTTGTTGTTTTTTATTTGACGTTGTTGTTGACGTTGTTGTTGTTGTTGTTTATTTGACGTTGTTGTTGTTGTTTATTTGACATTGTTGTTGTTGTTGACGGTGTTGTTGTTGTTGTTGTAGTTTATTTGACATTGTTGTTGTTGTTGTTGTTGACGTTGTTGTTGTTGTTTATTTGACGCTGTTGTTGTTCTTCTTCTTTATTTGACGTTGTTGTTGTTTATTTGACGTTGTTGTTGTTGTTGTTGTTTATTTGACGTTGTTGTTGTTGTTTATTTGACATTGTTGTTGTTGTTAACGGTGTTGTTGTTGTTGTTTATTTGACATTGTTGTTGTTGTTGTTGTTGTTGTTGTTTATTTGACGTTGTTGTTGTTGTTTATTTGACATTGTTGTTGTTGTTAACGGTGTTGTTGTTGTTGTTTATTTGACATTGTTGTTGTTGTTGTTGTTGTTGACGTTGTTGTTGTTTATTTGACGTTGTTATGGTTGTTGTTTATTTGACATTGTTGTTGTTGACGTTGTTGTTGTTGTTATTGTTTATTTGACGTTGTTGTTGTTGTTTATTTGACGTAGTTGTTGTTGTTGACATTGTTGTTGTTGTTGTTGATTTGACGTTTTTGTTGTTGTTGATGTTGTTGTTGTTTTTTTTGTTGTTTATTTGACGTTGTTGTTGTTGTTGTTTATTTGACGTTTTTGTTGTTGTTGTTGATGTTGTTGTTGTTTTTGTTGTTGTTTATTTGACGTTGTTGTTGTTGTTTATTTGACGTTGTTGTTGTTGTTGTTATTGTTGTTGGTATTGTTGTTTATTTGACGTTGTTGTTGTTGTTGTTTATTTGACGTTATTGTTGTTGTTGTTGTTGTTGTTTATTTGACGTTGTTGTTGTTGTTGACATTGTTGTTGTTGTTTATTTGACGTTGTTGTTGTTTATTTGACATTGTTGTTGTTGTTATTGTTTATTTGACGTTGTTGTTTATTTGACGTTGTTGTTGACGTTATTGTTGTTGTTGTTTATTTGACGTTGTTGTTGTTGTTGTTGACGCTGTTGTTGTTGTTGTTGTTTATTTGACGTTGTTGTTGTTGTTGTTGTTGTTTATTTGACATTGTTGTTGTTTATTTGACTTTGTTGTTGTTGTTGTTTACTTGACGTTGTTGTTGTTATTGACGTTGTTGTTGTTGTTGTTTATTTGACGTTGTTGTTGTTGTTGTTGACATAGTTGTTGTTGTTGTTGTTTATTTGACGTTGTTGTTGTTGTTGTTGACATTGTTGTTGTTGTTGTTTATTTGACGTTGTTGTTGTTGTTTATTTGACGTTGTTGTTGTTGTTGTTTATTTGACGTTGTTGTTGTTGTTTATTTGACGGTGTTGTTGTTGTTGTTATTTTTGTTTATTTGACGTTGTTATTGTTGTTGTTGTTTATTTGACGTTGTTGTTGTTGACGTTGTTGTTGTTGTTGTTGTTTATTTGATGTTTCTGTTGTTGTTGACATAGTTGTTGTTGTTTATTTCACGTTGTTGTTGTTGTTGTTGACGTTGTTGTTTATTTGACGTTGTTGTTGTTTTTTATTTGACGTTGTTGTTGACGTTGTTGTTGTTGTTGTTTATTTGACGTTGTTGTTGTTGTTTATTTGACATTGTTGTTGTTGTTGACGGTGTTGTTGTTGTTGTTGTAGTTTATTTGACATTGTTGTTGTTGTTGTTGTTGACGTTGTTGTTGTTGTTTATTTGACGTTGTTGTTGTTGTTCTTCTTCTTTATTTGATGTTGTTGTTGTTTATTTGACGTTGTTGTTGTTGTTGTTGTTGTTGTTTATTTGACGTTGTTGTTGTTGTTTATTTGACATTGTTGTTGTTGTTAACGGTGTTGTTGTTGTTGTTTATTTGACATTGTTGTTGTTGTTGTTGTTGACGTTGTTGTTGTTTATTTGACGTTGTTATGGTTGTTGTTTATTTGACGTTGTTGTTGTTGACGTTGTTGTTGTTGTTATTGTTTATTTGACGTTGTTGTTGTTGTTTATTTGACGTAGTTGTTGTTGTTGACATTGTTGTTGTTGTTGTTGTTGATTTGACGTTTTTGTTGTTGTTGATGTTGTTGTTGTTTATTTGACGTTGTTGTTGTTGTTGTTTATTTGACGTTTTTGTTGTTGTTGTTGATGTTGTTGTTGTTTTTGTTGTTGTTTATTTGACGTTGTTGTTGTTGTTTATTTGACGTTGTTGTTGTTGTTGTTATTGTTGTTGGTATTGTTGTTTATTTGACGTTGTTGTTGTTGTTGTTTATTTGACGTTATTGTTGTTGTTGTTGTTGTGTATTTGACATTGTTGTTGTTTATTTGACTTTGTTGTTGTTGTTGTTTACTTGACGTTGTTGTTGTTATTGACGTTGTTGTTGTTGTTGTTGTTTATTTGACGTTGTTGTTGTTGTTGACATTGTTGTTGTTGTTTATTTGACGTTGTTGTTGTTTATTTGACATTGTTGTTGTTGTTATTGTTTATTTGACGTTGTTGTTTATTTGACGTTGTTGTTGACGTTATTGTTGTTGTTGTTTATTTGACGTTGTTGTTGTTGTTGTTGACGCTGTTGTTGTTGTTGTTGTTGTTTATTTGACGTTGTTGTTGTTGTTGTTGTTGTTTATTTGACATTGTTGTTGTTTATTTGACTTTGTTGTTGTTGTTGTTTACTTGACGTTGTTGTTGTTATTGACGTTGTTGTTGTTGTTGTTGTTTATTTGACGTTGTTGTTGTTGTTGACATAGTTGTTGTTGTTGTTTATTTGACGTTGTTGTTATTGTTGTTGTTTATTTGACATTGTTGTTGTTGTTGACGGTGTTGTTGTTGTTGTTTATTTGACTTTGTTGTTGTTGTTGTTGTTGTTGTTGTTTATTTGACGTTGTTGTTGTTGTTTATTTGACGTTGTTGTTGTTGTTTATTTGACGTAGTTGTTGTTGTTGACATTGTTGTTGTTGTTGTTGTTGATTTGACGTTTTTGTTGTTGTTGATGTTGTTGTTGTTTTTTTTGTTGTTTATTTGACGTTGTTGTTGTTGTTGTTTATTTGACGTTTTTGTTGTTGTTGTTGATGTTGTTGTTGTTTTTGTTGTTGTTTATTTGACGTTGTTGTTGTTGTTTATTTGACGTTGTTGTTGTTGTTGTTATTGTTGTTGGTATTGTTGTTTATTTGACGTTGTTGTTGTTGTTGTTGTTTATTTGACGTTATTGTTGTTGTTGTTGTTGTTGTTTATTTGACGTTGTTGTTGTTGTTGACATTGTTGTTGTTGTTTATTTGACGTTGTTGTTGTTTATTTGACATTGTTGTTGTTGTTATTGTTTATTTGACGTTGTTGTTTATTTGACGTTGTTGTTGACGTTATTGTTGTTGTTGTTTATTTGACGTTGTTGTTGTTGTTGTTGACGCTGTTGTTGTTGTTGTTGTTGTTTATTTGACGTTGTTGTTGTTGTTGTTGTTTATTTGACATTGTTGTTGTTTATTTGACTTTGTTGTTGTTGTTGTTTACTTGACGTTGTTGTTGTTATTGACGTTGTTGTTGTTGTTGTTGTTTATTTGACGTTGTTGTTGTTGTTGACATAGTTGTTGTTGTTGTTTATTTGACGTTGTTGTTATTGTTGTTGTTTATTTGACATTGTTGTTGTTGTTGACGGTGTTGTGGTTGTTGTTTATTTGACTTTGTTGTTGTTGTTGTTGTTGTTGTTGTTGTTTATTTGACGTTGTTGTTGTTGTTTATTTGACGTTGTTGTTGTTGTTGTTTATTTGACGTTGTTGTTGTTGACGTTGTTGTTGTTGTTATTGTTTATTTGACATTGTCAGTGTTATTTATTTGACGTAGTTGTTGTTGTTGACGTTGTTGTTGTTGTTGTTGTTTATTTGACGTTTTTGTTGTTGTTGATGTTGTTGTTGTTTTTGTTGTTGTTTATTTGACGTTGTTGTTGTTTAATTGACGTTGTTGTTGTTGTTGTTTATTTGATGTTGTTGTTGTTATTGTTGTTATTGTTGTTTATTTGATGTTGTTATTGTTGTTGTTTATTTGACGTTGTTGTTGATGTTTTTGATGTTGTTGTTGTTGTTTATTTGACATTGTTGTTGTTGTTGATGTTGTTTTTGTTGTTGTTTATTTGACGTTTTTGTTGTTGTTGTTTATTTGACGTTGTTGTTGTTGTTGTTTATTTGACGGTGTTGTTGT
This sequence comes from Vicia faba, assembly GCA_948472305.1. Classification (NCBI taxonomy): domain Eukaryota; kingdom Viridiplantae; phylum Streptophyta; class Magnoliopsida; order Fabales; family Fabaceae; genus Vicia; species Vicia faba. The sequence continues at coordinate 1,342,154,150 of OX451735.1, read as the reverse complement.
TGTTGTTGTTTATTTGACGTTGTTGTTGTTGTTGTTTATTTGACGTTGTTGTTATTGTTGACGTTGTTGTTGTTGTTTATTTGACGTTGTTGTTATTGTTGACATAGGTGTTGTTGTTATTGTTGTTTATTTGACGTTGTTATTGTTGTTGACGTTGTTGTTGTTGTTGTTATTTATTTGACGTTGTTGTTGTTGTTGTTGTTCATTTGACGTTGTTGTTGTTGTTGTTGTTGTTGTTTATTTGACGTTGTTGTTGTTGTTTATTTGACCGTGTTGTTGTTGTTGTTGTTGATTTGAAGTTGTTATTGTTGTTGTTGTTTATTTGACATTGTTGTTATTGTTTATTTGATGTTGTTGTTGTTGTTGACATAGTTGTTGTTGTTTATTTCACGTTGTTGTTGTTGTTGTTTATTTCACGTTGTTGTTGTTGTTTATTTGTCGTTGTTGTTGTTGTTTATTTGTCGTTGTTGTTGTTGTTGACGTTGTTGTTGTTGTTGTTTATTTGACGTTGTTGTTGTTTATTTGACATTGTTGTTGTTGTTGACAGTGTTGTTGTTGGTGTTGTTGTTGTTTATTTGACGTTGTTGTTGTTAACGTTGTTGTTGTTGTTGTTTATTTGACGTTGTTGTTGTTTATTTGACATTGTTGTTGTTGTTGACGGTGTTGTTGTTGGTGTTGTTGTTGTTTATTTGACGTGGTTGTTGTTGTTGTTGTTGTTTATTTGACGATGTTGTTGTTGTTGTTGTTTATTTTACGTTGTTGTTGTTGTTGTTTATTTAACGTTGTTGTTGTTGTTGACGTTGTTGTTGTTGTATTTTATTTGACGTTGTTGTTGTTGTTGACATAGTTGTTGTTGTTGTTGTTTATTTGACGTTGTTGTTGTTGTTGTTGTTGTTGACATTGTTGTTGTTGTTGTTTATTTGACGTTGTTGTTGTTGTTTATTTGACGTTGTTGTTGTTGTTGTTTATTTGACGTTGTTGTTGTTGTTTATTTGACGGTGTTATTGTTGTTGTTATTTTTGTTTATTTGACGTTGTTATTGTTGTTGTTGTTTATTTGACGTTGTTGTTGTTGTTGACGTTGTTGTTGTTGTTGTTTATTTGATGTTGCTGTTGTTGTTGACATAGTTGTTGTTGTTTATTTCACGTTGTTGTTGTTGTTGTTGACGTTGTTGTTTATTTGACGTTGTTGTTGTTTTTTATTTGACGTTGTTGTTGACGTTGTTGTTGTTGTTGTTGTTTATTTGACGTTGTTGTTGTTGTTTATTTGACATTGTTGTTGTTGTTGACGGTGTTGTTGTTGTTGTTGTAGTTTATTTGACATTGTTGTTGTTGTTGTTGTTGTTGTTGACGTTGTTGTTGTTGTTTATTTGACGCTGTTGTTGTTCTTCTTCTTTATTTGACGTTGTTGTTGTTTATTTGACGTTGTTGTTGTTGTTGTTGTTTATTTGACGTTGTTGTTGTTGTTTATTTGACATTGTTGTTGTTGTTAACGGTGTTGTTGTTATTGTTTATTTGACGTTGTTGTTTATTTGACGTTGTTGTTGACGTTATTGTTGTTGTTGTTTATTTGACGTTGTTGTTGTTGTTGTTGACGCTGTTGTTGTTGTTGTTGTTGTTTATTTGACGTTGTTGTTGTTGTTGTTGTTTATTTGACATTGTTGTTGTTTATTTGACTTTGTTGTTGTTGTTGTTTACTTGACGTTGTTGTTGTTATTGACGTTGTTGTTGTTGTTGTTGTTTATTTGACGTTGTTGTTGTTGTTGACATAGTTGTTGTTGTTGTTGTTTATTTGACGTTGTTGTTATTGTTGTTGTTTATTTGACATTGTTGTTGTTGTTGACGGTGTTGTTGTTGTTGTTTATTTGACGTTGTTGTTGTTGTTGTTTATTTGACGTTGTTGTTGTTGACGTTGTTGTTGTTGTTATTGTTTATTTGACATTGTCAGTGTTATTTATTTGACGTAGTTGTTGTTGTTGACGTTGTTGTTGTTGTTGTTGTTTATTTGACGTTTTTGTTGTTGTTGATGTTGTTGTTGTTTTTGTTGTTGTTTATTTGACGTTGTTGTTGTTTAATTGACGTTGTTGTTGTTGTTGTTTATTTGATGTTGTTGTTGTTATTGTTGTTATTGTTGTTTATTTGATGTTGTTATTGTTGTTGTTTATTTGACGTTGTTGTTGATGTTTTTGATGTTGTTGTTGTTGTTTATTTGACATTGTTGTTGTTGTTGATGTTGTTTTTGTTGTTGTTTATTTGACGTTTTTGTTGTTGTTGTTTATTTGACGTTGTTGTTGTTGTTGTTTATTTGACGGTGTTGTTGTTGTTGTTGTTGTTTATTTGACGTTGTTGTTGTTGTTGTTTATTTGATGTTGTTGTTATTGTTGACGTTGTTGTTGTTGTTTATTTGACGTTGTTGTTATTGTTGACATAGGTGTTGTTGTTATTGTTGTTTAATTGACGTTGTTATTGTTGTTGACGTTGTTGTTGTTGTTGTTATTTATTTGACGTTGTTGTTGTTGTTGTTGTTGTTTATTTGACGTTGTTGTTGTTGTTGTTGTTGTTTACTTGACGTTGTTGTTGTTGTTTATTTGACCGTGTTGTTGTTGTTGTTGTTGTTGTTGATTTGAAGTTGTTATTGTTGTTGTTGTTTATTTGACATTGTTGTTATTGTTTATTTGATGTTGTTGTTGTTGTTGACATAGTTGTTGTTGTTTATTTCACGTTGTTGTTGTTGTTGTTTATTTCACGTTGTTGTTGTTGTTTATTTGTCGTTGTTGTTGTTGACGTTGTTGTTGTTGTTGTTTATTTGACGTTGTTGTTGTTTATTTGACATTGTTGTTGTTGTTGACAGTGTTGTTGTTGGTGTTGTTGTTGTTTATTTGACGTTGTTGTTGTTGTTGACATAGTTGTTGTTGTTGTTTATTTGACGTTGTTGTTATTGTTGTTGTTTATTTGACATTGTTGTTGTTGTTGACGGTGTTGTTGTTGTTGTTTATTTGACGTTGTTGTTGTTGTTGTTTATTTGACGTTGTTGTTGTTGACGTTGTTGTTGTTGTTATTGTTTATTTGACATTGTCAGTGTTATTTATTTGACGTAGTTGTTGTTGTTGACGTTGTTGTTGTTGTTGTTGTTTATTTGACGTTTTTGTTGTTGTTGATGTTGTTGTTGTTTTTGTTGTTGTTTATTTGACGTTGTTGTTGTTTAATTGACGTTGTTGTTGTTGTTTATTTGATGTTGTTGTTGTTATTGTTGTTATTGTTGTTTATTTGATGTTGTTATTGTTGTTGTTTATTTGACGTTGTTGTTGATGTTTTTGATGTTGTTGTTGTTGTTTATTTGACATTGTTGTTGTTGTTGATGTTGTTTTTGTTGTTGTTTATTTGACGTTTTTGTTGTTGTTGTTTATTTGACGTTGTTGTTGTTGTTGTTTATTTGACGGTGTTGTTGTTGTTGTTGTTGTTTATTTGACGTTGTTGTTGTTGTTGTTTATTTGATGTTGTTGTTATTGTTGACGTTGTTGTTGTTGTTTATTTGACGTTGTTGTTATTGTTGACATAGGTGTTGTTGTTATTGTTGTTTAATTGACGTTGTTATTGTTGTTGACGTTGTTGTTGTTGTTGTTATTTATTTGACGTTGTTGTTGTTGTTGTTGTTGTTTATTTGACGTTGTTGTTGTTGTTGTTGTTGTTTACTTGACGTTGTTGTTGTTGTTTATTTGACCGTGTTGTTGTTGTTGTTGTTGTTGTTGTTGATTTGAAGTTGTTATTGTTGTTGTTGTTTATTTGACATTGTTGTTATTGTTTATTTGATGTTGTTGTTGTTGTTGACATAGTTGTTGTTGTTTATTTCACGTTGTTGTTGTTGTTGTTTATTTCACGTTGTTGTTGTTGTTTATTTGTCGTTGTTGTTGTTGACGTTGTTGTTGTTGTTGTTTATTTGACGTTGTTGTTGTTTATTTGACATTGTTGTTGTTGTTGACAGTGTTGTTGTTGGTGTTGTTGTTGTTTATTTGACGTTGTTGTTGTTAACGTTGTTGTTGTTGTTGTTTATTTGACGTTGTTGTTGTTTATTTGACATTGTTGTTGTTGTTGACGGTGTTGTTGTTGGTGTTGTTGTTGTTTATTTGACGTGGTTGTTGTTGTTGTTGTTGTTTATTTGACGATGTTGTTGTTGTTGTTGTTTATTTTACGTTGTTGTTGTTGTTGTTTATTTAACGTTGTTGTTGTTGTTGACGTTGTTGTTGTTGTATTTTATTTGACGTTGTTGTTGTTGTTGACATAGTTGTTGTTGTTGTTGTTTATTTGACGTTGTTGTTGTTGTTGTTGTTGTTGACATTGTTGTTGTTGTTGTTTATTTGACGTTGTTGTTGTTGTTTATTTGACGTTGTTGTTGTTGTTGTTTATTTGACGTTGTTGTTGTTGTTTATTTGACGGTGTTATTGTTGTTGTTATTTTTGTTTATTTGACGTTGTTATTGTTGTTGTTGTTTATTTGACGTTGTTGTTGTTGACGTTGTTGTTGTTGTTGTTTATTTGATGTTGCTGTTGTTGTTGACATAGTTGTTGTTGTTTATTTCACGTTGTTGTTGTTGTTGTTGACGTTGTTGTTTATTTGACGTTGTTGTTGTTTTTTATTTGACGTTGTTGTTGACGTTGTTGTTGTTGTTGTTTATTTGACGTTGTTGTTGTTGTTTATTTGACATTGTTGTTGTTGTTGACGGTGTTGTTGTTGTTGTTGTAGTTTATTTGACATTGTTGTTGTTGTTGTTGTTGTTGTTGACGTTGTTGTTGTTGTTTATTTGACGCTGTTGTTGTTCTTCTTCTTTATTTGACGTTGTTGTTGTTTATTTGACGTTGTTGTTGTTGTTGTTGTTTATTTGACGTTGTTGTTGTTGTTTATTTGACATTGTTGTTGTTGTTAACAGTGTTGTTGTTGTTGTTTATTTGACATTGTTGTTGTTGTTGTTGACGTTGTTGTTGTTTATTTGACGTTGTTGTTGTTGTTGTTGTTCTTTATTTGACGTTGTTGTTGTTTATTTGACGTTGTTATGGTTGTTGTTTATTTGACGTTGTTGTTGTTGATGTTGTTGTTGTTGTTATTGTTGATTTGACGTTGTCAGTGTTATTTATTTGACGTAGTTGTTGTTGTTGACGTTGTTGTTGTTGTTGTTGTTTATTTGACGTTTTTGTTGTTGTTGATGTTGTTGTTGTTTTTGTTGTTGTTTATTTGACGTTGTTGTTGTTTAATTGACGTTGTTGTTGTTGTTGTTTATTTGATGTTGTTGTTGTTATTGTTGTTATTGTTGTTTATTTGATGTTGTTATTGTTGTTGTTTATTTGACGTTGTTGTTGATGTTTTTGATGTTGTTGTTGTTGTTTATTTGACATTGTTGTTGTTGTTGATGTTGTTTTTGTTGTTGTTTATTTGACGTTTTTGTTGTTGTTGTTTATTTGACGTTGTTGTTGTTGTTGTTTATTTGACGGTGTTGTTGTTGTTGTTGTTGTTTATTTGACGTTGTTGTTGTTGTTGTTTATTTGACGTTGTTGTTATTGTTGACGTTGTTGTTGTTGTTTATTTGACGTTGTTGTTATTGTTGACATAGGTGTTGTTGTTATTGTTGTTTATTTGACGTTGTTATTGTTGTTGACGTTGTTGTTGTTGTTGTTATTTATTTGACGTTGTTGTTGTTGTTGTTGTTCATTTGACGTTGTTGTTGTTGTTGTTGTTGTTGTTTATTTGACGTTGTTGTTGTTGTTTATTTGACCGTGTTGTTGTTGTTGTTGTTGATTTGAAGTTGTTATTGTTGTTGTTGTTTATTTGACATTGTTGTTATTGTTTATTTGATGTTGTTGTTGTTGTTGACATAGTTGTTGTTGTTTATTTCACGTTGTTGTTGTTGTTGTTTATTTCACGTTGTTGTTGTTGTTTATTTGTCGTTGTTGTTGTTGTTGACGTTGTTGTTGTTGTTGTTTATTTGACGTTGTTGTTGTTTATTTGACATTGTTGTTGTTGTTGACAGTGTTGTTGTTGGTGTTGTTGTTGTTTATTTGACGTTGTTGTTGTTAACGTTGTTGTTGTTGTTGTTTATTTGACGTTGTTGTTGTTTATTTGACATTGTTGTTGTTGTTGACGGTGTTGTTGTTGGTGTTGTTGTTGTTTATTTGACGTGGTTGTTGTTGTTGTTGTTGTTTATTTGACGATGTTGTTGTTGTTGTTGTTTATTTTACGTTGTTGTTGTTGTTGTTTATTTAACGTTGTTGTTGTTGTTGACGTTGTTGTTGTTGTATTTTATTTGACGTTGTTGTTGTTGTTGACATAGTTGTTGTTGTTGTTGTTTATTTGACGTTGTTGTTGTTGTTGTTGTTGTTGACATTGTTGTTGTTGTTGTTTATTTGACGTTGTTGTTGTTGTTTATTTGACGTTGTTGTTGTTGTTGTTTATTTGACGTTGTTGTTGTTGTTTATTTGACGGTGTTATTGTTGTTGTTATTTTTGTTTATTTGACGTTGTTATTGTTGTTGTTGTTTATTTGACGTTGTTGTTGTTGTTGACGTTGTTGTTGTTGTTGTTTATTTGATGTTGCTGTTGTTGTTGACATAGTTGTTGTTGTTTATTTCACGTTGTTGTTGTTGTTGTTGACGTTGTTGTTTATTTGACGTTGTTGTTGTTTTTTATTTGACGTTGTTGTTGACGTTGTTGTTGTTGTTGTTGTTTATTTGACGTTGTTGTTGTTGTTTATTTGACATTGTTGTTGTTGTTGACGGTGTTGTTGTTGTTGTTGTAGTTTATTTGACATTGTTGTTGTTGTTGTTGTTGTTGACGTTGTTGTTGTTGTTTATTTGACGCTGTTGTTGTTCTTCTTCTTTATTTGACGTTGTTGTTGTTTATTTGACGTTGTTGTTGTTGTTGTTGTTTATTTGACGTTGTTGTTGTTGTTTATTTGACATTGTTGTTGTTGTTAACGGTGTTGTTGTTATTGTTTATTTGACGTTGTTGTTTATTTGACGTTGTTGTTGACGTTATTGTTGTTGTTGTTTATTTGACGTTGTTGTTGTTGTTGTTGACGCTGTTGTTGTTGTTGTTGTTGTTTATTTGACGTTGTTGTTGTTGTTGTTGTTTATTTGACATTGTTGTTGTTTATTTGACTTTGTTGTTGTTGTTGTTTACTTGACGTTGTTGTTGTTATTGACGTTGTTGTTGTTGTTGTTGTTTATTTGACGTTGTTGTTGTTGTTGACATAGTTGTTGTTGTTGTTTATTTGACGTTGTTGTTATTGTTGTTGTTTATTTGACATTGTTGTTGTTGTTGACGGTGTTGTTGTTGTTGTTTATTTGACGTTGTTGTTGTTGTTGTTTATTTGACGTTGTTGTTGTTGACGTTGTTGTTGTTGTTATTGTTTATTTGACATTGTCAGTGTTATTTATTTGACGTAGTTGTTGTTGTTGACGTTGTTGTTGTTGTTGTTGTTTATTTGACGTTTTTGTTGTTGTTGATGTTGTTGTTGTTTTTGTTGTTGTTTATTTGACGTTGTTGTTGTTTAATTGACGTTGTTGTTGTTGTTGTTTATTTGATGTTGTTGTTGTTATTGTTGTTATTGTTGTTTATTTGATGTTGTTATTGTTGTTGTTTATTTGACGTTGTTGTTGATGTTTTTGATGTTGTTGTTGTTGTTTATTTGACATTGTTGTTGTTGTTGATGTTGTTTTTGTTGTTGTTTATTTGACGTTTTTGTTGTTGTTGTTTATTTGACGTTGTTGTTGTTGTTGTTTATTTGACGGTGTTGTTGTTGTTGTTGTTGTTTATTTGACGTTGTTGTTGTTGTTGTTTATTTGATGTTGTTGTTATTGTTGACGTTGTTGTTGTTGTTTATTTGACGTTGTTGTTATTGTTGACATAGGTGTTGTTGTTATTGTTGTTTAATTGACGTTGTTATTGTTGTTGACGTTGTTGTTGTTGTTGTTATTTATTTGACGTTGTTGTTGTTGTTGTTGTTGTTTATTTGACGTTGTTGTTGTTGTTGTTGTTGTTTACTTGACGTTGTTGTTGTTGTTTATTTGACCGTGTTGTTGTTGTTGTTGTTGTTGTTGATTTGAAGTTGTTATTGTTGTTGTTGTTTATTTGACATTGTTGTTATTGTTTATTTGATGTTGTTGTTGTTGTTGACATAGTTGTTGTTGTTTATTTCACGTTGTTGTTGTTGTTGTTTATTTCACGTTGTTGTTGTTGTTTATTTGTCGTTGTTGTTGTTGACGTTGTTGTTGTTGTTGTTTATTTGACGTTGTTGTTGTTTATTTGACATTGTTGTTGTTGTTGACAGTGTTGTTGTTGGTGTTGTTGTTGTTTATTTGACGTTGTTGTTGTTAACGTTGTTGTTGTTGTTGTTTATTTGACGTTGTTGTTGTTTATTTGACATTGTTGTTATTGTTGACGGTGTTGTTGTTGGTGTTGTTGTTGTTTATTTGACGTGGTTGTTGTTGTTGTTGTTTATTTGACGATGTTGTTGTTGTTGTTGTTTATTTTACGTTGTTGTTGTTGTTGTTTATTTAACGTTGTTGTTGTTGTTGACGTTGTTGTTGTTGTATTTTATTTGACGTTGTTGTTGTTGTTGACATAGTTGTTGTTGTTGTTGTTTATTTGACGTTGTTGTTGTTGTTGTTGTTGTTGACATTGTTGTTGTTGTTGTTTATTTGACGTTGTTGTTGTTGTTTATTTGACGTTGTTGTTGTTGTTGTTTATTTGACGTTGTTGTTGTTGTTTATTTGACGGTGTTATTGTTGTTGTTATTTTTGTTTATTTGACGTTGTTATTGTTGTTGTTGTTTATTTGACGTTGTTGTTGTTGACGTTGTTGTTGTTGTTGTTTATTTGATGTTGCTGTTGTTGTTGACATAGTTGTTGTTGTTTATTTCACGTTGTTGTTGTTGTTGTTGACGTTGTTGTTTATTTGACGTTGTTGTTGTTTTTTATTTGACGTTGTTGTTGACGTTGTTGTTGTTGTTGTTTATTTGACGTTGTTGTTGTTGTTTATTTGACATTGTTGTTGTTGTTGACGGTGTTGTTGTTGTTGTTGTAGTTTATTTGACATTGTTGTTGTTGTTGTTGTTGTTGTTGACGTTGTTGTTGTTGTTTATTTGACGCTGTTGTTGTTCTTCTTCTTTATTTGACGTTGTTGTTGTTTATTTGACGTTGTTGTTGTTGTTGTTGTTTATTTGACGTTGTTGTTGTTGTTTATTTGACATTGTTGTTGTTGTTAACGGTGTTGTTGTTGTTGTTTATTTGACATTGTTGTTGTTGTTGTTGACGTTGTTGTTGTTTATTTGACGTTGTTGTTGTTGTTGTTGTTCTTTATTTGACGTTGTTGTTGTTTATTTGACGTTGTTATGGTTGTTGTTTATTTGACGTTGTTGTTGTTGATGTTGTTGTTGTTGTTATTGTTTATTTGACGTTGTTGTTGTTGTTTATTTGACGTAGTTGTTGTTGTTGACATTGTTGTTGTTGTTGTTGTTTATTTGACGTTTTTGTTGTTGTTGATGTTGTTGTTGTTTTTGTTGTTGTTTATTTGACGTTGTTGTTGTTGTTTATTTGACGTTTTTGTTGTTGTTGTTGATGTTGTTGTTGTTTATTTGACGTTGTTGTTGTTGTTGTTTATTTGACGTTGTTTTTGTTGTTGTTGTTATTGTTGTTGTTGTTGTTGTTGTTTATTTGACGTTGTTGTTGTTGTTGTTGTTGTTTATTTGACGTTATTGTTGTTGTTGTTGTTGTTGTTTATTTGACGTTGTTGTTGTTGTTGACATTGTTGTTGTTGTTTATTTGATGTTGTTGTTGTTTATTTGACATTGTTGTTGTTGTTATTGTTTATTTGACGTTGTTGTTTATTTGACGTTGTTGTTGACGTTGTTGTTGTTGTTGTTGTTGTTGTTTAACTGACGTTGTTGTTTTTGTTGTTGACGCCGTTGTTGTTGTTGTTTATTTGACGTTGTTGTTGTTGTTGACGGTGTTGTTGTTGTTGTTGTTTATTTGACTTTGTTGTTGTTGTTGTTGTTGTTGTTGTTTATTTGACGTTGTTGTTGTTGTTTATTTGACGTTGTTGTTGTTGACGTTGTTGTTGTTGTTATTGTTTATTTGACATTGTCATTGTTATTTATTTGACGTAGTTGTTGTTGTTGACGTTGTTGTTGTTGTTGTTTATTTGACGTTTTTGTTGTTGTTGATGTTGTTGTTGTTTTTGTTGTTGTTTATTTGACGTTGTTGTTGTTTAATTGATGTTGTTGTTGTTTTTGTTTATTTGACGTTGTTGTTGTTATTGTTGTTGTTGTTGTTTATTTGATGTTGTTATTGTTGTTGTTTATTTGACGTTGTTGTTGTTGTTTTTGATGTTGTTGTTGTTGTTTATTTGACATTGTTGTTGTTGTTGATGTTGTTTTTGTTATTGTTTATTTGACGTTGTTGTTGTTGTTGTTTATTTGACGTTGTTGTTGTTGTTGTTGTTTATTTGACGGTGCTGTTGTTGTTGTTGTTTATTTGACGTTGTTGTTATTGTTGACGTTGTTGTTGTTGTTTATTTGACGTTGTTGTTATTATTGACATAGGTGTTGTTGTTATTGTTGTTTATTTGATGTTGTTATTGTTGTTGACGTTGTTGTTGTTGTTGTTGTTTATTTGACGTTGTTGTTGTTGTTGTTTATTTGACGTTGTTGTTGTTGTTGACGTTGTTGTTGTTATTGTTTATTTGACGTTGTTGTTGTTGTTGACATAGTTGTTGTTGTTGTTGTTTATTTGACGTTGTTGTTGTTGACATTGTTGTCGTTGTTGTTTATTTGACGTTGTTGTTGTTGTTGTTGTTTATTTGACGTTGTTGTTGTTGTTGTTGTTGTTGTTTTTTATTTGACGTTGTTGTTGTTGTTTATTTGACGTTGTTGTTGTTGTTGTTGTTTTTGTTTATTTGACGTTGTTATTGTTGTTGTTGTTTATTTGACGTTGTTGTTGACGTTGTTGTTGTTGTTGTTGTTTATTTGATGTTGTTGTTGTTGACATAGTTGTTGTTGTTTATTTCACGTTGTTGTTGTTGTTGTTGACATTGTTGTTTATTTGACGTTGTTGTTGTTTTTTATTTGACATTGTTGTTGTTGTTGACGGTGTTGTTGTTGTTGTTGTTGTAGTTTATTTGACATTGTTGTTGTTGTTGTTGTTGTTGACGTTGTTGTTGTTGTTTATTTGACGTTGTTGTTGTTCTTCTTCTTCTTTATTTGACGTTGTTGTTGTTTATTTGACGTTGTTGTTGTTGTTTATTTAATATTGTTGTTGTTGTTAACGGTGTTGTTGTTGTTGTTTATTTGACATTGTTGTTGTTGTTGTTGACGTTGTTGTTATTTATTTGACGTTGTATTTGTTGTTGTTCTTTATTTGACGTTGTTGTTGTTTATTTGACGTTGTTATGGTTGTTGTTTATTTGACGTTGTTGTTGTTGACGTTGTTGTTGTTATTGTTTATTTGACGTTGTTGTTGTTGTTGTTGTTTATTTGACGTAGTTGTTGTTGTTGACATTGTTGTTGTTGTTGTTGTTTATTTGACGTTTTTGTTGTTGTTGATGTTGTTGTTGTTTTTGTTGTTGTTTATTTGATGTTGTTGTTGTTGTTTATTTGACGTTTTTGTTGTTGTTGTTGATGTTGTTGTTGTTTTTGTTGGTGTTTATTTGTCGTTGTTGTAGTTGTTTATTTGACGTTGTTGTTGTTGTTATTGTTGTTGTTGTTTATTTGACGTTGTTGTTGTTGTTGTTGTTTATTTGACGTTATTGTTGTTGTTGTTGTTGTTGTTTATTTGACGTTGTTGTTGTTGACATTGTTATTATTGTTTATTTGACGTTGTTGTTGTTTATTTGACATTGTTGTTGTTGTTATTGTTTATTTGACGTTGTTGTTTATTTGACGTTGTTGTTGACGTTGTTGTTATTGTTGTTGTTGTTTATTTGACGTTGTTGTTGTTATTGTTGACGCTGTTGTTGTTGTTGTTTATTTGACGTTGTTGTTGTTGTTGTTTATTTGACATTGTTGTTGTTTATTTGACGTTGTTGTTGTTGTTGTTGTTGTTTATTTGACGCTGTTGTTGTTGTTGTTTATTTGACATTGTTGTTGTTGTTGTTGTTTATTTGACATTGTTGTTGTTTACTTGACGTTGTTGTTGTTATTGACGTTGTTGTTGTTGTTGTTGTTTATTTGACGTTGTTGTTGTTGTTGACATAGTTGTTGTTGTTGTTTATTTGACGTTGTTGTTATTGTTGTTGTTTATTTGACATTGTTGTTGCTGTTGACGGTGTTGTTGTTGTTGTTGTTTATTTGACTTTGTTGTCGTTGTTGTTGTTTATTTGACGTTGTTGTTGTTGTTTATTTGACGTTGTTGTTGTTGTTTATTTGACGTTGTTGTTGTTGTTGTTGTTTATTTGACGGTGCTGTTGTGGTTGTTGTTTATTTGACGTTGTTGTTTATTTGACGTTGTTGTTATTGTTGACGTTGTTGTTGTTGTTTATTTGACGTTGTTGTTATTATTGACATAGGTGTTGTTGTTATTGTTGTTTATTTGATGTTGTTATTGTTGTTGACGTTGTTGTTGTTGTTGTTGTTTATTTGACGTTGTTGTTGTTGTTTATTTGACGTTTTTGTTGTTGTTGTTGATGTTGTTGTTGTTTATTTGACGTTGTTGTTGTTGTTGTTTATTTGACGTTGTTTTTGTTGTTGTTGTTATTGTTGTTGTTGTTGTTGTTGTTTATTTGACGTTGTTGTTGTTGTTGTTGTTTATTTGACGTTATTGTTGTTGTTGTTGTTGTTGTTTATTTGACGTTGTTGTTGTTGTTGACATTGTTGTTGTTGTATATTTGATGTTGTTGTTGTTTATTTGACATTGTTGTTGTTGTTATTGTTTATTTGACGTTGTTGTTTATTTGACGTTGTTGTTGACGTTGTTGTTGTTGTTGTTGTTGTTTAACTGACGTTGTTGTTTTTGTTGTTGACGCCGTTGTTGTTGTTGTTTATTTGACGTTGTTGTTGTTGTTGACGGTGTTGTTGTTGTTGTTGTTTATTTGACTTTGTTGTTGTTGTTGTTGTTGTTGTTTATTTGACGTTGTTGTTGTTGTTTATTTGACGTTGTTGTTGTTGACGTTGTTGTTGTTGTTATTGTTTATTTGACATTGTCATTGTTATTTATTTGACGTAGTTGTTGTTGTTGACGTTGTTGTTGTTGTTGTTTATTTGACGTTTTTGTTGTTGTTGATGTTGTTGTTGTTTTTGTTGTTGTTTATTTGACGTTGTTGTTGTTTAATTGATGTTGTTGTTGTTTTTGTTTATTTGACGTTGTTGTTGTTATTGTTGTTGTTGTTGTTTATTTGATGTTGTTATTGTTGTTGTTTATTTGACGTTGTTGTTGTTGTTTTTGATGTTGTTGTTGTTGTTTATTTGACATTGTTGTTGTTGTTGTTGTTGTTTTTGTTATTGTTTATTTGATGTTGTTGTTGTTGTTGTTTATTTGACGTTGTTGTTGTTGTTGTTGTTTATTTGACGGTGCTGTTGTTGTTGTTGTTTATTTGACATTGTTGTTATTGTTGACGTTGTTGTTGTTGTTTATTTGACGTTGTTGTTATTATTGACATAGGTGTTGTTGTTATTGTTGTTTATTTGATGTTGTTATTGTTGTTGACGTTGTTGTTGTTGTTGTTGTTTATTTGACGTTGTTGTTGTTGTTGTTTATTTGACGTTGTTGTTGTTGTTGACGTTGTTGTTGTTATTGTTTATTTGACGTTGTTGTTGTTGTTGAGATAGTTGTTGTTGTTGTTGTTTATTTGACGTTGTTGTTGTTGACATTGTTGTCGTTGTTGTTTATTTGACGTTGTTGTTGTTGTTGTTGTTTATTTGACGTTGTTGTTGTTGTTGTTGTTGTTTTTTATTTGACGTTGTTGTTGTTGTTTATTTGACGTTGTTGTTGTTGTTGTTGTTTTTGTTTATTTGACGTTGTTATTGTTGTTGTTGTTTATTTGACGTTGTTGTTGACGTTGTTGTTGTTGTTGTTGTTTATTTGATGTTGTTGTTGTTGACATAGTTGTTGTTGTTTATTTCACGTTGTTGTTGTTGTTGTTGACATTGTTGTTTATTTGATGTTGTTGTTGTTTTTTATTTGACATTGTTGTTGTTGTTGACGGTGTTGTTGTTGTTGTTGTTGTAGTTTATTTGACATTGTTGTTGTTGTTGTTGTTGTTGACGTTGTTGTTGTTGTTTATTTGACGTTGTTGTTGTTCTTCTTCTTCTTTATTTGACGTTGTTGTTGTTTATTTGACGTTGTTGTTGTTGTTTATTTGATATTGTTGTTGTTGTTAACGGTGTTGTTGTTGTTGTTTATTTGACATTGTTGTTGTTGTTGTTGACGTTGTTGTTATTTATTTGACGTTGTATTTGTTGTTGTTCTTTATTTGACGTTGTTGTTGTTTATTTGACGTTGTTATGGTTGTTGTTTATTTGACGTTGTTGTTGTTGACGTTGTTGTTGTTATTGTTTATTTGACGTTGTTGTTGTTGTTGTTGTTTATTTGACGTAGTTGTTGTTGTTGACATTGTTGTTGTTGTTGTTGTTTATTTGACGTTTTTGTTGTTGTTGATGTTGTTGTTGTTTTTGTTGTTGTTTATTTGATGTTGTTGTTGTTGTTTATTTGACGTTTTTGTTGTTGTTGTTGATGTTGTTGTTGTTTTTGTTGGTGTTTATTTGTCGTTGTTGTAGTTGTTTATTTGACGTTGTTGTTGTTGTTGTTGTTGTTGTTGTTGTTTATTTGACGTTGTTGTTGTTGTTGTTGTTTATTTGACGTTATTGTTGTTGTTGTTGTTGTTGTTTATTTGACGTTGTTGTTGTTGTTGACATTGTTATTATTGTTTATTTGACGTTGTTGTTGTTTATTTGACATTGTTGTTGTTGTTATTGTTTATTTGACGTTGTTGTTTATTTGACGTTGTTGTTGACGTTGTTGTTATTGTTGTTGTTGTTTATTTGACGTTGTTGTTGTTGTTGTTGACGCTGTTGTTGTTGTTGTTTATTTGACGTTGTTGTTGTTGTTGTTGTTTATTTGACATTGTTGTTGTTTATTTGACGTTGTTGTTGTTGTTGTTGTTGTTTATTTGACGCTGTTGTTGTTGTTGTTTATTTGACATTGTTGTTGTTGTTGTTGTTTATTTGACATTGTTGTTGTTTACTTGACGTTGTTGTTGTTATTGACGTTGTTGATGTTGTTGTTGTTTATTTGACGTTGTTGTTGTTGTTGACATAGTTGTTTTTGTTGTTTATTTGACGTTGTTGTTATTGTTGTTGTTTATTTGACATTGTTGTTGCTGTTGACGGTGTTGTTGTTGTTGTTGTTTATTTGACTTTGTTGTTGTTGTTGTTGTTGTTTATTTGACGTTGTTGTTGTTGTTTATTTGACGTTGTTGTTGTTGTTTATTTGACGTTGTTGTTGTTGTTGTTGTTTATTTGACGGTGCTGTTGTGGTTGTTGTTTATTTGACGTTGTTGTTTATTTGACGTTGTTGTTATTGTTGACGTTGTTGTTGTTGTTTATTTGACGTTGTTGTTATTATTGACATAGGTGTTGTTGTTATTGTTGTTTATTTGATGTTGTTATTGTTGTTGACGTTGTTGTTGTTGTTGTTGTTTATTTGACGTTGTTGTTGTTGTTTATTTGACGTTTTTGTTGTTGTTGTTGATGTTGTTGTTGTTTATTTGACGTTGTTGTTGTTGTTGTTTATTTGACGTTGTTTTTGTTGTTGTTGTTATTGTTGTTGTTGTTGTTGTTGTTTATTTGACGTTGTTGTTGTTGTTGTTGTTTATTTGACGTTATTGTTGTTGTTGTTGTTGTTGTTTATTTGACGTTGTTGTTGTTGTTGACATTGTTGTTGTTGTTTATTTGATGTTGTTGTTGTTTATTTGACATTGTTGTTGTTGTTATTGTTTATTTGACGTTGTTGTTTATTTGACGTTGTTGTTGACGTTGTTGTTGTTGTTGTTGTTGTTGTTGTTTAACTGACGTTGTTGTTTTTGTTGTTGACGCCGTTGTTGTTGTTGTTTATTTGACGTTGTTGTTGTTGTTGACGGTGTTGTTGTTGTTGTTGTTTATTTGACTTTGTTGTTGTTGTTGTTTATTTGACGTTGTTGTTGTTGTTTATTTGACGTTGTTGTTGTTGACGTTGTTGTTGTTGTTATTGTTTATTTGACATTGTCATTGTTATTTATTTGACGTAGTTGTTGTTGTTGACGTTGTTGTTGTTGTTGTTTATTTGACGTTTTTGTTGTTGTTGATGTTGTTGTTGTTTTTGTTGTTGTTTATTTGACGTTGTTGTTGTTTAATTGATGTTGTTGTTGTTTTTGTTTATTTGACGTTGTTGTTGTTATTGTTGTTGTTGTTGTTTATTTGATGTTGTTATTGTTGTTGTTTATTTGACGTTGTTGTTGTTGTTTTTGATGTTGTTGTTGTTGTTTATTTGACATTGTTGTTGTTGTTGATGTTGTTTTTGTTATTGTTTATTTGACGTTGTTGTTGTTGTTGTTTATTTGACGTTGTTGTTGTTGTTGTTGTTTATTTGACGGTGCTGTTGTTGTTGTTGTTTATTTGACGTTGTTGTTATTGTTGACGTTGTTGTTGTTGTTTATTTGACGTTGTTGTTATTATTGACATAGGTGTTGTTGTTATTGTTGTTTATTTGATGTTGTTATTGTTGTTGACGTTGTTGTTGTTGTTGTTGTTTATTTGACGTTGTTGTTGTTGTTGTTTATTTGACGTTGTTGTTGTTGTTGACGTTGTTGTTGTTATTGTTTATTTGACGTTGTTGTTGTTGTTGACATAGTTGTTGTTGTTGTTGTTTATTTGACGTTGTTGTTGTTGACATTGTTGTCGTTGTTGTTTATTTGACGTTGTTGTTGTTGTTGTTGTTTATTTGACGTTGTTGTTGTTGTTGTTGTTGTTTTTTATTTGACGTTGTTGTTGTTGTTTATTTGACGTTGTTGTTGTTGTTGTTTTTGTTTATTTGACGTTGTTATTGTTGTTGTTGTTTATTTGACGTTGTTGTTGTTGTTGACGTTGTTGTTGTTGTTGTTGTTTATTTGATGTTGTTGTTGTTGACATAGTTGTTGTTGTTTATTTCACGTTGTTGTTGTTGTTGTTGACATTGTTGTTTATTTGACGTTGTTGTTGTTTTTTATTTGACATTGTTGTTGTTGTTGACGGTGTTGTTGTTGTTGTTGTTGTAGTTTATTTGACATTGTTGTTGTTGTTGTTGTTGTTGACGTTGTTGTTGTTGTTTATTTGACGTTGTTGTTGTTCTTCTTCTTCTTTATTTGACGTTGTTGTTGTTTATTTGACGTTGTTGTTGTTGTTTATTTGATATTGTTGTTGTTGTTAACGGTGTTGTTGTTGTTGTTTATTTGACATTGTTGTTGTTGTTGTTGACGTTGTTGTTATTTATTTGACGTTGTATTTGTTGTTGTTCTTTATTTGACGTTGTTGTTGTTTATTTGACGTTGTTATGGTTGTTGTTTATTTGACGTTGTTGTTGTTGACGTTGTTGTTGTTATTGTTTATTTGACGTTGTTGTTGTTGTTGTTGTTTATTTGACGTAGTTGTTGTTGTTGACATTGTTGTTGTTGCTGTTGTTTATTTGACGTTTTTGTTGTTGTTGATGTTGTTGTTGTTTTTGTTGTTGTTTATTTGATGTTGTTGTTGTTGTTTATTTGACGTTTTTGTTGTTGTTGTTGATGTTGTTGTTGTTTTTGTTGGTGTTTATTTGTCGTTGTTGTAGTTGTTTATTTGACGTTGTTGTTGTTGTTGTTGTTGTTGTTGTTTATTTGACGTTGTTGTTGTTGTTGTTGTTTATTTGACGTTATTGTTGTTGTTGTTGTTGTTGTTTATTTGACGTTGTTGTTGTTGTTGACATTGTTATTATTGTTTATTTGACGTTGTTGTTGTTTATTTGACATTGTTGTTGTTGTTATTGTTTATTTGACGTTGTTGTTTATTTGACGTTGTTGTTGACGTTGTTGTTATTGTTGTTGTTGTTTATTTGACGTTGTTGTTGTTGTTGTTGACGCTGTTGTTGTTGTTGTTTATTTGACGTTGTTGTTGTTGTTGTTGTTTATTTGACATTGTTGTTGTTTATTTGACGTTGTTGTTGTTGTTGTTGTTGTTGTTTATTTGACGATGTTGTTGTTGTTGTTTATTTGACATTGTTGTTGTTGTTGTTGTTTATTTGACATTATTGTTGTTTACTTGACGTTGTTGTTGTTATTGACGTTGTTGTTGTTGTTGTTGTTTATTTGACGTTGTTGTTGTTGTTGACATAGTTGTTGTTGCTGTTTATTTGACGTTGTTGTTATTGTTGTTGTTTATTTGACTTTGTTGTTGTTGTTGTTGTTTATTTGACGTTGTTGTTGTTGTTTATTTGACGTTGTTGTTGTTGTTTATTTGACGTTGTTGTTGTTGTTGTTGTTTATTTGACGGTGCTGTTGTGGTTGTTGTTTATTTGACGTTGTTGTTTATTTGACGTTGTTGTTATTGTTGACGTTGTTGTTGTTGTTTATTTGACGTTGTTGTTATTATTGACATAGGTGTTGTTGTTATTGTTGTTTATTTGATGTTGTTATTGTTGTTGACGTTGTTGTTGTTGTTGTTGTTTATTTGACGTTGTTGTTGTTGTTGTTTATTTGACGTTGTTGTTGTTGTTGACGTTGTTGTTGTTATTGTTTATTTGACGTTGTTGTTGTTGTTGACATAGTTGTTGTTGTTGTTATTTATTTGACGTTGTTGTTGTTGACATTGTTGTCGTTGTTGTTTATTTGACGTTGTTGTTGTTGTTGTTGTTTATTTGACGTTGTTGTTGTTGTTGTTGTTGTTTTTTATTTGACGTTGTTGTTGTTGTTTATTTGACGTTGTTGTTATTATTGTTGTTTTTGTTTATTTGACGTTGTTATTGTTGTTGTTGTTTATTTGACGTTGTTGTTGTTGTTGACGTTGTTGTTGTTGTTGTTGTTTATTTGATGTTGTTGTTGTTGACATAGTTGTTGTTGTTTATTTCACGTTGTTGTTGTTGTTGTTGACATTGTTGTTTATTTGACGTTGTTGTTGTTTTTTATTTGACATTGTTGTTGTTGTTGACGGTGTTGTTGTTGTTATTGTTGTAGTTTATTTGACATTGTTGTTGTTGTTGTTGTTGTTGACGTTGTTGTTGTTGTTTATTTGACGTTGTTGTTGTTCTTCTTCTTCTTTATTTGACGTTGTTGTTGTTTATTTGACGTTGTTGTTGTTGTTTATTTGATATTGTTGTTGTTGTTAACGGTGTTGTTGTTGTTGTTTATTTGACATTGTTGTTGTTGTTGTTGTTGACGTTGTTGTTATTTATTTGACGTTGTTGTTGTTGTTGTTCTTTATTTGACGTTGTTGTTGTTTATTTGACGTTGTTATGGTTGTTGTTTATTTGACGTTGTTGTTGTTGACGTTGTTGTTGTTATTGTTTATTTGACGTTGTTGTTGTTGTTGTTTATTTGACGTAGTTGTTGTTGTTGACATTGTTGTTGTTGTTGTTGTTTATTTGACGTTTTTGTTGTTGTTGATGTTGTTGTTGTTTTTGTTGTTGTTTATTTGATGTTGTTGTTGTTGTTTATTTGACGTTTTTGTTGTTGTTGTTGATGTTGTTGTTGTTTTTGTTGGTGTTTATTTGTCGTTGTTGTAGTTGTTTATTTGACGTTGTTGTTGTTGTTGTTGTTGTTGTTGTTGTTGTTTATTTGACGTTGTTGTTGTTGTTGTTGTTTATTTGACGTTATTGTTGTTGTTGTTGTTGTTGTTTATTTGACGTTGTTGTTGTTGTTGACATTGTTATTATTGTTTATTTGACGTTGTTGTTGTTTATTTGACATTGTTGTTGTTGTTATTATTTATTTGACGTTGTTGTTTATTTGACGTTGTTGTTGACGTTGTTGTTATTGTTGTTGTTGTTTATTTGACGTTGTTGTTGTTGTTGACGCTGTTGTTGTTGTTGTTTATTTGACGTTGTTGTTGTTGTTTATTTGACATTGTTGTTGTTTATTTGACGTTGTTGTTGTTGTTGTTGTTGTTTATTTGACGCTGTTGTTGTTGTTGTTTATTTGACATTCTTGTTGTTGTTGTTGTTTATTTGACATTGTTGTTGTTTACTTGACGTTGTTGTTGTTATTGACGTTGTTGTTGTTGTTGTTGTTTATTTGACGTTGTTGTTGTTGTTGACATAGTTGTTGTTGTTGTTTATTTGACGTTGTTGTTATTGTTGTTGTTTATTTGACATTGTTGTTGCTGTTGACGGTGTTGTTGTTGTTGTTGTTTATTTGACTTTGTTGTTGTTGTTGTTGTTGTTTATTTGACGTTGTTGTTGTTGTTTATTTGACGTTGTTGTTGTTGTTTATTTGACGTTGTTGTTGTTGACGTTGTTGTTGTTGTTGTTATTGTTTATTTGACATTGTCATTGTTATTTATTTGACGTAGTTGTTGTTGTTGTTGACGTTGTTGTTGTTGTTGTTTATTTGACGTTTTTGTTGTTGTTGATGTTGTTGTTGTTTTTGTTGTTGTTTATTTGACGTTGTTGTTGTTTAATTGACGTTGTTGTTGTTGTTGTTTATTTGACGTTGTTGTTGTTATTGTTGTTGTTGTTGTTTATTTGATGTTGTTATTGTTGTTGTTTATTTGACGTTGTTGTTGTTGTTGTTTTTGATGTTGTTGTTGTTGTTGTTTATTTGACATTGTTGTTGTTGTTGTTGATGTTGTTTTTGTTGTTGTTTATTTGACGTTGTTGTTGTTGTTGTTTATTTGACGTTGTTGTTGTTGTTGTTGTTTATTTGACGGTGTTGTTGTTGTTGTTGTTGTTTATTTGACGTTGTTGTTGTTGTTTATTTAACGTTGTTGTTATTGTTGACGTTGTTGTTGTTGTTTCTTTGACGTTGTTGTTATTGTTGACATAGGTGTTGTTGTTATTGTTGTTTATTTGACGTTGTTATTGTTGTTGACGTTGTTGTTGTTGTTGTTGTTTATTTGACGTTGTTGTTGTTGTTGTTGTTTATTTGACGTTGTTGTTGTTGTTGTTGTTGTTGTTTATTTGACGTTGTTGTTGTTGTTGTTTATTTGACCATGTTGTTGTTGTTGTTGTTGTTTATTTGAAGTTGTTATTGTTGTTGTTGTTTATTTGACATTGTTGTTATTTTTTATTTGATGTTGTTGTTGTTGTTGACATAGTTGTTGTTGTTTATTTCACGTTGTTGTTGTTGTTGTTCATTTGACGTTGTTGTTGTTGTTGTTTATTTGACGTTGTTGTTGTTGTTTATTTGACGTTGTTGTTGTTGTTGACGTTGTTGTTGTTGTTGTTTATTTGACGTTGTTGTTGTTGTTAACGTTGTTGTTGTTGTTGTTTATTTGACGTTGTTGTTGTTTATTTGACATTGTTGTTGTTGTTGACGGTGTTGTTGTTGGTGTTGTTGTTGTTTATTTGACATGGTTGTTGTTGTTGTTGTTGTTTATTTGACGATGTTGTTGTTGTTGTTGTTTATTTTACGTTGTTGTTGTTGTTGTTGTTTATTTAACGTTGTTGTTGTTGTTGACGCTGTTGTTGTTGTATTTTATTTGACGTTGTTGTTGTTGTTGACATAGTTGTTTTTGTTGTTGTTTATTTGACGTTGTTGTTGTTGTTGTTGTTGACATTGTTGTTGTTGTTGTTTATTTGACGTTGTTGTTGTTTATTTGACGTTGTTGTTGTTGTTGTTGTTTATTTGACGTTGTTGTTGTTGTTTATTTGACGGTGTTGTTGTTGTTGTTGTTGTTTTTGTTTATTTGACGTTGTTATTGTTGTTGTTGTTTATTTGACGTTGTTGTTGTTGTTGACGTTGTTGTTGTTGTTGTTTATTTGATGTTGTTGTTGTTGTTGACATAGTTGTTGTTGTTTATTTCACGTTGTTGTTGTTGTTGTTGTTGACGTTGTTGTTTATTTGACGTTGTTGTTGTTTTTTATTTGACGTTGTTGTTGTTGTTGTTGACGTTGTTGTTGTTTATTTGACGTTGTTGTTGTTGTTTATTTGACATTGTTGTTG
Source organism: Vicia faba (assembly GCA_948472305.1). Taxonomy (NCBI): domain Eukaryota; kingdom Viridiplantae; phylum Streptophyta; class Magnoliopsida; order Fabales; family Fabaceae; genus Vicia; species Vicia faba. The sequence goes on along the minus strand of OX451735.1, from coordinate 1,342,132,033 downwards.
TTGTTGACAGTGTTGTTGTTGTTCTTGTTGTTGTTTATTTGACATTGTTGTTGTTGTTGTTGTTGACGTTGTTGTTGTTGTTTATTTGACATTGTTGTTATTGTTCTTCTTCTTTATTTGACGTTGTTGTTGTTTATTTGACGTTGTTGTTGTTGTTCTTCTTCTTTATTTGACGTTGTTGTTGTTTATTTGACGTTGTTGTTGTTGTTTATTTGACGTTGTTGTTGTTGTTGACGTTGTTGTTGTTGTTGTTTATTTGACGTTGTTGTTGTTTATTTGACGTGGTTGTTGTTTTTGTTGTTTATTTGACGGTGTTGTTGTTGTTGTTGTTTATTTTACGTTGTTGTTGTTGTTGTTTATTTAATGTTGTTGTTGTTGTTGACATTGTTGTTGTTGTTTATTTTACGTTGTTGTTGTTGTTTATTTGACGTTCTTGTTGTTATTGTTGCTGTTGTTGTTGTTTATTTGACGTTGTTGTTGTTGTTGTTTATTTGACGTTATTATTGTTCTTGTTGTTGTTGTTTATTTGACGTTGTTGTTGTTGTTGTTGATATTGTTGTTGTTGTTTATTTGACATTGTTGTTGTTTATTTGACATTGTTGTTGTTGTTATTGTTTATTTGACGTTGTTGTTTATTTGACGTTGTTGTTGATGTTGTTGTTGTTGTTGTTGTTTATTTGACGTTGTTGTTGTTGACGTTGTTGTTGTTGTTGTTGTTTATTTGACATTGTTGTTGTTGTTGTTTATTTGACGTTGTTGTTGTTTATTTGACGTTGTTGTTGTTGTTGTTTACTTGACGTTGTTGTTGTTATTGACGTTGTTGTTGTTTTTGTTGTTGTTTATTTGACGTTGTTGTTCTTGTTGACATAGTTGTTGTTGTTGTTTATTTGACGTTGTTGTTATTGTTGTTGTTTATTTGACATTGTTGTTGTTGTTGACGGTGTTGTTGTTGTTGTTGTTTATTTGAAATTGTTGTTGTTGTTGTTGTTGACGTTGTTGTTGTTGTTTATTTGACGTTGTTGTTGTTGTTGTTGTTTATTTGACGTTGTTGTTGTTGTTTATTTGAAGTTTTTGTTGTTGACTTTGGTGTTGTTGTTATTGTTTATTTGACGTTGTTGTTGTTATTTATTTGACGTAGTTGTTGTTGTTGACGTTGTTGTTGTTGTTTATTTGACGTTTTTGTTGTTGTTGATGTTGTTGTTGTTTTTGTTGTTGTTTATTTGACGTTGTTGTTGTTTAATTGACGTTGTTGTTGTTGTTATCTATTTGACATTGTTGTTGTTGTTATTGTTGTTGTTGTTGTTTATTTGATGTTGTTGTTGTTGTTTATTTGACGTTGTTGTTGTTGTTTATTTGACCTAGTTGTTGTTGTTGACGTTGTTGTTGTTGTTGTTTATTTGACGTTGTTGTTGTTGTTGTTATTGTTGTTGTTGTTGTTGTTGTTTATTTGACGTTGTTGTTGTTGTTTATTTAACGTTATTGTTGTTGTTGTTGTTGTTTATTTGACGTTGTTGTTGTTGTTGACATTGTTATTATTGTTTATTTGACGTTGTTGTTGTTTATTTGACATTGTTGTTGTTGTTATTGTTTATTTGACGTTGTTGTTTATTTGACGTTGTTGTTGACGTTGTTGTTGTTGTTGTTGTTTATTTGACGTTGTTGTTGTTATTGTTGACGCTGTTGTTGTTGTTGTTTATTTGACGTTGTTGTTGTTGTTGTTGTTTATTTGACATTGTTGTTGTTTATTTGACGTTGTTGTTGTTGTTGTTGTTTATTTGACGCTGTTGTTGTTGTTGTTTATTTGACGTTATTGTTGTTGTTGTTATTTATTTGACATTGTTGTTGTTTACTTGACGTTGTTGTTGTTATTGACGTTGTTGTTGTTGTTGTTGTTTATTTGACGTTGTTGTTGTTGTTGACATATTTGTTGTTGTTGTTTATTTGACGTTGTTGTTATTGTTGTTGTTTATTTGACATTGTTGTTGTTGTTGACGGCGTTGTTGTTGTTGTTGTTGTTTATTTGACTTTGTTGTTGTTGTTGTTGTTGTTTATTTGACGTTGTTGTTGTTGTTTATTTGACGTTGTTGTTGTTGTTTATTTGACGTTGTTGTTGTTGTTTATTTGACGTTGTTGTTGTTGACGTTGTTGTTGTTGTTGTTATTATTTATTTGACATTGTCATTGTTATTTATTTGACGTAGTTGTTGTTGTTGACGTTGTTGTTGTTGTTGTTTATTTGACGTTTTTGTTGTTGTTGATGTTGTTGTTGTTTTTGTTGTTGTTTATTTGACGTTGTTGTTGTTTAATTGACGTTGTTGTTGTTGTTGTTTATTTGACGTTGTTGTTGTTGTTGACATATTTGTTGTTGTTGTTTATTTGACGTTGTTGTTATTGTTGTTGTTTATTTGACATTGTTGTTGTTGTTGACGGCGTTGTTGTTGTTGTTGTTGTTTATTTGACTTTGTTGTTGTTGTTGTTGTTGTTTATTTGACGTTGTTGTTGTTGTTTATTTGACGTTGTTGTTGTTGTTTATTTGACGTTGTTGTTGTTGTTTATTTGACGTTGTTGTTGTTGACGTTGTTGTTGTTGTTGTTATTATTTATTTGACATTGTCATTGTTATTTATTTGACGTAGTTGTTGTTGTTGACGTTGTTGTTGTTGTTGTTTATTTGACGTTTTTGTTGTTGTTGATGTTGTTGTTGTTTTTGTTGTTGTTTATTTGACGTTGTTGTTGTTTAATTGACGTTGTTGTTGTTGTTGTTTATTTGACGTTGTTGTTGTTATTGTTGTTGTTGTTGTTTATTTGATGTTGTTATTGTTGTTGTTTATTTGACGTTGTTGTTGTTGTTTTTGATGTTGTTGTTGTTGTTGTTTATTTGACATTGTTGTTGTTGTTGATGTTGTTTTTGTTGTTGTTTATTTGACGTTGTTGTTGTTGTTGTTTATTTGACGTTGTTGTTGTTGTTTATTTGACCGTGTTGTTGTTGTTGTTGTTTATTTGAAGTTGTTATTGTTGTTGTTGTTTATTTGACATTGTTGTTATTTTTTATTTGATGTTGTTGTTGTTGTTGTTGACATAGTTGTTGTTGTTTATTTCACGTTGTTGTTGTTGTTGTTTATTTGACGTTGTTGTTGTTGTTTATTTGACGTTGTTGTTGTTGTTGTTGACGTTGTTGTTGTTGTTGTTGTTTATTTGACGTTGTTGTTGTTGTTAACGTTGTTGTTGTTGTTGTTTATTTGACGTTGTTGTTGTTTATTTGACATTGTTGTTGTTGTTGACGGTGTTGTTGTTGGTGTTGTTGTTGTTTATTTGACATGGTTGTTGTTGTTGTTGTTGTTTATTTGACGATGTTGTTGTTGTTGTTGTTTATTTTACGTTGTTGTTGTTGTTGTTTATTTAACGTTGTTGTTGTTGTTGACGCTGTTGTTGTTGTATTTTATTTGACGTTGTTGTTGTTGTTGACATAGTTGTTGTTGTTGTTGTTTATTTGACATTGTTGTTGTTATTGTTGACATTGTTGTTGTTGTTGTTTATTTGACGTTGTTGTTGTTGTTTATTTGACGTTGTTGTTGTTGTTGTTGTTTATTTGACGTTGTTGTTGTTGTTTATTTGACGGTGTTGTTGTTGTTTTTGTTTATTTGACGTTGTTATTGTTGTTGTTGTTTATTTGACGTTGTTGTTGTTGTTGACGTTGTTGTTGTTGTTGTTTATTTGATGTTGTTGTTGTTGATGACATAGTTGTTGTTGTTTATTTCACGTTGTTGTTGTTGTTGTTGTTGTTTATTTGACGTTGTTGTTGTTTTTTATTTGACGTTGTTGTTGTTGTTGACGTTGTTGTTGTTGTTTATTTGACGTTTTTGTTGTTGTTTATTTGACATTGTTGTTGTTGTTGACAGTGTTGTTGTTGTTGTTGTTGTTTATTTGACATTGTTGTTGTTGTTGTTGTTGTTGACGTTGTTGTTGTTGTTTATTTGACATTGTTGTTATTGTTCTTCTTCTTTATTTGACGTTGTTGTTGTTTATTTGACGTTGTTGTTGTTGTTCTTCTTCTTTATTTGACGTTGTTGTTGTTTATTTGACGTTGTTGTTGTTGTTTATTTGACGTTGTTGTTGTTGTTGACGTTGTTGTTGTTGTTGTTTATTTGACGTTGTTGTTGTTTATTTGACGTGGTTGTTGTTTTTGTTGTTTATTTGACGGTGTTGTTGTTGTTGTTTATTTTACGTTGTTGTTGTTGTTGTTGTTTATTTAATGTTGTTGTTGTTGTTGTTGACATTGTTGTTGTTGTTTATTTTACGTTGTTGTTGTTGTTTATTTGACGTTCTTGTTGTTATTGTTGCTGTTGTTATTGTTGTTTATTTGACGTTGTTGTTGTTGTTGTTTATTTGACGTGGTTGTTGTTTTTGTTGTTTATTGTACGGTGTTGTTGTTGTTGTTTATTTTACGTTGTTGTTGTTGTTGTTTATTTAATGTTGTTGTTGTTGTTGTTGACATTGTTGTTGTTGTTTATTTTACGTTGTTGTTGTTGTTTATTTGATGTTCTTGTTGTTATTGTTGCTGTTGTTATTGTTGTTTATTTGACGTTGTTGTTGTTGTTGTTTATTTGACGTTATTATTGTTGTTGTTGTTGTTCTTTATTTGACGTTGTTGTTGTTGTTGATATTGTTGTTGTTGTTTATTTGACATTGTTGTTGTTTATTTGACATTGTTGTTGTTTATTTGACATTGTTGTTGTTGTTATTGTTTATTTGACGTTGTTGATTATTTGACGTTGTTGTTGATGTTGTTGTTGTTGTTGTTTATTTGACGTTGTTGTTGTTGACGTTGTTGTTGTTGTTGTTTATTTGACATTGTTGTTGTTGTTGTTTATTTGACGTTGTTGTTGTTGTTGTTGTTTATTTGACGTTGTTGTTGTTTATTTGACGTTGTTGTTGTTGTTGTTTACTTGACGTTGTTGTTGTTATTGACGTTGTTGTTGTTGTTTTTGTTGTTGTTTATTTGACGTTGTTGTTCTTGTTGACATAGTTGTTATTGTTGTTTATTTGACGTTGTTGTTATTGTTGTTGTTTATTTGACATTGTTGTTGTTGTTGACGGTGTTGTTGTTGTTGTTGTTTATTTGAAATTGTTGTTGTTGTTGTTGACGTTGTTGTTGTTGTTGTTTATTTGACGTTGTTGTTGTTGTTGTTGTTTATTTGACGTTGTTGTTGTTGTTTATTTGAAGTTGTTGTTGTTGACTTTGGTGTTGTTGTTATTGTTTATTTGACGTTGTTGTTGTTATTTATTTGACGTAGTTGTTGTTGTTGACGTTGTTGTTGTTGTTTATTTGACGTTTTTGTTGTTGTTGATGTTGTTGTTGTTTTTGTTGTTGTTTATTTGACGTTGTTGTTGTTTAATTGACGTTGTTGTTGTTGTTATCTATTTGACATTGTTGTTGTTATTGTTCTTGTTGTTGTTTATTTGATGTTGTTGTTGTTGTTGTTTATTTGACGTTGTTGTTGTTGTTTATTTGACCTAGTTGTTGTTGTTGATGTTGTTGTTGTTGTTGTTTATTTGACGTTGTTGTTGTTGTTTATTTGACATTCTTGTTGTTGTTATTGTTTATTTGACGTTGCTGTTGTTGTTTATTTGACGTTGTTGTTGTTGTTGTTTTTGACGTTGTTGTTGTTGTTGTTTATTTGACGTTGTTGTTATTGTTGACGTTGTTTTTGTTGTTGTTTATTTGACGTTATTGTTGTTGTTGTTTATTTGACGTTGTTGTTGTTGTTTATTTGATGGTGGTGTTGTTGTTGTTGTTGTTGTTGTTTATTTGACGTTGTTGTTGTTGTTGTTTATTTTACGTTGTTGTTATTGTTGACGTTGTTGTTGTTGTTGTTGTTGTTTATTTGACGTTGTTGTTATTGTTGAAATAGGTGTTGTTGTTGTTGTTTATTTGACGTTGTTGTTGTTGTTGACGTTGTTGTTGTTTATTTGACGTTGTTGTTGTTGTTTATTTGACGCTGTTGTTGTTGTTGTTGTTTATTTGACGTTGTTGTTGTTCTTGTTTATTTGATGGTGTTGTTGTTGTTGTTGTTGTTTATTTGACGTTATTATTGTTGTTGTTATTTATTTGACGTTGTTGTTGTTGTTTATTTGATGTTGTTGTTGTTGTTGTTGACATATTTATTGTTGTTTATTTGACGTTGTTGTTGTTGTTGTTGTTGTTTATTTGATGTTGTTGTTGTTGTTTATTTGACGTTGTTGTTGTTGTTGACGTTGTTGTTGTTGTTGTTTATTTGACGTTGTTGGTGTTTATTTGACATTGTTGTTGTTGTTGACGGTGTTGTTGTTGTTGTTGTTTATTTGAAATTGTTGTTGTTGTTGACGTTGTTGTTTATTTGACGTTGTTGTTGTTGTTGTTGTTGTTGTTTATTTGACGTTGTTGTTGTTGTTTATTTGACGTTGTTGTTGTTGACGTTGGTGTTGTTGTTATTGTTTATTTGACGTTGTTGTTGTTATTTATTTGACGTAGTTGTTGTTGTTGACGTTGTTGTTGTTGTTGATGTTTATTTGACGTTTTTGTTGTTGTTGATGTTGTTGTTGTTTTTTTTGTTGTTTATTTGACGTTGTTGTTGTTTAATTGACGTTGTTGTTGTTGTTATCTATTTGACATTGTTGTTGTTGTTATTGTTGTTGTTGTTGTTTATTTGATGTTGTTGTTGTTGTTGTTTATTTGACGTTGTTGTTGTTGTTGTTTATTTGACCTTGTTGTTGTTGTTGACGTTGTTGTTGTTGTTGTTTACTTGACGTTGTTGTTGTTGTTTATTTGACATTGTTGTTGTTGTTATTATTTATTTGACGTTGTTGTTGTTGTTTATTTGACGTTGTTTTTGTTGTTGTTTATTTGACGTTGTTGTTGTTGTTGTTTATTTGACGTTGTTGTTGTTGTTGACGTTGTTTTTGTTGTTATTTATTTGACGTTATTGTTGTTGTTGTTTATTTGACGTTGTTGTTGTTGTTGTTTATTTGATGGTGGTGTTGTTGTTGTTGTTGTTTATTTGACGTTGTTGTTGTTGTTGTTGTTTATTTTACGTTGTTGTTATTGTTGACGTTGTTGTTGTTGTTGTTGTTTATTTGACGTTGTTGTTATTGTTGACATAGGTGTTGTTGTTGTTGTTTATTTGACATTGTTGTTGTTGTTGTTGACGTTGTTGTTGTTTATTTGACGTTGTTGTTGTTGTTTATTTGACGTTGTTGTTGTTCTTGTTTATTTGACGGTGTTGTTGTTGTTGTTGTTTATTTGACGTTGTTATTGTTGTTGTTGTTTATTTGACGTTGTTGTTGTTGTTTATTTGATGTTGTTGTTGTTGACATATTTATTGTTGTTTATTTCATGTTGTTGTTGTTGTTGTTGTTTATTTGACGTTGTTGTTGTTGTTTATTTGACCTTGTTGTTGTTGTTGTTGACGTTGTTGTTGTTGTTGTTTATTTGACGTTATTGTTGTTTATTTGACATTGTTGTTGTTGTTGACGGTGTTGTTGTTGGTGTTGTTGTTGTTTATTTGACGTGGTTGTTGTTGTTGTTTATTTGACGGTGTTGTTGTTGTTGTTGTTGTTTATTTTACGTTGTTGTTGTCGTTGTTTATTTAACGTTGTTGTTGTTGTTGACGTTGTTGTTGTTATTGTTTATTTGACGTTGTTGTTGTTGTTGACATAGTTGTTGTTGTTGTTTATTTGACGTTGTTGTTGTTGACATTGTTGTTGTTGTTGTTGTTTATTTGACGTTGTTGTTGTTGTTGTTTATTTGACGTTGTTGTTGTTGTTGTTGTTGTTGTTTATTTGACGTTGTTGTTGTTGTTGTTGTTTATTTGACGTTGTTGTTGTTGTTGACGTTGTTGTTGTTGTTGTTTATTTGATGTTGTTGTTGTTGACATAGTTGTTGTTGTTTATTTCACGTTGTTGTTGTTGTTGACGTTGTTGTTTATTTGACGTTGTTGTTGTTTTTTATTTGACGTTGTTGTTGACGTTGTTATTGTTGTTGTTTATTTGACGTTGTTGTTGTTGTTTATTTGACATTGTTGTTGTTGTTATTGTTGTTGTTGTTGTTTATTTCATGTTGTTGTTGTTGTTGTTTATTTGACGTTGTTGTTGTTGTTTATTTGACCTTGTTGTTGTTGACGTTGTTGTTGTTGTTGTTTATTTGACGTTTTTGTTGTTGTTTATTTGACATTGTTGTTGTTGTTATTATTTATTTGACGTTGCTGTTGTTGTTTATTTGACGTTGTTGTTGTTGTTGTTGTTTTTGACGTTGTTGTTGTTGTTGTTTATTTGACATTGTTGTTGTTGTTGTTGACGTTGTTTTTGTTGTTGTTTATTTGACGTTATTGTTGTTGTTGTTTATTTGACGTTGTTGTTGTTGTTGTTTATTTGATGGTGGTGTTGTTGTTGTTGTTGTTGTTGTTTATTTGACGTTGTTGTTGTTGTTGTTGTTTATTTTACGTTGTTGTTATTGTTGACATTGTTGTTGTTGTTGTTGTTGTTTATTTGACGTTGTTGTTATTGTTGACATAGGTGTTGTTGTTGTTTATTTGACGTTGTTGTTGTTGTTGACGTTGTTGTTGTTTATTTGACGTTGTTGTTGTTGTTTATTTGACGTTGTTGTTGTTCTTGTTTATTTGACGGTGTTGTTGTTGTTGTTGTTGTTTATTTGACGTTGTTATTGTTGTTGTTGTTTATTTGACGTTGTTGTTGTTGTTTATTTGATGTTGTTGTTGTTGTTGACATATTTATTGTTGTTTATTTCACGTTGTTGTTGTTGTTGTTGTTTATTTGACGTTGTTGTTGTTTATTTGACATTGTTGTTGTTGTTGTTGACGTTGTTGTTGTTGTTTATTTGATGTTGTTGTTGTTGACATAGTTGTTGATGTTTATTTCACGTTGTTGTTGTTGTTGACGTTGTTGTTTATTTGATGTTGTTGTTGTTTTTTATTTGACGTTGTTGTAGACGTTGTTGTTGTTGTTGTTTATTTGACGTTGTTGTTGTTGTTTAGTTGACATTGTTATTGTTGTTGACGGTGTTGTTGTTGTTGTAGTTTATTTGACATTGTTGTTGTTGTTGTTGTTGACGTTGTTGTTGTTGTTTATTTGACGTTGTTGTTGTTGTTCTTCTTCTTTATTTGACGTTCTTGTTGTTTATTTGACGTTGTTGTTGTTGTTGTTGTTTATTTGACGTTGTTGTTGTTGTTTATTTGACATTGTTGTTGTTGTTAACGGTGTTGTTGTTGTTGTTGTTGTTTATTTGACACTGTTGTTGTTGTTGTTAACGTTGTTGTTGTTTATTTGACGTTGTTGTTGTTGTTGTTGTTCTTTATTTGACGTTGTTGTTGTTTATTTGACGTTGTTATGGTTGTTGTTTATTTGACGTTGTTGTTGTTGACGTTGTTGTTGTTGTTATTGTTTATTTGACGTTGTTGTTGTTGTTTATTTGACGTAGTTGTTGTTGTTGACATTGTTGTTGTTGTTGTTGTTTATTTGACGTTTTTGTTGTTGTTGATGTTGTTGTTGTTTTTGTTGTTGTTTATTTGACGTTGTTGTAGTTGTTTATTTGACGTTTTTGTTGTTGTTGATGTTGTTGTTGTTTTTGTTGTTGTTTATTTGACGTTGTTGTTGTTGTTTATTTGAGGTTGTTGTTGTTGTTGTTGTTATTGTTGTTGTTATTGTTGTTGTTTATTTGACGTTGTTGTTGTTGTTGTTGTTTATTTGACGTTATTGTTGTTGTTGTTGTTGTTTATTTGACGTTGTTGTTGTTGTTGACATTGTTGTTGTTGTTTATTTGACGTTGTTGTTGTTTATTTGACATTGTTGTTGTTATTATTGTTTATTTGACGTTGTTGTTTATTTGACGTTGTTGTTGACGTTGTTGTTGTTGTTGTTGTTGTTGTTTATTTGACGTTGTTGTTGTTGTTGACGCTGTTGTTGTTGTTGTTTATTTGACGTTGTTGTTGTTGTTGTTGTTTATTTGACGTTGTTGTTGTTTATTTAACGTTGTTGTTGTTGTTGTTTACTTGACGTTGTTGTTGTTATTGACGTTGTTGTTGTTGTTGTTGTTTATTTGACGTTGTTGTTGTTGACATAGTTGTTGTTGTTGTTTATTTGACGTTGTTGTTATTGTTGTTGTTTATTTGACATTGTTGTTGTTGTTGACAGTGTTGTTGTTGTTGTTGTTTATTTGACTTTGTTGTTGTTGTTGTTGTTGACGTTGTTGTTGTTGTTTATTTGACGTTGTTGTTGTTGTTTATTTGACGTTGTTGTTGTTGTTATTGTTTATTTGACATTGTCATTGTTTTTTATTTGACGTAGTTGTTGTTGTTGACGTTGTTGTTGTTGTTGTTTATTTGACGTTTTTGTTGTTGTTGATGTTGTTGTTGTTTTTGTTGTTGTTTATTTGACGTTGTTGTTGTTTAATTGACGTTGTTGTTGTTGTTGTTGTTTATTTGACGTTGTTGTTGTTGTTATTGTTATTGTTGTTGTTTATTTGACGTTGTTGTTGTTGTTGTTTATTTGACGTTGTTGTTGTTGTTGTTGACGTTGTTGTTGTTGTTTATTTGACGTTGTTGTTGTTGTTGTTTATTTGACGTTGTTGTTGTTGTTGTTTATTTGACGTTGTTGTTGTTGTTTTTGATGTTGTTGTTGATGTGGTTTTTGTTGTTGTTTATTTGACGTTGTTGTTGTTGTTGTTTATTTGACGTTGTTGTTGTTGTTGTTTATTTGACGGTGTTGTTGTTGTTGTTGTTGTTGTTTATTTGACGTTGTTGTTGTTGTTGTTTATTTGACGTTGTTGTTATTGTTGACGTTGTTGTTGTTGTTTATTTGACGTTGTTGTTATTGTTGACATAGGTGTTATTGTTGTTGTTGTTTATTTGACGTTGTTGTTGTTGTTGACGTTGTTGTTGTTGTTGTTTATTTGACGTTGTTATTGTTTTTTATTTGACGTTGTTGTTGTTGTTGTTTATTTGACGTTGTTGTTGTTGTTTATTTGACGGTGTTGTTGTTGTTGTTGTTTATTTGAAGTTGTTATTGTTGTTGTTGTTTATTTGACATTGTTGTTGTTGTTTATTTGATGTTGTTGTTGTTGTTGACATAGTTGTTGTTGTTTATTTCACGTTGTTGTTGTTGTTGTTTATTTGACGTTGTTGTTGTTGTTTATTTGACGTTGTTGTTGTTGTTGACGTTGTTGTTGTTGTTGTTGTTTATTTGACGATGTTGTTGTTTATTTGACGTTGTTGTTGTTGTTGACGGTGTTGTTGTTGACATAGTTGTTGTTGTTGTTTATTTGACGTTGTTGTTATTGTTGTTGTTTATTTGACGGTGTTGTTGTTGTTGTTTATTTTACGTTGTTGTTGTTGTTGTTTATTTAACGTTGTTGTTGTTGTATTTTATTTGACGTTGTTGTTGTTGTTGACATAGTTGTTGTTGTTGTTGTTTATTTGACGTTGTTGTTGTTGTTGTTGACATTGTTGTTGTTGTTGTTTATTTGACTTTGTTGTTGTTGTTTATTTGACGTTGTTGTTGTTATTGTTGTTGTTGTTGTTGTTGTTGTTTATTTGACGTTGTTGTTGTTGTTGTTTAGTTGACGTTATTATTGTTATTGTTGTTGTTGTTGTTTATTTGACGTTGTTGTTGATATTGTTGTTGTTGTTTATTTGACATTGTTGTTGTTTATTTGACATTGTTGTTGTTGTTATTGTTTATTTGACGTTGTTGTTTATTTGACGTTGTTGTTGACGTTGTTGTTGTTGTTGTTGTTGTTTATTTGACGTTGTTGTTGTTGTTGACGTTGTTGTTGTTGTTGTTGTTTATTTGACATTGTTGTTGTTGTTTATTTGACGTTGTTGTTGTTGTTGTGGTTTATTTGACGTTGTTGTTGTTTATTTGACGTTGTTGTTGTTGTTGTTTACTTGACGTTGTTGTTGTTATTGACGTTGTTGTTGTTATTGACGTTGTTGTTGTTGTTTTTGTTGTTGTTTATTTGACGTTGTTGTTCTTGTTGACATAGTTGTTGTTGTTGTTTATTTGACGTTGTTGTTATCGTTGTTGTTTATTTGACATTGTTGTTGTTGTTGACGGTGTTGTTGTTGTTGTTGTTTATTTGAAATTGTTGTTGTTGTTGTTGACGTTGTTGTTGTTGTTTATTTGACGTTGTTGTTGTTTATTTGACGTTGTTGTTGTTGTTTATTTGACGTTGTTGTTGTTGACGTTGGTGTTGTTGTTATTGTTTATTTGACGTTGTTGTTGTTATTTATTTGACGTAGTTGTTGTTGTCGACGTTGTTGTTGTTGTTGTTGTTGTTTATTTGACGTTTTTGTTGTTGTTGATGTTGTTGTTGTTTTTGTTGTTGTTTATTTGACGTTGTTGTTGTTTAATTGACGTTGTTGTTGTTGTTATCTATTTGACATTGTTGTTGTTGTTATTGTTGTTGTTGTTGTTTATTTGATGTTGTTGTTGTTGTTGTTTATTTGACGTTGTTGTTGTTGTTGTTTATTTGACCTTGTTGTTGTTGTTGACGTTGTTGTTGTTGTTGTTTATTTGACGTTGTGGTTGTTGTTTATTTGACATTGTTGTTGTTGTTATTGTTTATTTGACGTTGCTGTTGTTGTTTATTTGACATTGTTGTTGTTGTTATTGTTTATTTGACGTTGCTGTTGTTGTTTATTTGACGTTGTTGTTGTTGTTGTTGTTGTTGTTGACGTTGTTTTTGTTGTTGTTTATTTGACGTTATTGTTGTTGTTGTTTATTTGACGTTGTTGTTGTTGTTTATTTGATGGTGGTGTTGTTGTTGTTGTTGTTGTTTATTTGACGTTGTTGTTGTTGTTGTTTATTTAACGTTGTTGTTGTTGTTGACGTTGTTGTTGTTGTATTTTATTTGACGTTGTTATTGTTGTTGACATAGTTGTTGTTGTTGTTGTTTATTTGACGTTGTTGTTGTTGTTGACATTGTTGTTGTTGTTGTTTATTTGACTTTGTTGTTGTTGTTTATTTGACGTTGTTGTTGTTATTGTTGTTGTTGTTGTTGTTGTTTATTTGACGTTGTTGTTGTTGTTGTTTAGTTGACGTTATTATTGTTGTTGTTGTTGTTGTTGTTTATTTGACGTTGTTGTTGATATTGTTGTTGTTGTTTATTTGACATTGTTGTTGTTTATTTGACATTGTTGTTGTTGTTATTGTTTATTTGACGTTGTTGTTTATTTGACGTTGTTGTTGACGTTGTTGTTGTTGTTGTTGTTTATTTGACGTTGTTGTTGTTGTTGACGTTGTTGTTGTTGTTGTTGTTGTTTATTTGACATTGTTGTTGTTGTTTATTTGACGTTGTTGTTGTTTATTTGACGTTGTTGTTGTTGTTGTTTACTTGACGTTGTTGTTGTTATTGACGTTGTTGTTGTTATTGACGTTGTTGTTGTTGTTTTTGTTGTTGTTTATTTGACGTTGTTGTTCTTGTTGACATAGTTGTTGTTGTTGTTTATTTGACGTTGTTGTTATTGTTGTTGTTTATTTGACATTGTTGTTGTTGTTGACGGTGTTGTTGTTGTTGTTGTTTATTTGAAATTGTTGTTGTTGTTGTTGACGTTGTTGTTGTTGTTTATTTGACGTTGTTGTTGTTTATTTGACGTTGTTGTTGCTGTTTATTTGACGTTGTTGTTGTTGACGTTGGTGTTGTTGTTATTGTTTATTTGACGTTGTTGTTGTTATTTATTTGACGTAGTTGTTGTTGTCGACGTTGTTGTTGTTGTTGTTGTTGTTTATTTGACGTTTTTGTTGTTGTTGATGTTGTTGTTGTTTTTGTTGTTGTTTATTTGACGTTGTTGTTGTTTAATTGACGTTGTTGTTGTTGTTATCTATTTGACATTGTTGTTGTTGTTATTGTTGTTGTTGTTGTTTATTTGATGTTGTTGTTGTTGTTGTTTATTTGACGTTGTTGTTGTTGTTGTTTATTTGACCTTGTTGTTGTTGTTGACGTTGTTGTTGTTGTTGTTTATTTGACGTTGTGGTTGTTGTTTATTTGACATTGTTGTTGTTGTTATTGTTTATTTGACGTTGCTGTTGTTGTTTATTTGACATTGTTGTTGTTGTTATTGTTTATTTGACGTTGCTGTTGTTGTTTATTTGACGTTGTTGTTGTTGTTGTTGTTGTTGTTGACGTTGTTTTTGTTGTTGTTTATTTGACGTTATTGTTGTTGTTGTTTATTTGACGTTGTTGTTGTTGTTTATTTGATGGTGGTGTTGTTGTTGTTGTTGTTGTTTATTTGACGTTGTTGTTGTTGTTGTTTATTTAACGTTGTTGTTGTTGTTGACGTTGTTG